>OX637477.1:2133725-3353725 GCA_951800055.1 Cenopis cana | reverse complement strand
GTCGTGGGTGAAGAGCTGGACCCGAAAATGAGACTTGTCATTCTGTATTCCTCTACGGGGCCCGACCGCCTCTCCCCCCTCCATAAAAAACGTAGGGCGTCGCGATCTTGCTCTATAATTTTAATCTGTAAAAACATCTCTTTTACGTCCGCTATTACGCCTATTTTTCCTTCTCTAAATCGAATCAGAACGCCGAATAGAGACTGTAGCAGGTCCGGTCCCGACAGAAGCGCGTCGTTCAAGCTTTTGCCGGCGGTTCGGCATTTTCCGTCGAAAACTAATCTTACTTTTTGTTTAGCTTTGTGGATCGTGTGGAAATGGGGCAAATAGAAGCCTCTGGACGGATGTATGGGCGCGTCTATTTTTTCCGCGTATCCCTTGTCTAGCAGATTTTTTATTTGCTTCGAGTATTCTGCCTTTATGGATTCATCTTTATCTAATTTACGCTCGAGCGTGTGAAGCCGCTTGAGCGCCTGGTCCCTATTATTCGGCAGAGACTCGTTGTCCGATTTCCACAATAATCCGGCCCTATACCTATCTTGACCGGGTATAGGTTCACACGTACGCTCTAGGATTTCGAGCGCGCGTCTGTCGGGGTCGGCCTTAGGGGTTTTAGGTTCCACGCCTAGAGATTCGATGCTAAAATGCTGTTTAATTAAGTCGTAAGCCTCTTGGTCGTTACGCAACGTTAAATGATTAATTAAACCGCTTGGCTTGCGTGGCCTATCTAGCTGCCCATGTAAAACCCACCCCAATTTCGTTAGCGAGGCTACCGGCAAGCTGTTCCCATTGCTGATAAGCTGCCTCGTTACGATAAGGTGCCAGTTGTCTTGGCCGATTAAAACCGTAGGTACCGCGTTCTCGTAACACAACTCGTCCCGCACATCCTTCAGGTGCGGGCACTTATCTAGGACATCCCTAGATACGGTCTGCGGACTTAGGTTTAATCGGTCAATCGTATACGCTGACAACTTTCCTAAGTCGCGGGATAGCTGTCCCCTTATCGATACGTCTACCCTACACGAATCATTATCGGACACCGTGTTTCCCCCTATCGCGCCTAGTGACAGCTGCTCGCTGTCCGTACGCGGCGAGATTTGGTCAGCTACGTGCCTCTCTATGAGGCTGAGGGATGAACCTTCGTCCATTAATGCATACGTACTTACTGTACCTAGCGTGCCGGTTAGTTCCACGGGAACCACCTTCAGGTAGGTTTTCGCGTCGTTAAGGTGATTAATCGATCCTACATTCCCGCGATTACTATCCTCGCGCTTAAATCCGTGCAGCAGGGTGTGATGCGCAGCCTCGCAATCCCCCTTGCCGCACGGGTTGTACGAACACTTGTACGTTTTAACATGACGCGTACCTAGACATCGATAGCAAAGTTTAAATTCTTTGGCTTTGCTCCATCGCTCGTTCACGGAAAGCTTAACGAAGTCGGCGCAGCTCGCGATCGCGTGTTCACCATTACACATGTGACATCGTTTGCGCTCCAGGTCCCCCGGCACTGTCGCCGGGGGGCGTGGCCTATTTTGCGCTGTAGGTTTCCTCGGTGGCTTGCCTACGTATGCCGCCTTGGGTTTCGAGTGATGCGGTTTTTTCTCCCGATAGTTCTCCGTGTATGACGGTGTATAACACCGCTGCGGAAGTTGACCGTCTCGCCGAGTCGCTCACCCATGACACCCGAACAGCCATAGAGGCTGCCACCACGATGACCAGTGGACCCAGCAGAAGGGACCGCAAAAGGAAAGCCCCGCACCATATCTCAGTCCTCATTGAAGAAAAGAAAAGGCTGCGACGAATATACAACCGGACCCAATGCCCCACCTTAAAAACCCGACTAAATGCCCTCGCCGAGAAGATTGCGACATACCTCGCAACCCACTCTCGTTACACCTGGCTCGAGGGCATCAGTGAAGCAGCGGAAGAAGGCTGGAGCGGCATTCATCGCCTGTGCCGCCGCATGAGCGGAAAACCAGCACCAGTACGTCCACTCCTGGCCCCAGATGGAACGCTGAGGTACCGAGCAGACGACCGCGCGGAGATCCTCGCGGACCATCTGGAGGACCAATTCAAATCGAACCCACCAACCGACATCATACTTAACATGCTGATGGAACGAGAGGTCGAAGAGTACCTCAGCGCACCTCCTCCACCGGACGAGGATACCATAGTATTCTCCCCAGGCCAAATCCAACGGGCAACAAGGAAAACCAAGCTACGGAAAGCCCCAGGACCAGACACGATCCCCAACGAGGCGCTGCGTCACCTACCCCCGCGAGCCATCGCGACGCTGACGCGGCTCTTCAATGGGGTCGTAAGAACCTGCCACTTCCCAAATTCCTGGAAGACGGGCAACGTCATCATGCTGCCCAAGCCGGGGAAGAATACACTACGCCCAGAGAGTTACCGTCCCATCACCCTGCTGTCCACGGTGTCCAAGGTGTTTGAGCGGCTCCTCCTACAACACCTAGCACCTCACATTGAGCCCCGCGCGGAACAGTTCGGGTTCAGAGCCGAACATTCCACGACCCTACAGATAGCCAGAGTCCTGCACACTGCAGCGGTGGCGCGGAATAAGAAGGAGCACGCAGTGGCGGTACTCCTCGACATTGAAAAAGCCTTTGACCGGGTCTGGCACACAGGCCTGGTCCACAAACTTCTCACAACCCCAGCTCCAAGAAGGATTGTCCACACGGTTGCAGACTTCCTCAAGGGTCGCACATTCCAAGTGGCAGTGGAAGATGTTGTATCCACCAGAAGACCTGCATCCGCAGGAGTACCACAAGGCAGCTGCCTGTCGCCCGTGCTGTACGCGCGCTACACGGACGACATACCAGTACGAGAAGGTGCCACACTCGCCTTATATGCCGACGACGCAGCGTATATCGCGACGTCAATCAAACTGCCACACGCTGCAGCTAAAATCCAGAGAACATTGGACGTGCTACCATCATGGCTGGAAGACTGGAGACTTAGGGTGAATGTTGCAAAGACCCAGGCCATCACCCTAAGTACCAAAAGAAACCCACCACCAGAGCTGACGCTCATGGGGCAAAGCATCGCCTGGCAGCCGACAGTGAAGTACTTGGGCGTCACTATCGACCGACTACTAAACATGACGGCCCACGTTGACAACGTCATCGCGCAAACACGCGCAACACGGACTCTACTGCACCCAGTGCTGAAATCCCACCTCAACCTAAGAACCAAGATTGGGATCTATAAATCATACGTAAGACCAAGGCTCACATACGCAGCTCCCGCATGGTACGCGCTAGTGGGAGAACGCAAGAGGAGGCGACTACGCGCGCAACATTCGCTCACCCTGCGCACGATCACTGGCGTCCACCACTATGTAAGCAATGCGGTGCTGCATCGGGACCTGGACATCGAACACTTGGATGCATTCATCACCAGACTGGCCAGGGGAATGTTCGAGCGTGCGGACGGATCACGCCTGACGCACCTCCAGGACATAGCCCCCTACCACTCCAGACCGCCCGACAAAAGGGCACTACCGCGAGACTTGATCCGCGATGTCACGGACGACGACTAGGATGTTCCTGCAGTGCCGTCGGCTTGAGTGTCGCTCGCTGGGCCTCCCCTAACAGGGAATCACCCGGCAGGGCTTGACCTCGCTGACGGACGAAGCAGAAGACCCCACTACCAGACCTGACGAGCTAAAAGCTCACCCCATCCCCCCGTCCGTAGTAGCGGACGGCGACTGATACCGCCAAAAGTGGCCCAGCCACGCAAGGCTTCCCCGAGCCAGGACAGGCTCGTGAGACGACCCGTAGTGTGTCTCCGTGTATGAATCCCTATCCCTACTAGGTGAACGCGATTGCGAGCGATACGCATTGTGTACGGTCGCGTGCACGTTATGTCGAGGCCTCGCGGTTGGCCTCCGCGCCCCAGATGCGTACGTCAGTCCCGCGGCCTTACTACTATCCGACAGGAATTTGGAAATTGCTACTAATCCCGGCGTGCTCGCGTTAGCTACCCGATATTTATTCCATTCGTAGCGCATCATAGGATTTAATTTATCTACGAGTCGGCTTACTAGTTCCGGCGCTAGTAAGTACTGCTCCTGCTTCAACGATTTTATAGTAGCCACTACGTTTGCTACTTGACCCGCGAACATGGTGATGTTAGAATTGTCCTCAGCAAGTTTAGGCAATCTCCTCACTTCTTCTATTTCGGCTAACACTATAGCCTCGGAGTTTCCAAAGTGCATTTCTAACATGTCCATGATCTCGAACGGGTCGGGTGAGGTGTATAACAACGCTTTTACTGCATATCTCGCGTCACCTCGTAATGCGCGCCTAATACGCCCGACATTGGCTACGTCCGAAAATGAAGATTCCGTATCGTAGAATTCCGCTTTAAATGCTATCCATTCTGTAATCGATCCGTCGAAGCTAGGTAGCTCGGGGATATGCCTGTGAGGCGTGTACTCGGGCTTACTGCGCGTGATTGCAGTTTCTAAACGAGCCGATAGCAATTCTACGTCTTTATTTTCGAACTTAACCTCGTCCACGGGCGCACGTTTTGCCGGCCGCGGTGCCGGCCGCTCTTTCGATTTAGTGCGCACTACTGTATGTTCGATGCGATTCTGTTCCTCGATCCAACCTTCGAGGCGCCCCTCTGTCGCGGCGGCGGGAGGGGGCGCGGGGTGAGCCGGCTCAGCTACTGCCGGTTCTTCCCTGGCTACAGAACCACATTCGGATTGGGCGGCCTCAGCCCTGGCTAGTTCAAGTCGGCAATGGGCGGCTGCGGCCTCCGCATTAGCCCGTGCTAAT
The DNA here is from genome assembly GCA_951800055.1 of Cenopis cana. Taxonomy (NCBI): domain Eukaryota; kingdom Metazoa; phylum Arthropoda; class Insecta; order Lepidoptera; family Tortricidae; genus Cenopis; species Cenopis cana. The sequence continues at coordinate 3,348,923 of OX637477.1, read as the reverse complement.
TCCGCGTTACGCAAAGCTACTTCCGCACGCAAGATACTAAGTCGCGTCGAAGCCCCCTGAACAACGGTGGGGGGTACACTAGGTACTGGCACGACCGTCTCGTTTAAGTTGTGCTCGGAAGCCCTATCCTGCTCGCGCCCGTCCGCGTCGTTCGGTTTTTCCGTGTTATTTGACATGTCGCTGTTGTCCGTCCGCGTCACTTCACTACTTGTGTTCGTCGTTGTACCGTCAGTATTACTCGTCCCGGTCGCAACGTCAGTACCGGTCGAGGTGCTAATAGTGTGGCCTCCCGATGAGGATAACGGCGTCCATTTACCACTGCGTAACACACGGTAAGCGCTATCGCTCATACTGCACACGTGGAGCCTATCTAATAACTATTGACGTACCTAACACAATAAAACAAATGAGTGATCAAAACAGCGACAAAATATAAAACAAAATTAACACTTCAGCATAAAAGAAAAACACAAAAACGACAACGCGGTAATTTAAAACACATCAATCAACTAATACTTGAACTATTCATTCGCAATTAACACTGTAAACATCCCGTGATTCTAACACTCATTTGAACGAATACGTGGCACTTAATTAACACTTTCACGGCAATTTACACTTCACAAAAACACTGTAACGTTCCTCCGTCCCTATGCGCACGCGCTTGCCCCCTGTATAGGCCTGCACGACGCTGCCTACTGGTGCCCTAGGGCCTAGCCGGGTTGCTACCACGGGGAGCCGGCTAGGATTTAGGAGGTTTAGGGGGAGCTGCTCTGGCAGTGACACTACAGATGAGTGAGCGCCCACCGCTGGCTAGGAATTGCCAAACGGCTGCACCGGCCTGGTCTCTGTCCGTTAGACGGCATAGAGTCCCTCACCACCTGTAGCGTGTACCAGCACACACAGCCGAGCAAGACGAACCACCACCGTGGCGCGGTGTACACGCTCGAATGCACACGAAGACCCGGAGCCCAACGAGCCCGCGACACTACTTGGCACCGTGAGGGTAATGCCCGGGGAGGGTCGGAATGTCGCCCAGGATTCGCTATCACTAAGACTGCGTCACCCGCGTTACTTTTCCGTCTACGTGGATAGCCATAGGCCTTCCTACCGTAGAATAGCTAGCGGCGGCTAGCCCAACAAGATTTTCGCCCTTGCGGACTACTCTGTCTCGTTTACGATTGAACGTCTGTGACAGTTCTTCTTTCTTCTTTATTCTTTCTTCATAACTGCTGGCCCGCTGATATTCGGCTGCTGAAGGACCATTGTAGAATGTAGCTTTAGGCGGGAGGTGAAGAAAGAACACTTTGATAACTTTCACATGTCGCAGAGAGTTGTTGCACTGTTGGCTGACGAGTGTATAATGAAGTAACTTGCTAAGGCGCGCGCTCTATTTATAGGCGCGCTTATCCGCCAATGAACGTGTAGCAACTCAAGGCGGCTATGCCGTTTATTTAACCAATCAATAATTCGACAGATTTGTACATGATATAGTTATTCGCATAATATTATTGAGTTACAACAGTATTTCGAGGTATGGATGTGCCATTCCAACCTTTATGACGGTTATTGCCGTTTCCTGCCTAAGGTTTGTCTAAAACTGGTACTTGTATTTATATTGACTTTATTAATTATTCATTCGACTATCGAGTACTAATGCACCAGCTTCATAGAGGAACGTCACCTGTGTATGATACGGCGGAGGTAAGTAAACAAGGTAAGTATTTTACGATTTATTAGTTTACAATACGATTAACTTAGGTTAGATTAGGCTAGATTTACACATTTACGATATTTACAGCAACTTTATTACAGAAAAAGATTCTTATACTAAACACATTATTCAGCTTAACCTAATGAAATGTGAGCTAATCTCGACATGCGTTTTGTCTCAAGATGTATGAAACTATGAAAGTGGTATGAAAACGTGAACAGCGCCTCTGGTGGTCACTAGTGGAAACTAAAACAGCGAGTATAACATTTGTTGCTAACCGATGAACGCGCGTATTTCAAACTCGGTGAGAGCGTTTTCATACATTTTGAGACAAAACAAAACGCAAACGCGTTCGAAATAGTTAATGTTTCGAAAAAACTTATACTTAGAGCTAGAGCTACAGTTCAGTAAGTCGTTCTGTATGTTTATTTGCATGAATATGGGTGTATCGATATGGTATTAAAAACAATAAAAAAAATATTTTTACGTTCCCAATAAAGAAAATGTACTAAATATTATTTTACAATGCATGTGCTTGAAAAGTGCCTTTTCTAAGCAGTCAAACTGTGCGGAAAGTGCTACTTTTCCGCACTAGTGCTTTTTACTTTTCAATTTTTTTTAAATTTTTAACTCTGTCTTAAGCTCGACGCAAAGAGTTTTAATTATTTGAAAAACATTTCACAAATTAATCAATTATAGATTACCGTTCTTATAAACAGGTACTTACATAAATATTAATACTTTTTAAACGTATCATTTATAATTTTAGATTTTATTTATTACCTATAAATAAATTGATAATTTTCACTCGAGGTAAATGCGTGGCTGAATGCGCATTAAGCCATTGCCTACTTAGCATTTTAAAAACAGATTTACACATGCGCCGCAGTAGTATAGATGTTGAGCGCGCATGTATTTAGAAAAATGTCGCCATTTTTCATTTCAAGTACTAATTTCTTGTTTACCTAGTTTTTGATAAAAATATCAAATGAAAGTGACGAATCAGATCAAATGTAACTCCAGAAAATAGTTTTCAACAAGCACAAAATGCCAACGAAGGTTGCCTTGGCCGCTAAATGCAAATTAAAAACCTATACTTGTGATGAATTTTGTGATGCACTTTTAAAAGTTTTTTTGTGTCAATAAAATGATCTTACGATGGTTTTATGTCGAAAATAAATAGCACTCTATGTCAAGAAGTTGTTACATGAAGATGCTGATAATAAGTAATATATCGAGCAAGGTAAATTATAACCTATATATTTGAAATTAACTTTTCTATTTTCTCGCACAATGCATAGTAAAACTTTGTATGATACGCGCGCGTAAAGATGATTTTCAACTCGTGTCTAATTATAAACTCGCTCGCTACGCTCGCTCGTGTACAAGAAAGACACTCGTCGGAAATCACTCACTTTCCGCACTTGTATCATAAATAGCTATTATGCAACGGTTGTATAAAAAGGATCCAAAAAGGTGAGTGGTGTGGGTTGCGATGTGGTTTATATCACAGAACGGTCAACTTAAATAATTTCAAGTATAATAAATTTCAGATAATAGAACTTATAAAAATCGTTCGTACCTAGTATAAATAAGTAGTAGATAGTTTTGTATTTGTATTTTGTACTTGTATAAGGAGGGTATCAGTGGCGGAGCGTCCATAGAACTCGATTTCCACCGGCTTGCCTAATTTACAGCCAGTCCAGTTCTTTTACTACGGCTCATGAAGAATAAGAAAAGCAAATTATTTCCGGCTTTCCTAAGAATATTTTTGACGCACCGCCACTGGAGGGTATTCCTACCCTGGGGACCGATTTTTGAGTGTCGAATGCTCGACTTTTCACTCGACATTTGTCAAAGAAACCCAAAGGAAATCATAGTTTTTTTGACAGATCTCGAGTGAAAAGTCGAGCGTTCTACACTCAAAAATCGGCCCCCTGATATATAAAAAAAGGGTATACGTACCAAATTTCGTCCATCTTCAAAATAAGAATACAGCAGCGAATTAGTAGGTACTCTTCTGTAAAAAATTGCGAATGGAATGGTTGCCCTTGTTCTTTAGAGTTCCATACTTAGAGGATACTCAAACTCATTTATTTAAAAATGTAAAATTTTACATGTCAAAGAAATAAAGTTTACAATATTAAAAATGTGAAATTTTAAAAATGAGGTTTTATTTATTTAAAAATGTGAAATTTTACATATCAAAGAAATAATTGAATTCATTTTCAAATATGATTAAGTTTATAGGATAGTTTGTAGGTACCTATCCCGAGGACGGACATAGGATAGTTTTTATCCCGGAAATCATCCCCTAACGTTATAAACTACTTCCAAAGTAGTGTTAAATTAATGTTTCATTACTTAGCCATTATTTAAGAATGCATGCAATTTAGTTTTATTGTCATTTTAAAATATTTTATGTCCGTGATGGATAAACTGTTGAATCTATTTTATGTCACCTTTGTACACAGTTTTACAATAAAGTTTTCTATTCTATTCTATTCTAAAAGTAAATTATATAACTTACTAATTACCAAAAGTAGAAAAAAAATGCAAAAAGATAAGTGGCCCATGAGGGGATCGAACCCGCGACCTTCGCGTTATTAGCACGACGCTCTAACCAACTGAGCTAATGGGCCGATGGCAGCTCGGTCGAAATTGTAAGTTGGTTAATGTCAATCTAAAACATGTACAACACATGCGTGTGCCGTTCCGGTAAGCAATTTTAATACTCTTGTGTCAAATAGCGCAAAGTACACACATTCTTTTTGATTTTACAAGTAATTGAATAAAGTGTTTAGAGTCAGCAAACTTTTTCATTAATGAATATTAACAATTAGCATATACTTATGTTTTCCGCTTTGCTAATATACAAAATCTCCAAACTTATTAATCTTTTTATGTACTTAATTTTCATAGCAAAGATACTAAATCATGTTTTTTCACGTGGTCCAAACGACACACTATTTTTTTTTATCTCAGATCGTCAAATTAACTCATTACTCATAACTTTATTGCTCTCATGTTGGTATATACACATACAGCAGGGAGCCGATTTTTGAGTGTCGAACGCTCGACTTTTTACTCGAGATCTGTCAAAATACTATGGCGTTTTGACAGATGTCGAGTGAAAATTCGAGCGTTCGAAACTCAAAAATCGGCCCCCTGGTCTTACATAAACCATGTACAACATAAACGTAGTGATTATATTCTCTTTGTACAACATGACACCCTGTAAGGGTATTGCAAGTTCTACTTAGTCTAAGGGTACACTATAAAATCACAATTTAAAATCACAGTTTACACACATCGAGATCCAAGATAACATATTCTAACTCTATTTATGATATTTATTAACCTTTAAATAATCATGCAGGGAGTTAAAACAATTTGCTATTAAATATTTTTTTAACTTATTAACAAATATATTGTATTTAAGGCCGTGTATTACCACTTTTGAGTTTTTAAAAACCATCTGAGACATAGAATATAGTGTCTTAAAATCTAAAAAAAATATATGTGTTACATAAGGATCTTGTCTAGTCAAAATCGCAGTCAGTTACATGACCTGATGAATTTCACTCGATAGAAAAAATCGCGAAGTTACCCCTTTTTGGAATGTATTTTCAATACTACGGCTATATTACTGATATTTAACGTTTCATTTTTGTACTCAATTAAAGATCGTAAATAGTTAGAGACATATTCGCAGGGTTTGCTTTGATAGAATGATTGGCTTAATGTCTATAGCTAAATATTTACAAAACTGCGCGCAGAGCTTGCGTAGAGAGCGGGATGGTTAATTATAAACTCACGCGTGTTAGAGCGGGACATTTGCGTTGGGGATACCTCCCCTTAAGTTCGTATGCTATTTATTTAGGCAGGCTTTTGTAAATACGTACGTATGGTTGTCATATGGGGGCTTTTATTACTCATTTGTAAGTTGCTAGTTGGGAGGGCTATTTTATTTTCATTTCTTAAATTTAGAGTGTTGGTGTGAAGATCTTTGGCTTTGTATATAAATCTTGATGTTTCCGTACAAATTTACATAGTTACTTCTAAAATATACAGGGAGGGTAGTGTTAAAATGTTTAGTTTTTTAATGTGGGGTCTGCAAGAATCGTAATTTTTGATATTTGTTAGTATTCGTACGCACCGTTTTTGTATTACGAATAAATCGGTTATATCCGTACTGTTTCCCCATAATATTATGCCATACGGTATCCACGTCTGGGTGAACGCGTAATACGCACTCACTGCAGTTTTCAGATCTGTAGTTTTCTTTATATTATATTATCCTGTTAGATATTTACACTATGACTATACTTCTACATATATCCCGCATTACCTAGGTACGTTAAAGTGACCCCAGAATAACCTCCACTTGTTATGGTTCTGATCGTTGTTTTTGCCTTTTGTACTTTACGAAGGTTATTCTAATTTAAACATCTAAGTAAAGATGTTCGAGTATTTAGAAGATTATAACAAAAATTGGTAAACATTTAATTTTTACTGCTTTTGGAGTTATGCTTCGGCTGTGTTTTATAGATAGATTTTTTTTATATATGTAAACTGCTTTATGTCATCATCATTGTTCAATGAAAAGGTAGTTCCCATAATATTTGTCTCTGCGGGTTGGAGACTTCACATACTTACATCTTTCATCAAAAAAATGGTAGGTAAAATACTAAAATTCAAAAGATATAAGTACTGCCGACTAAGAGCTGTATCTATAGTCTTACAGCTAAATCTTTCCAATATGTATTTACTATATAAGTATTTTATACCTTTTATATTTTCCCTTAAATCTGTAGACATAATATAGGGATGTAAGATCCAATCCAAGCTATTTTTAGGACACGTCCGAAATTACGGCCCAGTGTCCTTATGACAAAAATTTATTTGAAATTTTTCTAATCCCGAAATAACCTGCATATTTGTAAGAAAAGTTTTAAAAATGCTGGGCTGTTAAGACTGTAATGGTTGGTACAGTCTTGGCTTCTGTATATATTATATATAGGTACCTAGTTAGTACAAGCCAAAGTAGCAAAATATATTGTAATACACCCTACGATAGCAGTAATTTGTTTACTACGAAGCGTGTTATTGTACCTACTAGGTGTTGGCCTATGAACCTTACAATTTTAAATATTGGTCGCTCATAAAACCCATGTCACACAACATACGAGTATATTAGAGTTAGTAGTTATATATGAGAATTTTCTAAAAGGGACTAAGGTGCATCGTGGCAATCTAGACTGCGGGAAATTAAAACTAATCGAAAATATCTCCCGTCATCCCGTGTTTAACATCATTTACTAGAGTGCTATCTATGCCCGGATAGAGAAAAAGCCCTTCTACAGTTTCACCAAGACGGCACTCTAGGAAATGATGTAAAACACCGAAAATATTTCGATTAGTTTTAATTTCCCGCAGTCTAGATTGCCCCGCTGCACCTTTGTTAATCATTTTTAACCCCATTCCAAAAGCAAGAAGATACAAATACAATAAATGCCTGTAAAATGAACTTGCAAAATAATTGCAACAACTTGCAAATTTGCAAAATACTATCATTATCGCAAATGACATGAAATTCTGACGCCAACTCAAAAACATGTTACCTATCAACATGCGGATATTTCATCTTAATTAAAGTATTGTTTTATATTTTAATTGATAGGTACCTATCACGCATTGTCTTATTACTGGCGTAACAACTATGGAATAATGATCATCATAGTAATAACAATATTATAGTTTACTTTATGAAGGGTTCTGAAGGTTAGTTTTTACTAAAACTTATTTTAATTATTTGGAACAAACGACTTTTATCTATTTTTAGGAGAGATTATGCTCAGTCTAATCAATAAAATAAAGGAATTTTGAGGAAATTAGACAAGTTATCGAGTAATATAAAAACAGCTGGGTCTGTAAATTGCTCATTCACACAATTGATATCTCTTATGTTATCAATAGATAAGGTAGATGTACCCTTTACCGGATCTGCCCTATCACCGGATTTTCTATATTTTGAGCCATAAGTCGAGTTCTTACAGCTAATATTACGTTGTGATATTTTTTTCCGTTAGCTAGATACCTATTCCTTCCATTACGAGGCAAAGAAAGCCATTTTGTTTCTTAGTTGTAACGGGAGAATCGATTGAGCAGGTCGATCGCGGCGTTGTATGGGACTCCTTACGAAAATGGTTAAGAAACTGAGTGTACTTCGTAAGGTCATAAAAGCGTTTAAAAGTGACTTTATGCTTCAAAATAGGGTGTTATCGTATCATGAGTTATTAAGTGTGTGTGTTTGAGTTAAATAAGTGAAATTAGTGCAGTCAAATTTACAGAATTCAACAAAAATGTAAATTCGGTGATGGGTCACCCTCATTTACTGCTTGAAGGTTTTACCGAACAGCGTTCGGAATCAGGGAAAAACGTATGTTTTGAAAATTATTTTTTCACTCGTTAATTTTAAACGTTATATATATACTACTCCGCTTTACACATATCCAATTAATAGAGTAATTTAATGAGCAATTACCGAACGCCTATAAACGAGACAGATTTTTTGTAAATTGCATTTGAAATGTATAGTTTTCACGACTTTTTGACGTCAAAATAAGCTTCATTGACCAGGTAATTTTAAAAATTCCATATTATTTATTTAACATCAGTAGAAGCAAAATAGTTGTGTATTTATTATTTTGCAATAGTTCTTATTTCTAGATAAAATGTACTTATGTTGTTATGGCAGAATCATTAAGATTAAAACACTATTTTATTAAATATGTTCGCGTGATAGGTTCAATGTGTACGCTTTACCGAACGCCCGTTCGGTAAAGCGTACCCATGGTCTCTGATACCGAACATATGATTATCTCGGCCTAGCTGCTATTTGGCGTTCATTGGAATATAAACCATATTCAGCGTACAGCTAGATCTATATTGAAATGTGTTATTTTTCGTATATCTTTAAAAAAAAGCCAGCGCTACTTAGATGTAAACCGTTAACGAATAAATTATATAAAAATAAATTATTGGCGATTAGCGAAGAATTTTTAATAGATAAGTATATTATTTATATAAAAAAATATTTGATTTAAATTTTTAATTATAGACAGTTTTTTCTTAGATTAAATTACCGTCAAGATTGCTCGAAATCACAAAACTAGTGCAGTTAGGTTGAAATAAATAGTCACTCATCAGTTTACAAACTCACACACTGCCATCATTCCATACATTTCTTCCCTAGTTCGGTGAAACGGCATGCCGATCCGGTAATGGGTGCAAATTCCGTTTCTTAGTTCGTTGAATGGGACAAATCAGTGTAATCGATATAAAAAACTTTAAAAAATATTTTTATATACGTCTAATTATGTAATAAATTTCGACGTACATTTAAATGATGACAAATTTATCTATCTTCACCATATGCTGTTGATCATAATCGTACAAAAATTCTAAACCTTATTAAAAAAACAAACGTACATGTAGGTCTTAAGCGTCCGGTGAAGGGTACTTTTACCTTACCAGATAAAATAAATAGCATATTACCAAAGCTAGATTTTCGAATTAAGTAGCAAATGATAAAATGGTGGATTAGCAAAACAATATATAATTTGCCGTAGTGTTGATTCAGGTTCTATAATGTGCCTATAAAAATGTGGTTAACATTAATTATGCAAGATTGTATGAAAACCAATGCGCAGAAACCTTATTGCCGCTGCCATTTGGACCCTAACATAAAATAAGTAAACATATGTGAAAAATAAGTAAATAATGTTGGCCTATCGATAACCTTAGCCACTGGTGGTGCAAGTGTTACGCTATCTTCAGCTATGATAGTAACTGGCTGAAATTATAACATACATTAGTAACTAAATCATATATTCAAATATCGACCTAACTATCTTAAATAGAAGGGTAATATTGTAATGCCGGTTGCGGAGTTTCATTATATTCGGATTATTTGAATCATAAAAATAGGTATATAAAGTACACGTGTTAGTTTAGCATCGTAAAAACATACATTTAGCTTGGAATTGGTAACGGCGCCAAATTGTAACGTAAAATATTCTTTACGTATGGTAATATGCCGCGAAAATTCCGGGCTTTGCCGCGAAAATTCCAGGCTTTGGTAATATGGTTGACTGGCAGTGCAGCATGACATTAAGTTCGCATTTTTATTTATTTATTTATTCATTTTTTGAGGCAACAGGGCCCTTTTATACCTTTGCTCAATGCTCATTTTATAGTTTACATCGTATTAAAACTTATTTATTATATTTGTCTCTTCCCTTCCCCATCTCTTTTCTAATCTTTTTCAATAGCCATTATAAGAAATAAACTAAAATCAATTTTTGTAAACTAATTAAGTAAACAGTACAATTCTGGTATTAAGTTATTTTTAGGGCAAGCTCTCTGCATACAAACTTTGTGCAGGATTTTCTTCGTTTGTGTATGCATTAAAGTTATGATTTTTTGGTCAGTATGCTTATTTTTCTGTTAGCTATTTCGTGATGTAATTTTTTTTCATTTGTCATTTTCTTGAAATATTTGAAAATTTCCACATCACTTTCTTCGCATATCTAATATTTACATCCAAAAAAAAATATTACCTACATTCGTTAGTGCCAAAACCTACGAATAAAACGTGCTCAGTGTTTGTATGGAGAATGCCTTGCCCACTCCTGCGCCACAACAAATGTTTGTTTAATTTCTACAAGCTATTGTACCAAATGTAAAAAATAAAGTTATAATATTTATAGTCCTAGTTAATGCCATTTCAGGGTTGATTCACGCCATTCTATTTTGATTTCAATATCGTTCCCATGCTCCCGACCCCACACATTATACTTAATAAAATTGCCATTCAATCGACCCTGATACACGATTGGAGCTAGAACGAATATAGCGAAATATGACCCAACACATCACGGGTTCATTATCGATATCAAGAATATACGGTCAATATGAAATCAAGGACATCATCCGGGCAAATAAATACCGGAAATTTTTGAAAATAAGATATGTAATAATAAGATGTTTTGGAGTTGGGTAATTGTCGATTATATTGCGTTACGTTGTGGGACATTACACAATGTCTTATTTTGTAACTGGGCAAAGAAAAGTCATTAATTTAATATTTCTCCACTTTTTGTAACTTGCCAATGGAACTTAATTATCATCAATTGATTGGGGTAGATATCATGTTAAATTATGAGACATGTACTATCGAACCAACTGAGGCGTGACCCACCGTGGAACCTTGTCACAGAAAATGTCATAGCGACATCGTATTGCCTGACAAGGAAAATCATTATGACACTTTCTGTGACAAGGTTCCACGGTGGGTCACGATTCAGTTGGTTCGATAGTACATATAAAAAGTTCAACTTACACCAAATCACCTTATTTTCTGAACTTTTACAAACGACCACAGTCAATGATACGAGTACCTATGCCCTTACAAACTGGTAAGTTATCAGGTCTGATATTTACTATGCTCCAAACACATTACGATCCTTAAGCTCGTGTATAAATGAGGTGAGGACAGGTTGGCAACCAGATAGTAAGATACTCCTTTGTGTGTCTAAAAGGGAAGCCCACTCACTAGATGCGTGAATAAGTCACAAACACATTTTACGAGACGATACCGTATCATACATACAGCTCAATGTTCCCGATCAAAATAGGTATGTCAATAAGCAAACAATATTGATAAACACTAGACCCATTGCATCAGTTACTACTCCGGAGAATTTCTCACGGTGATTTATATGAAAAAATACTAATGAAAAAGTTCAAAAAAAAATTTAAAAGGAAATGGTTGAGCATTGAGCAAATAGAAATAATTTACCAAAAACGACGGGGATAGAGATGGCTGAGAAATCAGGAGTCCTTTGGTTATACACTAAAATGTTAAAAAATTAGTATCTTGACTATACATAATGAGTAATTAAAACGTGGACTAAAAGAAAATTTCCGGCTACAAATTCCAACTTGCAGAATTTCAAATGTCATTAATTCAAATCAACAAATAGGTATTGCAATCTATCAAGATAGGGTGAGGACATAGGAAAATTACGTTAAAAAATATATGCCACTTATCTAAAACCAGTAGATTGTCTCGAAGTTTTATCAAAACAATTACCTACTGTATCTTAATACAATAGGTACCTACATGTATCAACAGGATATCAGACTTATAACCAGATAAGTATCACAAAGTTTACTATCCATTCAGAGTCAGGTGAAAAACACGCGTTGACGTAAACCAGTTAAAATTTTCATAACAGCGTGATATTTTACACATACCTAACCGCCGCAGGGCAGACGGCTAATCATTTGTTGACATTCGCGTCCCACCATGTGCGCAAGCGTCTTATCACATTACCATCATAAAAAGACCCTCACCTCTATAAGGACGCCCCTGAATCTGCTCCGGATTGAAGTGGCAGCGGGGAGAGCGGTAGCTCACACTTTATTGGACGTTGTTATCGAGAGCGAGTCGTCGTGGTGGCTCCTTGGTTTCCCGGTCGTCAGTCGGTGGCGGATCGTCGCCGACTACGGACCTCTCTGGAGGGTTTTGCTCATTTGGGAGCAAATTTCTGTGTATTTACTGAATTAAACCTCCTAAGGAAACGAATAGATTGGCTGTTGGATAATGAACCTTGTTATGAATGATAACAATCGTTTACTGTAAACAGGTTACGATATATAGTACCATGGGTAAGCATGTCTATGCAAACATTTTGCGAATTGAACTGTGAACAGTTGGACTTTTGTTTATTATGTATTAGATTTAACTTTAAGCTAAGGTTAAGGTCACCCTTCTCAAGGTAGTAACATGATAAAATACTAGAGACAGAAAGATAGGGTGAGGTTAAGATGTGATAAAAACGCTCTATTACAATCGTACCCTAATCTGACTGGACACGCGACCAACGCGTGACAGATGACTAACGCCCTATCAGTCAATAAAAGAAATTAAATTTTCCACGGACTCGTACGTAGTTTATTTTTAATCACTAGTTATCAATGCTCTAATATATGCTCTAATTAATCCTGTGATAAACGGAACTTCTCACACGCCTAGCTACAGTTGATAACAGACATTGTTCAGGGGACACGAAGTAAATATGTGTAAATGCTTCTTATACTAAAACATCTCAATCTCTAACGAAAATCCATTCAAATTTGAGTCTTACAGCTTCAACATAAAGTCTGAAGTTAAAGCATGTGTGAGTCGTCTTGTTGCGCTCTTTTGTTTCCAGCCAGCGATTATGTTCAGTTCGTTGTAATCAAACATGTTGGAGCAAAACAAAGCCACGCGTGCACCGCGTGCGACTGTTTAAAAATAGAACTCCGTGCGCTGAAAGCCGACAATTATACGAAGACCTCCTTCCGCTCCCTGACACCCGTACCACTCAGGTCTGATAGAGCGGACAGTGTAATGTGAAAGAGGTCTAGATATATTGGGACTATTAGGCAGTTAGCGCCTCGCCTCTGTTCCTGCGAAGGACCACGCCCTGAATTTGAACGTCATTGTACGTTCTAAATACGAATTTTCGGCTTGTTTTTTGTGCTACCTACATTATAAGATTTATAAGCTGATGTAATAGTTTTTATGTCACACCTGGCCATAAAGCGGCAATTACCGCACGCTTCGCGCGCGGGAAATCCCACTTCCTGGCCAGGGGGTGGCATAAAATTTTGTACTTAACACGGGCGGTAATAAAGAAAGCCTCAGATCGCATATTTATCGCCCTTGCCTTCGGCTCGGGCGTCAAATACCTGCGATCTGAGACATTCTTTGTTTTACCGCCCTTGTTAAGTAATGTACTATTATCTACATCCATATCTTAAATTAATCCTCTATAATGTGTTCAGGTATGATCACCAAATGACCGCCGTTACAATACTAAATACATAATTTCATCAAGCGATGTCATAATGAGAAAAGTAGTAAGATAATGTAAATGAAACATTTAAAAAAAAAAAACATTATGATACTGGTGGGAAAAGACATCAACGCGCATCACTTTTGTATTGAACAGGAACTATTGCGTTTCAAGCAATACTTCCTGAACACATGATAGGAGATTTGCTTTGGATATATGCGTAGATAAAGTAGTGTATGCAACTGTACATACATAATTAGGTCTTAAAACACTCGTGTTATCCTATAATGAAAAGCCTACGGCTCGTTGGATAAACCAACACCCGTGTTTTAAGCACCCTCATTATGTAACAGTTAGATATAAACTGCACCACTACACCACTACACTAATATATCGATGGTTTTTTTCTCAGGGTTCCAGAACAGAACACATAAGCAGATACTAATCAAACGTAACGTATTTTTATTCTGGTAATATACTTAATGGTTGATTTGAAACCAGAATTCCTAGCCGATGAAGAAATGGATTTAATCGACCTTACATTAGTAATACATACCTAGTAGTGTTGTGTTCCTGGAGGTGAGCAAGGTTGCCAGAGCTCCCGAGGTTGCACTGTGTTGAGAGTGAGGGAGCTAAATTGGTCCCTTCTGCTGTCAACACAGTGCATACTCAAATTTTTTAAAGGGTCGGCAACGCGCACGTGACTCCTTTGGAGTTGCGAGCGTCTATAGGCTGCGGTGTCCGCTTACCATCAGGTGGACCGTATGCTTGTCTGCCACCGTCGTAGTATAAAAAAAAACCTATTATAACATATGATAAAAACTGCCTGTTTTCACCTTTTTTCGCTAAAATCCCTAAATGGATTGAAAAGAGATTGGCTAAGTAGATAGGTTGAATCTTATCTTTTGTCCTTTTTAAAGGAGTTAAGATAAGATAAGATGTTTATTTGTTAAGTCATGAGTACATGAGATGTTGCGTTTAGAAGTATATCAAAGCTTCCATGAAACCCTGTCAGGTCTCACAAATGTCTTATACAATATATAACTTAGTTCTAAATTCCAAGTCATACTATTGTTTAATGAATGTAGCATTTTAGGTGTTAAAAGGACGGACCGTGTCCGAAACACTACGCTACGCTCCAAAACACGCATAGCTGACGTGGGTACCAAAACAGCCAGGCTAATCTAGGAAAAAAAACCTACACTTTTCTGTTAAATAAACATGCGGAACGTTGCATAGTAATTCGGAATTTAAATATGACTCACAGTTGAAAACACTGCCAGCTATACTATACTACTGTCGTAATTCTGCACTGTTTACAACGGGTATTTTTCCACAGTTCCTATTTTTACGCATATGCACATGCAGTTTCACCTTGGCATTGGAGTTCGTAGAAAACATAAAAATGAAAATTGCGATTATCGACTTTAAGGATAATATCTACCACAATATGCTGTTATCCTTATAAGAGATTCCCGGGTTATATTAAGGCTGCTGCTGCGGCGTTCATGCATGTTCCTAACTATTTACTTAACTACCTATATCATTAAGCTAACTTTTTAAATAAATATTTTAAAGAAACTTTAACTATTTAATAATTAGCTTTTTCTTGCCAGTTTTTCCACGTAGGACTCGTTCATCGCGTTATAATTGCTATTCTGTTATTTCATGCGCTCATCTAGTTATCACTTTTCCGTACAAACTTCCATCCTTTTAAGGGATGATTTCCGGGATAAAAAGTATCCTATGTTCGGGATGAAAAGTTCCCAGGACTCAAACTATCTCCGTGTCGAATTTCATCGAAATCGGTTCAGCGGTTTTACTTTTAGTGTGGAGAGGTAACAGACAGATACACTTTCGCAGTTATAATATTAGTACCTATGGAAGTATAGATAATAAGTAACTAAATAAGTTCTTACTATTCGACGAAAAGTATAGGTACCTACTTGTTTGTTAATAACTGCTATACGAACTCTTTGCATTTGATAATCACCACCATATATATCTCTCTTTTTGGTTGTATTGAAAACTATTTAATATATTTAACATAAAACATTTTATATGACTTTATTCGGATTACGCTTTTATAATATGTATTTTCAAGATGGCAAAAAGCACGTACGTGCTCACTATACTATAATAATTCTTAGTACAAAACCAGTACTTAAGGTGAAACAAAGGGCTCGCCTCGTATCTTACCTCTATGAGTCAGTCGACCGTGCCCACTTGTGTGTATATAAGTAAGACAGTCATACTGATTTCTAAAACACATGTTGTGGCGTTTTGCATACCAACTCCTTGGTAGTCCAAGCCACGAAAATGTTAATGTCATTGTTTTGCTCTTGAGATATTAGAATAGAATACTGACAGCCATCAGAAAGGAAAATGTTCCTATGTAATTCCATACACAATTTAATTTCTTTATCCTGTAAATACAACTGTATAAAGTCTTCACTGTTTACTTCATCTCCTGCCGGCTGCTCCCGAACACATAATAACAACACGGAGGCGGCGAACGTAGCCGCCCCCAAATTGGTGACCCGCTTCGTTTGAACTAAGCTTAGCCGGCTTGGATTGAGGTGACCGCGGCTGCCCGGCACGACGCCGACGGCTCCCTGCGTTCAACACCGCATCAAGCTTTCGCCAGTTGCTAGCGCTTTTTACCGGACCCTTCAAGTAAGAAGTTGCAATTCCACTTTTATTTGATTGACATCTACCTACGGTCTACGACGAACCGCCCCTGAAGATCGGGCGGTCTGTTTCTTCAACGTAAACATCGTGTTTTTTTCACCACTTCGAAAAATCAACATATACAGTGTGGGCGTTTAACACCCACATATACAGTGTGCCGCATCAAATCAAGTTTCCGGACATTTTTTTCAATGAACTATTTCGTGTAAATGATTACTAAATTTAACCCGTGTTTTGCGTTTAGTGTTTTTAATTGCGTTTGTTGATATAGTTTTTTTTTACTTATCCATGTGTAAAATATTGCCTTTTTATTTTGGTTTGTACGTTATTGTGCTATACGGAGGTTTCTTTTTTGTGTGTTTCGTGGTATGGTCGTGGTATTCGCAGGTTAAAATGTCTGTTGAGGACCTGCAGGCCCAGCTGGATGCCCTGAGGGCACAAAATGACGCCCTACAAGCCCAGCTAACCCCACAAGAACAGCATGGACCTCCTCCAGCTAAGGAAATATTCGGAGTTTCCGTCAAGTTGCCGCCGTTCTGGGCAGACAGACCTGCTGTATGGTTCGCCCAGGCGGAGGCACAGTTTCATTTAGCAGGTATTAAAAACGACATGACGAAATTCAGTCATGTCATTAGCATAATCGATCAAAGGCTCATCGGTGAGATCGAGGATATAATCATGCACCCGCCTGAGGAAGACATGTACAACACTCTTAAACAAGAGCTCATCCGACGTCTATCCACTTCCGAGCAGCAACGGGTGGAGCGACTCCTCAGCGGGGAAGAACTCGGGAACAGAAAACCTTCCGCCTTCCTGAGACATCTTCAATCTCTGGCTGGTAAATCTAAGGATGACAGCATCCTTCGTCAGTTGTGGATGCGACGGCTACCAAGTCAGGTACAGGCTATCCTCACCGCGCAATCAGACCTCAGCTTGGACAAATTAGCTGAGCTTGCGGATAAAATAATTGAGGTCACACCTGGACCGTCGCAGGTCTACACAGTAGACAACAATGAGCATCCTTATCTTACACCTATTATGCACCAGCTCAATAAGTTGAGCCAGCAGGTTGCAGTCCTTACCAACGAGCGTCAGCGCGGCAGATCCCGCGCCCGTTCATCGTCGCACGTTTCCAGTCGCTGTAGCACGCCGACCAGCAGCGCGGCTACCGGTAAGATTTGCTGGTACCATAAGAGATACAAGACTAAGGCAGTCAAATGCATTCCTCCTTGCACTTGGACTTCGGGAAACGCAACCAGCAGTCAGTAGCGGCGGAGTCTGACTGCTGCTCACTTGATCCTCCTGGCCGCCGTCTTTTCGTCACGGACAGGACCACCAAGCACCAGTTCCTTGTCGACACAGGTTCCGACTTGTGTTGCTATCCATTCCGTTGGCTCCGAGAACGGAGAAGACCCACGGATTGGCAACTTAGCGCTGCCAATGGCAGTACTATCAAAACCTTCGGAACTGTCCAACTTAAACTTGACTTCGGACTACGGCGCGTTTTCACCTGGCAGTTTGTGGTGGCTGATGTCAATACAGCCATCATTGGTTCAGATTTTCTATCCCATTACCACCTACTGCCTGATTGTCACCACAAACGGCTCGTTGATGGCAACACCGGTCTTAAGGCCACCGGTACTACTGCTGATACTTCGCAGTCCAGTATCAGGTCAATTGGAACTTCGAACTCTTCGTACGCACAAGTGCTCGCTGAGTTCCCTGACATCACGAAGCCTCCTGGATTTCCACGGTTAGTTAAGCACAACACTGTGCATCATATTAGGACCACAGAGGGCCCACCCATTTCCTGCCGTCCCCGTCGCTTGGCACCTCAGAAATTATCTGCTGCCAAGAAGGAGTTTGAGGACATGGTACGGAACGGTACTGCACGACCATCGGAGAGTGCTTGGTCCTCTCCCTTACATATGACTCCGAAGAAGGACCAGTCTTGGCGTCCATGCGGGGACTACCGCGCCTTGAACGCCAGGACTATTCCCGACCGCTATCCAGTTCGCTACATAACTGACTACGCGCACAACCTCCATGGAGCTACCATCTTTAGTACGCTTGACCTTGTGAAGGCATATCACCAGATCCCAGTAGCTGAGGATGACATCCCCAAGACCGCTATCGTTACTCCGTTTGGCCTCTTCGAGTTCCCTTTCATGACATTTGGATTAAGGAACGCTGGTCAAACTTTCCAAAGGTTCATCGATGAGGTCACTCGGGGTCTCGACTTCGTATTTCCCTACGTGGACGACATACTGGTCTACTCAGCTAATGAGACTCTTCACAAGGAACACTTACGGATTCTTTTCAAGCGATTGCAAGACTACGGTCTTGTTCTAAACCCATCCAAGTGTGTTTTTGGCGTCAAAGAGGTGTTGTTTCTAGGATACACGGTTAGTTCTGAAGGCACCCGTCCTCCTCAGGAGCGCATTCAAGCCCTGGTTGATTTCCCTCCTCCGAAGGACGTTCAAGGTGTGCGTCGCTTTCTAGGCATGATTAACTACTATCGCCGTTTTATTCCCCACGCGGCGCAATATCAAGCACCTCTTATCGATGCAGTAGTTGACATTAACGGCAAGGGTGCCAAGCCATTCTCATGGACACCCGAGCTCTTGGCACACTTCGAGGCGTGTAAGTCAAGCCTTTCGAACGCAACTTTACTGCAGCATCCAGTCAACGGTGCACCCCTTGGTTTGTTTACGGACGCCTCCAGCGTTCATGTTGGTTCTTGTCTCCAACAACTCATTAACGACCAGTGGTGCCCTCTTGCCTTTTTTAGTAAGAAGCTGACCCCTCAGCAAGCTCAGTGGCCAGCTTACTATCGAGAATTGCTGGCGGTGTACGAAAGCGTACAGCACTTTCGCCACATTCTCGAGGTTCAACGTGCAACGATTTATACTGATCACAAACCGCTGCTGTACGCTTTCGTACAGCGTCGCGAAAAGCTTCCGCCCGCGCAGTTGAATCAATTGTCATTCATCGGCCAATTTACGACGGATATTCGTTACATCAAAGGAGAAGACAACGTCGTTGCCGATGCAATGTCGCGGATCGAAGCTATTTCTTTGGAAGAAGATTACGAAGCCCTTGCTAAGTCTCAGCAAGAGGACCAAGAGCTTGCCGTCCTACGTCATGGAAATACCAGCCTACAGCTTACTCGAGTTGCTGTCCCTGGCACTGACATCTCCATTCTTTGCGACGTATCCACTGGCAAACCTCGTCCTTATTTGACCCCTTCGTTTCGTCGCGGGGTGTTTAACAAGTTACACAACTTGAGTCACCCCGGCGTTAGGGCCACTACTCGACTTTTAGTAGGACGCTACGTCTGGCCTTCCATCCGGAAGGACTGTCGCAGGTGGGCTCAGACTTGTCTTGCCTGCCAGCGGAGCAAGGTTTCGAGGCACACTTCGGCTCCTTTAGGTAGTTTCGAGCAACCATCTGGTCGCTTCATTCACGTGCATATCGACATCGTTGGTCCCCTTCCTGTCTGCGATGACTACCGTTATTGTCTTACAGCTATTGACAGGGTTTCTAGGTGGCCAGAGGTGTGGCCTATGCGTACTATAACTGCTGAAGAAGTAGCCGATACATTCGTACAGGGATGGATCTCTCGCTTCGGTGTCCCTTCTATCATCACAACTGATCAGGGCACCCAGTTCGAGTCCGATCTTTTTCGACGTCTCATGCAGACTTGTGCTACAAAGCGCATTCGAACAACTGCTTACCATCCTAGCGGGAACGGAATGATAGAGCGCGTTCATCGACAGTTAAAAGCTGCACTCATGTGCCACTCTGGTTCGTGGACACGCACTCTTCCGCTCGTTCTACTCGGCATGCGTACCGCCTACAAGGAAGACTTGAAGGCCACTGCTGCTGAGATGTTGTATGGCGAATCTCTTCGTTTACCAGGAGAGATGTTAGTCTCCGAGCCTGGCGATGACCGATTCAGCGATCCTGCTGATTTCGTCGTTCAGTTGAGACGCAAAATGTCTTCTTTCCGTCCAGCACCTGTTTCTCGCCACTCTACTCCTTCCATCTTCGTCTCGAAGGACCTACCGACTGCATCTCACGTCTTTTTACGGGATGATACCATTCGACGTCCGTTGCAGCCACCTTATACCGGTCCTTATGCTGTATTACAGCGTTCCACAGATGGGAAAACCATGACACTGGCTGTGAAGAACAGAGAGGTCGTGGTGAGCATTGACAGAGTCAAACCAGCTTTTGTTGACTCCGATAGTTGTCCTAGCTCAACAATTTCTCCTGCTTCACCGCCTCTGGCTCAGGATGTTTCTCAGGCGCAGCCAGTTGGTCATGCACCTACGCCTGAGCCTGCGAATGCTACTACTACCACCACTACCACCTTTTCGAATCGACCTTATACCACACGTTCAGGTCGCCACGTGAGATTTCATAAGAATGATGATTTTTGTTATTATTAGCTTATAAGTTTTGTACTTTATTTTTTGTGCTTTTTCTTTCTCCGTGGGGGGGTGGTGTGGCGTTTTGCATACCAACTCCTTGGTAGTCCAAGCCACGAAAATGTTAATGTCATTGTTTTGCTCTTGAGATATTAGAATAGAATACTGACAGCCATCAGAAAGGAAAATGTTCCTATGTAATTCCATACACAATTTAATTTCTTTATCCTGTAAATACAACTGTATAAAGTCTTCACTGTTTACTTCATCTCCTGCCGGCTGCTCCCGAACACATAATAACAACACGGAGGCGGCGAACGTAGCCGCCCCCAAAATGTTTTGTCTGGAGTTGGGAGCGGAGAAGAGATCTACCTGTTTTCCTGTATTCAACGTCAATATTGTTATAATGTTATAATAGTTTACATTAAAACGTAGTAAAAAAACACTGTTTGCCACAAATATGAGTGATTATGATTGGTAATTATCGAAGAAGACATAAACATTAGATAAACGGCCCAATGTTTGATACCCATCTCGTTGACATACATATTGCTCACCTCTATTAATGTGCCATAATTAGAGATTGAAAGTGTCACGTATTGGGCCAGTGTCAAGCACTAGGAAGTTTACCTTAATATCTGGAATTCTGGATACGTTTGTTACACGTTTTACAATAATACCGCACTTGAATATTAACTAATTTATCAGATAATTAAAATTCAGTTAATTCAGCAGTTCAGTCTTACATTTGATTTTTATAATTTTGATTTTATATTTCACTAAACTTATTTTTGTTTCTTGTTATGTTTATAATTCTCGTACATTTTCCAATGTCAAACCACGAATACCGCATGTTTAAAATATAACATGTTGCAGAAATGGATAAATTGGCATACAATTGACAATATTTCATAATTTCCAAAAGTCTTAATTCGAAAACCATTTCGGTAAAAACGTGTGAAGTACACAAAAAACATTTTTTTAGATTTTTTTCTCCGTTAATTTTGGAAAAAATCGCAAATTACTGTAAACCAAAAGTTGACGTCATCTTCCTCGCTGTATTCAGGGAGACCTTAGTACAGAGTACAGACAATCGCTGCTCTGAAGTGGCTCTGGATTCTTGTTGGGAAGATGACGTCATATTTTACTTACGCCATTTTGGAATGACCTACTTTTCAACGTGTTTTTTTTGTATGAAATAATGAGTTAAATTGAAAAAGAAAAAATACGGGTGGCTTAAATTTTTACCTATTTTCTAACTAGTTCATAAAATAAAGTAGTTAAAAATATGAAATGTTGTCAATTGCGTACTAAAATTAGAACGCGTGCTTTCCTGAGTTCTAGTTTTAGAACACAAGGATATTCTGGAAGGATCCTTTGAATGTCATATAAGATATTGCGTATGTTACATTGAATATTACATTGGGTCCGCTGTCAGGGCCATTCTAATATCTTAAGAGTCCTTATCAGTTAAAAACGCTCACTTATTTAGACTATATTCTGTATGATTAGACAGTTATTTAGACATTATCTTTTAGTTGCTGTATAGTATAGGAATATAGTAAGTCCTACCTTATACCACATATTGTACATGTATTTACCGCCATAAGTTTTACTTTCGTGCAATAAAGATGAAATAAATAAATAATTAAAAAGCATAGAATGGCTATACTATAATCGTCGTATTCTTTAGACAATTTATTGGAATTATCCATACTTTTGAAAATGCGTAATGACTCTTAACTCAGAGGATGCAGAGGCGACATAAAAATAATCTAATGAAAATGAACTGATATAGCGCCCAACAAAACAAAGTCGAATCAATTAAATGTTGTTTTTCTGGCAAATTTAACAGCATCGACTGTCGCCATTTTTAATTAAACAAGTATGAAGTCTAAGTATGTACATATAATGAGTCCATGTATTTACCATTGTCAATTTTTAAACTAATGTCTTATAAGGGGACCGATTTTTGAGTGTCTCATAACAGGATAAAACATTTTTAGACATACCTACTCATGCCCCCGCTGTATGGGCTGTCGCCAGGCCCGAGGCGATGTATTACCTCTGCGTCAAAAAAAAGCTGTTTAAAACTGCTCTGTTTACTAGCGTTGACTTGTATATAAGAATTATACAAGAATTGCTCGTTTAATATAAGAGCTCGTTAAACATATATGCCTGATATTTGGGATGACGACAGTACCAGAATAGTTCAGCCTCTTCGCAATCTAAACAGCCATAATCATAAACTTATCTATAGGCTTATGGCGGCCAAACAGTGACATCTGCTTTTCAAAGACAAACTGAGGAAAAAAATAGAATATTTTAACTGCGATATTGGTTTTGTTGATTCTTATCTTGTAAACGAATTGTTTATTAGATATTTCTAATTTTGCAAACCAGCTTAAAGGATGATCCACGCTAGAACGTTTCGTGTCCGGGCCGGCCCGTTTTGTAGCACAAGAAATCGACGGACGCGCGACGTTAAGGGATGCCTGATGGTAGAGATGACATCTATAATCCTCTGTCATCATGACATAAGTAGCTGTAGTATAAGTTTTTCGAAACATTAACTAATTCGAACGCGTTTGCGTTTTGTCTCAAAATGTATGAAAATGTGAACAGCGCCTCTGGTGGTCACTAGTGGCATAGTGGATACTAAAACAGCGAGTATAACATTTGTTGCTAACCGATGAACGCGCGTATTTCAAACTCGGTGAGAGCGTTTTCATACATTTTGAGACAAAACGCAATCGCGTTCGAATTAGTTAATGTTTCGAACAAACTTATACTAGAGCTACTGATTTAAAGTTCCGTGTATTTTGCGTGTCTTGGTATGCGTCAAGCACAGGGACGTTCCTTAAATAAATGTTTAGGGAAGACTATACAACATTTATGTAAAATAGGTACGTCTCGCTTGCTCAATGACTCACAATATTGTATGTTTCACGAAGGAAGATCTTTGTTGTTGCATTGGCCATTTTGAGAAAACGAATATTTATGCTCTCGCAGATATTGAGAAAAGGATTATGTTCTAGTAGATTATTAGAATAGTTTTGTAAATAGGCCAAAATCTCTAGAAATATATGCAGTAAGTCTGAAATTCATGTAGAGCACTTACACGTGTAACGGACGGCCTGCGTCATAAATATGTATACATTTTAGGTCTTTGTTGCTCAGAGATGACATCTTGACGTGCAGGTATGTAGATTAAGATGATGATGAAGATGAAGCACAGAATTCGGTTGCATTCATTCCACATCGGGAAGGAAAAATTCCAGAAACATACTATAATTACTTGTTTCTGTTTTATATCTACAGCTCAAGGTGTGTTTAATTATTAAGACAGCAGGATCAAACGCCCAATGTATAAATACTCGCGAGTAGGCGCGTCAGAACCGCATCACGCAGGCGCGGCGTGCCACTAACGTCATCGCGCGTCACCCGACAACAACTCATGCGCACGCCCGCGAAACGCGCCCCTACGGCCTTCGCAATAAACACCACACGCACCTACACGTGTAATGCAATACAGTATTTTTCCACGTAAGCATGCGGGAAAGTCGTGTATTTGGCGTCATTTTGATAAGACTTAGTATCAGCTATATTTCGAAAATCAAACATCGATTTGCATGTCGATCTTGCGCGTGAGTAAGTACCTATGGTTAAGTGGTGTGTTATCAGCCGACCGAGGCTATAAAAGGCGGTGTCGCTTGCGCACAGCGCCCAGTGC
Source organism: Cenopis cana (assembly GCA_951800055.1). Classification (NCBI taxonomy): domain Eukaryota; kingdom Metazoa; phylum Arthropoda; class Insecta; order Lepidoptera; family Tortricidae; genus Cenopis; species Cenopis cana. Next base: position 3,324,443 of record OX637477.1, on the reverse strand, counting down.
GGATTGCACGGGCACACTGAAAACAACAAACAGAAACATGACTAACTAGAATGACTAATCCGACCAGCATGCCATCCCAATTTACATGAATTCCCAAAGCCAATGACCTAAAAACTTTCAATGAACACCCTTCATTGATCGATCGATATCTATAAAATAGTACTATAAAAGTTAATAAACAATAACTGAAAAGGTTAATCCATACTGACATGACCAGAAAAATACATAAACATTAAACAATTCAGGTAGCTGATCAAAAGTGACATAGTAACTAAATTATCTGGAGATAATGTCTGAAGGTTCAATAGCATTATGACACATTCGATAGGAAAAAGGTTTTTCCCGACTTCCGAAGTCAGCATACCTGAAAGGCCATCAGCAATCGAATTGACAGGCATTTATGATAGTAAACAGTAATTGAATTGCTTCAAGTCTTATTAGGATTGACTGATTGGGATCAGGGGGCACATATAGTAAATAGACTATCAATCATGATCGTTTGGAGTCACTGACACATTGGATTTCCAAAGGAGTTCCCCAGATTCTAAAGATAATTGTAAGACGTAATTTTAAGTTACAAGAACACTGAAATAAGTAGATATGAATTGTAAACAGTAATCAATTTCTTAAAAAGGTAACTATGTCAGGGTTCACATGAACAAATAGTGCTTGGCCCAATTTCAGTTAGTCTAATATATCCAGCCTTTTTTACTACATCGTAACTCATCATCCTCATAGGGTTATCCCAAGACATTTGCATCCTGAAAGAAGCCTGGGGTCTGCTACCTAATCCCAAGATTTGCCGTAGGCACTAGTTTTTCCGGTTGCCATCTGACCTTCCAACCCAACCCTTATTGGGATTATTACATCATACATAATACACAAAGTCATCTTTATGATCCATATAAAAAACATTGAAAAAGATTTTCCAATTGCGAAGAACACAGTATGTTGACGTATCGGTACATCGAAAAATCATTTGCAATTGCCCAGTGGTATCAAATTAGTATATTTAAAAGGCGACTTTATTATCCAAGCCAGACGATTCAAAATCGAGACGTCGGACATTTAAGCAGCTATAAGCAGGTTGAGTCATTTGAGTCAAGCAGCCCTTTCTAGATATGAGTGAATAACAAGGCCTTGACTGGTCGGAGCACGCAACTTATTCGATGTTAAACGGCTTCGCTACTCTTACGTATATAATCTAAACCTACCACCATATGACAAAAAATAAACACGTTGGTATCTAATAGTTTAGTTTAGTTTTATTCATCTCAAAATACAATTCTCATATAACAAAATAGTAGTTTATGCAACTGGTACGTAATGAGGGGCATTAAAACACGAGTGTGTGAAGGTCTAACGAGTGTTTTAATGCCTAATTATGTACAGTTGCATACATTACTTTATCTACACACATATTATAACTACTCTAAGATGGGTTCAGAAACCGTAGTAAATAAATACAATAATTGTGTTAATACAACCTTTTTTGCACGGTTGCGGAAATATCGAAATCAGAACTGGCAACCGATACCTGAATGTTATTTTAAAAAGTAAAGAGTCTTTATTCTGATGTGATCATGTCGTTCTAGCTCAAATTTCGTGCGATATACGAGGGGTGATCCAAAAGTAATGATAACGAATATGTAAACCAATGCATGTGTTCAAAAACTAAATTTATTTTTCGACGTAATCTCCTAACAAGTCTACACACTTATTCCATCTTTTCTCCAGACTACGAATTCCATTAAAAAAAAATCTTTGTCTTGACTCTCCAAATATGCCTCTTCAGCGGTCATAACCTCACTGTCATTCAAAAATTTTTTGCCTCGGAGACTTTCCTTCAGTCTTGGAAACAGATAAAAGTCGCTGGGGGCTAGGTCTAGCGAATAGGGGGGGGGGGGGGGGGGGGGTGTTTCAGGTTCAGCTTGAAATTTTTCGAGATTAGCTGATGAGATGACATCTCATAACGAATCTCCTTTTGTTTGGTCGGGTAACATTCTAGGCACCCAACGAGCGGATACTTTTTTCATGTGCAATTCTTGGGTTAAGATTCTTTCAATGTTGCCATACGAGATCCCTGTGACCTCATTTAAATGTCCGATTGTCACTCTTCTATCAGTCAAAACTAAATCTTATATTTTTTTAACATTATTCTCATTGCGGACGATGGAAGGCCGGCCCTCGCGGTGTTCGTCTTTACAAGATGTTCTACCCAAGTTAAACTCCTTGCACCAGCGTGCAACTGTAGAATTCGGAGGAGCAGAATTCCCTAATGTTCCCACCAATTCAACATGTATATCTTTAGTACACATTTTTTTCAAACAGAAGTACATAATAACGGCTCTCACTTCAGATTTTTCCATTTCCTCGTATTTATTCCGACAACTCACGAATAAATAAATTTATTTCAGCGACAGATATCAATTTTTTTACATTTTTTTTTAATTTACTGGCCAGTAACTGCCTTAAAAAATAAAACCTCTTTTGGCTTTTTTCAGCCACTGAAAGTATTTCATTATCATTACTTTTGGATCACCCCTCGTATTGGGACCGTGCGCGACGACAGCGCCACGGACAGGTGGCCATTATGGACACTTTGTCATAGCTGTCAAGCGAGAAATAAGTAAATATTGTGAAAAAATTAATGAAATCTTGTGTTATTTTACTATATTAGACAATATTGGACGATGGTAGTCTGTAACATTATTGCCAATAACATTAAAATTGTTGTTTTCAGGTTAGGTGACTTACTTTTTTTTCTTACGGCAATTATCCACTTATTTCTTTGGTCTCGTTTCCACCACGGTCTTGAAAACTGGTAAAATTTACAGTCGCTATTCTGTGGTGTTTTTACAATTCACAATAACACATTTTACTAGAGCCATATTAAATTTATCTTTACTGCAATATGGATTTGACAGCTCAAGTCAATAGACCGCGGGCCAACGACAGGTCACGATTACCAATCTCCTCTCGCATGAAAACTACATAGAGTGGTTAAGAAAGATGAATAAAAAATTACTGTGGACGTCTGCCACGATTCCGTTGGTGGGTTGAGAAGCAGCAGCCTCCCAAAGACGTAAATAAAATAATTAAATTCAGTCATTTCCTCTCGACTGAAACTAGGTTTAAATGATACTTAGTTAAGAAAATACCTTAACGAAAAAAAATCGTCTGCCACTTGTAGGGCGGTGGAATACCCGTCTGCCAAGCACGTGAACATGTAAAAAATAATTAAATTCAGTATTCAGTATCTTTATGGGAAACACACGTCGCTTAACGCGTTTAGTTTGGACAAGACAGTTTTTCAGCGTTTATTCAAAAACCGTTTGACGTAATTTATTCGAACCGAATATTTTTGAAAGTCTTTATTTATTTACACCCTCCCAATTTTTTTCAGAATTTTTGACCTCACAGTTTCAAAATTAAAGAGGGGGGATGCACTTTTTACGACTTTCACAGCGAATATCTCACCAACGGTTGATTAAAATGGAAAAGTTTTTTAAAAACCCCTATATCATTTTCAAATATCTATCCATAGATACCCCAAACGCCGATGTGCATTGTTTTTTCCTTTTCACCCCATACAATGTTTAGGCCCTTGGCAGACGGGTTTTCCACCGCGATACAAGTGGCAGACGAATTTATTTCTTCATAATAGTTCATAAACTATCATCTGACAAAATTTCATGCGAGAGGAAATGACTGATTTTTTTTTTTTAGCTGTTCACGTGCTTGGCAGACGGATATTCCACCGCCCTACAAGTGGCAGACGATTTTTTTTCGTTAAGGTATTTTCTTAACTATCATTTAAACCTAGTTTCAGTCGAGAGGAAATGACTGAATTTAATTTTTTTTTACGTCTTTGGTCGGCTGCTGCTCCTCAACCCACCAACGGAATCGTGGCAGACGTCCACAGCAATTTTTTATTCATCTTTCTTAATCACTGTACAAGTTTTCGTGCGAGAGGAAATGACTGACGATTTTAACCTTCTGGCCCGCGGTCTACAACAACGAAATGTAAATTTTAACCGTAGTGAGCGCTGTGATCGTTTAGGCTACCCCCTCCACCCGCTTTGCACCCTGCCAATACTAAAAAAACATCGAGCTGACATTTCGCAGCAACTGAATTTGAATTTTCAGTGATACTAGAATAGGGACATGTCAACTTTGACATTTAAATTTTGACAGTTTTGTTTGACGTTTAATATTTTTATGTCACACCTGGCCATAAAGTGGCCATTATCGCACGCTCCGCGCGCGAAAAAAAAACACTTCCTGGCCAAGGGGTGACATAAAATTTTGTACTTACCACGGGCGATAATAAAGAAAGCCTCAGATCGCATATTTATCGCCCTTGCCTTCGGCTCGGGCGTAAAATACCTGCGATCTGAGACATTCTTTGTTTTATCGCCCTTGGTAAGTAATGTACTATAACATCATATATGAGATTAAAATTAAAAATTATATTACTGCTGTAGCGTTAGCCACAGATAAGAAAATTGCCATAAATTCATTGAATGTTGAAATGAGAGTCATTTTCTACGGTTTCCGAACGCATATTAGAGGATTTATGATATGTGTGTAGATAAATACATTTTTGCGTATACTACTATTGTACAATGATCGTTAAGCGCTATCAATTGCGTAATAAATAATGAAAATAAGATAATATAGACAGATAGATACTGTAATAGTAATAGTCAAATAGATACTGTAACCTATGGACTCTTGCGATTATTTTTTATTCAACGCCGGTGGCAAACTTGCGTACGGTCCACCTGATGGTAAGCGGACAGCGCAGCCTATTAGACGATTGCATCTCCAAAGGAGCCACGTGCGCGTTGCCGACCCTTTATAAAAAGGTGTTGACAGCAGGAGGGACAAATTTAGGTCCTGCGCTCTCAATACAGTTCACCCTCGGGAGATGTGGCAACCTTGCTCACCTCCAAGAACACAACATTACATACTTGTATAGTAAATCATGTTATTATGGCTGTGGTCTTCCGCAAGGCGGAGGCACTTCCCCAGTTGAGCTGCTCTAAATTCGAGCAAGATTGCCGATATTACAAGGGCGTTACCAAGCATGATTCCTTATTATCGAGAGTTAAAGACTCATGCAGGTGCCTTATTCTCAAAATAGTAAATCCTCGGGAGCTCTGGCAACCTTAGCACCGAACACAACACCATCGCCATATAGGAAGGAGGAGATCTTCATGAAGGAGGAGTTCTGGCGAAAGGTGTCGTTTTCCGGCGGTTTCGCGGCCAGTTATTCGACACCCAGAGTAAGCGCCTCGCGTCGTCGTCCCAACGTGATATTAATATTAGTTTTAGGAAATATAATGACTGTATGTTAGTCTTTAAGGTATTTGTATTATGGGCCACTGATGCTTGAAATAAATGATTACATAAAATAGGTACGTGCAGAGTAAGTACAGGAAAACTTTTTTTGTAACCTGACTGTGGCTATAGCAGTGCGCGGTTGGAGAGTGGACAGAGCATAATCCAGGGGAAACCTCCGAGACGACCACACAAAACCCACAGTAAAACTCGCATAAGATTCTGAACTGACAGGGAAGCTGATATTTAGTTTTCGGTACGCAGTACGCCCTTAGATTAGTCCACATACGAGTATGTATGACCAAGATAACATTCCGTTGTGCCCAATCTCTAATGTCTATGTTTATGACACGCCAACAGCCAAAATAGTACACAGTCTGATAACCAGAACGAGGATTTCCTTGGCATCAAAAATTTAGTCACTAATTAGACCCCAAAATGAGCTCAAGGTAATTATGACCTGTCTTTAATTACCCCCATTTGTGTCTGGGGAACCCTAATACGTCTGGCTACAATTTGGCTAAGCAATTACAAGATGACACAAAATGTTTTTTCACACAAAATTCAGGGAGAAGATTCATCTAGACCCTAACCTAATACCTAATTGACCGAGTGAGCGAAGTGATCAGAGGTCTCCGTATCAGAATGGTCAAAAATGCTTTATCTATCGGGCAGTTCTCATCTACAGCGCGGTAATCACGTAACGTTTTCGACCGTTAGTACGATAGATTTAAATGTCAAATCCCATACTAAAACTGACATTAAATAAGTACCAACGGTAGTATACATACATATCGTTACGTGATTACCCCGCTGGTAGAATTTCTCAACAGATTCTCGTGAAATTTTTAAGCAGACTGGAAATGGAAATATGGCTTTTTTTATCGTAACAGTTTTTGAAAATTATTGTTTGCCTCTTTTGTTTTGACTTAAAAGATTGAAATTGTCAAAATTTGGGCTAATGTGTGTGTTGTTACCAGTGGATTAATCTAATTATAATATACACGTTATTTTCCACCTGATAACAAGGTTTACGTTATATTCCTGACTTGGCTATTTTCGTGTGAATTGAAATTCAGCCTAGCATACTTAGTGTCATAGATTTTAACATTAGGTGTATTTTGACGCGTTTTAAGATGTTTATGACTCCAAATACTAATTTTTAGGCTGAAAACTGATTTTAAAGAAGGCTCCTGTTACTATCAATTTTTTTTTAAGTATCGTATCCTTATTACATTGTATTCCGTCAGTTTGTTGCAATTATCAATAAGTTTGTCACAATATGAGCTGAAAACATTTTAAAAACAGTGACGGCTTTATAATTCGTATTCCATGAGCGGTCTGAAGATAACGACTGACTGTTGTGTTTAATATTGTGCAACTAGTGCATCACAATTAAGTATACCGCGTAATTAGTTTTGCGCTATATCGTTATGCAACCTAGTACAGTCTCCGTCAATTATATCGGAGCGGCCAGGGTGCTCAAAAACATCTGAACACGACTTTATCACGGTGGTTAGGCTGTATGTCTAGATATGAGCACCCTAGAGAGTACGAGTATGTGATACATTTCATGGCGACTAGTGGCGGAGCCATGTACAATTCGATTCCCACCGGCTTGCCTAATTTTCAATTTTCTTTTACTACGGCCCATGAAGAATAAGAAAGGCAAATTATTTCCGGTTTTCCTATTAAGAATATTTTTGACGCGCCGCCATTGATTACGACCGTAAGTACATTGTTTTTGTTCCTAACTTGCAGAATGCTGCATGTCTGTGGCATCAGTCGTTAAGCCAAGTTAGAGGCCTTCGGGCGGCATGAGAACTTCTAACAGTCAAGTTGCCCACTCACTTGACAAAGGGGGTCGAATTTACACCACGTCCGTCGGGTGTATCCACCGCTACCGTACACAACTCCTGGGTGGTGCTAAAATTGCAACTAAAACTGGCAACCGTACTGTCTTCTCGACGATCTCACGGTTCGAAATAATTGTAACTTGCAAAATAAACTTGCAGAATAATATGTGTCGTGAATCTCGAAAAATTTTCGAGCAACAAGAAATCTTGGTATATTGATTTGTCAAATCGGACCCCGGGTTCCTTAGGTTAGGACACAACCTGGAAAACGCTAGGAAGAGTGCAAGTTATAAAACTTATCTTATCTTATCTTAATTATATGTAATGTGCAATTGTCGCTTCCTTTATACCCTCCAACATTTCCACAAACCGGATGATGGAGTTCAGCGGGAGTACTCCGAATTCCTTTGGTTGAAGTGATAAAACTAATCTCCGGTTTGAATCAGTTGTTAAGGATGCAGCAAACAGGATGCACTCTATTGAAGCTTTCGAATATACTGTCAATCACATTTATACGTTTTAATGAGATTGCCGAGTTGTGTCAAAGTAATCCCCTGCAAAAAACGACTGAATTTTGCATGTAAGAAGATCCAAATTTCAATAACAGTGTTATAAAATAACGGCCAATGTTCTCGAATATACTTTGTGTTCGAGCCGACCTATATATAGTGACTAATACCTTTGTATCCATTGTTGACGCATGCACTCGCGTAATCTTGTTTCAGGTGTTTTACAAGCTATCGAACATTCTATTTCTCACGGCTAGTCCAGCTGGTTTTGTACTTTATATCTGGAAAGTGAATGAATTTCACAGTCTTCTTTCTTTCTACAAAAAGCCATTGTTAAATATCAAATGATACCTATTTCGATCATAAGTTTATTGAAAAACCCAGTGGTAAGAGCCGGGGATTCAAACACGTGACCTCCAAGACTGAAAGTCGCGTGCGTTAACCACTCACCTAGTGGGTATTCAAATTTTAAACATTGATTAGTTTACTGTATTATTTTCATTACTGGAAAATTCTGTTTGCAGAAAAAGCAAAGTGCTAATTTCGATCATGATGGAAATTAAATTTGACATAACAAACGCATTAGGCACAGCACACCATAAACCTCTCGAATAAATGATTCATAAACAGTTACGCGAGTGGGTAGATAGATACCAACAAAACATGTGCCAATACAAAAAGCAGCTGGTCCAAAGAGCAAACTGTCTATACACTTATTGGTTATTTCCAGCATCAAAGAATTCACTCGAAATTGGTAGGTACGTACGTAGCTTTCTTAGCCCGTATATAATTCCGAAGAACCGATGACCCTTGGACGTAACATTTGGCAATACCAGCAAGCAGACTGGGTGTTGGCTGCTATTCAGTATTTTAATTGCGTATTCGTAGTAGCGGCCGCTGGGGGCGTGACGAGCACGCGAGCGCAGCGTGCGCGCAGACGTCATAGCACCTGACAACATTGACACACTAACAGGCGCATTCCAAATTCAATTTTTTGCGTTTTCAGTTCTAATCGGCCGGTTTCGAGGTTGTCGTGTGACGAGTTTAAAAACAAATAATCTTGCCGATAACATACAATGTCTATTATAATTTTTGCGGCTTAATGATCTTACTGTCCAGCCTAGATCCGTGGTCCAGCCTGAACACAGCATTCCAAATTCGATTTTTTTACGTTATCAGTTCCACCCATTACGAGATTGTCGTATGAAGTATTGAAAAGCGAGCCAATTCTCAACTTGAATTTATGTTTTTTTTTTCAGTGCTATGATCTAACTGGCCAGCCTTTTTTTTACTCACCAGTGTAACGAGGTTGGTGAACGCTTCTTTGTAAATAACATTAGACATGAAGAAATCAAAGTACAATCTAAAATTGAATTTCAGCGTCCAACGTGGCCAGGTTTTAGAATAGGTTAGCGGTTTATTTTAGTTTGTAGCCACGCCTTTTACTTGCTATTGATATGTTGCTCGTATTAGCATAGGTACCTAATTGTATAGTTCGAATTACCGACAGTTTTAGAATACTAAGTAGGTACCTACCTGTTCTGTGTCAAGCAGGTATGTAGCTAAATTAAAAATACGTAATGTTATATCGATTCAAACTTCCACGATTTTCACACATTAATAAATGCGTGCGCGTGTAGTTTTTTTTTATAAGTGTACGCGATTATGTCCCGTTTTCCAATAATAATACGTAATGTTATTCGACTAAATATGTAAAATAGGTAAATAACAAATGTATAGTCAGCCAAGACCATTTTGGTCTACCAGTTTTAGACCTAAACATACTTAAAACACAATCGAGATGAAAAGTGATAGAACAGTCTGGGCTGGCTGTACTAGAAGAAACCATAAATTGTTAACCAAGGGTTGTTTCGTAATTATTTTTTTTATATTTATAATCAGCACCAGCGCCATTCTAATAATAAACATAGCTAAGAGGAATGCATCATAACGGTATTGACGTTCAATGCAGTTTGCTTATAAATAAATGTTCAACCATTTTTCTTCTCTGAATAAAATGCTTTGTTTAGCGCTGTGCTGTGGCGCTGTGTGTTGAATTAAGGATGATTCACGCTAGACCGTTCCGTGTCCGGGCCGGCCCGTTTTTAGGGTTCCGTAGTAAACAAGGAACCCTTATAGTTTCGCCATGTCCGTCCGTCCGTCTGTCCGTCCGTCCGTCCGTCCGTCCGTCCGTCCGTCCGTCCGTCCGTCCGACCCCCGTTTTTCTCAGTAACCGTTAGTGCTAGAAAGCTGTAATTTGGCATGAGTATACATATCAATGACGCCGGCAAAACGGTAGAATAAAATCTTTAAAAAAAAATTTTTTTATGGTACCTCCCCTACATGTAAAGTGGTGGTGCAAATTTTTTTTCTGCCAAACCCCATCGTGTGGGGTATCGTTGGATAGCTCTTTTAAAAATATTATAAGGTTTTAAAAAACATTTTTTGATTAAAGAATTGGTTAGCGTGATATTAAGCTTTGAAGTGATAATTTTTGCTATGGTCAAGTGTCCCCCCCCCTGCCAGCTAAACGGTGGCTACTAGGTAGTAGTATATACGATGAATTTAAAAGGAAAACTATCACAGCTAAGTAGACATTACTAGTTAACGAGTAATAGTCGAACTTCAGAAATGTACTTTGCAAAAGCAAACGTTCGTACAATTTCCATTGATACCTTAGATAATGTTGTTAATTCTTTCAAAAACATAGTAAATATAAGTTTTCGAACTTTTTAGTCCACATAATGTAAAGGGTAGACGACTACGGAACCCTACCTTGCGCGTGGCCCGACACGCACTTGGCCGGTTTTTCTAGTACAAGAAATCGACGACCGACGCGCGTCCCGTCCCGTATTAGAAAACGGGCCGGCCCGGACACGGAACGGTCTAGCGTGAATCATCCTTTACGTCGACTATCGTCAACCATCATATAGTCAGTAGGTACTACCTGTTATGTTTCTTGAACCTGTGGCTTTTAAGGTCGGGCACAGTAAAGCGATGAGTACGCGATTGGAGAGTAGCCTGGAGCCTGGGGAAAATCCAGGGGAAACCTCCGACACGACCACGCCGGCTGTTTTAAACACGGGAATACTGTGAGGGTCAGTCAGTATCACATGTAAATTACGCATACATTGCGCGGTTTTATAGAGCGATTGAACTCGTTATGCCACCGTGACCTGCTGTGTAATGAAACTCGCATGCGAGTCTCGTACGTGTGTAAATAAGGCTTTATTCTGTGGTACAGGCACATTGCGAGTGTGTATTGCAAAGGACATGAACAAAATTATAACTGCTATCTAATGGAATGCCGGAACGGTCCACATTGTGCAATATGACAACTGTTTTGTTTACGTCGACTGAGCGTTGCAATGCTGATTGATATTTATGTAATGTTAATTTTACGAAACCATGTTAGTGACAGAAGATATAGTTCTCCATAAGAAACCATTCCAATTTTAAAATGAACGTAGTAACATGAAAGTGAGGATATCACTGATATCACTCGTACTCTTATCGAATGTGCTCGAATTGGGCCCCGTCTTCGTGTGATGGTGCGTTTCGATAGAACCTATATCCCCACTAAATTACACTCACATGGCGCCAATTGGGGAAGTACTTCCCCCATACAGACGACTGCAGCCATAATACCGCCGCTATTTACCCTGTGTGGAGTATCCACCGCTACCCTACACGTGACTCCTGGGTGGTGCTAAAAGTGCAACAACTGGCAACAATACTGTGTTCTGGAAATACTTTTTTTTAAATGGGATTGCTCTTGGCCAGCATCTAGCCAGGGGGCAAAGATGAGACCGACGGTGAAGTGAGCTCACCCTATAAGGATGATTCACGCTAGTCCGTTCGATGTGCGGCCGGCCCGTTTTGTAATACAAGAAATCGACGGACGCGCGACGGCCGTTGATTTCTTGTACTAGAAAACGGGCCGGCCCGGACACGGATCGGTCTAGCGTGAATCATCCTGATCAAAAAAGATCGACCTCGTGCGTGTCGTATAGTAAAGACATACTGAAATCCAATATTTTCTGCCCGAATAATTAATTAGGTGTCGACTAAAAATAAACTTTTAACGTTAGTTGTGTGTGTTTGTAAACAGTGTAAACAATGAAAATATTTTTCTGCATTCGTTGATACTGCTATCGCATCCTGCTGACGGTTACAGTATAGGTATAAAGTAGTGCCTACCAACCAACTAAGTACTCGTACCTATTATTCAGTTATGTATGACTCGCTGAAACTACGTCTTATTTCATCCTACTAACATAATAAATGCGAAAGTTTAGATGTTTGGATGTCGAGATGTTTGTTACTCAATTAAGCAAAACCGGTTGAAAACGAGTTTATATAGCCTGGACACGGGGGTGACACGGGAAGGAAAGTAATCGATGTGGGTAAGTATGTGTACGTGCGCTGTCGGTACACGCGTCAATTGTTTGCGTGAGTGCGTAGCGCGTGGCGCGGACGAATCGCGAGACGCGACGGTAACCCGATCGTAACCCGGCCTGTCATCCTGGGCCTGTCAGGGACGAGGTAACTGACCTCGGTGCGGGGGGTTCGTGTCCGTTCTGTATGTAATACTATTATACTATTCTGTGGCCTGGATCAACATATATAGGATACTTTTTATTCCGAAAGTCATCCCTCGAAGACATGAAATAAGAAGTGGAAGTATACGCGGACGAAAGTTTCGCGGATCGCATTACTCAAACTTTATTCAGCAGTTCTTACCTGGGGATGGCGCGGGTATCTAGTTTGTCTATAAAACAATTTGATAATAATACATTGTGCATTTAGAGAGGTAAGTAGGTTATTACAAACGAAAGTCTAATAGAAGCCCGACGCCGAATGACAATTACCGCATGGTCCGTGCGCGGAAAATCCCACTTCCTGACCAGGGGAAGACATAAAATTGTGTACTTACCACGGGCGGTAAAGCTTTCAATAAAGAAAGCCTCAGATCACATATTTATCACCCTTGCCTTCAGCTCGGGCGTCAAATACCTGTGATCTAAGACATTCTTTGTTTAACCGCCCTTGGTAAGTAATGTACCTACTAATGATGCTTTTAATGCATCCAACAGGAAATTCCGCGGCACATCTATAATGAGGGTTCATTATCTATTTCACAAGCGGCCAAATCACTTCGTCTTCGTGCAGTTATGTTATGACCTTATGACACATTGAGACTGGGTTATACCAAACCGTTCGTATTCGTAAGCGGTGTTTGTTACAATCTGGTGCCTGTACTGTACCACAAAACTTTATCGTACAATTCGACAAATTTGTCCATGGAAAATTGTTCAATTTTGTGAAATTGTAGACTTGTAAAGTTTTCTGGTAAGGGTCTCTTCTTCTTCTATTTAAGAGTTTACTAGGTACTCTTGTCGGTGGAGCAATCGCCAGCCGTTTTTCTCCTCTGCTATCTCCTTCACTCTCTGATAAAAAAAGGGTCTGCTGGTATGAAAAGTTAGACAAGCTGTAAGATGACAGCTGCCGGCGCCATATTTAACGTTGATCGGTATAGTTATTACAAAACTCTTAGGCCAAATTCTGTCAAACTAACGCAAGCAAAAAACGACTAAGATCTCTAACTGTACGGTTGATTCTTGCTTGCGTTCATTTGACAGCATTTGGCCTTACAGTTTTGAACGTACTATCTATACTGTTACACAGGTTTACAGCCAAACGGTTAGAGCTACAGTCTTAAAATGTTTACAATATAGGCATCTTGGTGGCCTAAAGCCACTTATTACACGTCTGCCCAAAAAAAGGAGTGTAATTTTTTTTGTATGATTTAATGGGGGCTTCCATACTGCTAAAGGGGGCGCGAAAACTACAACTTATTGCGGTTGGTTCTAAACTAAACCCTCAATGTGCGAATTCTGACTCGCACTTGGTAGGTTTTTCTGATTCTGTAACGGCATAGAAACCCAATGTTTTGCGCCTCGAAATAAACTCTTGTTTTCGATCAATGTTTGGGCCAATCATGACGCGGTCAACAAGCCCTACATTATTTTAATCCCAGCGCTCGGCCAAAGTCCGCCGGTAACTGGAGCTATGAATAGACTGCGGGTGGAAAATTAGATGATTTTATAACGAGGAGGGAATATTACGGTACCTACGCGGTGGATTTAGGAATTACTTAAGCTATCATGCAGTCTCATGCTACTGTAGAAAGAACATACCTAATGGTTCAATAGGCATGATGACTAATTTGTTTTTCTCATGCCATTCGAACCAGTTTTTAGAGACGACCAAATGTTTGTATGGGACCACCTACAATTACAGCAAAACAAAAGACGAAAATGAGAGGCAAAGTACAGAATAGCGGACGAGCATTCACACTTCACTCTTTAAAAAAGGCTTTCCATCAAATTTATTATCATTTCGCCAATCAATAAGTACTTGTTCAAAGGAAACCGCTCCATCGATACTGATTGACACACAGGCGTGCTGATGTCACGCGTGCTTCCCCGTACTACCTTGGTATCGAATAAAGGGGAATTTCACTATGTTATAAATTGTAACACGAGTCATCTACTCAATCGATTGATTGATTTTCAATCTGCCTTATCGAAATCATAAATTAGTGCATTTCAGTGCATTTCTATGATTAATTTATTAATTACTGATAACAACAGATTACAGTTTTCGATTTATTCTTGTGAACACAGACAGGCGTTGGAAAATGGTTGCAAAATGCGTAATTTTTGCAAAAATCCATCCAATTCTCATTCTGTCCGCATGCGCACTGTTGAGCAAGGCGAGGTTACGTAACGGTTTCCTTACGTCTCGTAAGGTACTTAGAGTATTTTTATCTCACGAGCGCGGGTGAGCCATGGTTGTGTGTGGAGCTATATATGCACATTGTCTATGTGTGCGACAGCGTAGGAGCCATGAGTTCACGTTGTCTATTTGTTCGTATGTCTCACACCTACGTACAACTATGGCCAACCTGATAAAAGTACTATATACTCGTATTTAAATGTCATTTGCGTACTAAAAATTACAGCTAAGTAGATCTACTGGCTGAATGCGCCATGAGAGCGATGCCATAAAAAAAAAAGTAGATCTACCTGGCACGAGTTTGATACTTTATTGCTATGCTATTGCTAGATGCATTTGTCTGATTAAACACAATGAATCCTCACATCAATAAAAGGTCAGCAACGCGTCTGTGATTCTTGTAGAATCACGAGGTCATCGTTCTCCTAGCGTTTTCCCGGATGTGCCCTAAGGAGCCCGGGAGTCTTTTTGATTTGGCGTGGGAACTATTTTATCGATACCGACTGCCAATCCTTGTAATCTGACCTTTCAACCCAGTAAAACTAGACCTTGTAAGGATTAGGTACACCGATTTTTTCCTTCACCGAAAAGTTCACTGATAACTATCAAATGATATTTCGTACCTACACAAGTTTTATTAAAATTTCCAGTGTTTACAAACAACTGTCGTAGTAAACATATATATAAAATCTCACATTATTAAATTCGCCACAAATCTTCACACAAAGTATGTTTGTACTCTCCTTGAATACTCAAAACAGTGCGAGCAAAGTCCGAACCGACTTCCTAAACGTTAAAACGTAAGCGACATACCTTTTCCAACACACTTACGTCGTTTTATGACAACAATACGTCCCACGTTTACCATTGATAAGTTCCGGATCTAATTCTTTATTCAACGGAGCTCCGAAAAAGGCTCAGGTCGGGAAAGGAAACCAGAACAGACCCTGGGAACGACGTCCTAGAAAATAGTTTATCCTAGTTCCAAATGAGTTGTCAATTTGGAAAGGTTACGATGTAAGGCAATCACGTTTAGAAAGATCTGGTTTCGTGGAAAGTCCTATAACTTATAGTTTATGCTAGTTCTGAATTGACAACAAATTGGGAAAGCTCAATTTGATATAACGCAATCACTTTTAGATTAGGGTTGGTGCTGGGAGTAATTATTGTATTTGGCACTTTTTTTACCAGAGTTATCATGTAACTTTACGTACTAACGTTAGGCATATTTTTATGTCATTTCTCGACCTAAGCGCATAGATTTACACTTCAAAAATTACATTAGAATACCTACTGCTAATTACCTACTGTTTAAATAAAGTTACGTGATTAGTCTGGTTTTGGTCCTGGGTTCAAATCCCGGCTTTTGTTATGCGGATGAGCTCTTAAATAATAACCGTTTACTTAGACAAAAATATTGTCTTTATGCCGATTTTCGCAAACTTCCTCGCGCTTGACAAGCAGCATGGCAATTGGGTTAACATTAATATACTTTATGTCACACCTAGCCATAAAGTGGCCATTATCGCACGCTCCGCGCGCGAAAAAAGCCACTTCCTGGCCAGGGGGTGACATAAAATTTTGTACTTACCACGGGCGATAATAAAGAAAGCCTAGATCGCATATTTATCTTCCTTGCCTTCGGCTCGGGCGTAAAATACCTGCGATCTGAGACATTCTTTGTTTTATCGCCCTTGGTAAGTAATGTACTATTTATGTCACATCTGGCCATAAAGTGGCCATTATCGCACGCTCCGCGCGCAAAAAAAACCCACTTCCTGGCCAGGGGGTGACATAAAATTTTGTACTTACCACGGGCGATAACAAAAAAAGCCTCAGATCGCATATTTATCGCCCTTGCCTTCGGCTCGGGCGTAAAATACCTGCGATCTGAGACATTCTTTGTTTTATCGCCCTTGGTAAGTAATGTATTATTATGTCATACCTGGCCATAAAGTGGCCATTATCGCACGCTCCGCGCGCGAAAAATCCCACTTCCTGGCCAGAAGGTGACATAAAATTTTGTACTTACCACGGGCGATAATAAAGAAAGCCTCAGATCGCATATTTATCGCCCTTGCCTTCGGCTCGGACGTAAAATATCTGCGATCTGAGACATTCTTTGTTTTAGCGCCCTTGGTAAGTAATGTACTAATTTTTGTTATTTTAGATGTACAACCTGACTGCTGTGGCATTATAGGCCGGGCCGAATAAAGCGATAAGAGTGCGCGGTTGGAGAGTGGCCTGGGACACTCCAGGTAAAACCTCCGACGGGACAGGACCGCGTGGGCGGTTAAAACAATGGAATTCTCTAAGTTTGCGCTTCAGTTGAGCGGCTTTAACCGAATCTGATGCCCTCTACATGTTGGCCCAACGTCGGCCAATCTACGGGACGCAGCTATACGATAGAGGATAGAGGGAGCACGGTGTATTACCATCTCCTTCTATCGTATAGCTGCGTCCCGCAGATTGGCCGACGTTGGGCCAACATGTAGAGCGGGCTTGAGGTGTGAGTGGAATTGAGCTAGGTACTGGGTGTTTTGTCGCTGGTTCACTAAACCTAGCCAAGCTCAGAGAGGCGGTTAGGGGTTATATGTGACTGTGTTGACGCGATCGCGCGGTGGACGTGGACGTCCCCGCCGGAGAGAATGCCTAACTGTAATCAACATCGAGTAAGCGACACAAGATGTTGAGGACTACGAAGGCGCGCCCCTCCACAGCCCAATCCATACAATTGCGCATAGATTAGTATGAGATTCGCTGTGGAGGGGCGCGTCATCGTGGATGACACGCACTATTAAGGATGATTCACGCTAGACCCGGTCCGTTTTCTAGTACAAGAAATCGACGGCCGTCGCCGTTCTTGTACTAGAAAACGGCCCGGACATGGAAAGGTCTAGCGAGATGATTCACCCTTTCCTCGAGACAATAGAATTTGATTGTCGTTTTACTATTGGGGTACCTAGTTATAAGCGGGTGCCACTTGATGCTATTTCGGTTGTCATACGGTTGTGACAAGAGTAGGCTAGATTACTGCATGGAATGAATATACTTACAATGAAATTTGAATTCTAGTTTTATAGTGCGGCTAGTTTAATGTAAGTAAATTCCAGTGCATCTTCAAATTTTATCAAGGGTCGGCAACGCGCACGTGACTCCTTTGGAGTTGCGAGCGTCTATAGGCTGCGGTGTCCGCTTACCATCAGGTGGACCGCATGCTTGCATGCCACCGTCGTAGTATAAAAAAAAATATAAAACATGACCTAAGTGTGAAATTCAACTTGATAAGCTTGAGCGTATTCAAAATGTCTGCATACGGTTTATATTTGGATTACGCAAGTATGACCATGTCTCCTCTTTCCGCTCTCAGCTTAAGTGGCTTCCTATTCGTATACGGCGTAACTCTCACATTTTATCTCTTCTGTTCAATATTCTTTTCAACCCAGCAACTCCCTGCTACCTCAAAGAGCGTTTTAGTTATTTTCGTTCGGTTAGATCCGCAAATAATTTTTTACTTACTGTACCGGCATCCACTTCAAAATTTTATAACAGTTCGTTTACGTTTAAAGCTACTCGACTATGGAACAGCTTACCACTAGAAATAAGACGTGCTAAAACTCTTTTGGCTTTTAAAACACGACTCAAAGAATATTATTTGTCTCTCCCTTAATACACGGTTGTTGGTTCTAGTGAATCCTTTGGCTGATATTGTATTATATTTATGTAATATTGTATGTATGTTTATTTTATGTTTATTATATGTATGTTTATTATAATTTATTTTATTGGTACCCATATGTGGTATTATTTTAAATCCATATATCGGTTTGCCACCTACTCAGTTAGATATATAATGTTGCATTATCTCCGCTACCCAAAGGTTGTCTGGAAGAGATCGCTCTTTAGCGATAAGACCGCCTGTTGTTTACCTCTACTTTAAGCCTAATGTCCTGTACTGTGTTCTTTTTGAGGTGTGCAATAAAGAGTATTTGTATTGTATTGTATTGTATTGTATTGTGTTCGATATCGGTCCATGATTTCAAGTGGAAAAGGCAAATTTTATAAGGTACCCTTGTTTTATTTAAGTAGCCCCTGAGTAGCCCCTATGGCACGCGATTAGAAGTCACTTTCGTAAAAACTAGTGCCTGCGCCTGATCTTGGAGTTAGCTGCCAAAGCGGTTCCCGTCAAACAAACGGCATTGAGCGAAAAAAAATACTGATTATTAGTAAGTTTTAGGGAATCCTAAGACAAGGAGATTATATACTAACGGTTACAAAACAGTTTAGTTGTTACAAGGGATTTTTTTTTGGTATTAGTAAATTAGTAAATAACTACTATTATCAAAAACTGGTTTGTAACCGTTAGTATATAATCTCCTTGTCCTGGGATTCACTAAAACTTACTAATAATTAGTATTTTTTTTCGCTCAGTGGGGGGTCTGTAGAATGATGCTACTTAATCGTATTGTTTAATAAAATAAACTATAACAAATACAAAAATATGACGCAAAAGTAGTGAGAAAACTTCTTGGCAGTTCGCCAGCACGCGTCAGTATCGTGATCGAAGTTGAGGAAAACGGAGAAGAAACGTTGAGGCTGATTATTGTCTACGTGACTGCTGGCGTATAGTGTCAGGTGTACCTACTTAAATATACAGATTTACAGATATAGGTACCTACAAATGGTAAACAAAGTATACAGATACCTAAAAGGGCTTATAGGGCTATCCTAGCTACCATGATCGCGTTTATGTCATCGTCCTCCTAGCGTTATCCCAGTACAGTTGTTGCATCAGATTTAGATTATTTATTTCTCAATAGTCATATGGCATGGTTTCAGTAATTTCAGTATACAGAAAGCAGAACATATACACATACTGAGATCGTCAAGGTACTACATTATTCATATATGTCACAAGTTATGATTAGTATTTCAAGTATATTAAGGTTATAAAACAAATGTTAGTGACAAGTAGAAGGATACAGACAGTAATTTTATTGATAGTCATAGTCTAAAAATTCCTTAATCGTATATATTGTTTTAGTGAGGAGAAGCTTTTTGACACTGTGACGGAAAGTATTGATGTTAGTCTGGGCTTTTATTGTTTTGGGGCAGTTTATTGTATAATTTTGGACCCATAGCTTTAGGCAATTTCTTCGCAATATTTAACCTACAATTATTTTGCTGCAAGTTCTCAGCGTATCTAGTTGGGCGATTAGAATCATCTCCCATGTGTCTAAATTCACCGGGATTCCTTCGAACATACACAACTATTTCTAAGATGTATGTTGCCACTGATGTCAATATTTGCAGGTTTTTAAAGTGCTCTCTGCAGCTCTCCTGAAGGATGCCTGGGGTCCGCTATCTAATCCCAAGATTTGGCGTAGGCACTAGTTTTTACGGAAGCGACTGCCATCTGACCTTCCAACCCCGAGGTGAAACTAGACCTTATTGGGATATTAGGCTTTGTCGAGTGGGCAACTTGACTGTTAGAAGTTCTCAAACCGCCCGAAGGCCTCCAACTTGGCTTAACGACTGCTGCCATAGACAGCAACCGGGATCAACGGCTTAACGTGCCTTCCAAAGCACGGGAGCGCTCAGTTAGTAACCACTCAAAGCGGTCACCCATCCAAGTCCTGACCGCTGCCCACGTTGCTTAACCTTAGATACCGCAAGCGGTACCCGGCGCCGCTGGGCCACGAGCGCTCCAAGGGGCGTTTATATATTAAATGTTGGACATACTAAAGCATTCATCCTTTAATACTACCAAATAGGGAGGGAAAGGGATGAAAGCTAGCATAGGCAGCAGCAAGCATTTATAGATAAAGTGATGCATTCCTACGTAGGACAATATTCAAGGTTTAGTATATATTTATGTCCCGTATTATGGTCGCAATTATCGCGTTATAAACAGCAAGATAAAGCATTTGTCACTCTCTATCGAGTGGTATCAAAAAGTGACAGATGCTTTATCTTACGCGATATACCTACGTCACCATCATAGATCCCCTGGACAGGAGTATCCACGAATTGCGAAAATATTATACTCGGATTTATACTCTACAATCTCTGTATAATCTTAAGGTAAATGTGACACTTATTAATCAACTCTAAGATTGAAACTGCCATGTATTGGGTCAGTGTCGAGCACAGAGACTTACCTCAATAGACTCGCTGTCAAGATATTTGTAAGCCCGCTAGCAGTGTATATATTCTTACGCTATACGATACGTATTCCCCCGGATTCAATTCAATTGCTAGTTAACGGAGCGCTCCAAAACGGAATGAAAAAAAACGCTACACAGGCCACACGAGATGCTGCAGTCGTGCGATGGCATAACACTATAACCGATGATGATGTCTTCGACGTGTCCATCGACGGCGATATCCTGACAAATGTCTTATTCTACTTTCATCATCGTCATCCTAGCGTTATCCCAGTAAATTTGCATCCTGAAGAATGCCTGGGGCAGACACTACGGAAGCGACTGCCAGCTGACCATCCAACCCAGGGAGGAAACTAGATCTTATTGGGATTCGATTAGGCTTGTCAAGTGAGTGGGCAACTTGACTTTTAGAAGCCGTTTGAAGGCCTCAGACAGAAAATGTATTCTAAGTAGAAACAGTAGTTTCATATAGATCGTGAACTAAAGTTACAGCGTTTTGGCAGCTCGGTCAATAATCCTTCATGAAATAAACAGGAAAATAAGTAAAAAAAAACAGTGTAAATTAAATGGTATGGACATTGGTAAAGTGTTTGTATTTTTTTTTGCAGACAAAAATTCCATAGAAGGTATAGTTTCGCAGAATTTACATTTCATAAAGCCAGCCACTCACGATCAATTTTACTTGACGTCGCTTCAAGCATCAAGCAAACTTCACAGGTAGAATTGATCGTGGGTGGCTGGCTTAAAGGTGAGCAAGGTTGCCAGAAATGCCGAGGATGCACTGTTTTGAGAGCGAGGGACCTAAATTTGTCCCTTCTTCTGTCAACAGAGTGAATCCTCAAATTTTATAAAGCTTCGGCTACGCGCACGTGACTCCCTTGGAGTTGCGAGCGTCTAATAGGCTGCGGTGTCAGCTTACCATCAAGTGGATCGTATATATACGCTAGTATGCCACCGGCGTTGTATAAAAAAAAAGTTTTTATTGCGGTTTCTATGGGTAAATAAGCTGTTTTAAACATACACTGCATTGTCAGCACGGCAGCGCTGGCAAGCAACACAGTGGCTCTCGGTGACAGTAATCGTGAAAGCGTTTAGTCGCTGACGTCATTACACGCGGCGCGGGCGTGGCGCGGACGTGCCTGCTGTGTGGCAGGTGACGTCCTGGCTCGTTCCACACGATTAATGATGGCTGGTATAGTGCGTGTCTGTGTCATCCACGATGACGCGCCCCTCCACAGCGAATGTCATACTAATCTAAGCGCAACTGTACGGAATGGGCTGTGGAGGGGCGCGCCTTCTTGACTACCGGGCGTGCTGGCAGAGAGAGATGTCCTAGTCCTGGCTCGTTCCACACGATTAATGCTGGATGGTGATATGGCTACCGGGCGTAGCGCGGACGTGCCTGCTGTGTGGCAGGTGACGTCCTGGCTCATTCGACATTGTACTATTACTTATTCTGTGACATTGTATATAATTACGGCTGATGGCTTCTGACTCCACAATTACTCAAATATATCCAAATTAAATAAATAGGTACTTATTTAAGATCCAATATGTGAAATGTCATCAGCGCGCTAATCACGTAGCTTTCCGAACGTACTGTAGGCATATTTTAATGGCCTTTTTGAGTATGGGATTTGACATTTAGATCGTACGTACTACCGTTCGAAACAGGAAACAGTACGTGATTACGCCGCAGGGTATTATACCCGCTTACATGTCTCTGTTTGTAACAATAGGGATTGACAAACACGAATAAATAGCGATGTCTTATGGTACTTGTACAATTACTTATTCTGTGTTTATGGTCATCCTTTTCAGTACTCAATTAGGACACCTTGTCACCTTGAATCGCTGCCCTGTATGAAAACTTTTGCAGTCCAATAATAATATATAGTAAGACTATTGTTTAAAAGAATGAATACCCATATTGGGCACAAGGAAAGCAAAAGTTTTCCCCTGAAATATGTGTCATTTCCCTCGTATGGAGTATTGCAACGTCCGTCTTTCACGCAAATATTGCGTGCTTTGTGCTAGATTTTTATATACTTAAACTACTCAGGACGATCATAGAAATGCTCATCACAAAATTTTTATACTTTAATTAATCAGCTCACAAATTTTCACGAGAATCGATTGGGAAATGCGTTCTATAAAGACTGTAGAGTGTAGAAGACATCCGGAAAGATATTAGAAGCTTTTGCCCGAAACTGAGTCGATTTTTTCGTTCACGGTCTTATTGACCGAGTAAAACGAGGTCTCTGCTTTAGCTTCGACAAAAATGCTTTCGTATGTCCGGCCGGATTTTTGTATGTCCTCCTCTACAGGTCGCATTTATCAACCGATTTTCGTGAAATTTTGTGAGCAGGTTCGGTAACTATATAGAATTTTTTTGTCGAGTCACTTTTTGGAAATTCAAAAAAACAAACATTGTATCAATGATTTCGTGTTTTTCTGCGGCCGTTTTTTCCTCTACAGGTCGCATTTCTCAACCGATTCTCGTGAAATTTTGTGAGCAGGTTCCATGACTACATATAATTTATTTGTAGAGTAAATTATTGTAAATTTTGTAAAAATTTTTTTTACGTCGTTGGCTGATCTCCTCTACAGTTCGCATTTATCAACCGATTTTCGTGAAATTTTGCGAGCAGGTTTGGTAACTATATAAAATTTTTTTGTCGAGTCACTTTTTTGAAATTCGAAAAAACAAACTTTGTATCAATGATTTCGTATTTTTCTGCGGCCGTTTTTTCCTCTATAGGTCGCATTTCTCAACCGATTCTCGTGAAGTTTTGTGAGCAGGTTTTATGATTACATAGAATTTTTTGGGCAAGTAAATTTTTGTAATTTTTTTTTTTTTATTTTAGTCATTGGTTTGTTCTCCTCTACAGGTCGCATTTATCAACCGATTTTCGTGAAATTTTGTGAGCAGGTGCGGTAATTCTATAGAATTTTTTTATCGAGTCACTTTTTCAAAATTTAAAAAAACAATTTTTTATCAATTATTTTGTGTTTCTGCGGCCGAATTTCGATATGTTCACCTCTAAGGGTCGCATTTCACAACAGATTCTCGTGAAGTATTGTGAGCACGTTCTTTGATTACATCGAATATTTTTGTCGAGTAATCTAAAAAAAAATCTATGGTTTGTCCTCCTCTACAGCAGCGGTCGGCAACAGGCGGCCCGCGAGCCCCTTCCGTGCGGCCCGCGAGCCTCCCTGGCTTTATTGTTTGTAAAGGTAAAATTTGAAATTCTTAACATACGTGAAAGCGTCTGTATCGCCAACCACGAATATTTTCACAGTTGGTCAGGACGAGATATGTGTTTGTAAGTATACTTTACAGTTAAATCTATCTAAACTTTTTTTTTAAATTTCGCGCTCGCCGCATTTGCGTTAGACAGTATGAAGTATTTTCCACACCTGCATCTTAATGTTCAAAAAATTTCGCGCTCGCTGCGCTCGCGTTTGCGTCTACATGACTTGATGCGTATGAAGTATTTTCCAAACCTGCATAATAATGTTCGCAAAATTTCGCGCTCGCTACGCTCGCGTTTTCAACGAGATTTGTTATGACTTGATGCGTATGAAGTATTTGCCGCGTTTGAATCAGTGTTCGAAAAATTTCGCGCTCGCGTTTACATCTACATGACTTGATGCGTATGAAGTATTTTCCAGACCTGCATAATAATGTTCGCAAAATTTCGCGCTCGCTACGCTCGCGTTTTCAACGAGATTTGTTATGACTTGATGCGTATGAAGTATTTGCCGCGTTTGAATCAGTGTTCGAAAAATTTCGCGCTCGCGTTTACATCTACATAACTTGATGCGTATAAAGTAATTTCCGCACCTGCATCATACATAATGTTCGAAAAATTTCGCGCTCGCTACGCTCGCATTTTATCTACATGTGTTATGACTTGATGCGTATGAAGTATTTGCCGCATTTGCATCAGTGTTCGAAAAATTTCGCGCTCGCTTTTTCATCTAGGTGTGTTATGACTTTATGACCCGTCCCCCCCTTAAAATTTCTATATCGCGATATATAATCGCGAAATTACGATGCGGTTGAAATGCGAATTATCTGGGTTTGGTAAGGAAACTAGCTGGTTTATCTGTGAAAAGTCGGTTTTTTCGTCTTTCTCGTTTTTCACGTAAAAAGAGGTGCGAATTTTTACTACGTTACTGTCGCGTACGACGTACCAATTTGTTTCGAGTTGATATCAACAGACAGTGATCATTATTATCATCTGCGGCCCGCGAAGATTTTTTTAGCTACTATGTGGCCCGTGGGTGCAAAAAGGTTGCCGACCCCTGCTCTACAGGTTCGATATCTAACATAGTTTTGGAAATAAAAAAAACACTCACGAGGTCTACAGCTCACAGAGCCACTAGTAGATAGAATAACAACTAGTTCAGTTGTTAGTATATATAACTGTTTCATTAAGAAGTGAGCACTTTCCTCAGATAGGTAAAACCTTAACCTTTTCCCTCGAACAAGTTAACCTTTCCTGGCTTTTTTGACCTTTTGTTTCAATTACCTTTAAAATCCCATAAGGTCATTCGGCTTTAAAGAGATCTATTGACATGCCCACAGTGTCTTATCTTATATGGTCTGTGAAAAATAGTGACGTCTAAGACCTGAAGATATAACCTGTCTCTTTATTTATCTTAAGACGGTAGCAGAGATTTTTACAATGTAAAAAATGTAAAAAAAGTTACGAATAAGTATAAAAATTTAAACAAACCTACCTAGGGCGCCACCGGTGGTTACCGCTAGTGTCTATGAAAGTTGACCTATTATTTACGTCAAAGAGCAGTCATCGTAGAGTTACGATTTGGATTTTGGCAAAGTATATAAGAAAGTGTTAGTATGTGTGTTGTATATAAGAGAATGCTGTTGGGTGATGTGTGTAATTATCATAGAAAAAAAACTGTAAATGCTTGAATATAATTCGACATTGTCATAAAAACGAACGTTATAACTCTATCTTCAAGTGGCAAAGGTAGTCATGGCTATGTCGCAGGATTGGCAATATCACGACTCGTCACGAAAAAATGTCGAATGGAGCTCTGTAACTTTTGCTCATGTAATATTAGCTTTCCTTACGTCAGTTGGCATTGCTTGCAATTCTTACAAACCATAAAAGTAACTGGATTTGAAACCTTGTTACATTTTTAGCATTTTTTGAGGTTGATTACTTCCCTTTATTATGATCTTAATTGATTCAGGTCAAAAACGAGATAATAAACATGTATAGTAAAATTGAGATTGCCATGTTGATGGACTCTACATATCGTAGTCAAACTAAATGAAGTATAGGCAATATTTTTTTTTAATATAGTTGTTTGTCAAAGAATATCTAGATATTTTTAAATGTCTTTGTTACTAATGTATAATTTAGGTGTAACTGTTTTGTTGGAAAGTTTGTTCGTTTAGTTTTTAGGAGTTTTCTTAGTGGTAAAATTGGTAGAGGCATTTATTACTCGGGTAAGATAAACGTAAGTGCTGGAAACTGACTTAATACTTGACATTTTCAACAATGGTCATAATATATGTATATCAAAACCAACAAACGTAAGTAGCTTGACACCTAGAATAATTAAGTTGTCAAATAATGGGACCTTTACCTCATTTGTTGATTCAATATAATGAGTTTTCTTATATGATTGATAAGATTTTACATGAATCGCTGATGCGTAAGCTAAGTCTTTGTCATAGAGATAAGCGATTTGCGGCGTTATCAATTCTCGGCCTGCCGGAGTACGGAGGCTCAGTCGCCCGCCGGCGCGGCGGTTCGGAGTACTTGGTACTCCATGTTAGTACTAGTTCGAGTACTGTTTAGTAAAAAATTAAGGGTTGTCTACGACGCGTCATTGACTCAGTGGAACTTGACGGATTGTAGAGGAACTGTGCGGGAAATTACATATCGCGTACAGTGTTGGTAGCTTGTTTACGTTCTGTCGTAGGCGAATTTGACTGCTGGTTGGCGTTTTCCTTTTGGTGATGTGCTCTGTCGAATTCGCCTGACGTAAACGAGCCAGTGTACGGAGTTGCAGTGAAGTGATAAACAAGTGAGTTTCAGTGGAAAGTGCAGTGAAAACAACTATGTGTAAAAAAAACTTTCTTTTAATCATCATGAAGCTTCTCAGCTAACATACATGAACTTAAAGCTAGAAACTACTTAAGTAGTTAGGACAGTCTTAAAGAAGGACTATAACTAGGTAACGATCATGAGATCTGAATCACAGTATTATTGCTGGCGTATTAGTGAGCCCCTGGCACAGTTAATGTCGGTGTCGGGAGTAGCCTGAGGACTGGTGCCGGCGGCGCGCGCTCCTTTGCGTGGCGTTTCTCGTGTTTTGCCAAGTGGTCTGAACGCATGAACCGGCGGTTGCACACTCGACAGACAAACTTCTTCTCTCCAGTATGTGTGCGCTTATGTCGAGACAGCTCATCCGAACGGGAGAAACGTCGTTCGCAGCCCGGCCACGCACACTTAAAAGGTCTTTCTCCCGTGTGGGTGCGGGCGTGCGCTTTGAGATGGGAGGATTTGAAGTAGTTCTTCCCGCAGCCTTCGTAGGAACATTCGTAAAGGCGACGGCGGGCGGCCGGCGCTGGTGCGACCAGCCAGAGCGCCGTTGTCGGGAGCAACGCTCCGGGGACGATGACGGCTGAGGTAGGGCGTGGTGCGAGGGGCACCCAGCCAGGAGTTGAGGCGGTGGGCGTGGCTGGGACACGGGGCTCTTCACGTTTTGGACTTTCTTGTGGGGTCGGCAGAGGCTCGGCCGGTGGGGACGGCGGCGCCGCCGGCGGGTTCTGCTGGCTTGCGACGTATTTCGCGTACGAGTAACTGTGTCCGCGATTCATTTTAAACTTCAGGGTTCTGAGTATGTTCACGTCCTGCGGCGGTGGGGGGAGGGGCTCAGGACTGCAGGTCCCGTCTTTGTGGGCCCGCATTATCACAGAGGGCCTGTTGCATTCTGGCGGAGGCGTGAGGAGGAGGCGGGCGAGCTCGCAGCGGGAACGCTTGCTGAACTCGTCTTCGCCCTCCGAGTCCGAAGGCTGAGGGGTCACCAGGCCCCCTGGCAGGGGAGACTCGCGGGCGCGCTTAAGCGCAGCCTTCTTCAATGGCAGCTCAACCTGTGAGACAAAGACAGACGCATAAGTGAACGGTTCAGTATCACGCGCGCACGGCGTGATCGCGCCGTGGCCGCACTTTCGATTGCACAAATGGCACAACCAATTTTCGTAACAATTCTTTCAGAGACAAATTTTTACTAATATTTTTTTGGGAAAATCTTTTGTTTTTATTTTGCAGAAACATCGCGAAACTCACTTTGTTTTCCATTAACGGAGGCGTCGACGGTGGCGAGAGAGGGCCACAAACTTCAATAAACGTAGACATTGCGATTGATTTTATATCATCCAAAGAGTTCAAACTTTCTTTTTTAATTCACAAAACTTGGAATCCAATTGCGCGCTTCACTTGTTTTGGGCCGTACGTTCAGGACGGCGAGCGGCGAACGAATAAACCGCTTCGCGTGTTGCTGTTGAAGGAGGTAAGGTGTTGGGGGGACGGGGGGGTTATGGGAGCGGACCGGCTCGGCCAATCAACGCGCTCCGATCACGCAGCGTCTGCGTGCTGGCGCGTGCTGTTCACGTGCAACGCGAGTGGCGCGTGACGTCATCGGCGCGCCTCCGGTGACGTAGCGGGCAAGGTCACTTGCACTCGCTCAATGACGAAACAACTGTTGCAACTATTTTGACTGTCAACGACCTCTGTCGCATCCTTTCTAGGATTAGGATAGTAGCGATGCTATTGGAAGGTTCTACGCAAAATATTACGTACATGGTTTTTTTATGGCTAGTTAAGTATTTAACTATTTAAACTAAATTACTAAAAAAAGGGTAAATCTCACTTGATAATTGCCATTACGATTAAATAGGTTACCTAATAGGTATCTATGATGGATAAGTTCTCTCCTGTTCGGAAAGCTCGATTTTCATGTGTAGAAAATCGCTAATCCAACCCTAGGATAAAAAGTTTTTTTTTTATAATTTAATAGGTCTGGCTGTACATAATTCACGCAATGAAAAAATAATATCTCGGGTGAAATGGGTCACAACCCTTTGTTCAATTCTTTGTTTGTTTCAATCTACTATTGAGTAAGTTTAGCACCCATATTATGCATTTAACTGCTACCTATCCAATTTTCTAGTTAATTCTACTCCTACTAGAAGATACGTAGTAACAGTAACCTAGTAAATAATGATAACATAGTACTGTAAATTGCACTCAATTTACATACGTCCGAAGGTTGACTTTAGTTTAACATAAAAAAGTCAAATACGAGCTTGTGAAAATCTTACTTTTAGCAGAGACTAGGAATTATATAGACTGCCAATGCCTATACATTGTGGCGTGATTTTAAAATAATGGGCCTGCTGTAGCTAGTTTCACTATGGAGAGATCACTTTACCATTTAATTCGTACGCCACTAAGACCTCTGCTTAAAACATAGCGCCATCTATGAACACAACGAAGAAGCTCCCAACAGATGGCGCTATGTTTTAAGCAGAGGTCTTAGTGGCATACGAATTAAATGGTAAAGTGATCTCTCCATAGTGAAACTAGCTACAGCAGGCCCATTATTTTAAAATTACGCCACAATGTATAGGCATTGGCAGTCTATATAATTCCTAGTCTCTGCTTTTAGTATGGAATGCAATCGAACCTTCACAGTTACGTTCCACTACGAGATGACCATACCCTAATTTATCTAAATTAAACTTTAAGTAAAAATCATAGAGCTCAAAATTGAATGAAATACCAGATTACTTATTTTTTTTAAACTGCGTCATGTTGCAATTTGCGACACAGTTAAGTTCCTATACCTACTCGAAATCATTTGAGTTGGCGAAGTTGCATTAAAAAAAATATTTCTATAAGCTATTTTACTCTTTAAATAATAAGGTCTAAAATCGAATAACATTTCTATAGACGTTCGGTCAACAAAATTAATTTCAACCTTACGTCACTCTGCCAGTGAAAAAAGAGCATTTCGGAAATAGCGATCAAAGTAATTAAAACCTTATCGTCTTTAGCGAAAGTTTAAAATTAAATAGTGTAAGTTGTTACTTTATTAAGTTTATTTTGATTCTAAAGTAGCATTGTGTTGGTGAAAGTTGTAGATTTTGAGCTAAAAGGTATTAAATATTATGTGTGCTGTAACAATGTACGCATAAGGTAAATGTCCCAGTGGCCGTCAGTGACCCAAAACTTGGTACTTTCAATGTTATGTCATATAAATTAGAGGTGATGTTAACTATTGGGCATTCAAGTGTAGAGCATTGGGATCGTTTAGATAGATAGATAGATAGATAGAAACATTTATTCATTGCCACAGAAGACACACAATATTACAAGAAAACAAAAGAAGAAAAACATACACAAAAGCACACGTGTGCCCCCGCGGCAGTGAAACGGACACTGGCTCAGCATTATGCTGAGGTGTTAAACACCTACAGCGCTGATTTTCAGCCAGTACCGTCGGTGACTCACGGAACGGCATACAATATATATATAATAGCAGGAAATAAAATAAAATTAACTGCAATAGATTAATATAAGCTAAAAAATAAAGCAATACATACATAAAACAAAAACTACACTATAAAATAAAATAAAAACTACAATTAGTTACTGCTTGCCTACATACAGCATCTTGGGTACAAAAACAAAAGAACTAAAAATTAAATAGGTTGGTATATTTTACAATACAATACAATACAAATACTCTTTATTGCACACCTCAATAAATAGAACTATTACAGAGTTTACCTTACCTACTGGATGCAAAATTCTGTTGACTGTATACTTAAAATTATTTGAACTGTCCGAGTTCTATCAAATTAGGCCGTTCAAAAAGCGACATTACTGTCCAAGCGTGAAAATTCAAAGTCCAATGACAAGTTTTATAAAATGTCGGACATTTTAAATAATTTCTTCTATAGCACGGAGTACTATTATTCTATTCTGTAGTCACGGATTTTATCACTTACATTTTACATTACATATCTAGTTTAAAAACCATCATTTGCGCTACATCCTAGACTTATTTTTATTTGTAGGTACTCTGTTTACTTGTAGTTTAGGACCAACTTCAACTAGGTACAGGTACACCCAGTTTTTTTTTTTATTAGAATTTTAACAGTAATTTTCGTCAAAAATTCTTCGTTTCCCTAACCACAGCCCTAACTAAGACATCAGCTGCAATGCTAGGATTTGATTCTTTAAAAGTGAGGCGGTATTTAGCCGTAGTAAAGTTTGCATTGGGCATCATTCGCAACCACAGATAACCCCCACTAGATAGAGCTTCTAGGGCGACGCGCTCGCGCCACAGCTGGGCGAAGTTGCGCTTATAATACTGCCCCGCCTTACGCCGCTCAGTCAGTCTCGTCCAGGTTCATGACCTATACGTACGTGGCACAAAAAATACTTAAAGTTGGTTTCGACTAACCGTAAGCATGGGTTTTTGTTCGGTAAAGTGGTGTGGGAACGATTCCCGAACTACAAATCTAAAGAAAGGCGGAATTACATATCATAGGTAAGTTAAATTAATACAAATACACATTTTATTCTGCCCGGCGGAGATCATTTTACACTGGCCGGGCCGGCTTATAAGGCGTAGTGAAGTGTGCTTGTTCCTTTCCAACCAACTCAAAGGCCAATATACTTTCTCTTTCTAACAGCACGTGCGCGGGCTAGTGCTGTGCCAGTGATGTTCGGTTCCGATTTCATTTAATTATCAGTTCATCCGTATTTAATATATCACATGATTTTAATAAATATTAAAATTTTATTGGTAAACATTATTGATTAGTTTTATTTTTTGATATTGAATGTCAGTATTTACGTAGACAATATTATTTTACTATATGAATCATTGTAGAGGTTCGTATAAGGAGGTGGCAGATGGTAATAGTGTAGTGTTTTTTTATCTCGTTTTACTTTATACGCTAAACAAATCAGTGTGGTTGTATGGGATAGAATATTTAGTTAGTTTGTTCTCATTGTAGTTTTGTTGTTGTCTTATTTTATTATGAAGTTTATATAGTAGTAACATAATAAGTGCTGGTGGATTTCTTTCAGCAATTAGGACTAGTGACACGAGAAGGCCCCAATACTGAATTTAGAAGAAGTGTAAGGGATTTAGAGATAAACCCATTGCAATTAGGTTTTTTTTTTGTATTGTCTTGGTGGGCAATCAGCACTAGTGACACGTTGTTGACCCTCTGCTAGACTTCGAATAAGTATAAGGGATCTCGGAGCGGAGTTGGTTAGACATGGAGTAACTGCAATTGGGTTTTTTCGAATCGTCTTGGAGGGCAATCAGGGCTAGTGACACGTAGTTGACGCACTGCTGGACATCAATGAAGTATAAGGGATCTCGGAGTCGGTTTGGGATGGAGTAACTGCAATTGGGTTTTTTCGTATCGTCTTGGTGGGCAATTAGGACTAGTGACACGTAGTTGACCCACTGCCGTACTTCGAAGAAGTATAAGGGATCTCGGAGTTGGTTAGAGATGGAGTAACTGGAATTGGGTTTTTTCGAATCGTCTTGTGGGCAATTAGGACTAGTGACACGTAGTTGACCCACTGCTGGACTTCGAAGAAGTATAAGGGATCTCGGAGTTGGTTAGAGATGGAGTAACTGCAATTGGGTTTTTTTTTAATAATATGTATGGATCAACATTTGATCTGAAATAAACGATTTTTATATATTTAAATACAGCGCATATACATGAATCAAAATGAAATTGTTTCAAATCTAAATTTTATACAATAGTAAAGGTTGTAAACATGCCTAGAAGATATTATTATAGTCAATTCAATAGATAAAGTATACACGCCATGTAAAATAATTTACCTAGAATAAATTGGGGTGCTAGTAAAAACCGGTAGTCAACAACCGTGTCTCATCACTAGCCCGCGCGCCATTTTGCGGCGAAGGCGCGCCACAGCCGCGCGCATTTTGAAACGGCCAATCGCAGCGCTGTTGCCGACCTCCCCGCAGCCCGCACCTACCGCTAACTTTGGTGACTTTTGAATCGAACTAAATCGTTCATATGCGGTATCTAGTGTGGGGTTATCTGTGTTCGCAACACAATCGACTGCTCGGGCTTGGTAGAAGACGTCGTACGTCTATATGCGCCGTGCGCTCTATCCCGCCTGCGGCACGCGCCGCTGCTGGCCCGGCCGCGCGCGCGCACCGAGTTACTCCAGCACGCGCCGCTCTCGACCGCGCTCTCCGTCCTCAACTCCGTGCTGGACACAGCGCCGCACTGTGATCTTTTCACTTCGAAATTATCGTGTTTGATACACGATTCTAAGAATTATATTGAAAAGTCACTAGTATAATGTACAGATGTCTTATTTTGTTTCTAGTTTTCTTTTATGTATATACATATAATTAAGCTTTTAGATTAAGATCTGTAACGCTTTGGCGTTTAGCTGTAAGTTACAGATGTACACTTGAATAAATAAACAATAAATCAGAGGATAATAGGTATAGTTAGGTAGTACTAATTTCCCTTATTTCAGTAAGGATAGCACGCCGCGTATTTTCCCGTTTCAAGATTATTTTCCCTGAAATCACATGACGACAATCGGACTACTTTTGTAATCAAAAAAATACGGAACCCTAAAAACGGGTAGGTATAAAGAGTTATTTTAATTTGCGTTTGCTATGCGTTATTGGATTTTAAACTAGCTGAAGCCACCAATGTTTTTTGTGTGTTTTCGTATATTCTTGTTTACAAAATCAACATGTTTCCAACTCTGCAACATGTTGGTTTCCTTGTAAGACGTAGCTCAACCGGTCGTATAAATGGCAAATAAATATCACATATTTCCTATGTTAGTGTAGTTATTCTGCAAGGTAATTAAAAGAAAAGTTTATTAAAAGAAGACTACAGTCTTTGGTGTGAAAACTTTTCTTTTAATTACCTTGCAGACATTGACATTGCTTGACATTGTAATGTCATACTAAAATATAACATGTTTACACACTCAAAGATTTCTGTATCATGCAGACATAAGCGCCACTGGGTAGGACAGCGGGAGACATAAGAACTAGAACTTTCAACCGTAACTTGATAGATGGCGTTAGTGGTATGCTCTAATTCACTAATATAATAATGTCATGTAATTTATCTATGATACCACTTTTTAATCAAATTACGATATTGAGATGTAAATAAGTTTTTTTAAGCATAATGAAGCTATTTAGAATGTTAGACCAGTAAGAATTACGACTAGTAGCGCCATCTATGTTAGCTTATTATAACAAGCCGTGGGAAATTTTCAAAAGCGAGTTTATGTTGGATGTTCAATAGATGTTTCCTATAGTTAATAATGAAAAGAATATCTTTTATGCATTGTTGTTTGAGTCTAATACACAAGTATACGATGTTGTTAAAAGTGATATATTATAACGATACTACTAGCGCCATCTATGGACAGTTTATGTAAAACAACCGCGTCAAGTGCTAAACTGTTTTGGGAATAGCCGTGACTAAAATACATTTAGTACCTATACTTAGTCCACCATTTAACATAGACAGTGCCTGCGCGGCGTGCAGCGCGTGAAGGGTGCCATCAACAGGTAGTAGATGGGGAACGGACGGTAGAGAGTCTGCCCCAACTGCTACCTGTTGATGGCACCCTTCACGCGCTGCACGCCGCGCAGGCACTGTCTATGACTAGAGAGACCCACCCCGCTCCCACCCACGTCTATACTACCTTTGCCTTTTAGTTTAGGATGAGGCAAAGCGCTGATGTCCGTCCGAATTTTTCTTTTTGTCTTCGTAGCCAGAATGGATAAAACGGAACCCTTAATAGTTTCGGTCAGTCTGTCTGTCTCTCTGTATGTCACAGCCGATTTACTCGGAGACTATAAGTACATACTACAATTATGAAATTTGTGAAAATAGGATAAAATATTTTGAGTTGGGGGGGGGGGGGGGGGGGGGCACCCCATACATGTACAGTGGGCCAACGAAAATGTTGAGCACTTTAGTACTTTGTCAAATTAAAGAGGTTTCAAATTTTATGACGTTTCAGTCTAAATATTTCTTAGAATTTGATGTGACAAGGTTCTAATAAGTATGCTCAACATTTTCATGGGCTGACTGTAACCGAGGGATGAACAATTTTTTTTCAATGCAAGTAGTTGTGAGGGGTATTTTTGGATAGGCCTTTAAAAATAATATCGAGGTTACTAAGAAACTTATCCATTTACTTAAGTCAATCGTTGGTGAAGATATTACCTGCCAAAGTTGTACAAGATGTGTCCCCCCCCCCCCCCTAATTTCCAAACTACGATCATTAAAATTCTGATAAAAATTGAGGTGGTGTACAATAATAAATACTTTCAACGAATTTTGGTTTGAACAAGATGGGATTAAGGGTTTTTGAGTTTTCACTGAAAAACGGTCTAGCCCAAACAAAAGGACGTAAGTGCCGTGACTTCCCTATGAACATACAACCTTTTTTGATTCAAGGTATTAAATAGTGTTTTTAAAAGTGGACTGCTAGGTGTCGGTACCCTTCGTTGTGCGTGATCCGACACGCACTTGGCCGGTTTTTTTCTTTAATTTGTCCCGGCCTTGGTCCCCATATTTATGGCAACCCTAACCTAGGTGTAAACAGGTCATAAGATCCGCAAGTGACGCGGGATGACGCATGCTCGCGGCGTGCTCTTGCGTCGGTGATGACCGCAAGAAAAGTTATGTCACTTTTGGGCTTTGATGTCATGACGACGCGTTGGTGTTTGGGGTATTTCGGTTGGAAAGGTGATGATGGGTGACGCTGAGTATTGTTTTAGCGTGACATTGTGTTAGTCATAATGGTAATTGGGGCGGTGGCTCAGGTGCAGTAGCTAGTTCTTGTAGCTAGCTACTGGAATGAACGAATTCGATACCGTTGCATGAATCAGGGGCCCGATTTTGGAGTGTCAAACGCTTGACTTTTCAGTCGACATCTGTCAAAACATCATAGTTTTTTGACATATCTCGAGTGAAAAGTCGAGCGTTCGACACTCAAAAATCGGCCCCCAGGTATAAATCATATGTGGGGAGATATACCTATGGATGTAATTGAAGCGTAAGTATGTAATGTACTGTACATATAATGACCATTCTTTTGGCCATTGTTTATCCCAATGTGATACAGGTGTGAGTATATGTTTGTATGTATGACAGTTACTTTAGGTGCTGTGAAACAATATTTATTTATGTAAGTACCCATTTACATTCGTTACCGTCGACGTTTCGACACGGGTTGCACTGCATCGGTCATGAAGTATGTGTACAAAAAGCGAGAGTAAAATGTTATACTTCCCTATTTTTTTAATACAATGTCGGTGGCAAGGCAAACAAGCGTATGGCCCGCCTGATGGTAAGCGGTCACCGCAGAAAAAAAGTTTCAAAAGTATGTATAGGCCCGTCCGAATATTTGCTTGTTACTTTATGGCCAGATCTCAAAACAATTTAAGCGCTAAAATTGCCCAACGTTTTTGTAGCATTCGATGGTTCCGTTAGAATCTCACACGCACCTCTCACCGTATAGCATTCTGTTTGGGAAATGCGGTGATCTACAAATATAGCTCGCGTGCAGACGCGCTGGCTCGTGAAAATGTACCGGTGTGAGTGATACGAATAAGTACATCTTAGATGCATTGAACCATACTTATACAGTGGTGTTGTTTCATTCAATTTGACACAGTCTAGAAGCATAACGGCTTTTAGATTTTTGTAGAATATGCCCGAGGTTGCACTGTGTTGAGAGTGAGCTAAATTGGTCCCTTCTGCTGTCAACACAGTGCATCCTCAAATTTTATAAAGGGTCGGCAACGCGCACGTGACTCCTTTGGAGTTGCGAGCGTCTATAGGCTGCGGTGTCCGCATACCATCAGGTGGACCGTATGCTTGTTTGCCACCGTCGTAGTATAAAAAAAAAAAACAACGGGTTGCACTCCGGGAGTGCCGGCAGAAGTGAAAACTCAATAAAGATAGTAAATGGGTCATTGTCAGATTTAGGTGCGCGTCTTTTCGGTGGACAAGACATGCCAAAAGTTAAAGGCTACAAAGCTTAATTTTCGATTGATCTGATAACCCGCATAATCTGTAATTCCGTGTCTATAAATCCATATAATAAAAACGTAAATTACATGCACACAAGCCGTTAACTATTGTCCACCGAATTGTCAGTCGGAAAAACAACTTTTGTTTTGTTTTTTTGTTTTGTTTTTCCGACTGACAATGACCCAAATAACAAAGATATTCATATCGGTATCGGTATCCGTATCGGTATCCGTATCTGTACTGTACTCATACTCATGTTCATATTCGCATAATCCATTTACATAATATGTCCCGAGTATCATTGTGTCTTACGCATCTAAGACCAGGAACCTGTACCACAATACTTTACAAGCGTACAATTCGACAAATTTGTGAACTTTTTCTATGGAAAATTGTGCAATTTTGTCAAATTGTAGACTTGTAAAGTTTTGTGGTATAGGGGCCAGCTGAGTTTAGCTGAGTTGACACCTCCTAACATCGCAATCACGATTACTAGGAGCGGTCAACTAGCTGGTCTTAGAATCTTAGAATCTGTCGCGAGTTCAACAAATTTTCCCCAGTACAAAAGTGCTCAGAGCCGCTAAAGAAGTTTTCACTTCAAAAATTGTAAGCAATACTACCTATTTCCCATTTTTATTTCTTTAGATTCGTTGAGTGTGCTCAGGAACTCCATGAGCTCATACCGCCTTCCCCCTTCTTCCATCAGATATCCAGACGCCGTACGACTGGCTACTTTCATTACCTGGTCAAAATCATCTTTTTTTATAATGTTTACTGGTTTGGTATTCGAATGGCGTATGTAGGTACTTCAGAGTTCAAATAACCTGGACCTTTTTAAGGTACGAGTGAATCTTCTGGGTGAACTCGCATAAGCGTCGGCCTCATTTTCAATTTAAAAAAATATATATGACTGGTTAGAATTAGGCGTTTATTTAAGAAAATTTAATTTAGCTGTTTGCTCTAAGGAAGAACCAAAATTTGGTGTATTTTGAAAATTAATTTTATTTTTTAGGAAATATTATATTATTAATATCTATTCATTTAATGTGACTCGTTTACTTTCTTTGTCTATTCTAACAGAATCGTGCTCTATCAAGGTCATAGGGGCCCCATTACCCTAATGTGCCCAGGGCCTCAAATTGGTTAAAGACGGCCCGGCCCTGTGCGTTTCCGTAACTGTCACCCGGGGAGGTACCCTAAAAAAAATTTTTTTTTAAGATTTTATTCTACCGTTTTCTCCGCGTCATCGATATTAGGGAATGCAGAACCGGTACCATTTGTCAGTCCCGGGATTTTCGGTACTAGCCGGAAGAGGAACCGGGATTTCCCGGTATCTTCGGTACTTTCGGGAAATTACTTGTGGTGGTTTTGAGACGTGAGTAGTTTTAGCCTAATACCTTTTTTGGGCAACATGGTAATAATATCAGGGATGCAAAAAGAAAATACAAGTGTTTTGTTATCAAAATACACATTAATTCTTTAAATCACAATTAATTTGCTTATTTTTTATCTTAGCCGTTTATAAAAAGGGCTCAATATAAATCAAAGAGTTTACTAAATGCTTACAATTCGTACATTATTATTTGAAATTTAATTGAATCAGAGTCTGTCATAATCATTGCTGCCGTGGAGTGTATGTTTGTCAAATAATTTTATTGTAAGCGTGTAGGATAATAAGAAAGAACTTAAGATTTTCACTTGAAATATTTTAATAGGTGTAATAAAGTCTAAAGTGGCAAATTGTTCTCAGCCGAAGCGCTTCTGTAACCCATAGCGTTAACCAACCGTCTACAACCACAGTAATACCGGTGGAAGTGTTAGCTGAGGGTGAATTAACACTCTTGCTTTACCTGTAATAATGCCTGTGTAGCGACAGTGTGCCTGTGTACAAGAGTGTTAATTCACTCTAGGCTAACACTTCAACCGGTATTACTGTGATTGTCGAGGGTTCGTTAACACTACTTATGAGTATAAAGATAACACTGCTCTACAGGCCTTCTGTGACCTTTACCTGTTATATCGTGGGCCTCTTTCGCGGTTATATCGGTGTTATAGCATGCTCTAACACCTTTATACAGGCATGTGTTAACACTTTAATACTCATAATTAATATGGAACCGATATAAGAATGATATACAGGAATTCTTAACGTTTTGGTTGGGTGCTAGTTGGCGACTACCTTCTGATAGTGTAGCTGTAGAACAATGAACACGCTCATTGTGGTAAATGTGCGGGTGGAGGACTGGTTAGGTGATGGCGCTGATGGATTTGTATAAGCGGGACGAGTAATGGCCAGCCGTGGTCGTGAATTGGCTGCTTAGAGCGGAGTTTCCGTTTATAAACATCGCTTGCGTTATTTTATCGATATTACTTTTATCATTTCTAGATTAGCGTATTAAATATAGGCCGCAAATTACATTTCCCGAAAATCCCGAAAATACCGGGATTTCGATTTCGTAGTACCGGTTCTTACCTTGGTTAAAAAAACCGGGAAATCCCGGTATTTTCGGTTCCGGTATTTCCCGGGAGCAAACCCTAATCGATATGTATACTCATGCCAAATTACAGCTTTCTAGTACTAACGGTTACTGAGAAAAACGGGGGTCGGACGGACGGACGGACGGACATGGCGAAACTATAAGGGTTCCTTGTTTACTACGGAACCCTAAAAACTGAAAAAATCTAATTACTTGAATTTCCCGAAACGTGGGGTAATCTTCAGGGGATTTTTTTATTATTTGTTGGTATCCCGAAATCGAATTATAAACCGACTGAATGATGGGACATCCATTCTAAGCTGGCTTCTATGTTAGATTTATACTACGCGATTTGATCGGTTTATATGTGAAATGTTTGGAGGTTATTTTTGAATTAATTTACATATTTTTCCTATTTCATCAAGTGTCTCATGATATAACTTATGATTTAGCTCAGTAACTTGGTACCGGTGAGATTTTAGAAATAAACACGGGTCCAAAATGCAAAGAAAATGTACTTACGCAAATTACGCATGGAATGTAACATCCGCCTTTTTTCGGTCGAGTTTGCTTTTACAGCCCAACACTGAACACCCCACCATGTTTGCACTGAACACCCAAACACTACGGATCTGATAATTGGTAAATTATTATTCATTTAAACCAAACTTATCATTAATTCTCCATTTATAAAATGCACCACCAAATATTGCCAATTTGTTTTGCAATCTTCTTGAGACAAAACTTTGACACAAATACAAAAATTTTCGATCGGTGATAAGGACAAAACATCGCACTATTTTCTACTTCCTCTCATAGGAATCGCAATAAGGCTATCTTTCTCTTACAAAGCGTGTCAGGCCCTTGGTATTTTATCCATCACTCTTGGCCACTAGGTATTTTGAAGGGAACTGTCACCGTATTTAGGGACAATAAGAACTACTTTCCATGAGAATTTATTTGAAATATGATCTTTACGGAAATCGGTCAGTCTGGCTATCCGATATTGGACTTTGGAAACGCTTTTTTAGGGACAATAAGAGCTACTTTCCATAAGAATTTATTTGAAATATGATCTTTATGGAAAATCTTAGGATTGTCTTCGAACAGTTAGAACCTTGGCTTTCTAAGAAGACCAGCTGGGGACCCCTCGTAACATAGCAATCACGATACTAGGAGGGGTCAACTAACCTGGTCATAGAATTTATCGCGAGTTTATACATTTTTCCCCAGTACAAAAGTGCTCAGCGCCGCTAAAGAAGTTTTCACTTCAAAAATTGATATACATATATCTACTTACGATAAGCGACGAATACTAAAATGGCCATTCATTTGAGGTCGATCGTGCGTTGTACAGTTAAAAACAAGAACGGGCGTTAACATTGAGTCACTCAAGCGCATTGCAACAACACCACTCAAAACGACGTAAACACCGACAAGTTCCATACAAACGTGCCATTTCGTAACCAGTGCAATAATCAATATGCAGACGGATGCATGCGGGCTATTTATAGTAACTTTATAAAAAGAACCTAAATTACACACTAAGCTATAGACAATAAATACCTTATTGCGTTAAGTTAAAGTAGAATGTAGAGTGAAACTTTGTGAATGTTACGGTCGAATTTGTGTTGAATATGTGAAGTGAGTAACTCATATGGTGTGGTTGGACCGGATCTAGGATGGTAGGTTGGTCATTGCTTAAAAATGCAATTTCGAGAATATACCATATGCAGAAGCTAGGTATTATTTTGTCTGAGTAGGCTTAGTTTGTTAGTACTAACACTGCCAGATTACCATCTGACAGTCATGCTAATGCCACCTCATTTCATATTGAGCGAACTATTTTGCGCAAATCATCGCCCCGGAAAACTGTGTTGGACAGCAATCTCTTATTTTAAGGCATTAATTATTATCATGTTGTAATTAGGAGAATGATAGCTTTTCAGTGAATATTATTGCAATACATTAAATAACAATTACAAATACCTAGTACTTTAAAAGATTTGTTTAAACGGGTCTAATCCTAATGCGAAATAAATATAACGTTATCCTGT
Organism: Cenopis cana; assembly: GCA_951800055.1. Taxonomy (NCBI): domain Eukaryota; kingdom Metazoa; phylum Arthropoda; class Insecta; order Lepidoptera; family Tortricidae; genus Cenopis; species Cenopis cana. The sequence goes on along the minus strand of OX637477.1, from coordinate 3,283,083 downwards.
TCTGTTTACCATGACGTTATCTAGGGCAAGCTCTCTCCATACAAACTTTGTGCAGGATTTACTTCGTTTGTGTTTGCATTAAAGTTATGGTCAGTAATGTCAGTATGCTTATTTTTCTGATAGCTATTTCGTGATGTAATGTTTTTTTTTAATATTTGATAATTTTCACATCACGATCTTCGCATATCTAATATCAACAACCAAAAAAAATATTATATTTGTTAGTGCCAAAACCGACGAATAAAACGTGCACAAAGTTTGTATGGGGAAGGCCTTGCCGTACCCTGCGCCTTAAGCAGTGCATTCAGTTGATTCAGTACATTGAAGGTCCGTAGTTAGGAAATTTAATTTTTGCAGTTAATTCATATAAGTATCATTTATTAATAATACATGGATATAATTGATAATGGAATATTATTAGTATCAGTTTCAATAAATGCCCGCTTGCCGGCATGTATCACATCACATGTTTAACATTTAATGTATTATATATTATAAGATTAATAAGCCCCACTTGCGTAGGGCCACAAAAAATTGAGTTAGACTCATTTGAGTGTTCCCCTCCACGGAAATCTTTAGTAAAAGGCGAAAGATTTATTCGTTTTGAAGGGAAACCAGAGTAACGTTGACCAAGTAGGCGACAGACCCCATCAAACCAGGAAAAATCTTAACAGCGCGTTCTATTTTTGCGAAGCGCTACGTTACGGCGGCATCTGTGGAAAAAGTGAGGAACTAACGATAAAACTTCGTGGTTCGGACATACATTTTGTTAATACTAAAACATTGTTTTAACAGAGTTACGTAATATCGTGACATATTCGGTTTACATAAAAATAAAAATGATAAAAATATCGTATTTATTAATTCATATAGAAAGCTCTTTTCGAAATAATGTGTCTGAAAAAAAGTGTCTATAAAACCCCATTTAATATACAGCAGCGATGTCTGAGAAAGAGATCAATAAAGCACGTTAAGTTGTGATTAAGTAAAAATTTAATGTATGTATTTAGAGAATACAAGTATATTCAAATTAGGTACTAACGCCATCTATCGCAAAGGGCAAATCAAGTAGACGTGTACTGTGTTACCACGCGCGTATCAAGTTATGTACATGCCGGCAGTTGTAGTTTTAACCAAGTAGTGCGTCTGCGTTAACATAGATGGCGTTGTTGACAGTTATTTGGTAAAGTAATATTAATGAACGTAAAAAAACTAGACAGCCACGCGTTATGTGTAATCTTAATTAATGATAGTACCAACTCACTGACTACGGGTCGGCTTAAAACCAGCTCAGAGCTGTGCTCACACCGATTTTTCCATCTCATTTTTTGTTACGTACTTACTAACCGATACACCAATTGTAATGTAAAAATAAAGGATTTGTTTTTTTTTATTTAGTTAATATTCGTTGTTTATATACAGATGTAAGAAATTGTTATTTGATGATGTTAATGATCACAATAGCCCGATGGCTACACAGCGCTCTAATGTATATCTAGGCGGTTAGAATTTGAAGTTTTAATAAGCCCCACTTGCGTAGGGCCACAAAAAATTGAGTTAGACTCATTTGAGTGTTCCCCTCCACGGAAATCTTTAGTAAAAGGCGAAAGATTTATACGTTTTGAAGGGAAACCAGAGTAACGTTGACCAAGTAGGCGACAGACCCCATCAAAGTAGAAAAAATCTTAACAGCGGGTTCTAACTTTACGAAATGTGCTACGTGATTGCGACATCTGTGAGGCAACTGTTAAACTAATTAACAATTTTCTGATACTTTCCAAAATACTCAATTTAAACAGATTGGTAATCATAGAAAAATGGGCAGGTTGACATATATGTAGTTACCTAGTATATTTAAAAAAATATTGCTTCATTTGGTGTTGGTGTTGGGGGATAAATTATAAAAACTATCAGAATGAACCCTTATGACCTCCTGTAAGCCACTATTTCTTGAGCTGAATATACTTCCATTGCCCTGCCTCTATATCTTTGAAGTCTCAATATTTGTGAAGCACAATATGAATCTATTCAAAACAGCCCATGAAGTATTTCCAAGAAACACTAGGAATACTAACAAGCTTGTTGTAGGTAAGCAGCTGAGAACGGCCACTTTTAAAAAGAATTGTTACTCAATGTGTGTCACTATCTTCAATAAGCTTCCAAGGCATCTAAGAGACTTGCAAAATAGAGAATTTAAGACTGCATTATTTAGATGGCTATTATCGTATAGATTTTATTCTGTAAAAGAATTCTTGGGTAATAATACATCATCGACCTTTTATTAGCTATAATTGTAAATTAGGTTATGGACAACACTTGTAAAATTTGCATGCTGTGCATGGACAGCTAAAAAAGATGGGACGTGTGTAATATTTTAATGTCAACAACTTTTGTAATTCACCCTTTTTTAAAGCAAATAAATAATTATGAATTATGAATGAATTGCAATTTACTTTAACATAACTACCAAGCGAAATAAGTTTCATTTACTCGTTTTTTTTTAATTAGTGTTTAACACACTAATGAAAAATAGATTGCTAACACACCGCCAGAGCGCCACAACATAAACTACTACTCAGATGAACGCAGTTACTATCTATTTAGTCATTCATCAAGTCAAGTGGTTGTGTTAGTTTCGCATAGATGGTGTTACTGACTGTAAATTAAGTATTTAAGGTTAGTTCTTTTTAAGTGTTAGAAGTTCTAGTAGGGTAATGGCACCAGTGTTTACACTCCCGTTACCGCATACGAAGCCATGTGTATGGCAGATATCGTTGTAAACCTTATTGCGTCGTGTTAAGGTTTAAATTTAAACTATTTTTTTTTCGTCATGCGGCAAAGGGGCTGAGAACACAGACCAAATATTAAACTAGACATAATAAGCACCTCGATTTGTATGAGAACCAACCGTGCCGATTTCGTCGTACCTACTGTGACGTCACAAGACCACTTTAGTGATGTGAAATACTACTAAGTGCGTTGAATCGATTCAAAGGTGCTGCGCGGCCGATGTCGATATTGGCGAATCGATTATTTTATCGACTACCTACACTCGGTTTAATAGACAGAATAATGAAAAAGCGCAATTGAATAAGGCTAATTAACACTTGGCTTGATGAAGGTTTGTCTATATTCCGGATCTATACTAAATAATGAGTACTAAATAAAACGTTTACCTAATATAAAGTACTCAGCAGTACCTAATATGTATAATATTTGCTTAATCATTTGTGGTCGCGACGACGAAGCAAAACATATGTTTTATAAAGAAATAAAGATATATTTTTCATTCTTTACCTCTGTTTTTCTAATCCTCTGAAGAATATGTATTTTTGGGAATGCCGGTTTAGACAATCTGCGTGGCTTGTCCGTTTCACGTCACTTTTGTCAAAGTGTATTGAACAAATCTTGCTATGCTTTGTAGGGAACCAATTTGTTCGTCCTATAGCGTCTATCCATTTGTCTTTTATTGCTGGATCTTTTGGAAAACTGAAATATTTTCTTTATGTTTAATTGAATAACATAGTACCTACTTAAATAATTTCTAAGTTGAATACTTAGGTAAGCTAAAGCTTTATACCTAGATATTTAATTGCAACGCAATAAACAATTATTAGTCTGTCACCAAAATCTAACAGAATCGAATGTTAGAGCGATACTACATCAAAAATCGCAGCGCACAACACTACTTCGTTAAATCGACAAAAATTCCCATTTTCTGTCCGGTCGTCCCTTATACCACGCAACTTGATTTTTACGAAAGTATCGCTAGCTGCACTATCCATTGCGGGCTATAAATTTCTGCCTTCAGTATTGCTTAGTACAGAAGTAATGGAAATGCGTCCTAGTAAAATACATATTGTTTTCGATTATCTTAGTAGAAACGACAGGGCATCTCTTCAAATTGAAAATAATTGTTTTTAAATTTTATTTAAAAAAGCCAATTTTAGTAAGAGATTAACTTACCTACGAAAAGAAACGTCAGCTTTAACTCGATTAACTTTTGATGTGAAGTTTTTGCAATTAACTACTGCGCAACAAACCATTTTGTTTTTAAAACCTGACGTCGCACGTAGAACGCGGTCGGGAGCAGACTGAAGTTGACTGTGACACCGTGTCATAGTCTCGCCACGCGAGGTACATACACTTTATCCTTCTATCTTGATATATTTCTGTGGCTGAGAAGCATCAGTAATGAACACTTCATTCCTAAATCAAAGACCCAATATGGTTGAGTGTTGTTTGGTGTTGTATAAAGAATGTAAATAAATAAATAAATAAAATAAAAATAAATATAAAAAATGTCTTTTATTTCTTGCATTTCAAGTACCCATGACTAAAGTGTTGTAACATTTTAAATAATTAAATTAAATTAAAGAGAAATTAAATAATGTATAAGTGTTAATTTCTATAAAAATAATAAGAGTTAGTACTTAATGTGGCGTTAAAGTTACTGATTGAGAGTTAATAAGTGTTACGGGTCATTATACGAGCGTTTCAACCGCTCTCATTACCGTGACCTCACTATTGCCTGAGTTTCTATAGATTTTGGTGGCATTTTTGGTTAATATAGTAGGGTTCCCGAACTATTAACATATAACTTAAAACGTCATCAAACTGAACAGAAAATTCAACAAACATGGGTAACATGGTAATGAGGGCGGTTGAAACGCTCGTATAATGACCGACTTATGGGCATTGTTATCCAGCTTAAGACTGGTTTGCCACTAAAGCTATGCTATGCTATGTTTTCATACATTTGAAACGTAGCTCGAGCTGGAGCTATGCGTCAAATGTATGGAAACATAGCATAGCATAGCTCTAGTGGAAAACCAGCCTAAGAAGCCTTACAAGTTTTAAGTTATTTTGAATTCAAATTTTGAGAAAAGTATTGATAATACAAATAAAGTGATTAAAGGATACGATGATTTTATAAATTTTTTAGATAGTAACATGATGAATCAACGAATCACCAATCTCACTATAACAAATCTATCGTTAGTTTCTTTATTGTTCCAAAGATGTCGCCGTCACGTAGCGCTTTGCAAAGTTAGAACGCGCTATTAAGATTTTTCCTGGTTTGAACGGGTCTGTTACCTAATTTGCTAACTTTAATTCAAATTCAAAATTCAAATTCAGATTTTTGGGGCCCTACTAGCAGAGGATATCTAGCCTTAGGGGTCATAATAATTTCCACAGAAGAAGCGAAGTTTGTTTTATATATAGTTCTTTGATTGTATCTTTTTAACATACCTGCTTAAAATCTTCCAAAATCTAACTGTGCAAAATGCGTTTCTAGACCTCCAAAAAAATTTGGTTTTTATCTTTAACTCGATAATGCTTAGTACTACACAAAAACTTTGTACTGTTAGAAATATGTTCAGCATAAAATTATCTAGGGTAAGGTAAATCGCCAGTAACTGGCCACCCCCCAATAACTGGCCACTTCGCAAAAATATACACCAAGCAACTAATTGTTGGTATTTCTGCAATTAAATAAATAAAATTGAACTGGGTTTAGAGCTGACTTCATATATTTTATGTCACACCTAGCCATAAAGCGGCCATTATCGCACGCTCCGCGCGCGAAAAAACCCACTTCCTGGCCAGGGGGTGACATACAATTTTGTACTTACCACGGGCGATAATAAAGAAAGCCTCACATCGCATATTTATCGTAAAATACCTGCGATCTGAGACATTCTTTGTTTTATCGCCCTTGGTAAGTAATGTACTATTATTTTGTTGAAGGCGGTCTTTACTGCACAAATTCCGTGGCTAGTAACTGAATGACATTTTCTTAAGTGGCCAGTTACTGGCGATTTACCCTATAACTTTTTAAATAAAGTGACTGAAGATATAATTGTCCATTATTTGTTATTTGTAATACCTATATGAAAAAAAGAACAATGAAAGTTTTACAAGTTTGTTAAATTTATAGTCTGCCGCCATCTTTAATTTTTAAATATTATTTTTCTTAGTTTGATTAGTGGTGTCAGTACCGATCGATTGATACCCGTATTAACAAAATGGCAGCTGCCGTTTTGTAACAAATCACTTTTGAAAAAATGCAGCTCCCTCTTTAGAAAAGGACCGCCATTTGAAATCCAGTGGATGAAATTTTCATTTCCTCGGATGATATCGTTTAAATATTCCAGATATTTTAGAGCTCCCTGAAGAGATATTTAATAACGACTGTACTTCATGTTTTTATCACGTACATTAATACCTTGCACCAGCCTCAACAACCACTGCAACTTCTATTCAAGATCATGGAAACATAATTAATCGTAGGTGGAATAAAGTGCAGTATATATATATATATATATATAGCTAGTATTTTAGTCTAGTAGCGAGTAATTTAGTAGCTAAACTATTCGCTACTGCCTAAAAATCGTTCGCATTACAGTCCAGTAAAGATCACAAGGCAGCGGTATTCTGCAAGATGAACAGCCTACAGCGTAATAAAGTTTTCACGCCAACTAATGAACTCGACTAATAGTAGAGGAGTTCTACGATATCAATGTATTCACAATAATTTCCAAGGAAGCGAAGTTTGATTTTTTTAGTTCCTTGTGTGTATCTTTTTGACATACTAAAAATCTTCCAAAATCTGACTGTGCAAAATGCGTTTTTTGACCTCCAAAAAAAATTTTTTTTGGATTTTCTTTCACTATTCAATATAATGCTTAGTGTTACACAAAAACTTTGTATTAGAAATATGTTTAGCATATAATTATCTATAACTTTGCTTCTTATCACTTTATTGATAAATCGAATAGTTCACAATCTAATCTAATTTAATCTATGAATCAATTTGACCTATTGGGTGATAAAATAACAAAATAATAAATTGTCTAAGGTATCAATGGAAATTGTACGAAAGTTTGCTTTTGTAAAGTACATTTCTTAAGCTCGACTATCACTCGTTAACTAGTAAGGTCTACTTAGCTGTGATAGTTTTCCTTTTAAATTCATCGTATATACTACTACCATGACTTTTTTCATATGCCTAGTAGCCACCGTTTAGCTGGCAGGGGGGGGGGGGGGGGACACTTGACCATAACAAAAATTATCATTTCAAAGCTTAATATCACGCCAACCCATTCTTGAACCAAAAAATGATCTTAGAAACCGTATAATATTTTAAAAGAGCTATCCAACGAGACCCCACATGATGGGGTTTGGAAGAAAAAAAAATTCCACCACCACTTTACATTGTACCCTAAAAAAAAATTTTTTTTCATGATTTTATTCGACCGTTTTGTCGGCGTCATCAATATCTATACTCATGCCAAATTACAGCTTTCTATTACTAACGGTTACTGAGATAAACGGGGGACAGACGGACGGACGGACGGACATGGCGAAACTGTAAGGGTTCCTTGTTTACCACGGAACCCTAAAAAATCAGCCAAGTGCTAGTCGGACTTCGCACATTTAGGGTTCCGAACCGACCACATTTTATAGGTAAAATAAGGAAAATGCAAAGAAATAATCTAATTTATCAAAGTATTAGTATTTGTTGGTAAAACATACGCAATAACAAACATTATTACCAAATTTTAAGTTTATAGGTACCTATTTGGGAAGTTAAAAAATTTTTTGGAACAAAATTTCGTAAAAAAGCTGACTGGTGGTTTCTTGTTAATTTGTTTTCCAATATTTTTTTTATTCAAAATATAGTAACTATTTACTCAATGAGCTCTAAACAACGATACCCCACTCGATAGGATAGAATAAAAAAAAATATCGCGCCCCCATTTAGCTGTATGACAGACGACGGTCGGACGGACGGACGGACGCGTGAGTGACAGCAATTGGGTTTCGTTTGGACCCTTCGGGTACGGAACCCTAAAAAGGAGAGGCGAGTTATGACGTCATCTTATTGTACGGGAAAAAAAAATTCGGAAACCTATCGTGTGTGGTATCAAATGAAAGGGCTCAAACTGTCAGGATTTTTGTACACTTTAAAAAAGTAATAGTTACCTTTCTCGTTAGAGGCCTAATTCCTATATCGTCTTTTTTTGCACAAAACTTAAAAAGCAGCGCTTACGTTTTAGACTGCTGCAAATCTGGATAAATACTATCTAGGTGGACCCAAACAATATACCAAAAAATTACAGCGTTTTTTTATATACGTTATGCCACCAGCCTAATATAAAAGGTTATAAATGTTTCTTTTCAGTACCTAAACTGAAAAATAATGTTATGGAGGGAGACTCATATGAAAATTCTCCTCCACGGCAATCAATATTGGAACTAATGTAAAAAAATATGCTACTACAAGGCAGATTATTTATGACAAAATTAAGCAGACGGCTGACAAATAAATATTTTTATACAATTAGAGAATTTATTGATGAATAATGTATTATAATTGAACCATTTATTTAATTCTGAAATGTTAATGTTATTATTTTTTATTTATAATGGAAATTTAATGTACTTATTGATAACAAAAATAACGTTAATTTAAACAATGTGTAAAGCTTTTCATTTAAATTTAATTTAATATTTACTTATTAAAGTCAATTTTGAACTATAGGCTAAACATGTGAAACTACTTATACATACTACCTGTCAACTTCAATGTACTTGTACTTACCATGTTTAAGCAAATAAATCATTCATTCATACAAAAAAGTTTGTTTTTCATTGCTCAATCTTAATAATTTCTGATAATGTGCCAATACTACGAACAGACAAATGCAATATGTCGATTTCTGTATCGCATGTTTCAAGTTTTATAGAGCCCCACTTATGTAGGGCCACAAAAAATTGAGTAAGACTCATTTGAGTGTTCCCCTCCACGGAAATCTTTAGTAAAAGGCGAAAGATTTATTCGTTTTGAAGGGAAACCAGAGTAACTTCGGACTAGAATACGACAGACCCCATGAAATCACGAAAAATCTTAATAGCGCGTTCTAACTTTGCAAAGCGCTGTCTGATGGCGCCATCTGTGAGAAAAGTGAGGAACTAGCGATGGATTTTTGATGGTAAGGGTTTAAACGCACATAGTAGTAAAATTAGGGTAAAATGAATTATCAGTATTAGGCCGGTCAGTAGAGGATCAACGCCAAGGGCTATGTTGCAAAAGGTGGTATAGGAGATTTTCTTTTTAGGGTTCCTTACCCGAAGGGTCAAAACGGAACCCTATTGGTGACGCCCAGACGTCCGTGCGTCGTCTGTCACACAGGTTTTACAGCCAAACGGTTGGAGCTACAGGCTTCAAATTTACACAGTATAAGCATCTTGTTGGCCCGAAGCCATACAAATAGTCTAAACTTATTTTTAAACGTTTTTAAGGGGGGCTCCTATACAGCTAAAGGGGGGCGCGAAAATGTTTTTTATCCTACCCTATCAAGTGGGGTATCGTTGTTTAGAGCTCATTGAGTAGATACTTACTATATAAGAAAATCCACCCTGTATATCAAAAATGGTAGCACGAGATATCTCGGGACAACTTTTGGCAGCTACTTAACCTGGCTTTTTTTTCGGTTTATAGCTCATATGTTCTATACAGAGCATCCTAGCGTAAATTTACCTACTAGTATAAGAACTATTATATAATCTGTGCCGGGGATGTGTCGCGCATATAGCTCAGTTGGCTAGAGCGACTGGCCGCAGGTTCAAATCCTGCTCGATGCCTATTTTTTTTAATTTTTCTTTTTGTAGAGCAAATCCTCTTTCAAGCGCATGTTGCGCAAGCGTCTATTGGACAATAGGGTATTAAACTAAGGTAAAAATAAATTATTTTTTACTTGACTAATAAAAGATCTAACGAAAATACTCGGAAAACATCAATTATTAATTTATTTTAGCTAATTGAAAGATTTTATATAAAGATTTAAAAAGGACGCTGATTTGAACATACTTGTTCACACTGTCTTAGTGACGTCACTAAGACAGTATTTCCCTACAAACTTAATACTAACAAATCGTTCTTGATATGTAATAAAAAGTTGCTGATTTGACTATGAGTGAAATACCGTATTGATGAGACACTCTCTATTGGATATTCTCGTCATATTCTCATAATATTTCGCACTGGGTCAGCACACATAAATTAAATATATCCTTATGAATATCTCCATCTGTATAGCACTTGACTAACGAGAGTATTGCGATATTCGTATATCATTTTCACGACCTATCAGTAGCTCTAGAATAAGTTTTTTCGAAACATTAACTAATTCGAACGCGTTTGCGTATTGTCTCAAAATGTATGAAAGTGGTATGAAAACGTGAACAGCGCCTCTGGTGGTCACTAGTGGAAACTAAAACAGCGAGTATAACATTTGTTGCTAACCGATGAACGCGCGTATTTCAAACTCGGTGAGAGCGTTTTCATACATTTTGAGACAAAACGCAAACGCGTTCGAAATAGTTCGTAATGTTTCGAAAAAACTTATACTAGAGGTACAGGCGTTCGCGGTAGCAGCTGCGTAGGCGGTGCTACGCGTGGCTACGGCGCGGCGTAGCACGTGACGTCATGTGCGCACGCCGCTAATTTTGGGTCAAATATCTGGGGGCCGCTGGTATAGTAATATAAATGATTCTTCTGTACGTGTGTTTTTACTTTACTCCTCCTTAACGGCTAGACCGATTTGGATAACATTTTGTGTGTATATTTCAATGGGTTCCTGCATGGTTTGAAAACACAATTGGACCCGGTAGGCGGCGCTGCTTCTCCGGGCTGGACGACATCTGCCGGGCCCGCTAGTACTTATTTAGATAAATACCTAGATACATCTCATATCTTTAAACGAGCAATTCTTGTATATCTAAATAAAATAGGTAAATAAATATTTGTGGACAATCTTACACAAATCAACCTAGTCCCAAACTAAGCAAAGCTTGTACTATGGGTACTAAGCGACGATATACATACTTATATAGATAAATAAATACTTAAATACATAGAAAACATCCAAGACCCAAGAACAAATATTCGCGCTCATCACACAAATAAATGCCCCGGCCGGGATTCGAACCCGGGACCTCCAGCTTCGTAGGCAGGGTCACTACCAACTAAGCTAAAGCGGTCGTCAAATGTCATGTATATTGTATATATGTGTATCTATTTGTATTTATACATGTTTTGGTATGTGTGGGTTTTCGGGGACGAGCAATCGATCTAGCTAGGTCTCATGCCCGGGAAAACGCCGAGAGAAGCTCGGCCCCGCAGATATTCTTATATCTTTAAACGAGCAATTCTTGTATATATATATATTTTATTTTTTTATTTCGGGGATTTTTGAATCGGCTCTAACGATTTTGATGAAATTTGATATGTGGGGGTTTTCGGGGACGAGCAATCGATCTAGCTAGGTATCATGCCCGGGAAAACGCCGAGCAAAGCTCGGCCGCCCAGATATTATTTATTTATTTAATCTATTTTCTTCCTAGTTATTTTGTACATTACTTTAGTAAACGACTCAAGGGTTTTAAATAGATATTGGAGCGCTCGTGGCCCAGCGGCGTCTGCATACCGCAAGCGGTATGCAAGGTTAATCTACTTAAAATTAAGTAGACTTGTATGCAAGCGTCAAGCAAACTTGACAGTAGAATTGATCGTGGGTGGCTGGCTTAACAGTCAAGTTGCCCACTCACTTGACAAAGGGGGAGTCGAAGTAGCACCACGTCCGTAGGGAAAGTACCCACCGCTACCCTACACGTGACCCCCGGGTGGTTCAAAAAGTGCAACAAAAACTGGCATCCGTACTGTCTTCTCGAAGATCTCACGGTTCGGCATCGCGTTCCATAGGCTATGGCGTCAACTTTTTTTAATTAAAAATGGGATCGCTCTTAGCAAGCATCTAGCCAGGGTGCAAAGATGAGGCCGACGATGAAGCGAGCTCTCCCAGAAGATGCCTATTCACACTACCACCATAAAACCACACCACCCCACCATACTTGCCATAAGAAACAAGCCAAAGAATTCATGAAAAACGAATACTTACGTATTTGAGGGCAGTTTCAAAATATTTACTTATTACTCATCAAGAAAACAAGTTTTCTTTTGTTGCTCTATAGCTACTACAGGGTTACTTATATACCTATACACTAATGTAGGTATCCATCTACCATTCTACCCCCAGAAAGAAAAAAAAAGAAAGAAAAGAAACATTTATTCGTGACACACAAAACACTTACGAACAAGGACATTACAAAACCGAATCGAACAAGAAAACAACGAAAAATTAAATGAATTATATTTATTACCACACAATAATGTTACAATTAGGGCGGGTTGCACCAAACCATCTGTTATCGTTAGAGTTGTTCGTTAAAATATGAAAAGTTTGACAAGTTTCTATTAGATGACAGCTGCAGGCGCCATATTTAAAGATGATCGGCTTGGGAATACATAAGCGAAGCAATACATTCTTAGGTTCAGTTGCACCAACATACGAACACAGGCCGGTCATCGTCAAATATGGCGCCGGCAGCTGTCATCCCATAGAAACTTGTCAAACTTTCCATACAATCAGATTTGACGAACACCGCGACGGTTTGGTGCAACCCAGCCTTAGGCTGCATTTCCACCAGAGATGTGCGAGAATGCGTTTTCATACATTTGACACCTCGCAACGCGCCGAGCGAGGTGTCAAATATATGAAAACACATCCTCGCACATCTCTGGTGGAAACGCAGCCTTAGTCTACAAGGTATGTAAGATAGTTAAAAAATGTGGCAAAAGCACATACTCACCAACACTATTTAAAAATTCAGTACTTATACATATTTAGTACATAAGCATCTCAAAGACTGCATCTACGCAATATAAGTAAACGCAGTATATACACTGCGCGGCCATAGAACCTTACTTCGTTCTAGTAGTGTGCCGCCTCGAAGGGGCGGTGCCGACAAGCCCAACGCCCCTCGGCAGTCGCCCGCCGAACGCGCCCGGGGCCGCACGTGAGTGTAGTGCTGTGATGTGGACATGTCGCGAAGGAAACAGAGTAACCCGAAGCCGTTAAAACGTGAGTTCGAAATTCAAACTTGGGAAAGTTTTTTCGATGCTGTGTTGTTTTCGGTTTGTTGTGTTCATCATCAGGTTTGGTTTATTGTGGGGTTTGAATGCGGGATTTGGTTTATTGTGGGGTTTGAATGCGGGATTTGGTTTATTGTGGGGTTTAATGCGGGAATACTTTTTGAATGTTTTGATTTTTTTTGTAGCATCTTTAAGTATGTTGAACTTTTGATAGTAATAATAAGAAAATACCGTTGAAAACACGAAATATTAACTTTTGAATGCATTAATTGTCATATAAAATCGACGCATTAAAGATGAGTGCTGAAATCTCAGTAAAAATGACTACTTATTGATAGTTGTCATCTTATATTTACTTTTTTACAAACTACACCTTTTATTTTTCACGTCACATAGGTTATATTGATCACCAAACTCAGCTTTGGCATATGGCATATTCTGATTAGTCACAAATAACTATTCACTTGGGTAAGATCCGTAATGTTTATGTTGTTTGTTTTCAATATAGGTACATGAATTAAATTAATATGTGAGCGCTGTACATTTATTAGACTAAGCCAAAATAAGACACACATTTTTTAAGGATAAGGATCATGTCACGAAACTGTCAGTTTTGATTGCTGTCCGTTACATTTCAAGGAAAGCAATCAAAATACCCAGTTTTTTGCGAAGCGGTTCCTAACTCTGCTACTGGTGTTTACCTGCTAAGGTTTTTATAGCCACGTTTATTTATTTTGGTACCATCATACACTGTCATCAAAATTAAATGTCAATTAATAATAACATAGGTATAAATTTACTAGTCAACACCAAAAACCCCATAAAAAGTAACATTTTAACATATTTTTACACATGACATTTTTTTTAAGTAAGTACAGGTAAATTACTTTCGAGACGTTTTTGCATTTGTAGTTGTGTACGGACATAATTTAAATGTTTGTAAATTATTTTTTAAGTGTGTGTAAATTTAAATGTAGAATCCCTGTAAATATAGAAATACTACTACAAATGCAACAAACGTCCCGAAAGTAATTTACCTGTACTTACTTTAAAAAAATGTTATGTGTAAAAATATGTTAAAATGTTACTTTTACAAAAAATATACACAGGAAGATACGTACAAAGAAAACATATGAAAAAATTGACACAGTTTTTTTTTACAAATAAAAATTAGAGCAAATTTCCATTCTTATGGTATTTACTATATTTTGAGATACAATATATAAGCCGTAATAACTTAAAATAAATTACGAAATTGTCTAGACTATTATCAGCTGTAAAAATTTAAGAGATATACTTTATTCTTATATTATTCGATACACTCCGTGTATGGAGGCCCTAGACGTTAATAGAGTATTGTGGGTTGTGGGCGACATGTCACTGCAATATCACTCATGTTAACTGCATGTCTGTAAAAGGGAAATGTTATACTATTTAAAAAAAAAGTGGTCCTGACACGTGCTATGAACGACTATAATAGTCCTGGCAGGTGTCAAGAAACACTTACTAGAAAATTAGGTATTATCGCCTAGGTATTTGAAATAAATTGTCTTCATTACACTATTAAATCGATAACAATACAACACCTTAATAATCTGTTAATAAAGTTCAAGTTCACATATTTTTATCAACATACCCGCATAGCATTGCTATGTTTAACTCCAGTGAGATTAAAATAATGAAATAGTAGATTGTTAACCAAGGGTTTAAAGCCACCCTTTCAGACAAAATATTTTATAGACAATAGTTCGAGGCTGCAATGGGTTTCACCCGAATTAAAAACTGCTTCCCATTTCGAAAACGAGGAAACTTAACTGAAAAAACCAAAAAATCAAAACATAATTATTATGAATAAGTGTAAGAACCAGGTTCTCGGGACCTGTTTACTGATGTTAATACCTAGTGTTTGTGTGTGCAATATTTTATTTTTTTAACTAAGAATTATTTGTACATTGTATCGGTTATGCCGTAGCACAATACATATATCTAAGTTGCATCATACTCTTTTGAAATACTTTTCTGTTTTAGAGCAGAAATGTACCACATTTAGGTCGCCATTTAGATGAAAAATGACCCAGTTTCAGAGTATGAGAAATCACAAAGTAATATTGAAAAATAAATAAGTTCCACATGACAATCTTACAAAAATGTGATAATGTTGTTATCACAAAGCGGCACAAAAATGTTCATAGAACTGACCCTATAACCTCCAAAATATAAGAAAGAACTGACATTATGTCAAGATGAGCCGTAAGGTGACTTTGATAACGCATATTTTTTAACGAATCAAAGTGCAAGAGGGTTCGTTGACCTTTATCTACAGTTAATGTATTTGATTGTTTGCTTATCATTCCCGATAGTGATACAGCTAATTATGGAAATGTTGGGATAAATATGCGTCTGAATGCAATCTTGACACTTGTCAGGGTATGTATGATATGATTGCGGATTTTAATGAGTTGATTTGCTTTAGTTGTCATAAATCAAATTACTATAGATAGAAAAAAGTGAGGCTATTTAATTTATGAACGTGGGCGTTTCCTTCGTATTTAGAATATCTCTATTAGGTACTATTTTTGTTCCTACTATCGCGTGGCCGGAGTTGAAAAGAAACGTCGTATTTCTATTAAAACGTTCTTTTATTTTAAACTTTATAGTTTGAAACGTAGAATAGTTTTTTTAAACAAATTATTTTTATGAAACTCGGTCAATTACCCCCTTATAGCATGGGTGTGGTATAAGTCAATGGAACCGGGTTGAAGTGTATTGTGGGCAACGATCTATCAAACTATCACTGTAATATAACATTTTCTATATCATTAATGCGCTGACTTGACCTAAATTGGCTTCAATTTAACAGTATTTAAACCAAAATACAAAATAATGATTTGGCAATGCAAAAAAAATACAAGCTATTCGTTTAATATATAATGAAAAAGTTTTCTGTCTCTGAAACGCGACATAAAAATTCATACAATAAAAAACTGAAGTTACGTCTGAAAATTCTGTTTAAACAGTTATTATGTGTAGATTTTGACTTAAGTGATCAAAATTAATAATAATAACACAATTACATCACGATCATACTACGATATTTGCTGATTTATATAACCCATATGCGTAATGGGTTTTCTTATTATAAATCACCATATTTTTTTAAAAGTACTATTAATTAATGGGTGCGAGTATTAATTTGATTTTGAATTATTAATTATAATCGTCAGCTTTTGATGAAATTAGTTCTTGTCAAGATTAAAGACAAAAATGTCTAAAATTAACCCTACAATTGCTAAAAATGGCAACTGAAATTAAATTACCTGTGGATTTCGCTTTTTATGAAAATATGTGTGACTTTATTTCAAATGTATGTCATAAATAAAGCAATAACAATCATTTTATTGACATTCGCCAGTGCTAAACACCTTGTGGCCTGTAGCTGTGCATATGGCCTTTCGAACCGGATATTAGGGAATTATATCAGGCCCCATCTTCTTCCACACATGGCCTTTCGTTTTATTTAATTCTGCATGGTCTTAAAATTTAAGGTACCTATTGAATCAGGTTTTTATTGTTTTTGTTTTTGTTTCATCTATGAAAGTAAAGTTATTTATAATAAAAATCTTCGTGGCACTAAAATTAGGTACTAATCTTAGTTTATCCGGGCATAGTCTTACTTTTTACTCTAGTAAATATTACTTATTTACTCTAGTAAATGATGTAAAACACAGAAGATTAGTTTTAATTTCCCGCAGTCTAGATTGCCCCGCTGCACCAAACACATTAAAAAAAATCCCTTTAATCACATAATAAATACAAATGTTTGCAGTATAGGTACGCACTTCTACCAAAGCATAATGCGGTTTGTTGGCAGACGAGGCTCCATTTAGTTTTCCTAAAATAAAATTTGTCTTAAAGAATAGTTATTTGTATTTTAGTTATTGTATTTGCTTACTCAGCTGGGCAGATACACTAAAAGCCAAGGGATTAGGGATTTATTTACCTCTGCGTTTGTAATAATCATAGTTGCATGTTTTACTTTTTTTTAGTATTTTTTTTGTATGTTAGGTTTCAGGAGGATATCTTCAAATCTATCCTAGACACTATCTTCTATAGAAAATCCTAGACTAGGACTATCATAGCAACAGCACAACTGTGTCCGTCTGGACACTATCACCGCGTTATCACCACGATAGTCGTTACTCAGCCCATCACCCTGATTCGTGTCTAATATTTTTATATGATTACACTATCTCCCGCCCGGGTCAAGTGATAAACGTTTGAGCAATGAAAGTTCAATTTCTTGCCATTAAGAAAGTTGATTTTAAGGTTATTTTATACCGCGGTGGTAAATTAGCATACGGCCCAGTACCTGAGTGCGAAATGTATGGTGGCACCTGTAGATATTTTTGACGTATGTATTATGACAGTATTCATTGTTTTCAAAATATAAGGGTTTTTTATTGAAATATAGTTGAGAAGTGGCGAAAGTTTGAACCCGTGAGCTTTTTTAGTTAAAAAGTTTGAGCTTACGGAAAAGTAGAAGACTAGTTAATAATCTGTAAGATACGAAGAGTGAAGTAGTTCAAAGTAATAAAAATACATTCTGAATTCTATCTTGTTTTGCCTTTATAAATTATAAAATGATGTCCCTATCGGAAAATCACGTCAATTTTTAATCTTTATCATAGAATAATGAATACAGTTGGATATGATAATTTACGAAATAATGATTTATAAAAATATTAATCTCGTATGCAGGTTTCCGCGCGCAGGCGGCGAGTTCAGCATATCGAGTCAATACCGATCTAACATTAGCGCCCGAGCGGTATTAAATTTTGTCAGTGGATACTCTCTAACCTAACGCTTTAATATATGAAAAAAAAAACTGATCATACTAAATGGCAAGTACACATTTAACGTTTCTAAAGAGTCAAAGTGCTGCTTATCATAATTCAACTGTGTTAGGGGTTAACGTTACTTGTGTTAGAAACATAATCTCGTACTTTTAGGTGCTGACAGGTACCTCCCTAACTGAATAAGGTCGTAAGTCTATATGAAGTTTATATTTTCTTAGGACTTATACGTATGTTTTAGTGTGGCGTGCCCTTGTTTTCGTACAATGTACGAGTAATTTGAGTGTTTGTTATTAGTATGTCAGTTGATTAGTTATATCAGTAGTGTCATTAGATATAGTATTATGTAAGAGATAGGCAGTAGGTAAGTAGTAAAGTGTATACATACAGAAGGGACACGAACCGCCCCGCACTGAGGTCAGTTACCTCGTCCCTGTGAGGCCCGCCTGGTGCCAACTGGGGTGCCTGCTCAGTTCGATTTTAATTATGAAATGACATTCAGTTTGTTAATTAATTACCTACGTTATAGCTTTGCGAATATTGTTACTTAATAACTACCGATTGACATGTAAAGTGTCCCTTTGCAGAATAAATGTTTGAATTTTAAATACGCTATTTGACTTTTTTTTTTTTATAATGCCAATCGAACCAGTTTTTAGAGACGATCAAATGTCTATATGGGACCAACAACTATTAGAGCACAATAAAGGGCTAAAATTAGGGATAAACCTAGCTCGACGCTAGCGGCCTTCAAAAAGCCTCCTACAAATAGGGATGACGACACTATAAAAGAAAATCAATAAATCCAAATTTTCTACATAAAGGCTCAAATTCTCAATCAAATGGCGAAAAAAGTAATTCAAACAAATAAATAATTACGTAATTATAAGTCTTCAAAGTTTTAAGTAGGTTTTAGGAAGGTATGTTCTGTCCCTTTTCCGCAAAACGCACCTTTGTATTGAACGATCATCATTTATTATGGCGCTACTTAAACGTGACGTCACGGCTAGGTAGCACTTTCTCTCTCTAACTACGAACATTCTAACCGTTGTAACTTCCTTATTTTTTGAGATATTTGAATAGAATTTTCACTATTTGGCATAGTTTTATGTCTTCTTTCTATTGAAGTAATAAAATTTTTCGAGTCGACATCCCTATTGGCCCTGGCAAATGACGTCACTTGCACAGCTTCGACCAACCGTTGTATGGGAAAATTAGTATTTTGTTGTTATAGTCGTAAAATAATGGGTTTAGGTACATAGTTGCTGTACAATTAATTTTTTATTTTTACATAAGCATTCCATTGATAACTTTTATTTGAATTTTGGACGGTAAAAAAAATTACATAATTTTCTGAGTTTTTGATGATTCATATCTTTTTATGATTTTGGTAAAATTTTATAATGCACGATTTATTGTGATATTTTGATGGCTAACTATCCAAAAAGTGACACTGTGTTATAAATTTTAACATGTGTCAAATACCCAATTTTGTTTGATGCGCAACGCGGACACGGAAAGCACGAAAAAAAATGGTATGTAATACTGTGCAGTGTATGGATGTTTATCAAGTTGAAATGATAAAGGAAAGATTTTATAGCTTCCCAAATAAGCAAAGCTTACTGTACTATGAGTACCTAGTACCTAAAAACTAGTGCCTACGCCAAATCTTGCGATTAGGTAGCGGACCCCAGGCATCCTTCAGGATGCAACTGTACTGGGATAACGCTAGGAGGATGATGATGATGACTGTACTATGAGTACCTAGCGACGATATGTATACATACTTATTTTAACGTGTCTATGTGGTCAGACTTATCATTCAGACAATCAAAGGTAGTTTTAAGCATTCTTTAAAAAATAAAAATAATTTTAATTTGTCAAATTTAGAGCGTATTAAATTGAGAGAAACACTACTAATTTCGATTTTCAATGTTCTCGGCAAGCACCTACAGGGGTGCCGGATAAATTGGGCCGTAAGATCGGCACGTCTAGTGAGGCCTTAAAAATATATAGATATGACCCGCGCTGGCCATACTGTGGCAACATTTGTGCATTTTGACTTGCCAAACAACTTCGCCTAATGGTGGACTAGAGTGTAGGCTAAAGAACTCGCCAAATATATTTATGCCTTTGACTGTACACAACCAAAACGCAATCCTAGTCCACCCTAATAATTTGCGGTGACATATTAGGCACAGAAACCACAAGGAAGCACCGACAATACCACATTAGCGTACGCACAATGCTCTTTGATCATACCGCTTGCGCTTGCGCAGCCAAATATAAAAACGTCGTAAGTGCCCACTACCTCCATAATGAGATACGACATTTCCACATTAACTTGTACCTCTGTATTATGTTAAGCTGTAAAGTTATAAGGCCCGAAGCGCCTCTTACCAGTATATACCCTTAGTGCTTTTTAATTGTGTAGGGTTCAACGTATTACCAGCGTTGACAGCGACACGTGTATGGGTCTTTTTATTTCATACACGTCGATTGAATGGATTTAAGATCGGAATATCAAAATTATTAAGCTTTTTAAGGTTAATTTATGGTTTGGGAGTAAGAAATACGTGTTTCGGAAAGCAACAGAGGGTAACCTACTTGTTTTTAAAGAATATAATATGTAATTATAACACTAGTGGGTCTGAGAGCTGTAAACCTCGTCAGTGTTTTTTTTTTCGAAAATCAATGTATGTACCTAATCGACCGCTCACAAAATTTCACGAGGATCGGTTGAGAAATGCGACCGCAGGGGAGAACAAACGGAAGCACATACTGAAGCATTTTTGTTGAACCTGAAGCAGAGACCTTCCTTTCACTTGCTCAATAATTGCTTGAAAAACAATTGAAGAAAGGTTTGCGTGTCTGTAATTACCGAGAATAAGAAAAACAAGCTTGAAAAGAGATTTTAAGCCAATAACGTGAATAAAAATGTGAATAAATAAAGATTCTTGACACTAGCAAATTTTTACTATTTTTTGTATACCTAATTCAAGATCAAGTTTGGCCTAGCCAGCCATATTAGAGACAATCAATAGGGCAATTACATAATTTTGTAAGGATCGCCGTCCATTCGCCGTCATTGAAATCGATGAGGATTTGAATATTGTATATAGATTTCTTTATTTTTTCTGTGTGAATTGCGGCTATGTTATGCTTAAGGGTGTTATCAGTTAAACATTTCTGCTTAATTGACATGTATCTTGACATTTTCTCAATGTCACTATCTAGAACAGGACTATTGCAACCTAATGACATAAATTTCAAATGTGTTATTTCCATTTTTCATTCAGATATATTGTTTCAAACATAGCTCCGAATCGACCATTTTCGAGCTAAAATCCACTTTTTTCCGCTTAAATTCTACTACACACAATAAAATGAAAAAAGGCCCATGTTATTAAATATCTAAAGCTTTAATAAAATCATTGTATCCTTTAATCCTTTTATTGTTATTTTATTATCAATACTTTGGTCAAAATTTTAAAACAAAATCTTTTAAACCTTGTAAGGCCTCTTAGTCTGTGTAAGCACGAGCAGGAATGGACTGGAGGGGCGTTCATTTAAACTTGGTTTTACTGCAAGCATCGTCGTGAGTTCCCTAGTGTATCGACGCCACAAATCTGGCATTTCAGATGGGCCGTCAAACTTGCAGCGATAGGCGTTAACAGCTCTCTGAAGATATCTAGTCGAGATGCTTACTACAGGGTTCCGTGCTGTACTTACACAATAGAACAGGGTTTCTTAAACTGTGCTCCATGGACCCCTAGGGGGTCCGTGTAATAAACAACAGGGCCAATCGGAAGCCTAACTATCAAAGTAATGTATCTTGTTATAGTTCGGACACAACTCTAAGGCTAAATTCTGTCAAACGAACGCAAGCAAAACTAGACTTAGAGCTCTGACTGTAAGGTAGATGTTTGCTTGCGTTAATTTGAACCTAAAAATTGGTTATACAGAACTTCGGAATGGGTCCACCCACGGGCTCTTTAAAAATATGTCAAAAGGTGTTTATGACTACAAAACGTTTTAAAACCCCTGCAATATAGTGTATATTTTTGATACCAACCGCAAAATCTAAGTGTAGTTAGAATGGGCCCTAATCATAACTAATCATAACTCCTATACATTTTATAAAAAAAATACGAATTTTATTTCTTTTAATAAAATAATTTAGTACGCAATCTCACGCTCTATAACTACTTACCTTAACAAAACTAGATCCGCTTCTCCCATATGTCAAATTATACTGTCCAAAAGTAACTAGCCTCTGGTAGTTAACACTAAACTCAAAATTTATTACAATATCGCTTCATAGAGCACTTAATAAATCCCTACGTCTGTGACCCCTAACACTGGACCAAAAAACATTTTGCTTGAAAACGAATGATTTCATATTTTTGTTTGTTATTTTTCGCTTGAATTAAACCTAACAAACAAACAACAGGATTTATGGTGCAGTGATGACCTGGCACAGTACTTTCATTTCACGAGCGCGGGTGAGCCACGGCTGTGTGTTGAGCTATGTGCACGCGTTGTCTATGTGAGCGTCAATGTACTAAGGTAATCCATAATTCTGTAGCTCTAGTATAAGTTTTTTCGAAACATTAACATTTTAGCATTTTTTCGTTTTTTTTTATTGGCCCCGACGGAAGACCAGCGTTGACCAGTTAGGTTGACACCATGCTGAGTCGGGACCATTTCGTGGCACTTCCGTGTTACCTGTTTTATTCTTAATATTTTATTTCTCTTATTTGTTTTGTTATAAGGTAGCGTATACATGTTTTTGTTGAAGTGCTTCGAATCAATTATTATTCATTCATTCATTCATTCATTCATTCATTAACTAATTCGAACGCGTTTGCGTTTTGTCTCAAAATGTATGAAAACGCTCTCACCGAGTTTGAAATAGGTACGCGCGTTCATCGGTTAGAAACAAATGTTATACTCGCTGTTTTAGTTTCCATTAGTGACCACCAGAGGCGCTGTTCACGTTTTCATACCACTTTCATACATTTTGAGACAAAACGCAAACGCGTTCGAATTAGTTAATGTTTCGAAAAAACTTATACTAGAGCTATGGAAATAAAATAGTGACGGTATATATCGATAAAAACGTATCGATAAGTACAACGTTGTACTACCAAACTTAATCCAATGTTGTAATCTATGAGCTTTCAAGATTCTGGCCACTAAAGCCTCATTAAGCGGGACAAAAGTAGTATTTATTCATGAAGTTTAGTCCTTTAAATATTAATAAATCATAAAATATTAAAATATTTTTAATTTGTCAAATTCAGAGCGTATTAGATTGAGATACACTACTAGTTTCGATTTTTAATGCTCTCGGAAAGCACCTAGGCCCTAGGGGTACCCGAAAACTCGGGCCGTAAGATCGGTACGTCTAGTGAGGCCTTAAATAATATCGATATGAACAGCACTGGCCACACTGTGGCAACATTTGTGCATTTTGACTTGTCAAACAACTTCGCCTAATGGTGGACCAGAGTGTAGCTATGAGTTGACGTTGTGTAAGTGCTCGTTATGTGTTATCTTATCTTATCTTATTAGTATGAGGGCCCTTGCGGATGCACCTCGACGCAGTGGGATCTTTTGTGCAATTGCCCCCTCCTTTATACCTACTCCAAGCTGCTCTCCAACATTTCCACAAACCGGATGATGGAGTTACTCTGAATTCCTTTGGTTCAGGGTACCCATTTCCAAAGCAATTCATTCTCTGTCTGGCAAGGGCGTGACATTCACACAATAGGTGTTCCATTGTCCCGTCATCCTCACCACACATCCTCATTCTATGTCACTCGTTATGTGTTACAACTACTACAATAACTAACCCGCGCTCGTGAGATAAAAGTAGGTCCTTAGATGTCCGGTTAAGGGTGGCGCAGGACCGGTCATTGTGACACTCTTTAGGGGAGGTCAATGTCCAGCAACACGCATGTCTTTCGACTGATAAACTGATGATGAAATAAATAACACATTTTTTTTTCAAAATTATTAAAAATAAAATGGTATTTAAACATTACGGATTACATGTGTTACGGAACCCTAGTTCGGAACAAGCCGTTATCAGCACCTCCATTACAGTGAAGTGGCATGCGAGCCACTCCGCGTTATCGTATTCAATGAAATCTATACACCCACCAATTACATCTCGCAATCTCGCGTCTTGTGACTAAGACTAAGATGGGTGTATAATGTATCCCCCATTTAATCTTGCGAAATTTCCGCTTGCGCTCCCGGACTATACCTAAGACTCCAATTTTTGAGACATTTAATGACCAACGTAAGATTTTTTAACGACGCTGTGTAACTTTGAAGAAAATACAGAGAGGTCGCTAGTAGTATCGGCTGTGAATGCATAGCAAAGACTCGCTGTGATGACGTAGTGATCTAGATAGCCTACCTATTTATATAGAATACCTCAGTAAATACGTAGGTTCACTAGAGTTGTTTAGGGGTAGGCTAGGGTTGATTCTCCGGTTGGGTCGTGGCGTGGGCTACAAAGAACATGACTGCAAATGCAATAAAGAATAAAGAATTAGGCCCTATACTTCTGGTACAGAATAGTATAATAATGCTTTTGGGGGAGAGGTGCGTTTGGAGCGCTACCAACCCTTCCCTCCACAGGCGCGAGGGTGCCCCCGGTGCTTAGTCGAGGCGGCCGGGGGCATTGTGATAGAATGCTAGCGACCTCACGAACACGGAAGAGAGGATTAACACCGCAGAGGTGTTAGTGGGTATTCTCTTCCCCTGCGGAAGGGAAAATCCCACATACCCCCACTATGGGTCTCCCCGGCCCGGGGGGTACATTAAATGTATTTCCACTGCAACAAAAAAGGGGTAGGCTAGGGTAGGTTAAGTGACCCGTGACAGCATTGATCTACTAATATTTGTTATAACTAAATAATATGTAATTTTCTTGTTTAATAAATTTGGCATCTGTCTTTCAATATTATAAAACAACATAACGCATTACAAGTTGCTTATTTTATCTAAAAACAAGTAGCAATCTATAATTTATTGCTATAATAGTACATGCATCTGATAAGCTGATAGCATGATAACATATCACTTACACCGTGGCAAGTGAAGTGTAAAAATATTGCGATCACCTATCAACACTTATCAATCTATATGATTTCGACATCATAATGTTTAAACACTATGGTGATAATTTTTTAATCAAAGTGAAAATTGAAAAATTTAGATTTTCGCTAGCGGACGCATCCGCTTAACAAACATATTAAACTATGGTGATATATGTGTAATCATCACCATAATGTTTCTTAAGTTTAAAAACTTGATTAAAAAACTCTTAAAAAATACAATTTTGCCTCGGCCTACAACCTATAACACGGTACCTATTTAATAACGGTAAAAAAATTATTAAGTTTAGTATTTTCTATTTAGATTTAAGTTCGCTTTAATATAATTGAAGTTATTGTTCTATTCTTGTACATATTTTCTTATTAATAAATTATTTTAAATTGATTTCATAATAATAATAAAAAGCATAATTTAACCAATATACAAAAGTTACGAAAATACTTTACTGAAATACCTAACAATTTTTTTTATTCATTCATATTAATAAAAAAAATACAATACTAACACGATTGAGACGCTGTACAAAAATCTGTTTAAAGGTGGTGGGGGTGGTTGGTGGTAATTGAACTATTTATTATGAGAACTTTATATCAGGAACGATGACGAATATATTACGTTTTACGTATACGCAATAGCACATAACTAATGCCTAATTATTATTTTTCACATAAACCATTCAACAAAATCAAAGTCAACTACCACGTGGCAATAAGTGTGACCCAAAGAGCCACCCCTACGCATCCCTAACATATTGCGACACCCCTGTTCCCACGCTACGGCGGGGTCGGTGACAACCCTCGGACACTTCACTTGGAAACTGTTTTATAAACCGATTTGGGGCTATGGGCAAAAGTCCCCAAGTCCACATAAAGAAAAAAAAAACTATTTGGGAAAGGGTGACAATTTGACTGCGTTTACGTGTATATGATACGAATCTTATTTTAATGCAATATTCAAATGTTACGAAATATTTAAATTTACTGAAAAATAGAATGGTAAATACCGTTACATTATATTTTAACTAGCGAGATCTAGCGAGATTGTAAACTGTAGAATTATTTTAATCTACCGAAAAATAAAATAACAAACACCGTTAGATTATCAATTTAGTGAGATCTATCGAGATTTCGAACTGTAGAAAATTTTTAATCTACCTAAAAATAAAACTGCAAATACTGTTAGATTATAATCTATTTCTATAGCGAGATCCAGCGAGATTGTTAATTGCCGAAAGATTTTAATCTACCGACAAATAATGCGTTACATTGTAACACCCTAACCCTTACTTACATAGTGCCGCTAAAATTCATTTATCCTTATCCTGTGACTTTGACAATTATGTTAGTGTGACAGGGACAACCACATTTTCTTTAGGAGAGGTTTGAATAAGTGGGTAATCAGCTAGCATAATCGCGTTTGTGTATAAGTGTGATAGAGACGAAGCTAGGCAATAATACTTGTTTCCGATCAATCTGGGGTATTTACCGATTCAGTTTTGTCCTCTTTGTCCTTATTTGTCATCGATAAAGTTAATAACTTCGTTGCGAAGGAACAATTAGAAGAATTAAAGGAAGCACGGTTGTTTGCTGGATCTTCAATTTTCCTGTAAATCCGTGTAGTTGATATCATTTGTGTTGCCCAATATTGTATCGAACTGTCATTGGAGTTTCGACCTTATTACGTGCAAAATTAAGTCGATTTTAATACGGATCGCTTTGAAACAACACGGTCAACTCAAATAATCTAAGTATAGGTAAGGCAAATGGAACACACGTTGCAGTTGAGTTCATTAATATTTGTACAATTTTGGACTCGTTCCTTTGTTATTAGGTTCAAAATCTGAATTCAGCAACCTTAGAGCGTAACTTTACAATTACGTTAGACGTTTTCGACGTGCTTCAACTTCCCTCCTCTAATAAGGGGATGTAGATAACTTCCCTAGATAGAGAAAAAAATCGGTACTTTAGTCTGAACCGTTGTTGAGGCCATAAAACTACCACAAAAGCTATTGTGGGTGGGCATAAGGCCGGGTATTACCACTTTTGAGTTTTTAAAAACCATCTGAGACATAGAATATAGTGTCTTAAAATCTAAAAAAAAAACCGGTCAAGTGCGAGTCCGACTCGCGCACCGAGGGTTCCGTACACAGTTCTTGAATATGTAGTTGTGTACCCGTCCCGACCCCATTAATTCAGGAACAATCTTAAAAAAACATGACAGCACCATCTATCGGCGCATTGTGTTACTAATTTGCGCGACTGAATAACTTAGTACGTATGTTGGTTTTTCAAGGATAATTCTTTATCACATCAACCGATTTCAATAATTGTTTTTTTATTTGAAAGAAGGTATTTTCAACGTAATTTTGTAAATTTAAATATAAAACAAAAATATATACAAAGGTGATTAAATTACAAACTTAGTATAGAAAAGTTTTTTGATGATTAAAAAAAAGAAAAACTAGATAGAGCTATGGCTATAATTTTTCTGTAAAATATACATGCATATTAATGTTGTGTAATAATTTCAATTTTTTTTCTTCGTTAACTTCGGAGATAAGGGGGGGGAATGGTATTTTTTTTTACATTTTCCCTCGTAAATCGAAATTTCCCCAACGAAAAAAAAAATTGTTTTAGAATGTACAAGTCAAGCCCTTTCATATGATACCCCACTTGACATAGTTGCCAGACTTTAAAATTTTGAACCCCCTTTTATCTGTCATTATTCACAGAAAATAAAATAAAATAATTTAAAAAACCATCTTCTATGTATCTGGGTTACCCTTGTTTATAACTATTCCAAATTTCAAATCGATAGGATAAGTAGTTCCTGAGATATTTAGCGATGTGACAGACAGACAGACAGACAGACAGACAGACAGACAGACAGACAAAGTGAAACCAATAGGGTTCCTTTTTTACCTTTTTGGTACGGAACCCTAAAAATATATGTGTTACATGAGGATTTTGTCTAGTCAAAATCGCAGTCAGTTACATGATCTGATGAATTGCACTCGATAGAAAAAAATCGCGAAGTTACCCTTTTTTGGAATGTATTTTCAATACTACGGCTATATTACTGATATTTAACATTTAATTTTTGTACTCAATTAAAGATCGTAAATAGTTATAGACATTTTCGCAGGGTTTGCTTTGATAAAATTACTGGCTTGATGACTATAGCTAAATATTTACAAAACTGCGCGCAGAGCTTGCGTAGAGAGCGGGATGGTTAATTGTAAACTCACGCATGTTAGAGCAGGACAGTTGCGTTGGGGATACCTCCCCTTAAGGCCTGGTCACACCGCTTGCGCGACGCAAGTGGGACGCTGCGCTGCGCGCCAAAATGTATGAAACCCTCCAGCTCGCGTCGCGCAGCCTGTGCGGCGTCGCTAATCTGTTAAATAGCATACGTTCCGGCGCGCAGCGGTCGCGTCGCGCGGACGTCGCGCAACGCTGTGTAACCAAGCCTTTAGAACTTTAGATCCACGTTATGGCTTATGGCTGTGTGTGTTTGTGTTTTATTAATGTTTGGCAAAGCAAAAGGACTGAGTAGCGGACCTTTTTCCATCTCTGTCTGGCTCGAATTACGTGACATTTTGCACGAAATAAGTTTCTTGTCGAATGCGCCCATCCTTCCTGTATGTCTTACGATTTGTGGAGACTATAGGTAACAATGTTTCCTGTAGATTTGCGCTGAAATTTTCTTGTTAAACAGTTATTTTCCTGTTGATCCTGGCTACCTATCTGCTTATTATCTGTTTGTGGTTTAGTTCTTCCTGTTTGTAGTCCAAATAACAACCTATTTGAACATTAAACACGTAAAATATTAAAGAGTCACAACTTTGTATTTTTTAAATATTTATTTTAATTAGGCTGTCCTTGCTTTAAGTTTAAGTTGTACACGTACAGCAATAAGCAAGTTATTTAGTATAGAACATTAGAAATATGTTCAAATTCAATATTAAACTATGAAAAAAAAGTATGTAATAAATGGAGTTTTCTTTACTACCTATGAAAAATCAATTCAAGTTTAACGCACATATTGCTATCTCTTTTACTGTAAGTATCATATGCTACTCTCTCTGGCTTGCTTGTTCTGTGCTAGGTATGCAGTTTTGTGCTAGGTATGCTGTTTTGTGCCAGGTATGCTGTTTTTCTCCAAACAAGTGACCGATTTAAGTATATGAAGATTTAACATCCATCAATTACTCAATCGAACACTATAAAATTGATTCAACTGCACTTTACACCATGCAAAATCCATCTTATCCCATCCCACACTTATCGCATCTCCGGTTATAAATCACCGTATCGCGCCATCTCTCGGGATGCCCGGTAATGTTAATTAGGTTCGCATGATCACCCTCTATAACACTTTATTTTACACCCTGTACTGACATGTCTTTTTTCGATCGCTGAGATTTGGATTTAGTTTGGGGTTAATCAACTTGAAGTGTTGGATTGGAAACAATTTTATGCGATATAAATAAATAAATAAATATTTGTGGACATGGACAATCTTACACAAATCCCAAACTAAGCAAAGCTTCGATATACATACTTATATAGATAAATAAATACTTAAACACATAGAAAACACCCAAGACCCAAGAACAAATATTAGTGCTCATCACACAAATAAATGCCCCGGCCGGGATTCGAACCCGGGACCTCCAGCTTCGTAGGCAGGGTCACTACCAACTAAGCTAAAGCGGTCGTCAATATATGTCTAAATCTCTAGTATTTAAATGTATTTAAGTCTTGGCTAAGGATCGACAGTAGAATGAACGAATAGTGATTAATGATTATATATTTAAAAAAAAACAGTTATTATTATTACTGCCTACTATGCTAAATTTTAATTTATTTTTCGGTAATTGTTTCAAACATAAACCATGTCAACAGATTTCAAGCTAAAAACTTGATGTATCAACTAAATTTCACGTAATAAAACAAAAAAATGGCTCTGAGTTACTATGTTAAACATTCATAACAGCATCGTTTCCTTAAATTATTTTATGTCCAAAAAAAACCAACTTCCTGGCCAGGGGGTGACATAAAATTTTGTACTTACCACGGGCGATAATAAAGAAAACCTCAGATCGCATATTTATCGCCCTTGCCTTCGGCTCGGGCGTAAAATACTTGCGATCCGAGACATTCTTTGTTTTATCGCCCTTGGTAAGTAATGTACTATTATTGTACGCATTTCTTCTTCAAAATTGAAAATTTAAACACATTTACTTTTTGCTAAAATTATCAAAATTTTGGTTATTATTTTTTGCGTTTGAAACAGTTTAAAATTTGTGAGTCTACTTAAGTTCGGCACTCTAAAGATAACTCTAGGAGGATAATGTATCCGGGATCCAACTCCCGGATGTATGTAGTCCGTTCATTTGAATGGAAATTTTAAAATGCGTTCTAATACATTTAAACGGAATGTTCTGATAAATCTGATAAGAATCGGTATCGACGGGCGATCGATCACGATATCTAAGCCGCGATTACCGATTACTATCGATGTTACATCCATGCTGGATGTACAGGGGATTACAGATGCACTGCCGCAGGTGCTATTGGTGTAACCAGTGGCGGACCGTCCATAAAACTCGATTCCCACCGGCTTGCCTGATTTCAGTTAGTCCATTTCTTTTACCGTACGTGAAGAATAAGAAAGGCATTTCCGGCTTCCTTGAGAATATTTTTGACGCGCCGACAATGGGTATAACTATCTATTTAGGAGGATTTACGAGTATTAAAATGTTTTGCACTCAAATTATGTCAAAAAACAATTATAATGCCAATAAACTGATTAAAGGATTCGATAGTTTTATGAAAGTTTTAGATAGCAATGGAACAGCTTGATTTTAATGTGTGTAGTAGTATATTTAAAACGAAACAAAAATGTTTTTAGATTGAAAAATGACAATTTGGAGTGGTGTTTGTAATGTATATTAGGCCACAAAAGTTCTGTTTTGTATAGTAACATTGCGAAAAAGTCAAAATACCACGCCTGTAAATATGTGACAGGTCGTAGAGAAAACAGCCAAAATTTTGTCGATTTTGCCTACTGGTGCTTTGTTATATACATAACGTAATATAACATCCAGTTTCACTGCGGCTTTTGAAAAGACACTCGTTCAAACGTGATACTATCCAATTACTATGGTTCATTGTTCAGATTCAGACCCCTTTTGTCAGCCTCAATTTATCGTCCAAGCAGAAATACAGGTATTTTTAAGGTAATTTTATATAGGGTCGGCAACGCGCACGTGACTCTTTTGGAGTTGCGAGCGTCTATAGGCTGCGTTGTCCGCTTACCATCAGGTGGGCCATACGCTTGTTTGCCACCGACGTAGTATAAAAATAAATAAATAATAATCCCTTGCATTTCATTAAATTGTCAAAAGGGCTTCTACGTGTTGGCTATGTGGTACTCGTTGGTACTTCGGTGCCTCGGTACTTCGGCTCCGCGCACGCCTCCCAAAGGTCCGGGACACCATTGTCCCGTGAACGGGAAAGACATACAAATAATAATAATAAATATCCATAATTTGTGGCAGATCGCACACGTGACCATAAACTCTTGCAGGTGTACCGGTACGCTTCTTTAGCAGCTGTATCGTTATCGATGTAACGTATTTGTAGATCTTTATCGACTAAATTCTGAGTCGATTATAATCCATCGATATCGAGCTCCGATATCTCGAAACAACCTTACACGTAGATTTGGCTATTTCGGTATGTTCTAGATAGTTTCTTATCAAATGATATTTTATGTTTTTGTATATAAGGTAAAAGTCCCAATGCCTGACACTTTAAAGCCCAATAGATGAGACCTTGATTTCCAATAGATGACACTTCATGGTCACCTCTGTCATTATGTCATAAGATTGAAATTCCCATGTATTGGGTCATTGTCAAGCACTGGGATATTAAGGTACCTTATAATATCCTCGGAGCGAGTTGCAATAGTATTTAATAATATTTAATATTTGTGGACAATCTTACACAAAACAACCTAGTCCCAAACTAAGCAAAGCTTGTACTATGGGTACTAAGCGACGATATACATACTTATATAGGTAAATAGATACTTAAATACATAGAAAACATCCAAGACCCAAGAACAAATATTCGTGCTCATCACACAAATAAATGCCCCGGCCGGGATTCGAACCCGGGACCTCCAGCTTCGTAGGCAGGGTCACTACCAACTAAGCTAAAGCGGTCGTCAAAATGAATGAATTTGACACTTAATGGCTCTGTAATGAGAGTTGTAGACCTCGTAAGTGATATTTTTTTACTTTTTAACCTTTCGATACCCGCTGGCTCCCCAGGGAGCCAATTATACATATGTATGTATTTAAACCCGAGTTTTGACATATGTAAGTTTAAAGACCTAACGCTGGCTACCTAGAGACCCCCATTGCTCCGCTATTTAAAAAACACGTATAATAATCGAATGTGCTCATAAAATTTCACGAGAATCGGTTGAGAAATGCGACCTGGGGGCCCACCGGGAACCGAAAACGAAGTACATCTTCCTCTGTTGCTCCAATAGCAAGTGCGACAGAGAGGCAGATATTTAGGCCCTCCGGGCCTGTACTCCGAACATCGATATACAAACTAGAACTTCATATAGTGCCATCCCTTCCACTCTTATGGTATATAACACGAGATTGAAGACGACGGTACGATACGAATTTCGGATTTCGATGTTCGGAGTAGACCCCCTGTAGAGGCGAACAACCCGACATCCAGACAGACATACGAAATTATTTTCCAAGCTGAAACGAAGACCCTTCTCGCTCGGTTAATAATTTATCTGAAAATATTACCTAGCCTGAGCCATGCCTATCATCACATTCTTTGTTTTAAATCACAACTATTTATTCACCTACAATAAAGACCAAACTTCACTAAAGCATCTAGCTTACGCGTGTTAAACAAAACCATTCCAAAAGGTCTTATACCCATACAGTTACCTTAGCATATAAGTCTGTCTAGTTATTTTACAAAGAGTTCATAGGTCATAGGCCACCGATAGCAATCGCATATCGCCATCTAACATACTTATCTACAATTTAATACGTTATCTGTAGTTCTTATTTCCAACGGAATAAGGTTGGATTTTAGTAGTGTTTTGCAGCGTGAATGTAATTATTATGAACCGGATCTGACGTTCGAAATCAAACGTTTAAAATGAAATGTATCTACTGAGTTGTGAGACTTTTCTTGTTATCGGTATGGATTTTAGTGGTCCACTTTTTGTTTTGTCAGATCGCATATTAATCCAGTAATTTTATACACTCAGAGCGTGCGTCAAATCCGGTAGTTCTGATTTTTTGCAGACTTGTTTATGATGTTGGCCCAATGAATATACCAAGTTTGTGACCTCGAGCGCCAAACGCAACTATCTCAAAAATGGAAAAAAAAGATTACAACCCTTAGGTGCTAGTTCCTGATAGTAACTTAAGTTCTTAAAATAGACTGAATTTGCTATTATATGAGACTAGAATTGTCTCTGTAGACTCAATAGTTTCCGAGATAAATCCATTCAAAGTTTGAGAATGTCGAAAAAATTATGAACTTTGTGGCCTCGTGCTTTCAGACGACAAAATTACTGGATTATATTATACAGTCTATTCCTTAAGGGTCCTATCATGCAAACAAACAATTTTTGAAGACGTTATTAATCATTATCACACTTTTCTCTTTCATATAAACCACCTACGCCAAATCTTGGTATTATGTAGCGGAACTCGGGCTACCTTCAGGATGCAACTGTACTGGGATAACGCTAGGAGGATGATGATTAACTGTAGCTTGAAAGCGGTGAATCATACTCTCTCAGTCACACTTGAAAATTCGAGTATAGTAGTAGTATTATACAAGTAGTTGCATACCTATACACCACCGAGCGACCGGGAGTATGCGAAAGAATATTCATATAAAAATTTTACTACGGAATTTGACCGGTTTGCATGTCAAATGTCTTTCTTATGGACGTGTGCCTGTGCCTATAACCCGATCATGAAAAAATCGGTCGGTGATAGAGACAAAACATGGCCACAGATTATGTAATAGTTCTTACATGGCACTCTTTTCTAGAGTTTGGCTACTTTAACTTAACCAAGCAAATGAACTGTCAAACAAATATTTGGTTTGGCAGCACTACCTCACATGTCACATTTCCGTGACATTTCCATAGAAATATGACGTATAATGCACAGTGTTGCCAAATTATATTTGTTTGACAGTTCATTTGCTAGGTAGAGTTAACGTAGCCAGACTCTATTTTCTCGTATAGGAAACGAAATAAGGCTATCTTTCTCTATCAAAGCGTTAGCCCTTGGATTCGAGCGATAGTGAGACAGGGAGATGTTTGGAAAGATTTGGAAAGAACTGCCCTTCATAACTAGCGAACTATGAAACGAGCGAGATGAAATAATTTGTTGTCCATATGACAATGAATAATGTGGTGATAAAAATAATGAACAGTCTGATAAGTTAATCAGTTTTATGATAATTTGTCGCCCACAATGTACTGATTCAACTGTCGTTATAAACAATGAGTAAAGATTTCCATCTTGTACAAATTATGTCTGCCCACATTTCGTGGTTTAAGAGTTAAGACTGCATATTGTAATACATTTTAGACAATAAAATTAATTTAGTTTACATTTTATTTTAATTGAATATCTCCAATTACTATAACAGGATTTATTAGTACATAAGCATGATTTACAATGAAATCAATACAAAAAAAGCGGACAAGTGCGTGTCGGGCGGACTAAAAAGCAAACTTATATTTACTATGTTTTTGACAGAATTAACAACATTATCTATGGTATGGGGGGGGGGGGGGGAGGGGGACACACTTGACCATAACAAGAATTATCACTTCAAAGCTTAATATCACGCCAACCAATTCTTTAGTCAAAAAATGCTTTTAGAAACCTTATAATATTTTTAATATTTTTAAAGAGCTATCCAACGATACCCCACGCGATGGGGACCCACTTTACATGTAGGGGAGGTACCCTTAAAAAAATATTTTTTTAAAGATTTTATTCTACGTCGGCGGTTTTGTCGGCGTCATCGATATGTATACTCATGCCAAATTACAGCTTTCTAGTTTCTACGTTACTGAGAAAAACGGGGGACAGACGGACGGACGGACATGGCGAAACTATAAGGGTTCCTTGTTTACTACGGAACCCTAATGAGACTTAAACTTTAGCATAAGCCTAGTCAAACAATCCCACGTGCGTTGTACAGTCAGCGTCATATAGTATGTAACAGCCAAAGTGACCAAATAGGTCGGTACACCATATTTATTTTTTACGAACTATTTGGTCACTTTGGTTACTATATGACGCTGAGGTACCCTACTGATCACCTTGAATTTGCTATCACAATTAAAGTAAACGTCTCAATATTTGACACCTTAGTACCCAATAGATGACACCAATCAATCGACTCTGTCATCATGACATAAGATTGAAAGTGCCATGGCATTGGGTCAGTGTCGAGCACCGGGACCTTTACCGTATAGTCAGACTCCTTTAGATTGGAAAGTCAGATGGTAGTAAGTTTTGACCAATATTGATAAACTGTCTGGGCAATCGCCACTTTGAAATATTTTTGGCGTAAATTTTTATCAGTCACAGTAAGTAGGTAATTAAGACACATTATTTATTTACTGCATGTTCATGACTCATGAATCACTTGCCTTGGCTTCCCCACCGAATAAAGCGATGTTCCCGCACTAGGGACCTAAATCACTCTCATATCATTAACCAGTTCACACATTAACTACGTGGTCGATAATCAGATGCTGGCCTCTATCGGCCATCTCTGTCGCCCGCGGACCGGTGCATATGTCTGTCCTTATCGCGCGAATTAAAAAATAATATCTGGCTATCGCGGCCAGTATCGCAGCATCCGCTACGTATTTATAAGCGTCCATCTGTGTAGCGTTCTATTTATGAATTTCGTCATTTGTTTTATGCTGTAATTTGTGGTATTTTTTTTTGATTTTTGTTATCCCCAAATGATTTGCAAATTCAGGTTCAAAAGTTATATATAGTCTATTTTTTTAGAAATTAAACAAAGAGTGTCATATTTTATTTTCAACAATCAGGCTGAGATACTATTACGGTACTTACATACTTATTTTAAGAACGAAAAATATAACTAGTCAATACGTAAAGAACAGTTTACCCCGTTTATTGTTTTGATTCATGAAAACAATAAATAAAGAACAAGCTTGTGCCCGTCCTTTCGTCCGTGTAAACTTCCACTCCCTTCAGGGGATGGTTTGCGAGATATAAAGTAACCAAATTTCATCATAATCTGTCCAGCCGTTTTTGCATGATTGAGTAACAAACATCCAAACTTTTTTAAATTGAAAATGGGATGGCACGCGTGAATAGGCATCTTCTGGGTGAACTCACTTCACCGTCGGCCCCATCTTTGCCCCCTGACTAGATGCTGGCCAAGAGCAATTCACAATATTCACATTTGGGCATTTATAATATTAAACCGTGCATCAATAGAAAATGGAAATTATGTAAACAAACCAATTTACCTTCATTACTTCATAATCACGCACTTTTAAAGAACGAACACAGTCTTACCAACATTTAATAGACATTAATCCTTGTATTTGCATTCATTTTAAGCTATTATATCTTTTAATTATTCATATTTCAATAAAAACAATTTTCGTTTACAATGTTAAGTCATTGTGAGTTATTGTGAATATTCAATAAAATAATTTCACGAGTGTCAAGTGGATTGCTTAATTATTGTTATAGACTTTCCTCATCACTATTTTACAACAAATCCATGGACGACAAATGAATTGTCAGTCAGACATATTTGTTTACATCATTTCCATTTTCTATTGACGCACGGTAGTAGGAAGTTTTGTAATTATTTTGACGTGTTTCTTGATTGAGTGATTGCTTAACTAAGTATAAGTATGAGCGAGACAGCTGACAGACTTATTAACTAATGTATTCATTTCACGATAATTTTTCTCATACCAATCTTATCTCCACGACCGTTGTATCTGGAACAGAAAAAACAACTGTGTGTTGTTTACCGTACCGTTACCGATACGAGTATATGAACTCCGATAACTCGCTGATTATCTGGTGATAAACTCTCATTAAAAGTAATACTGGTGATAAGAGGGCAGGAGAGACGATATGTAACACAGAATCTTTTACTCGCGATCTAAGGCCTAAGGATCTAAACAAATGGCCTGAGGATGTCTGCCATAACCTTATTAGTATTAAATAAGTGCAAAACAATTATAAAAAACATGTACTTGCCAAATACCGAGGCGCACCCGAGCGATGCGTAATCAACAAGCCTCATTTATAGGAATATGTAGTTTTGGCCCCTATACCACAAAACTTTACAAGTCTACAATTTGACAAAATTGTAAAATTTTCCATAGAAAAAGTTCACAAATTTGTCGAATTATACGCTTGTAAAGTATTGTGGTACAGGCCCTTGTACTACCTATTTAAGAAATAAATTGTAAAACGAGCGACAATCAGCGACAGATAAACCGCACGCGGTTTTCGCTCGCTGTTAGTATGCATAAATGAATGTGTATGTATTGTGTTTAAGTATTTTGGATAAAAAAAAAATAGGACACACTGTGTCATCCACGACGATGCGCCCCTCCATAGCGAATCTCATACTAATCTATGCGCAGGCGCACTTGTACGGAATGGGATGAGGAGGGGCGCGCCTTCGTGAATAATACGCACTATACATTATACCGTTCAATAAAAGGGCTTACCAAAGAAGAAGTTCGTTCGTGTATTTTTGTTTCCTTATTTCCGCCTCTGTCGCTGAAATTCGCAAGTACGACAGAGAGGGAGAACGAACTAATTTAAAAGCAGTCGCAAATTCAATTTGTAGGTATTTTTATCTCAAGAACGCGGGTGAGCTATGGTTGTGTTGAGCTATACAATGCACATTGTCTATGTGTGCGTCATCGTACGAGCTGACTCGCATTTTTGCGCGAAATAGCGTTTTTTATATTTATTTGTTTATAGCCGCACGATGTATCGAGTATCGACTCGACAGGGGGCGCGCGGAGCTGCAGCGCGGTGAGGGGGGAACCGCTCACGCATCCGTAGCACGCAACCATAGCACGCATCCATAGTACGCATCCATAGCACGCACCTGTCCATATAAAAAAACATGGCTTCGCTGAACCCGTTTCCACCAGAGCTATGCTATGTGAACCAACAAATGTGATTGGTGGATTTCAAACGCATTCATAGCAACGTAGCATAGCATAGCTCTAATGGAAAGGCACCCTTACGCTAATATAATAGTTTCTATTACAAACATACGATTTTAAGACAGTGTGTATGTAATAGAAACTATATTTCATTAGTGTTAAGGGGAGGTATCCCCAACGCAAATGTCCCGCTCTAACACGCGTGAGTTTATAATTAACCATCCCGCTCTCTACGCAAGCTCTGCGCGCAGTTTTGTAAATATTTAGCTATAGTCATTAAGCCAATCATTCTATCAAAGCAAACCCTGCGAATTTGTCTATAACTATTTACGATCTTTAATTGAGTACAAAAATAAAACGTCAAATATCAGTAATATAGCCGTAGTATTGAAAATACATTCCAAAAAGGGGTAACTTCGCGTTTTTTTTCTATTGAGTGAAATTGATCAGGTCATGTAACTGACTGCGATTTTGACTAGACAAGATCCTTATGTAACACATATATTTTTTTTAGATTTTAAAACACTATA
Source organism: Cenopis cana (assembly GCA_951800055.1). Taxonomy (NCBI): domain Eukaryota; kingdom Metazoa; phylum Arthropoda; class Insecta; order Lepidoptera; family Tortricidae; genus Cenopis; species Cenopis cana. The sequence goes on along the minus strand of OX637477.1, from coordinate 3,244,288 downwards.
TTCTATGTCTCAGATTGTTTTTAAAAACTCAAAAGTGGTTTGCGTAGAGAGCGGGATGGTTAATTGTAAACTCACGCGTGTTAGAGCGGGACAGTTCCGTTGGGGATACCTCCCCTTAAAGTAATTTACGTGTACAGGCAATAAACGTTTCTTTGTGCTAGATCTTTGTCTCAATGTTACTATCGGCTGACCCACAGCCATTGCTGTTGGAATCGTGCCGATCGGCTCACATGTGGTCACAGGTACAGTGTACGTGCGTTATCTTCTCTCCCGTATCTCGGGAACAAAGCAACTCTGTGATGTAAAACGTTGCATTGACCGTTATCGGTTATCGAAAAACTTTGTTGCATGTCTATGGATCCGGGTAATAGCAAAGAGTAATGTCATATTGTTAAACTAGATGGCGTGGCAGTCGTTTGATACAATGCTGAATCATAGATATAGTATATACAAGTATAGTAATTTTACCTCACGAGCGCGGGGTATCCATAGTTGTAGTTGTGACAATTACGAACACATAGACAATGTGAACTCATAGTTCCTACCATGACGCACACATAGGAAATGTGCATGTATTGTTCAATACAACCATGGCTCACTCGCGCTCGTGAAATAAAAATACTGTGCTGAAAGTGCAGTCCTTGGCTAGTGTCGTATAGCCAGGAAAGTACACGTATGGTATTTTTTTGGGAATGGTGAGTATTTTAGTAAGTATTTTAGACTGTATTACAGCTGTCACCTGGTACATTTTCCAGCTATGATGTCGTAATTTTTTTGTATGAAATAAAACCAAATTTTCTTAAAAGAACCTATCGAGTGGGATATCAAATGAGAGGACTCCATGAGTTGATTCCAAAAATAGACCACATCACGTCATTTCAGCCAGTGGTTTCGTAAAAAATTAAATTAATTTGGACTCTTCCTGACAGGACACTGAATATATTTTTAAAAAATATACCTACGCGCCATCTCTGTGTCCCGGTAACTTGGCATTCTGTTAATTTTAGTACATAAATTCAATCAAATATGAATTAACTGACGTCACAGAGCGATTTAGTCCTCATCTCTCTGATAACAAGGTGATAAGGGGAAGATAACGAATACTTCTTAATGGAGTCCGTTGTCTCATAGATAAGATATAGTAATGAATCTTCGGTTTTAAAGTGGACTGTTGTGGGGCGTCTGGGTTCTAGAAGATCTTTCTAGCATTTTCCGTATGCTACAGGAGTTTATTTTTTAAAATGTAAAAATGGCAATTATTTGGAACCGTGAGGTCTTCGAGAAGACAGGACGGCTCCCAGTTTGTTGCACTTTTGAACTAGGCCTCCACAGTTCTGACGGATCCTACTACTCTCCATCATCATCCTCCTAGCGTTATCCCAGTACAGTTGCATCCTGAAGGATGCCTGGGGTCCGCTACCTAATCCCAAGATTTGGCGTAGGTACTAGTTTTTACGAAAGCGACTGCCATCTGACCTTCCAACCCCGAGGGGAAACTAGACCTTATTGGGATTAGGCTTTGTCAAGTGAGTGGGCAACTTGACTGTTAGAAGTTCTCAAGCCGACCGAAGGCCTCCAACTTGGCTTAACGACTGCTGCCATAGACAGCAACCGGGATCAACGGCTTAATGTGCCTTCCAAAGCACGGGAGCGCTCAGTTAGTAACCACTCAAAGCGGTCACCCATACAAGTCCTGACCTGGATCCTACTACTCTACACGAAAAAAAAAACAGAACTAGATTTTACTAAGTCGTTTGTTGCTGCCCTAATTACTAAATTTTAGTAATTAATACTAAAGTTTAGCTGGCATTACTAGCAAAAGCTAAGATTTATACCACCCTAGTATTACCTTTTGTTCCCTACATTTTTTATAGTACATTCGAGGGCATAAATATGTATACATTTTTGGACCTTATTTCAATGGAATGCGGTGAAAAAGTGTATACATATTGGTGCCCTTGACTGTACCTAGTAATTACAAAAAAACGGGTTGCACGAGTGATCTAAAAAAGAGTTGTCAAGGTCGCTTAAGGAAGCCGTGTATTAATTAGCTGCCTCCAAAATTAAACTTGAACCCATTCCAGCTAGATAAAGAAAAAAAATGGTCCAACGTCGTGGCTAATTCGAAATTTGACCGGGAAGGGTAACGGCCCAAATTGTAGGTGTGCCGGTTAATTGCCGGGTCTTTATCCACGGGACTCCCGGATACGGCTGCGAGTGAGCATCGGCGCGTTTCCATTGCACTATAATAATAGTATACTATGTTATTTTATCTATATCCATTGCACTATAATAATTATATCTATAATATGTTATTTTTTTCACATTGTGCACCATAAAGTGAAAAAAATGTCAAAAAACTTAGACAATAAGGTAACAACAGGCGGTCTTGTCCCTAAAAAGCGATCTATCCCATTATGATGTCTGAAAATTAGGCCATGTTCACAAATTAAATGGAATATTCTTGATTTGTTTTGGTATAGAGACAATAGAAGTATGGTGTTGATCTTGATGAATTGATGATACTGAAAGAGAAAGAACTTTTCAATGTCATAATTCAGTTTTTTCGTGTAATAGCATTTTGGATATTATATTTATGCAACTAGTTAGCTTACAAAGGCGTAAACTATAGCCTGTATGAATGATTTATAAGGATACATTTTTGTAGTTTTTGTATTGCTGGACTTACGCTGTATTGGTTGCTTATGACAATTAATACTTATTGCAAACTAAAAACAAACTTTCCTGTGTCACAGGATGATCTCAATTATAAAAAAATATTATCCATCCTAGCATCAGTAGCGTTTCCTACATCCATAAATATCATCCACCATGCCGGTTTTCGTATACTTAAAACTATTTGAACTGCCCGAGTTTTATCAAATTAGGCCGTTCAAAAAGCGACTTTACCGTGAAGATGCAAAGTCCAATGTCAAGTTTTATAAAATGTCGGACATTTTAAATAATTTCTACTATAATTACTAGGAGGTAGGACACCATTTGCTGTGCAATATATTTTCGTCAAAATGTACTTATATTAGCGAGTTCTACGATGTGGTGCCGATGGTCACCAATAGAAGCCGATGTAAGCAAGCCAGATGTTAAAGTTTTCCGGCATGAAGGAACGACTATAAAGATAAAGAGAGAGAGACTAATTACTAATAATGTCCTTATTTGTTTGTATTTTTTGTGCTTTTTTTGTGTACAATAAAGTTATTACATACATACATACATACATACTAATTTAATAAACCATCGCTTCACCGTCGGTCTCATCTTTGCCCCCTGGCTAGATGCTGGCCAAGAGCAATAAAAAAAAAAATCTCATCTCTTTCAAAAAGTATACATAGTTCATTAAACCTTAGTCCTTAGTCTTTTCCCCATGGCTAGATGCTGGCCAAGAGTAACATCCCGATTTGTATAATGAATAAAAAAAAAATGCGCACACCCGTTTCATCCGTCAAATCCCGTCCCGTGTTCCAACGGACCCTCCAGATCTCAATCTGAGCCTATTAACCGTCTCCGATTAAACAATAGCTCGGTAATCGAAAAAATAATTTGCCTAATTTGTCCGCAGCGCCAGACTGACGGGCGATTTGTCCTCCCAATCGCGAGATGGCGTGATTGTTAACTTGTAATTAGGGCTATTTGTTTGTCTTATCTGTGGATCGCTTAGAACAATAGGGAAAGGTTATTCGATTAGTGTGAAGTGGTTTAATTGTTTTTTTTTGTATGTTGGCTAAGTGTGTAGTCACACGGTTTTCGGTTTGAGCACATATGTTGCTATTAGTTTTGGTAATTGATTTGGTTTCCTAAGTTTATTTTCTCAAAGCAATTAATAAGGATGTGAAAGTATTTACTTTCTGTGGTTTCGGTTTTGAACTTAAATATCATAGACATATCATATACCGGGTGTATAATCCAAATGGGTCAGTATGGTGAAGTCGGAAACTATGAGACATTAGCGAGATCTGTTCTTTGGAACCATGACGTCGATTTTAGATTTAATAATAATTACATTCAAACTTTTTTATTAACTCTCATACATAACCGGGAATCGAACCTGGTCAATATTTTTGTAATCGCGTTAAGTAAAAATGACCAAATTTGGCTATGAAATCTTGTGTAAACACAACTGACAGTAAATTAGACTAAAATGCCCACAGTTTTATTAATTTGCAAACAGTCGTGCATAATATGAATCGATCATCAATTATCTGAAGAGACCACTTATGCATATCTTATCTGCATCGGTAGGTATTATGCATTACAAATAGCGTTTATTTAAAATTAGAACGCATTTGTTCAGCGGGCGTACCAATTCATTAAAAATTTGAAAATGGAATACTCACACTCTTATTGGTGGGTTTTTCTTTCAATTATTTAAACAAGATTCCATTAGTGTTGTGCTTCTTGCGACTTGCAGAATTTATACACATTGATTTTGACCAGGTTCGATTCCCGGTTATGTATGAGAGTTAATAAAAAAGTTTGAATGTAATTATTATTAAATCTAAAATCGACGTCATGGTTCCTAAGAACAGATCTCGCTATCTCTCATAGTTTCCGACTTCACCATACTGACCCATTTGGATTGTACACCCTGTATATGGTGTCTACATATGGGAGTCTTTCAGGAGGGAATTCAAGGATTGCCAATTAACTATTTACCTATACATATCTTAGAAAGTATATTCAAGTTCCCTTATTAAATTTAGTCCTGCCTGTTAAGCCTAATATGACACAATTTTCGAGCATGAAAAGTAAAAAAATAACTAGTTAACAAACAAAATGGTGTATCAAAATTATTGGAACTGTACCTAACCATATAGATAGCTGGTATCATCGCCAATACAGTTAACTGGCCATTCATGCACTTTATGCACATTGTAATATAGTTGAAATTATTTAATAATATATGTCCGATATCTTCTTTATATATATAATTCTTCTGTACGTGTGTTTGTTACCTATCTCCTCCTAAACGGCTGCACCGATTACGATGAAATTGTGTGTGTATATTTTTGTTGGTCCCGGGAAGGTTTGAAAATACAATTGGACCCGGTAGATGGCGCTGCTTCGCCGGGCAGGACGTCGTCTGCCGGGTCCGCTAATATTCTATAAAACTGTCATTAGATTTTGAACCTTCATGCGTGGACACTAAATTCCCACTTTGAATGAACTAATTTGATACTACTCGACCAGTTTAAATATTTTTTTAAGTAGGTATACCTGCCAGTTATATTACGACTTGGATATTTTATCCTGTTATAATAGCAAACGTATAATTCTCTAAAAACAAACTCATATAAAAACATGTTCGTCGAACATGTTGTTCGCTGGCGACGTCTATTAAATAACCATAACATATTTACAATCAGTATTAAACTACATCTTAGCTTTTCAAAACAATGTACGTGTAACCGAATCCGTGTTATTGTGCAGTTTATCTGTGAGATCCCGTTCCGAGTACTTGCGGGTGGCCGCGATAGCTTTAACCTGACATAAGAGTATGTGAGACTGTTGAGAGCAGCTGCTATGTTGCTAAATATAATCATCAATCCATCATAATTATCCTCCTAGCCTTATTTCTTTTGTGCCCTAAGGAGAAAGGGTTCCGCTTTGACAGACATCTTAGCATAATGAGATTTAGCGTAGGTAGGTAGCGACTGCCATCTGACCCTTCAACCCAGAGGGAAAACTAGACCGTGTTGGGTTTAGCCCTGTTTTCTCACGATGTTTTCCTTCGTAAAGCTGCTGTTAAATACCAAATGAGACGTCGGACGCTCCGGTTGTGAAATGAGCTCAGTGCCGAGGTTTTTCCGAGGGACTACAGTATGGGGCTCTTCAAGAAAAGAGTATATTTAAAAGGGTCGGCAACGCTCATGTGACCCCCAAAGTTGCAAGCGTCCATAGGCTGCGGTAACCGCTTACCATCAGGCGGGCCGTACGCTTGTTTGCCACCGATGTGGTATTTTAAAATGCGCCTCAGCATTGCCAGACGTAAATTGTAACTTGTAATTTCACGAAATGGGCCCTAGGACCAAATCCAAACCAAAAACCCCATGGTTAACGGAACGCATGGTGTAAATCTGTGGCTCTTTCAATACGTGCGATTTCAATCAAATCCATTCAATATGTGCGACGTTAACGGCACTTCTTGGTAAACCTGGGTGGCCTCCTTTGTGAGTTTTAATGTAGCTAATCATATGTAATCATTATCACACAGGTGTTTATTTGTGAGAACGGTTGGGAAAGTATTTGCCGAAGATGTGAATTAAATCACCGTTTCGAATCATCATCATCTTACCAGCCGAAAGACGTCCACTGCAAGGCATAGGCCTCCCCCGAAGAATGTCACAATGAGTGGTCCTGCGCCACCGGCAGCCAGCGGACTCCCACGACCTTTACCAGGTCATCAGTCCACCTTGTGGGGGTCTACTCACGCTGCGCCTTCCGGTACGTGGTCACCACTCGAGAACTTTTTCGCCTCAACGGCCATCGATTCTGCTTGCAATGCTGTTTTGAATATGTAGTTGAGTAGTAGAAATTTACAATTATATCCGGAACACCACGCTGCGCTCACAAACTAAAATAATAGACGTAACTCAGAAAGCGGCCATGTTAAAATGGGACTGGACTGGTCACGTCTCCCGCAAGCCCAGTGAGTTATGGGCAAAGACCACTACGGAATGGAAGCCTCAGAACTCGAGGAGACGTGGCAGACCCCATCGGCGATGGCGGGATGAGCTGGACTCATTTTTAAAGGACTGGACAGAAGAAGCAAAAAACCGTAATAACTGGAAAAAGAGGGGGAGGCCTTGTTGCCCAGCAGTGGGACACATTAGGCTCTAAATAATAGTAATAATTTAAATACAAATAAACACTTTTGCATTCACCAGTACCTTATAAAATGATTTTTGATACAACTTGAATAGCCCTTGTCCAGAGCTCGCTCCAATCACTTCGCCCATCTTGTACTACATTGTTCTTTCTCGTCTTCAACTATTAGCACTCAAAACTCACCCTTAAGTGTCGGTAATAGGGCTGGTTTTCCTGTAAATCAACGTGTCTCGACCTACGGCCCCGCGATCCATTTCATCTCGTACAAGCATAAAGTACAAAGCAGGCGTCAATTGTTAACAGCCTCTCGATTCCCTGCACCGATACAATCAATTTTGTCTTTTATTTTCTCGCACTAGAGTCTCGATTGGTTTTATTCGTCGCCGCAGGCGTTTAGATCGGTGCTCCGTCAAATTAGATCGGACGTAACAGGCGAATTTCAACCCTGATTAAACAACTTAAGTCTCATTTTGGAATTATTATAATTGACACCTGTTATCTCTATCGATTCATCTATTTGCATGACGGATAACGCGTTTCTTTTCAATGGAACTTATTGTTTAATTCTATCGATTTAGGGTATGTATTCGTGTGGCAATTTAGTGAGATAGAATATGTGATATTTTGTGTTTGTGTGTTTGTTTTGACAGACAGTGTACGTGTTACGGGTGACTACGATTATGCGATTGTGTGGACCGTTTTAGATCGACTGATAATGCGTGACACAGGGATCTACACTTGGGTGCACTTCACGGTACTTTCATCTAAAAAAAACTATCATGTGACATTGCGAGGGTTAATTTTTTTGTGCTGTAAAGGAATTTAACTAAACGATTAAATATAATATAATAAAAATATTATTATCAGTCATGTAAAAACATAGGTACCAATAAGCCACGGTAAATACATTGTACTAAAAAGATAATTAAATAAAAAAAAGAAAAAAAAAACAACTTAAAACATAGCTAAGAGGGAAGACCAAAGTCCGCCATCAAGGATTCCTTAAAAAAACCTGGTTAATCCGTTAAGGAGCTATTATGCCCCAGAGAGACATGTTTAATAGGTACCTCTCTTTTGTGTTGCCTTTCAGGGGGGTTACGTAAAGAGCTAGCAGGGTGTTATTATGGCTGCAGTCTTCAGTAATATGGTCTACCCCAGTTGGGCTGCTCCAAATATGAACAACATTGTATTTTAGAATAGAATAGAATACAACAAAACAAAGAGTTGAAAAAATTAAATTTTGCTGTGACCTCTCTAATCTAATTTGTGCAACACCAACTTTAAAATTTTCCATTTTCCATGGCCGTGTGTCCGGGGTTTAACATTTCATACAGTTTTTGTCCGTCCGTGAGTCCACGTTCGTTAATGGCCGCGAGATTAGATAACGGACAGTGTTTTAGTTTAATTATATATGTTATTGTGTCGATAATGACCAACACAGTCTTGTGGCTTGCGGTGAAATCGGAGGTTCTTGACGAAATACTGTCAGAAAAACAAATACTTATTCAGACCATTGTGAACCTATCGCGTGAGAACCTAATATTCTGTTGCCGTCGCCTAATTTCTCGCAGAATTAGTGTTTTTGGGCGGCAACGTTTTCCAAGCCTTAACGCATTCACTGCCCCCAACGCATATATGCGTTTCCGTTACTTTCACCCAGTGCCTTGAACGCACAGACGCGTTCATAATATTTTACACTTGCACCCTGTGCCTTAGTGCCTTAGACTTAGAATAGTCGGTAGAACTCACATGTGCGTTTGGGGCACACAGCAAAGTGCGGCCGAATGTCCAGGAAAAGAGGGTGGCAGTGAATGCCTTATACCTTTATCAAATGACTGTCGTTTGCCTCTACTCATTGTCATTATGTACTGTGCTGTGTTATTTTTGTTGAGGTTGTGCTAGAATAGTACATTACTTACCAAGGGCGATAAAACAAAGAATGTCTCAGATCGCAGGTATTTTACGCCCGAGCCGAAGGCAAGGGCGATAAATATGCGATCTGAGGGTTTCTTTATTATCGCCCGTGGTAAGTACAAAATTTTATGTCACCCCCTGGCCAGGAAGTGGGTTTTTTCGCGCGCGGAGCGTGCGATAATGGCCACTTTATGGCTAGGTGTGACATAAAGAGTATTTGTATAGTATTGTACGGACTACTTTTCTTCCATCTCACAGGGAAAATTAGACCTTATTGGGATTGAAACACAATGTTCTCTCCTCGGTTCTCTCGTTCACAAGGTTCCCTTCACCTTCAAGTGATATTTATTTATTTTATTTATTTGTTTAATCATTTATTTCATCCATCTGTGGCCCATAATACAAATACCTTAAAGACACAGATTTCGTACACAAGTTTTTTGAAAAGTAGTTCTCTATCTGGAGGGTGGTTTCGCGGCTCGTAAAACTGGTTTAAATAAAAACTGAGTTTGCGAAAACTCTGAGTTGGAAATTCAGATGGCAATCCAATAAAGGGGAGATCTGGAATTATCTATATACATGGATGATTATTAATTAAATTTAAAAGGGTCTTTTAAACAGATTTAGGTTTGCGTTTTTCTGCGGACATATCAAAAGTTAAGGGTTACAAAGTTTAATTTTGGAATGGTCTAGTAATCGTGTCTATAAATCCATGTGCGAAAAGCATAACTTACATGCACATAAGCCGTTAATTATTGACCACAGGAGGGACGACCCAAAAATCCTCTACAAAAAAACCGCACTCGAATCGGTTTCCGTATCAAAACGGTGCGCAGGCGTTTCCAGCTAAAACAATCCTACCCTCATTTCAAAAACTATCAGTAGTCATACGTTTAATTCAATTCATCACAAGATGGCCGATAGCTTTTAATCGGCGCCTACGCACCATTGTCTAGAGCGATGCTATCGCGGACCGGTTTGTTCGGATAAGCCTAACTAATGTACGGACAATGTAGCAGTTTGTTGGAAAATGGTCGAACAAGTTACGTGGGCATAAGGCTGTGGTCGCGGGTGGGGCGGGCTGATCACCCGCTGAGAGCAGAAACATATATATGGCGTTGCCTAGGTTGTAAGTAATCCTACTTTTTATGCATTGTATTTAGTATGAAAAATAAAGCTGACAGAGATAATATTTGGAGTTGCGAGCGTCTATAGGCTGCGGTGCCCACTTACCATCAGGTGGACCGTACGCTTGTATGCCACCGCTGTCGTATAAAAAAATATTGATTTTCTTTAATGTCCTCTCTGAAAAGTTACTTGCGGACTTTTAGCGTTGGCTTACAAATGTAGCACGTACCTCAGGGAGAATTGAAACTTAACGTACGATTTTTTTTGTTCACGTAGGTACCACAGATTACCCTAATGACAGCCCACGACCTCAACAACACTACTTCACCTATATCGGCCATTAAAATAACACATCTATCGACCATGCCATCGGACAAGCATTAATAGCGCGATTTAATCACAAAAACGCGACACTATGACAGGTTACTGTTATTAAACAAACAAACATAACTTAATCGTGCACCTGTCAAATAAAAATTGAATCCTAATCCGTCGGAATAAGGTTGGTTAACCCTGAACGGCCCGCAACTTAAGTTAATGCGCACTTCGGATCGACATCCGTCGTGTGCGCAGCGTAACGTCGATTATTCGATAATTTTCGAGATTATCATCGGTTTTTGACAACTGGCTTTGAAATAGAATGTTTAAAAACACATTAGATGAGTGGAAAGCCGAATATTATAACAATCAATGTACTTATTCAGTTGTAACGATCGTACCAATTTAATGTTGGTCACATATGAAGTATGCCTTCCACACAAATATAGAAAATGCGAGGGTAATCTCTATCTCTATTAAACCTATTTTAGTTAACTAGCTGCTAAAGTTCGTTTGTCCTTATCTGTCAATTAGATATTTACGTTTGTGAGAAAGGGACAAAACATTCAGTTAGCAGAAGTTTTTGCTATGTTTTATAAACATTTAAGGGCTATGTCTTTTTGTAACCATTTCACGCTTTAACCGTCTAACAGATTTTGACTTTAAATCCGAATAGAGTCCCGTAAAAGGATACTTTTTACCCCTGAAATGATGCTCTAATTTGGAAGGAAGAATTTGTACCTAAGTATAGATATATGTATATAGTGTAGTATAGTGCGCTGGGGCCGTGGGGACAGAGCGCGCGCCGCATTTATAAAGATTTAGCGGCGCGCCTGATCGAAGCCACAGGTGACCAGAGGGCTGGCCAATACTTTGCACAACGCGTTAGCGTTGCTATACAGCGTGGCAATGCGGCCAGCCTTCTGGGCACACTCCCCATCGGCACTGATTTAGAAGATATTTTTTATTTATAAGTAGCTTTTAGTTTTAGTAGCGTTTAGTTTATTTTATTTTATTTCTTGCAATGTCCTTTTTTATGTTTTTGTTCGATGAATAAATGATTTAAATAGTGCGTTTCATAATTTCAACGCGGGTATACATATATCCAAATCGTTGGTAGAAGTTATCAAATTAATTCTTAGAGTGAAAAAGGACCCAAAAACATAAAAAAAATCTGATCTTTAGTCTTGTGAATTAGCAATTTACAAGACGAAAATTGCTTTAAGTTCTAACAGAAATTCCTAGAATTTTATGAGAACTTCTTTAGTTTTTTTAGAATGTTTAGAACTCATTATTGCTAGTCCGATACCTCTATTTCGAATACCGAAGCCGACTGTACTTCGCGGGAACATGATTTAAACGCGGGAAGATCGTGTCGAAGGGATAGAAATGTATGATTAACTCGTGAGTTAGTTGTAAAGATGGCGCCACCTCTGCAAGCGCTAGCCAATCGAGAACTATTGACATTAACAACCAAATAAACATTGGAAACAACGTCTGTGTCTCTATTAGAGAGATTAGAATAATTTGGCATTAGTATACATAATAACGACGCCGACAAAACGGTAGAAACAAACCTCCAATTACGGAACATTCAAAATGGAGTCTACAGTCCGCCATATTGTTTTTATTGCAACGTCACATATCCTATGTCACCCGGGATGACGTAAGGATTCCAACGATACCTCACACATCGAAATCGGTTAAAGCGTTGAGAAGTTCTGGGGGCACAAAAAAAATTCACATGAAACATACATACATGAAACCGAAAATATTACACTCCTTTTTTTTGGCAGTCGTGTAATAAAATTGTGTATCTTCCCTACATGTAAAGTGGTGATGAATTTTCAAATCCCCTCGTGTGGGGTGTTGCTGGGTAGCCCTTTCAAAAATATTGTAATATTTCTATGACCAGTTTTTGATTCAAGGATCTGTTGGAGTGATATTAAGCTTTAAAGTGATTATTTATGTTATGGTCAATTGGTCAAGTGTAACTAACTGATCTACGGAACATTTGAAAAACAGATAAAAATTAAATATTTGTGGACAATCTCACACAAATCGATCTAGACCCAAACTAAACACACCACAACTACACTTAACCACAACTACAACTTAATCTTAGCTACAACTTAATATTAAGAACATTAAAGGGTCGTTTGCAAAAAATTGTACATAGTTAAGGGCTTTAATAAAAACAAAACAAGATTGATTCCCTTGTGTAACGATTACTCATATATTTTGTATGGCTAACTTTCATAACTTTAGTTACACAAAGGACGCGATCGTAATTTTGTTTTCATTAAGCCTTTAACTGCGTACAATTTTTTTGCAAACGACCCTAAAAATTAATATCATATTATAAAAGGTCAACTCACAAAACCTTCTCCGACTGTACAAGAGTGAGAAAGCCAATAAAACCGAGATGAAGGATTCAGGCGAGGAAAGGTCGTGTCGATGGCGGATAGACGTTTATAATTAATTCCCGCTGTATTTGTTTCGCGCTGACCTGTCAAATGTCTGGATTTATTGGCTGAAGTGATAGTGTTGTTTACCTAGGTGCTAGTTTGAGGCGTGTAGTTTTATTGGTTTTTATGTGGTGGTAACAATTAGAGAGCTTGTGAGTTTACAAAGTGAAAGTTTTATTAACAGATGTTGCTGATAAAAAAACTGTTTATATTTCTATTTTGAAAACTAAACGTTAATAACTAAACTTAAGTTGATAACTAAACGTTACCACATATCCCTATTAATGCTATTTTTGTAATTTGCTTACTGGCATATGAGTCTGCTGAATGAAGTCAGTTGAATTGAAAGTAATCGAAAGTAAAAATATTAAGTGAAATTAAGTACGAGTATGTAACGTTTTTCACTGTGGATAATGGATGGCTGTCAAATGGTCAATATATAATTATTTTTATTAATATGAATAATTTACCAGTGATCTTCTAACAGTTAACCTGCCCACTCACCTGATCCAGACCCCAATTAAGGCTTGGAAGGTGAAGGATGAAAGCCTCCGTCAAGATAGTGCCTACGACAATCCTTGGGATTTAGTGACATACTGTGCTTCTTCAGGATTCAACTTGGACAGCGCTAGGCTGACTATAGGAGTATACTTTGCTTAACATCTACAATACTAAAGTGACTAGACTTCAGACATAATCATAACTACAGGCACGCGATACCAATTGTTTTAATGGAAAATGAGGATATCCCTAAGACATCGCTTTATTATACTTTTTTTGCAAAACGAACATTAAAGTAAGGCTATAGGACATCCTGAGGCAACACATTTTGAATCACGAATCGGGCCTCAAAATTGAAATAATTTGTCAATAAGTCATCTTCCTTCTCATAAAGTCTATCAACGAATAACCCAACGCTATACAAATAAAGCACTAAACAGGCCCAACTAAGTGTCGGAATGCCTGTCCGAACAAAATAAGTAATAAGACAATTACCTGTTGGCAAAATGCTCCGATACAACAATCGGCTCGTCCGGCAATCTCCCCATCGGTAATTTGGTAATAAAATGGAAATACGTACCTCCTTATCTATAATCCACTCTATATAAACACCATGCACTATATAAACAATTCAGTCCGGTTGCCAAACGCCGTAACTCCACCATGAAACATCAAGCTAATATGAATCTTATAGCATGAATTACGAGCAGCTATAACAGCAGAGTTAATATTGTTCAATTGAAACTCACTCTTAAGCCATAAGGATTAATATGCCCTGCGCGATGCATCCAGCTCTTCTGCTTTCGCGGATTCGTGCCGATTTCGCGTGGCTGCAAATTTAATTTTCTTTAATAAGCTGCTCACTTTTCCGTCATCGCATTATGCACTGTAATAACGAGGAGATATGGTTTTGTTTCGAGTGTTTGCGATGCTGTGTTGCAAGGCATGTATCTAGATAGACGCGAGTTTCATCGCGAGAGATGAGCGGCGCGATACGGGCCCCGCCCCCGTTTTTTTCGTGGTCCTAAGTAACAATGCTGATCTGCTGACTAAATAACGTCGATACATCTGTGGAGGATCGGAACGAAATCGTGGTTTGTTTTTAACGGATCAAGTTTGTAATTTATAGGGATGTGAACCAGATTGTTTAGCGGGGCGAACTTGTTTTGACTTTTGAGCTAGTTATGGACTTGATTTTATTCTTCGTCGTATCGTTTAGGCACTCGTAACGACAACACTCAGTGATTTCCTGGTATATCGATTAATAGATTTGGAAAATAATTAGTTAGACACGAAACTACTAACAAAGTAGTTTCTGCCGGCGAATCCTTTGTACTGTAATACCATATACAATTCGCCCCCAAAAGGGATCATTTCCGGGATAAAAATCTTATTTTATAACAATTCTTATTCTATGGTGAATTTGAATTGAGGGGGGGTGATGAAGTTTTACTTCTAAGTTATTGTCATTGGTTTGTAACCTAGGGTTACGCGGTTGTTGACTGTCGAGTCTTGTCAGTTTTGTTATTGTGAAAATAAAGCTTCTCGTGTGCCGATAATAAATATTGGTTTCATTAAATAGTAATTAGGAATATGGAGACTTCCACAAGTAAATAGTGGTAATAGAAAAATAATATAGAAATGGCCTATCAGTGCTTACACTCAAAATCATTTTAGGCTTGGAAACTGACATAACCTACGATTTACCTTATGCTCGCTTAAAACCGTTACGTAAACACCTTAAAATACTAAGCTCGAAATTTTCTATCAATTCAACCGGATCATTGGAACCCATATAATATTACATGACATACAGACATAAGTGACATACATACATAATATTACATAAGTGACTATGACTATGAGTATGTTGCAGACCGATCAACGTTAAATATGGCGCCGGCAGCTGTTATCCCATCGAAACATGTCAAATTTTCCATACAATCAGATTTTAACAAACCCCGCTGAGGAATATAAACTAGTTTGGTTCAAGCTACTCTTAGTTAAGCTGTCACTGCACTAAGCTAAGAGTTGTTAGTTCCTAATATTGCTAATTCTGCCGCAGCCTGCCTAACTTTTAAACTTGAGTCACCGCAAAGCCATAGTTCAAGTCAACTCCGGAGACCCCGGGTTTAAATAACTATACATGTTTACAATAAATAGGAAGCTCATTATTATGATAAGGAAAAATCCACTATAATTTGGTATTACAGTTCACACATTTTCTTGTTGAACTACGCATTATAGTAAGTATTTTTCGTCATTTGATTTTGTATTCATGCTCAGACGTACTTATTTTAAGTAGGTTATGTAATTTTTTGGGAGAAAATGACTAGATTTTTGGCGTTTCTTCTCGGCAGTAGTCTCAAAAACGCTAGTGGATTTTGATCTTTTTTGAGACGTGCATTGTATTTTTCGTGTGTAGTCGTTTGGACTACAATCGGTCTTTTTGAGGTAGGTAGGTAGGCAATAAAGTGTAGGTATTTGTATTGTATTTTTCGTGTGCGGCTGCTAAGTGTCAGTTCGCTTTGTAGTCCAAACACATTAAGGCGGGTCCGCTGCCGGCGAGATGTTATTAAGAAATAAATTGGGAGCCGATTTGTAGGGTTGTCAGACGCAGGATTTCCGTAGGACCGTGATAAATTCTTAAATAAAAAAAATCTTTTTGCTAGTGTGCGTAATATTAATTTGACTTATATCAATAAGTAGTCTTAAATGAATTCCCGAGGGAGTTTTCGCTTGACAAGGATCTATATTGTTAAACATGGCAATAGCGCATATATTTTAAAGTCTGCAATGAGCAGAAATGGATACCTAGCCTATACTGAAATTATAAATGGTGAAATCGAGTCGAATTTTAATCTATTCCTATCTACTACGTATTAACTACTACTAAATACTGCGATACGCAGATTTTTGCCGTTTATCATGGAATTCGGTCAAACCTATGAAAAAAACATAACTTGGCATTGTATAATAAATACCATAATATTTATTGCTGGAATTCAGCAACTTAAGAGTATTTATATTTAGTCTTAATTCATTTCTTCATTTACCTACTGTTTTTCTGAATAAATGTAAATTTAGCAACTTCTGTACCTATTTTATGGACATAAAGCAACGTTGTGAAAAGCGCCGCCTGGAAATTCCGCATAACAACAACATAAGGACAATTATTGACACCGCCAAAAAATACCCCTTGCCTGAGATATTGTAGTTTTGCAAATATATCACCACATTAGTGGTATAAAAAATGCTGAACATTCATCTAACGCAGTTGACAGCCCTAACATCGCGCCCGCGGCGACGCATATAAATTACAGATTTGCACATAATCTTTCATTTTTCATGACGGTAACGATTGACGACGACTAATGGATGTCTTAGTGATTTTATATCACATTTTTAGGCATATTTTGCGGAAAATAAACGACAGTTCACATATAGATCAGTCTGGCCTTTATAATAATTTGAAGCAAAAAACTTGGATAGTATTTTTTTGCATGCAAGCAATTAAAACGTATGTATTCTAATATGTGCGATTATATTTAAAATAAACTGAATAAAAACAAAACATATTTTTCCGGGCGCGAGAAGGAGGGGAAGAAAAGATTAGATTGATAACGTTGTTTATGATTTTTGCCACATGCCATAATAAACAATTATGGTCTCGAATCGACATTTAATATACGTGACTTTTTTTTGATAAAGATGATGCTGACATCTCCCTCGTGTATTTTTTTCTACGTCTTGTGAATTATTGGAGAAGATGCTGTGTTAACCGAGTGGTACACGCTTGCATTTTTACCGGACTAACCACTAGAATACTGCACTTCGTAATGCAAACTTCTATCTGCTACACTATAAAAAATTCAAATCAAATATCTTTAGTAAGCACAATATATACTGATGAGCAAAGATAACGGATACACTTTGTATGGAAGTTCCATAGAAAAGTCGTTTTCAAAAAATTGTTAAGGGCTTAATGAGACCAAAATTACGATCGCATCCTTTGTGTAACGAAAGTTGGCCATACAAAATATACACCATAATATAAATATATCGTTACACAAAGGAATCAATAGTTATGTTTTGTTTTAATTAAAGCCCTTAACTATGTACAAATTTTTTGAAAACGACTCAGAAAGTGTACCCGTTATTTTGCTCGTCAGTATATTATGTAAAACGTCAGTCATATCACGACCAAAAACGCGATAACCTTTTCCCGTAACCTTTTCACCATAGATCACCCAACATTGAGTTGTTGTGCGACGGTCAAATTTCCGCCGCGCGCCGCTATGTTTACAAATTGGTGCGCCATCGGGAATCTTAAGTAGATGGTGGTGATGAATGGTTAAAAGAGTAATTTCCTGCGGCTGATAGGTGTTTGTTTCGATTTGAAAATGCTGAATGAGATTAAGGTCATTTTTGTTGCGATTTCTTAAATTAGACATTACAAATAATGTGCTGTTGAACTTTTACCTGCTGGTTATTTCTGTGCAGTAGAACTTAAAATTAGGTACCTAAACCATTTTTAACATTGAAATTTAAATATACATCTCCGAACTTTGTATCGATTTGTGAATTTATATCTAATGGTTGTACTTTGTTTCGCAGACAGAAGTTTCATAGACGTATTGTTTCGCAGAATTTTCAGTTCATACAAAACATTTTTTTACAAAAGGGTCGCAGTTCTAACCTAACCTAACCTACTTTTCTGGTAGATTTAATTGGGTTCTACAAAATTGTGTAAACTGTACCTAAAAAGTTACCGGTTTCTGAAAAAAAGTTTCTGTGAAACGAAAATTCTGCGAAACAATTAATTCTATGAAACATTTTTCAATTAACTTGACAAAAAGGTATGAATTGTAATTATTTAACTTCTCATCCGATACAAAATATAGGCACTTAACACTAGTTTTTTATTATTTTAAACTTAAGTTTAAAAATACCTATCCAACACGGCTGCCTCATAAATACCAGCCTAAACGTAAAATAACAAAAAAACCTATTTAAGTTAATTGGAAAAATGCCCTACAGCTCTATATCACGGCTAATGTCTTGCAATTTTTGTTAATGCCGTCTTGTAATAAGGGATAAGAAAAAAGTGCAATTAAAAACAGATTTTTGCTTAACGACCATGCTAGGAAATGTGGGGTTTGAACCGTTTTGTGTTTTTGAATTTTTACTGGATGCTAGAAAGTTTAAGGCGACTTCCTGATTTGTCGGTGCGGAGGCAGTACGATATGACAAAAGTGTCAAATGTCAGTGTCAGCTGTCAGTCGACTCGGTACCATTTTTTACTGCGCCCCTATATTTAAATGAGTGCTTCCTGACTGGCGCGGGATGCGCGGTAGCGGGACGATGCGAAGGCGGTACTGCTCCGCTTCTGCGCAAAAGTAATACTGATAGTGTTCTGTCAAGTGAGAATCTTTGCGCCGTCAGTAAATTTACGTCAAAGAAGAAAATGCCACATGTCGATCTCACCCCGCCAAGTCAGGAAGTCGCCTTATAATGTATACATATAGGATTAAAAAGTTACATTGCTGGACTTAATTATTGAATGTGCCAGAGGAATCGATGTAGCGAGCTAATTATAGCGAAACCTTGCTGGCTGTGAAAGTGTTAACCTAACCTACAATTTAAACTTTATTTATACAAAACGGTTAGCGTAGTGTTTAGTGATAACCCTGCTTACAAGACTAAGGGTCCAGGATTTTTGAATTTTTAAAAATTGTGCAATATACATCCAAAATTAAACCAGCTCGCCGATTTTTCTTCAATACGTAGTATATATTATGACCACACCGGCAAATTAAATCAAGAACTGACCAATGAAGTATTGGGTAGACGATGATATCTTTAATGGATTTCCCTTTTTTCAATTTATTTCCCAATCCATATTGGTTACATATAATTCTATTACCATCGTTTCAATTTAGATTAGGGGAACACTGGAAGTTTATATGAACAATATTAATTAATATATCCGTTTTCTCTTTCCGCAGGTAAGTCCGCAGTTGGCAGCGTAAGTCCGGGTTAAAAAAAAACATAAAGCCCTCGCCACACGGCGCGGAAACTTTTTAATCTGCTGACAATTCAAATGCGGCATTATGTGCTATGCGAGTTGGAACAATGGTTAAGCTCAGTTTAGTCTGGTTTGAACCGGTATACACTGCTTCAAAACCGGTTTAAACAGGCGAAGTGGGCTATCTCAGGCCCATTCAGGCTTTGTGGTGCGAGCTAATGGAAAGTTTAGCGTGTGTGTGTCTTCTATCGACAGTTTTTTCCGTGTTGTTGTCTGGGTGATGCGGCTGATAAAGTTTATCTGACAGTTTGAGGTTCAGCTCCGCTTGTGTTGACAGTTTGACATTGGCGTGGTCAAATGTGAAACTTGGTCGTTTATCGTGTTGACATCTCTTATTTGTTATGCAGCTTTGTTTGCGTTGTCTTCCATTTTGGAAGTAACATTTCGATTCTTAATTCGATTATCACTGCTTTGTACTTATACAGTTCTGGTTATACATTTATGCAAAAGATCGCAAAAAATATGGATACATATAATTTATACGTAGGTAATTTCCCGATGTAAAAAAACTCATCGAGGACCCGTGCTTACCAAATAAAAAAAATAAAAAAAAACATATTACAGACCGGTACTTAATGAGCGAAACTCAGATTGGAAGAGTTCATTACGATTAAAATTAATTAGATTAATAATCGTCTGTTGTTTACAAAAGGGTACGAATTTTATATTATCATTGTATATTAAGATTCACCAACAGTGGTAACAAAAATGAGTACTAAATACTAAAGCGTACATGTCGTTTAAAATACCACACATAAACAAAAATGATCGCATTGTGTAGCTCAATAAGAATCATTTTTAATCCAATGAGGGTCCGTCATTCCGTCAATGCTATGTGTGCTACGCCGTAGCGTGTAGCAGCAATTTTTCGCCTTGTGGCGAAAATCTCGCATAACACATGTAGAGGCATTGAATGGGTTAATACATTCATTGCCGTCGAGTGCTACGCGCTACGGTTATAACATAGTTTTTCTGCTTTGTAGCGAAAACTGTCTACGAACGGAGAACACGATATCGTGTCCTTGGCGCTGATGTCATTACCCTCATCATCGTCCTATCTGTGCCCCGAAGAGGCCGAGGTCCGCTTTGCCACCTAGTCCCAAGATTTGACGTAGGAACTAGTTTTACGAAAGCAATCAACTGCCAGCTGACATGTCAAACCAGAGGGAAAACAAGACCTTATTAGAATTAAACCGTAACTGGTGACTGAAGAGCTGGCGACTTCTTCGCACAACGTATCAGCATTGCTATACAGCGAGGAAATGCCGCCAGCAAAAAATTCAAAATTATTTATTTTTATCAAATAGCGTTAACAGGGTTGTCGAATCCTCCTTTTAAGTAAAAACTTGTGTTAGGAGGAATTCGCTCTTTCATACAAGGTGTTGAGTAAATTATGGATAAAATGAAATTAAAATTAAAATTTATCTTAAATCTATACTCAAGAGCAATGGAAGATGAGACACATATCACATATCAATCTGGGTTACGAAACAAATTGTTCAAATCTTCCAGCTCTTAAGTTTGTTTACAGAGATAAAGTTGGAACCGTTTTTTTTTTAAATGGAAGGTATAATTTGAACAATGCCTCAAGGGCCTGTTTTAGATTTAAGTTAGCTTTAATATTATTTACATATTTTCTTGCAAATAAATGTTTGATCGCGAACCGGTTTCTTCACGATTTGTAACTCATGTATCATTAAAAGGAATAAATACTTCATCTAATTTTTGCACTTTTTCCCTTTGTTGTGTTTTGTTTACAATAAAGTAAAAAAAAGTAGACAAAAACAAGTATTAACTTAGACTGGTAACTGTCTTGTAACAACAATCGTTTTTAAGGCCGTGTATTACCACTTTTGAGTTTTTAAAAACCATCTGAGACATAGAATATAGTGTCTTAAAATCTAAAAAAAAATATGTGTTACATAAGGATATTGTCTAGTCAAAATCGCAGTCAGTTACATGACCTGATCAATTTCACTCGATAGAAAAAAATCGCGAAGTTACCCCTTTTTGGAATGTTTTTTCAATACTACGGCTATATTACTGATATTTAACATTTAATTTTTGTACTCAATTAAAGATCGTAAATAGTTATAGACAAATTCGCAGGGTTTGCTTTGATAAAATGATTGGCTTAATGACTATAGCTAAATATTTACAAAACTGCGCGCAGAGCTTGCGTAGAGAGCGGGATGGTCAATTGTAAACTCACGCGTGTTAGTGCGGGACATTTGCGTTGGGGATACCTCCCCTTAATGCGGCACACACACGTAAACATAGTCCATCCATCAACGGCGAGCGCGCGGAAATGAGACGCGCGCGTGGCTCGCATACGTGTGGAGCCGCCTTTACTTTTCGTTGGGGAGGACAATTTGGATGACATTTTTACTTTTTATCTATATCAGTATTAGAACTTGCTAGTGGAATTTTATAATAAAATTTTATCTGCGGCTGTATAGGTTGATTCACGAAAGCTGCCGCGGAAAGTTTATGAAATTAATGACAGTTTCATACATTTTCCTCGCCGGCTTTCGTGAATCGCCCTATCCCTGTACTCTTAATGGCCCCGTGCAATTATTATCACGCAATTCATATTTAATGGTTTGGTTAAAAACATTCCTAAATCCACGATAACATTGACAGCTCAATATTGCGATAGTAATCCTCTTGTACGCAGGAAACAGGACCGCAGTAAGGTTTCCAAGAACATTGACAGAATACAAGGTGTATAGTATTCAATTGTTTCAAGTTGAGACCCCGACCCATTAGTACTAGAAACGATACGGTGACGGTGCGACAGCGATGCGACACGATACGCGATCCGGCGCGATACCGGCGCGATCACGACGATATCGCCGGTGTCACATTGCCTTATCGACGTGTACTTTCATTCGATAGCTAGGGTTGACACCAATGAAATAAACATGTGGACAATTTCACACAAATCGACCAAGTTCCAAACTAAGTAAAGCTTGTACTGTGGGTGATAAGCAACGGTATATAGGTACATACTTAAATGGATACATACCTAATTACACAAATAAATCACACTATCACATAAATAATTGCCAAGACCGGGATTCGAACCCGGGCCTCCAGTTTCGTAGGCTAAAGTGGTCGTCAAACTAGGCTAAAATGGTATTTTATATTAGAATAGCACAATCCCTGTCCATGGATGTCTTTCGAATCCACTAGGTATGGGACCCAGCAAGTGAGTGATTGAGGTGAGTGACGTTGGCAATTGACACTAAAATTAAATTTCGACGCCTGAAAGCCTGTATTCTGCCTACCCCTAGTAAATATAGGCATAAAAACGTATTAATAATTATGATGATGATCAGCCGTCGTAAATGTGTATTTGTGTATCAACTCTTGTTATCATACATTTAGCTGTTTAACAATGGTGCGCACGCAATTGGCTCCTCAAATAAAATCGTGCTATGCACTTAAAAAGGATCATCAGACCATACCTACCTAAACCTATACAAGTCGGTTGCCTAAAAATATAATTTTATTTAGTTAGTGGCAACCTGGCAACCCTATCGCAGCGCAGTCTCCGATGCGACTTGAGCCGATAGCATTGTCCGTAACAGAGTTGTTGACTTGAAGGTACTCACCTATAGCTACCTAGAAAAACTACAAAGTAGCTATAACTGTGAAACAAACCTTGTTAAGCGCTCTTGCTAAATCAAAGTTTACGCCATCTTTGAAAGAAATCATAGAAAAACGCTTTCAACTTAATCAAATTAGATTTATTTAGATTTTTTTTAGAGTTATTTAGAATGTCACCAAATGTTTTCAGCAGTTTCTTTGTTATTTCGTTACATTGGGTTTATTCAGAAATCACGCGAGATTGGTGATCCCCCTTGGTGATCTTTGGTGAGGTTTTAGACGACCCCCCCCCCCCCCCCCCCCACCACACACGGAACCTCACGTGTATTTTTTGAATTTATCACCACCTATGATTTTTTTTAAGTAAATGAAGTATATTGAATGAAGTTATATTATTTCTCGGTATTGTAGGTGCATTAAAAAAATACACTTGAGGTTTCCTTGGACCCCCCCTCCCCCAACGTGATCAGTAGTGAGGTTTTCGTAACCCCCTCCCCCTCCCTTTGGAACCTCGCGTGATTTCTGGATAAACCCATTGTTTGAAGCGTTTGTTGTTCTTGGACAAAAATAGGGGTTGCCTGACTGGGCTTGTGGCAGGCCTACTGTCACTTCATCACGCAACCGCATAGCATATAATATAATACATACAAGTAGTTATAGATGCGTCACCGAGCGACTGGAATCCTTACCATGAGTTTGCAATGTTTGCATTATGGTAATCGCTATATAGCGACTGCGTAAACGATTTAGTATGGACAACGCAATAGAACTAAGAATCGCTATACTAAATCGTTTACGCAGTCTCTAGCGAGTACGGTAATGCAAACATTGCAAACTCATGGTAAGGGTACTGGTGCAAGAGAGAGAATATCATATAATATTATACTACGCAATTTGACCGGAATAGTCCTCACGCTGGCTAGCTATTATTATCCTCCTAGCGTTATCCCAGTACAGTTGCATCCTGAAGGATGCCTGGGGTCCGCTACCTAATCCCAAGATTTGGCGTAGGCACTAGTTTTTACGAAAGCGACTGCCATCTGACCTTCCAACCCCG
Source organism: Cenopis cana (assembly GCA_951800055.1). Lineage (NCBI taxonomy): Eukaryota > Metazoa > Arthropoda > Insecta > Lepidoptera > Tortricidae > Cenopis > Cenopis cana. The sequence goes on along the minus strand of OX637477.1, from coordinate 3,220,359 downwards.
AGGGGAAACTAGACCTTATTGGGATTAGGCTTTGTCAAGTGAGTGGGCAACTTGACTGTTAGAAGTTCTCAAGCCGCCCGAAGGCCTCCAACTTGGCTTAACGACTGCTGCCATAGACAGCAACCGGGATCAACGGCTTATCGTGCCTTCCAAAGCACGGGAGCGCTCAGTTAGTAACCACTCAAAGCGGTCACCCATCCAAGTCCTGACCGCTGCCCACGTTGCTTAACCTTAGATACCGCCAGGGGTACGCAGGCGCCGCTGGGCCACGAGCGCTCCTACCCTATCCTAGCTAGTTTATCTAAATTATTTAACACTGTTACTGCCAGTAGCGGACACTACCTAACTTTTCTTAGATGCCGCCCGCTCGTCCGCTATAGGTTGATTACTGCCCTTACTGGGGTAGAGAAAGTGTTAAAACAGTAATAAAATTAAACCAACTTAACTGCACTTATTGTCTAGTCTAAAGATTGCACATCCCTCGCGATAGAGCATTGCCCTGATAAGGTTGTTATGTCGCGATAAAGTGAAAGTGGCTATCGCTTATTTGTAAATATGGCCGCTACTCATTACGAGATAGGGAGGTGATGCTCTTGACTTTGATGGTATTCGGTGATATGGATATTTTTCTTAACTATTTCGCACTTATTATAAGGTATTACGCATTTGATTTGCACAACAGAGTGTCATCTTTTCTTATTTTTGTCCTCCTGATGTCCAACTGCTGTACAAAGGATTTCCACACATCTCTGTCCACTGAAATCTCTGGCCAATCAATGGCGAATGCGTCCAGATCATCCCGCTATCTCCGTCTGGGCCTGCCTCGCCGCCTGTGTCCGTACTGTGGCAACCACCAAGTAGCCAAGCCCACCTCCGTGGATGCATACAGAGCTCCCCAGGACGTTTTGTGTTGAGAGAGACTTGATTTTGATGTAACTTCCTAACTTTAAATAGTCAGGGTTAATATAGGGTATCTAAAAAACAACTCACTAGATGGCGCTTTGTGACATTGTCATTATAATTTACATAGCGTATAGCGTTGTAATTATAAAAGCTCAATGCCATCTAGTAACACTTGTTTCATTCTATTCCATCTTAATCTGAGTATATTAATATTATGTATATGATATGAGTATAAATTGCGTAACTTAATGTACATAACGATTTGTCACACTAACTTCCATCAACCGCAACAGGATATAAGTAGGTCAGGCTCGCGAAAGCAATTGGAAGAGGGCGGATTTTTTTTACAACGGATCATTGTGGCGATCCTTATGTGATATGACATGATGATGATGATGATGAAATCAATTAACTTATAATCACTAGTGACTAAAGGGCTGACAGGATTCCTCGCACAACGCGTTAGCATTGCACAGCGGGGAAATGCCATGGAAAAGCTGATGTCAGTATCTTTGGCACTAGACCTTTTTAAGGCACGAGTGAATAGGCATCTTCTGGGTGAGCTCGCTTCATCGTCGGCCTCATCTTTGCCCCCTGGCTAGATGCTGGCCAAGAGCGATTCCATTTTTAAAAAAAAGAAAAAAAAATGCCGCTGGGGACTACTTATTTAAGTTTATTAATTTTAAAGTTTTTTGATTAGTGTAGGTTAGTTTATTAGTTTTAGTTATTACGTTTGTGTTATTACGTTGATTAGTATCTACTTGAATGATCTAAAAATTCTTATATATTATTCGATGGAAAAAAGAAACTTAAATATATAGTTTCCCAAGATAACTTTTTTTTTGTTGACCGCTTTAGCCTAACTAGTTGGTACAATGACCCTGCATGACGAAGCTTGTGGTCCCGGGTTCGAATCCCAGTCAGGGCATTTTTCTCTGTGATGAATAGGATTATTTGTACTTGAGTCTTGGATGTTTTCTGTATTCGAGTATTTATTTATGTATATAAGTACAGTACTTTGCTTAGTTTGAGACGAGGTCGATTAGTGTGAATACTGTGAATTTGTCAGTAAATATTTACATATATTAAAAACCATTTATTCACAAGAAAATATAAACAAGAAAACTTAACATCAATAACTTAAATAATATTAAAACTAACTTAAACCTGAAACAGGCCCTTGAGGCATGTTATATTTATCTATTTGGACGCCATAATGATATAAGTAATATCTTTGAATTAAGTTCTTTATTTTTACTCTCACAGTTCTCAGACAAGATTATGATGTGCGTAGACTTGCACAATGATATGCAAGTACCTAAATGTTGTGATAAGTTCACCAGTCATAACAATTTTAAGATAATATTAATGTGAAATCAATATAAAGCTTCGCGAAAACAATCTGTAAGTAGCACTACAAGTACTATTGCATACCAATATGATAACAGGTTATAAAAAACTCATAAATATGTAGTAGCGTTGAATCGTGGATGATAAATATCCTGATTTAAAAGACACAGATACATGAACTACCTACATTATTATTGGGAAACGGGACTTAATAGCATGCAATTTATTAACATTTTTTAAAGTTTTCTCGACATTTTGAATGTATCACAACATTCGTGGTCGCGAGCTAACTGGCGTAAAGGTTGTGTGTTGAGCTAATAAGTGAGATATATGCTTAATATCTTAAAATTATTTGAACTGTCCGAGTTGTTGTTGAAAAAATTATTGAAGATTCAAAGTCCAATGACAAGTTTTATAAAATGTCGGACATTTTAAATAATTGCTACTATAATAAACTTGACCTGAATAGAGTAGTGTAAATCTGTGATTATAGAATGTCGAACTAGTATTTAACCATGTAATGAACCCTGCTCTGTTTTGGACGACTTGATACCGGTGATGTATTGTGAGGTTTGTCAGTACATGTATATACATGCGGTTACTTATTGATCATGCTGTGTGCACTTGCATGGGATGTCATGCTGGTCTTTAAGCTATTGATTATGTGTAACGCTCTTTAGCGATAAGACCGCCTGTTGTTTGCCTCTACTTACTGTGATTTTGTATTGTACTGTATCCTTTAATTGAGGTGTGCAATAAAGAGTATTTGTATTGTATTGTATTGTAATTAAACTCTCAACTAACTCTTACTGTGTAATATCTGTTGAGTGTACCTTTTGTAATAGATAAAATAAAAATAGTAATGTACATGAAAGTGGGGCCATGTCCGTCCCTGTGACACCACAGAACATTAAGTTCTGTGTGTGACACCGACCTGTATTCTGGGGATGTCACCTAATGTCAATGATTGCAGATGGAATCACGTCCCAATTTCAAAGAAATGATTCCTGAATACCATTTGATATACTCGTATATTATATTATAGCTTCTCGGTGAAGGAAATCGTCGTGAAATTACCATTATAATAACCCCAACAAGGTCTAGTTTTCTGTCTGAGTCGGATGGTCAGATCATGGCAAGCAATCTCTGTCGTAAAATCTAGTGCCCCGGCCAAATATTGGTATTAGGTGCCGATGAACCCCGGACTCCTTTACGATAGAACCGGGAAAACGATAGAGAACTTCTAAAATTAATTTAAAAAAAACTACATAACCTTAAATATTAATTAAAATAAAACTGAAGAACTAGGTACAACACTTACAGTAGGTATACTTTATTTACAAAAAAGCCGTATACAACTTTTGTAAAGTTTTTGGTAAAGCTTCCGCTAGAATTATCATTACATTATATATACAGGGTGGATTTTCTTTTTGGGTCAGTGAGGGCAGCTACCGATCCCGTGCTGCTACGTGAAAATTGTCTTAGAAGACCTTCCTTTGATTTTGAATGAATGAAAAATGGCGTTTTCAGATTTTGGAAAAAACATACAGGGTGCGAGAAAAAGGCCTATTTGACAAACTTTTTTTATGCCAATCGATCTTGTTCCTATTCAGGATCAAAAGCTAGTATGGGACCAAAAAAAAATCCGCCTAGAAAAGCCACAAATCGTGGAAAACTTTTCCCATACATTTACTATGGAGAAATAATGAAATTCAAAATTCCCGTTTTTTGACATTTTGAATGCTTTTAATGTTATGTTTTCATACAATATCATGTTCCTTAAACGTAGCAAGACTGATAAGCAAGATAGAAAAATGTGAATAAAAAATTATTTTTTCTCCATAGTAGGTAAATGTATGGGAAAAGTTTTCTTTAATTTTTGGCTTTTTAGTACATTACCGGAACTTGACCCCTTGAAAACTATTGATACTGGATAGCAATGGAATCGATTGGCATAAAAAATAGAATGTAAAATAAAAAAATTTTTCATTGTCATACAAATGGGAAAAGTTTTCCTTCATTTGTGGCTTTTCTAGCCGGAATTTTTTTGGTCCCATACAAGCTTTTGATCCTAAATAGGAATGGGATCGATAGGCATAAAAAAAGTTTGTCAAAAATGACCTTTTTCTCGCACCCTGTATGTTTTTCCAAAATCTGAAAACGCCATTTTTCATTAATTCAAAAAGGGAGGTCTTCTAAAACCATTTTCACGTAGCAGCACGGGATCTGGTAGCTGCCCTCACAGATCCAAAAAGAAAATCCAGCCTGTATACGTCCCACTGCTGGGCACAGGCCTCCTCTCATAGATGAGAGGGATTGAGCAGTCCGCTAGAATAAGGCTTAAGAATTGTTTTAAAGTCGACATAAACTCAACATTTCTGCAGTACCAATTTAAATTTAAATACTCGTAATCAGCTTAACCTCAAGTTTGTGGATCGCAGTTAACAAGTTGCGATAAGATGGGCATCGATTCCAGACAATTTGAGCGGAGATAACGGCGAACTTGTACCGCGCTTATCTGCATGCCTTATTATCTAGAAACCGGGGAATATTAGTATAATATTATACTGGAAGAGTAGGTAGGTGTCGAACAGTCAGCGCCATACATAGTACTAGTTTTTGCCCGCGACTTCGTCCGCGTGGAACTCGTTTATCGCGATAGAATTGAAGTAGATAATTGCTATTTCCTTATATCAGGCGCTTACCTACTCATCGTTCTTTCATACAAACTTCCACATCCTTAAGGGATGATTTCCGGGATAAAAAGTATCCTATGTCCTTCCCCGGGACTCAATCTATCTCCATACCGAATTTTATGTAAATCGGTTCAGCGGTTTAAGCTTGAAGAGGCAACAGACAGACAGACACACTTTCGCATTTATAATATACTAATATATACTTATTTTATTTATTGTAATGACATGTATTATGGAATTAATGTTCTGAAATAAATTATTTGAATTGAATTGAAGTGAATATAATATTAGTATTGTTAGATTTGTTAGTATGGATAGCTGCCAAAGTGGCCAAATAGGTCGGTACACCATATATTTTGTATGGTGTTACAATCTTTTTGGACACTCTGCTACTACTACATACATATCTACTAAATGACGCTGACTACACAAGTTGGAAGCTTTTCTGTGGACATATCAATATTCTGTTTTATTATACTACATAAATACTACTAATACCAACCCCCCCACCTCCCCTATTTCATCCCTTTGAGGGATAATTTTGGGATAAAAAGTATTCTATAGGTATGTTAATCCAGGCTATAAGCTCGTTGCATTCCGAGTTTTATCATAATCCAGTCAGCCGTTTTTGCGTAATTGAGTCACGAACATCCAACCATCTAAATTTTCGCACTTATTACAGTAAAATAATAAATATTAGACGGCATTCATTGACTCTTTTAATATTCGTGTTGCCGCAATAAAGCAATTTGGCAAATTTCAGAAAAAAAATTCAAATTTTAATTTGGCTACGGAAGATTAAATGAATTTGGAAACGGACAACTATTTTACGAATCAAATTATTTAGTTGTATTGTTGTGGGTTCGATTCCCGACTCAGGCTGCGTGCGAGATCACGGTTAATTTTTAGGGTTCCGTACCCGAAGGGTCAAAACGGAACCCTATTGTTGACGCCCAGACGTCCGTCCGTCGTCTGTCACACAGGTTTTACAGCCAAACGGTTGGAGCTACAGGCTTCAAATTTACACAGTATAAGCATCTTGTTATCAAATAACTAAACGGACTCACCAAAGTATCATAGTCACGTTTTAGTTGACCACTAAATTTCCTATTTTTAAACTGTTTGTGACCTCAAGAGTCAGGGGAAAGAAGTGTAATATACTATGTAGGTACTATGGATAGTAGGTACTATGGAGACCTTTTACATCTCCAAATTAACATATACCATTAATATACATCTGACATATGTATATGTACATCTCTCGGTAAATATGTGCCCAGCGCGGTAATCACGTAACGTTTTCGACCGTTAGTACGATAGATTTAAATGTCAGATCCCATACTAAAACTGACATTAAATACGTACCAACGGTAGTACATATCGTTACGTGATTACCCCGCAGGTATATTTATCTAATGTGTTACTTAATGTTACTATTTCTATTCTTTTGTCATTGTACTGTAAATGCATTTGTAAAACTCAGACAATGTAAAAGAGCCCTTGAGGCCTACTTGCAGAATAAATATTTTGAATTTTTGAAAAAACTGTGACTTTTTTCCCAGTCACGAATTGTTCCACCAGCTCAAACCAGTTCTGCCAACAGTCCTAAAATCGTTATTATCAGTTATCGGAGGATAAGGAAATGAGGGGATGAGGGGAGGTAAGGAATAAGTGTAATGGTGAATAAATCAGCAGTATCAATGTAATGTCAATAGCTGAGGCGGCCGGTGCGACGGGAGTAGGGTGGATACGACACGGTATGTCACGGCATTTTTTTTAATTGCTAGTGGGGTTGTTTTTAGCCAGCATTTAGCCTAAGGGTAAAAGACGAGGCCGAATATTAAGCGAGCTCACCCAGAAGATTTCTATTCCAAGCTAAGCCCTTTAGCACACTCGCCGATACATCTAGTAGGTAAACAAAGTCTTTTTATATTTTTTACAAATTTGTTCAGAGACTGGATCCGCGCTGGATTTATGTTAGTACAGAAAAAAACCAGCTGGATTCAAAATGCTGCTGGATTGCAATCCCTACATGTAACTTTGCGTCTGTGTGCTAAGTTTTGCAGGTTAGCCTCCTGGCTTTGCCATCCGCCGAAATTACCTAGTATTTTAGCATTAATTGTAGGTAAGTCACAAATTTAGAACAAAATTGCAAAATTTAGGTACCGAGCAGGATTCGAATCTGCGACCTGGCATTCGCGGCCAGTCGCTCTAGCCATGCAACTGAGCTATAGGTGCAACCCACACCTGGCCCCCAAATTCTTTAACCGTACCCTCATTTATACAAACGCCTTAAGGAAGGCGTACAGCGACATCTACCGCGACTGACGTCTCAAATTATGTTGAGAAATCGTCAATTACCTACGATGCGCCATCCCATACTAAATTAATTTTGTATTTATACTGGCCGCGAATGCCAGGAGGTCGCAGGTTCGAATCCTGCTCGGTGCCAACATTTTTAAATTTTTCCTTTATTTCTAAATTTGTAGTTTGCGTTGGCGGTATTACTGCTTAATACAAAATGAATGTAGGTAAGTCTCTATGGATTTAAAAAGATATGCATATATCATATGCATATGCATAGATAGATATGCAAATGCATGATATTTATCAATAAATAAACAAGTGCGATGACTCATGCGCTGTTTGTTAGTAGAAGTGGAAAAATACAGTTTTTAGCTTTCCGGCATCCATGCGGTAATAATGCAGGGATCTCCAAAGAAGAAAAAAAGAATTACTACATATACATAAAAAAAATGCCCTTATGCCTTGCCTAAATGTCCTTATTTGTTTGTATTTTTTGTGTTTTTTTTTTTGTGTACAATAAAGTTATTACATACATACATACATGTAAAATATATGGTGTAGCACTTTATTGTACACAAAAACAGGTTAAAACAAAATACATGTCACATAAGATTAAATACAAAGGCGAACTTATCCCTATAGATGTTACTGTTACTTACAAGATAATGAAGTAAACATGTCATATTCATACGTTACACTCACACAGAAAATAGCTTAAATAGATGAGCTTTCTTAACCCTTAATATTGAATGAAGTTTAAATATTAATTTTATTGTCATTGGCTTATCCCCTTTGGTCCAACGTACATTTGAAGTCCATTATCGAGTCGATGGCGAGATTGCGGCATAATTTGCAATAAATATTAGGGCGTCGACAGACGGCTTTGTGAGGTGACGCATGTGTACTCGCCTTTATGGCCCGCCTTATGATCTATTAGAGACAATATATATTTAATGGACTATTGAGTAGATCTAAAGTAAGTAAATATCCTGCTTGTGACTGCAGGTAAATGTGCATGTGCTTGACACGGACCCAAACTTGGACACTTTCTATCTTTGTCATGTGAACAAAAGCTGTCACTGAAAACTATTAGGCGTTAAACATTAAGACATTTGCCGTAATAGATCTTTATGGACTAAACAGTGAGTACTCTTTACAATTTTTGTAACGTTAATTTATAAATTAAACGATCTTAATCTGTAAGTGAATTTCTATTTTTGTTATAAGAGCTGCACAGCCTCTTCAATGATTGAACTTGGACGATGCAGCCGTACGTACAACGAAGTACGGAACACAAAAGAAATATGATTTTAAATTTAAAAAATATACGTTTTCAAACGAAATTTTCACAATTTCCTTTGGTCAATCTGTGTCCTTTTTTAATCTTCTTGTTTTTAAAAATCTATGGCTAATTTAAATTTTCAAGACCATAGAATCTGGCGTTTCTGCTCCTCTAAATCACCAAGCTTTCCCCATACACAATAACAGTAGGCACCGTTATATCTACACGATCACCATTTACATATAATTTGCTTCAATAAATCGCAAACGCATAAATGGCTTTCAATGGTTATTGATAGAAAGTAGGATCAACTTAAACTTTAGAATTATTTAACTCCCACAATTATCCGTTAACACAATTTGAATCTTCCAGTCCAGATGATAGAATTGATATTCATATGGGTTATTTCGTTAGAAGTTGGGCTGTAATAATTTCAAGTGGTAGTTTGCTTGTTTTACAAGCGAATTAGCATCGAATACAAGCTTAACAGTTGAATGTGTGGTTAGATGTGAGATAGTCGGTAAATGCCTTAGAAGTGGACTTTAAGATTCATGTTGGTGTTATGCAGAGATGTGACAATACCTATTCAATCTATATGATGGTGCTAATACAGGGTGCCTCTTACCATGGAGCCTTAAACACAACGGTAGATTTTGCTCCTCATACTGAACTCTAGGTTCTTTCGGTAAAATATTCAAAACATATTAATCTAAACTTCATTGTACACTTTACTTTTTAAGAAATGCTCATTGTCATGTAAATTTTTGCAAGTTTCCGTGCGCGGGCGACGTACACAACATATCAGCTAACATCAGTACCCTTACCATGAGTTTGCAATGTTTGCTTTACCGTACTCGCTAGCGACTGCGTAAACGATTTAGTATGGCGATTCTTAGTTCCATGGCGTAACCGCCAGAGGCGCTGTACTTTTGTCCATACTAAATCGTTTACGCAGTCGCTAGCGGGTACGGTAATGCAAGCATTGCAAACTCATGGTAAGGGTACAGCATACTTATGTAAATTACTAAATACTTAATTAGTTTTGTACTAACTACTGAGCAGTAACGCTACTAACGCAAACTTCAAATTTTTAATTAAAGGAAAAAGTGGCTAGAGTGATTTGCAGCGAATGCCAGAAGCCATCGCAGGTCTGAATCCTGCTCGGTGCCTACATTTTTTTTTCTTTATTAAAAACAATTATAAACACTTCTCAATATCTGTATGTGAACTTACTATGTTAGGTATAAACACAGAATAAGTAATAGTACAATATAAACATAGTTCTAACCAGAGACTAGGAATTATATAGACTGCCAATGCCTATACATTGTGGCGTAATTTTAAAATAATGGGCCTGCTGTAGCTAGTTTCACTATGGAGAGATCACTTTACCATTTAATTCGTATGCCACTAAGACCTCTGCTTAAAACATAGCGCCATCTGTTGGGAGCTTCTACGTTGTGTTCATAGATGGCGCTATGTTTTAAGCAGAGGTCTTAGTCGCATACGAATTAAATGGTAAAGTGATCTCTCCATAGTGAAACTAGCTACAGCAGGCCCATTATTTTAAAATTACGCCACAATGTATAGGCATTGGCAGTCTATATTATTCCTAGTCTCTGGTTCTAACGCTTTTTTCTTGCGGTACAATACCAACGGGTTATCACTCGATTATCACAAAACCCGCTATTGTCCTGTTTTTCATCCGGATATAACAAACCAATTTATTTGCCTTAGATAATAAAATAATAACGTAACCAATTAGTATGCAGCCCGGGAAGGCATCTGAAAATAATAATTATTATTTTCATTTATGTTTATGTAGTTAATTGATAAAACATTTTAATTGAAAACTACATCCTAATGCATCATGCTTTAAGATAGTTATTAAGATATTTATATAATTATCTGCGTTTTACAAAACATTATGATGAATCTTGACTGGACATCCAAAGGACTATTTATTAGTAGAAAATATTTAAGCAACCTAAGGTTTGCAGACGATATTGTCATATTTTCTAAAACCACAGGACAGAACACTAGAAATAATGATAGGTAAACGATTTAAATCGAGTGAGTCAAACTATATAGGCCTAGAATTAAATGTACATAAAAGTAAAATAATGACCAACTATAAACAAAGACTAATAACAGTAAATTTAATACCTTTAGAATATGTTCAAGAATACGTCTAACTAGGTAAAGTACTATCATTTAAAAAGAACAGAAAGTTAGAGGAAGTCATTAGACGGATCGCCATCACATGTAACAAATACTGGTCATACAAGGAAATATTAAAGTCGAATTTACCAAATAAAGCTCAAGAAAAAAGTACTAGACACCTGTCTACTGCCATGTCTTACTTATGGGTGCCAAACATGGATCTATAACTTACAGACAAGGAATAAAATACAATGCTGTCAACGGGCAATGGAAAGGAACTTACTAAACTTAAAATTAATTCATAAAAATAAGGACATCCGACAAAAAAATACTGGCATAATTGACGCTCTGACATACGCACAACGATTAAAGTGGAAATGGTGTGGCCATACAGCACGTCTAAACAAAGAAAGGTGGGCAAAACCAAACACTTTAAGGAACGGCCCTACAGAAATTAGATATACCTAGCGGAAGGCCTAAAGAAAGGTGGATTTATGAAATAATAGTTACAGCAGGCAAAGCCTGGGGCAACAAAAGCGGAATACCGAAAATAATGGCTCCATCTGGAGGAGGCCTTCACCCGAAGAGGGATTCCTACAGTTAAATTATAGTTTATTTTATAGTATAAACATTGTTAACGCGGTAAAAATAGGTGTTTTAGGTATATTTAAGTAGGTTATTATTATTTATCCTTAACATAATTATGTACTAACGCGATATTATATAGATAATGCATTTTATTTTATGATACGCTCTCGTACGTTTAATTATGTTCCTATATATAATCATCGTTTATTTTCCTTATACATATTTTATTATCACGGTTAGAATAAATAATAATTAAAGTAGATAGGTTTAGTTACAATATGACTGGAACATACTTTACTAATACTACATTACTTTACGTTTATTTATTTTTGATGGCTTATTATCATGTCGAGAGTAAAATATAGCTTTAAAATTGCTTCTGTGAATTTGACAGTGATATAATATACGTATTTAAAAAACACTCGTCCGCGTTATAAACCTCCACTCCCTATTTAATTCCGTCAAGGGATGATTGTCGGGATAAAAAGTATTTAATGTTAATCCAGCGTTTTTGCGTGGTTGAGTAACAAACATTTAAACTTTCGCATTTATAGTAATAGAATGATTCTTACAATTTTATGGAATCATACTTTACACCGGTGCGATTACGGAACGTTTTCGACCGTTCGTAAGGACGATCTAAATGTGAAATCCCATACTAAAAATGACATTAAATATGCCTACCGTACGTTCGAAAAGTTATGTGATTACCCCGCTGGGCTGTTATTTACAAACTGATTCGTCCTCACCTCTCATCTCACCCCCCACCGTTTTTACGGAAACTGTGAGTAACAAACACCCAAACATCTAAACTTTCGCATTTATAATATTAGTAATATAACCGGTCAATATGCTAGTGTAGGTAGCTCTAGCACGGCAAATCTATGTATTATGTATTACCATGTTTACTGATAGGGGTATCGCGCGCGCGAGATAAGGCACGCTTGCGCGTATAACGTTAGGTTACTTTGTGAGGATAACGAGATGGAATATCTCGTACAAACATACCTCAATACATACACAAGCTCACACCAGTTTCCCAAAAGGAGTAGGCAGAGAATTTAAGAGTTATGGCATTTATTTAACAGGCAGGGCTGGATTTCCGCCTCTTAGGCTTACATGGCGGCCCAGGAAGCCTAGGGGCCCCAGTGCAGTGGCGGATTTTTTTTAAAAGGGTGGAAAGGGCCCCAAATGCTAATATGCATAGGGGCCCTGGGTAGGTATCTAAGTCCGAGCTGTTAACAGGTAAGTTCACAAGTATGTAGTAATGGGTCCTAAACAGATTTAGGTTCGCGTCTTTCATATTGGACATTACTAAAGGTTAAGGGCTACAAAGCTTAATTTTGGTTTGATCTAGTAATCCGCATAAACAGTTTCTCCGTTTCCATAAATCCATGTGATATTAAGCGTAAATGCACATAAGCAGTCAACTATTGCCAACATTTGCGACGACTTTTGTTTTTTCATGTGTTCATGACCCTAAGGCGACTTCCTGATTTGTCGGTGCGGAGGCAGTACGATATGTGAAAAGTGTCAAATGTCAGTGTCATCTGTCAGTCGACTCGGTATCATTTTTTTACTACGCCCCTATATTTAAATGAGTGCTTCCTGACTGACGCGGGATGCGCGGTTGCGGGACGATGTGAAGGCGGTACTGCTCCGCTTCTGCGCATGATATTACTACTGCGCAAACGCAATACTGACAGTATTACGTCAAGTGAGAATTCTTGCGACGTCAGTAAATTTACGTCAAAGAAGAAAAAGTCACATATCGATCCCGCCCCGCCAAGTCAGGAAGTCGCCTAACATACGAGTACATATATTCCGATCCCTGCACTATTAGGCGTAGGCTGTATTGCAGAACACCAAGTAAAAGGCAACATAAAGTTAAATACTAAATTAAGAAAGTGACGTGAAGATTTTTCCATTAGCACCTTTTTAACTAGGTTTAAAGATGGGAAACATGGTAATACGTAGTGATAGATCGCTAGACTATTCGCCTACGTCTCTAATCCGGGTACATTTTCCAGTTTCTCACTCCCAACGCCTCACAAACCTCACAGGTAACACCTATATCAAAACAACCAACACTCAAGAATCTCACTTATCTCTATCCACACAATTACACAGATCAGATCAACTTTCTAGTATATCACCCGAAGGGGGTGAAAGTGGGGGAAGGGGGGCGTTATCAGCCCTCTCGGGCCATTAACTCTTACGATACAGCCTCACTTCATGTCGAGTACGCACTATGGGCTTAATTGATACAGGTGATGTGGGATTAGATCATTGAGTTGGTGATTATCACTACATTAAGGTAATTATTGTGAAGAAAATTAATTTGTTGTTGTTGTGGGAAATTCATTGGTTTTAGGCACTTTACACCCATTTTTAACCCCCGCAATGCAAAAGAGGGGTGTTAATAAGTTTAACAAGTGTATATGTGTGTATCTGTGACATCGAAGCTCCCTAACGGAAGATCCGATTTCAGTGCGTTTTTTTAAATCTTAAGTCTTAATTACGGAAATGGGGTTTTGCTATGTTTTGTGGGTATTTTTTTAAATTTTAAATTTAATTTATTGCGATATACATACACGTACTCAATTACATAATTCTTGTAATTATTAGGTTTCATATAACTCTGCACCACCTACTAAATCGTTATGATATAAGTTCTATGTATATAAATATTTATTTATCTATATAAGTACGTATATCTTCGCTTAGTACCCATAGTACAAGTTTTGCTTAGTTTGGGACTAGGTTGATTTGTGTAACATTGTCCACAAATAATTATTTATTATGTATTTATTACAAGTAGAAGAAAAAAAACCCAGAATTATTACGTTATTTTTAGTTCTTTTTGGTTTATTATTTCATTTTTAATGGGATAATCTAATAATACGAAGTTGTTACCTCAATATACATAATTCAGTCCTACGTAAAAAGCATAAATTTTTTTTTTTTTTAAATACCTGTTCCGATCCCTGCTTAATAACTCTTACGAGTTAACTGTATGTAGGTACGTATAGTCGCACCCTTATCGATTCAAGGGTGAGAATCGCCGACAATCGATCCAGACGCAGGGCTAACAGAATATTAGTTAATCCGGTATCGTCTATTCTATCTGGCTGCGAGGAATCGTTCATAAGAGTCGCGGGAAACCCGGCCCAGAGCGCGGCTCCATTGCACCATTTACGGCTGGAGTTATAACGGAATAATACAAATACAATACAAATACTCTTTATTGCACAATCTCAACAAAAGTAATACAGTAGGTACTACTGTACTGTACTAAAGATCGCTCATTACGAGTACATAATGACAATGAGTAGTGGCTATTCTAATTTAGCCTTATTAGGCTCGTAGCGACATCTACCGTGAAGTTGTTACAACTTTAGAGACGGCACCAACGTCTCAAGTTGCATTGAGAATCGTTGATACCAATGTGATACACCCATACTCACTTTAAATGTTGTCAACATTTTAAATAAGTAGAGGCAAACAACAGACGGTCTTATCGCTAATGAGCGATCTCTTCCAGACAACCTTGGGGAAATAATTAAAAGTACTTACGTACAGAAGGTTTTCGGTGTAACAAAACCAAAGTTTGACAGCTAGAAACTTTTGAACATGGCATAGCACGCGCTCTTTCGTTCCTAACACGATCTATATCGAAAAGAAATAACGGTGGTGGTATGCGAGAGACGGCTAAACAGCCGAAGTGACAAGAGGATCAGGATTGGTTAAATGATGCGAAATGATGTGTCATTCTCATGTAGGTAATAGGGTGTCACTTTGGCGGTGTCAATATTCAATAAACATGAGAATTCATTTGGTAATTTTCAATATTTACATTTGGGCCATAAAAAAATGCGAATATATTACAGTCCCATAACTTTTAATGTGTTTGTTTGTTTTGTCTAATTAACAACTAAAACTAGACCTAGAAATAAAACTAAATTAAAATTTAATATCTATATCTAAATAAACTAATTATAATTGTCTTATATTTGTCTAATTTACATTTGTTGCGATAATTTGACAGTTTTCTATCCACATAACCACATTATGTTATAAATTGTAATAATGAGTCGTCAATTCATTTATGCATTATTCAACATTAGCACTAACAAGCTAGACCTTATGTGCTAATGGGATAAAAATCAATCATCATACGAAACTCTAAGGCCAAATTTTATCAAACGCACGCAAACAAAAAACGACTAAGACACTGACTATTAAGGTAAATTCTTGATTGCATTCGTTTGACATAATCTGGCCTTACAGTTTTAGACGTACTTATACCAATTGTTGATATTACCTGAATATCGTGCCGTGTGTGAATGGAGACGCGGGCGGGCTGCGCGTCGCGATAGCGCCACGTGGCTTTGTTCTGCGATCGCATCGCGGATCATCATAAATTATTTATCCACCCCCAGGGGGAAAAATTGGGGGTAAGGTGTTGGAGTCGATAGTGGATTTAATCACATATCGTTATAATACCTAACGTTACATGTAGCCGAGCGGGTAAGAGACTTTCAATCGGGATATCGCGGTTTCTCATTCTATCTGGATTTATCTCGCGTTAAAAAAAACTTCTTTATAGTTTGTTCCATTTAAGATGCGAAAAACACTTGAAGCGGAATTTTACAATATCTTTTGTTGCCTTTGTATGAAAGGAAAGTATAACAAAGAGACGTCCTAAAACAAAACATTTGCGCACTTGTACTGTATTGATATATGTTATTCCTTCCTAATAAATCAAATAATATTGTATCGTTAACCGTTAAAAAAAACTTATTATTAGGTAGATTCATATTCTATTTGTAATAAAATGTATTTATTTGTATAAACACAGGTAAAACATACAGGGTTACAAAAATAGACTAGATATTAGATTTATGTATAATAATTAGACTATCACACAATAAAATATCTCAAAAAAAATATGATCGTACTACTTGTTTTCTGTATTTTATATATTCTATATCAATATTTAATTACAATTAACTAAAAGGGTAGATACAAATAATATTTAAAATTAAATAATCAAACTAAACAAATAACAATATTCAAATTAAAATAAAATATATCTAATTAAAATTAACCTTCTAACTAAAAGCTAAAACCGAATTATAAAACTAAGTTAAACTATTAAAAGTAAAAATAAAACTATTCAAAATCTAAGAAAGGCCCCCGTGGCATGGTGACAAGAACGCTGGCAGCGTTTAAATATTTATATTGTCATTTTAAGGTATCTATGCTTAATAAAGAAAAAGAACGTTGTTAAACACTATCAACAATAGAAGGGGAAAAATGATTGGACATTTGATACGACACGACAACTTCTTCAAGACCATTTTGGAAGGAAAGATAGAAGGAAGGCGAGGCAGGGGAAGACCAAGGCGCAGTTACATGGACCAAATAAGAGAAATAGTTGGCGTCGTGTCGTATCAAGAAGTCAAAGGGCTGGCGTGCGGCCGGGGAAAATGGAAAATACTCCACCGACAAGAGGATAACTCTTAAATTTGATGATGATGCTTAATAAAAATACTGATCTACTAGAAATATACTTGTATTGAACAAAGGCACCGCGAAAATATACATTAGCTATATATTTTGACAACCCCACCTGATGATATATTATGATCCGTGATAACGCGTGAAGAGGGCCAGATTGATTATGCTTATCGCACACCTGACGGCCTCAAGATAGATTCGGAAGGGCGATGGACGAAAATCGGTACATATACCTGCGAATGGTGAAAGAAAAAAATATAAATTTCCTGTGCAGAGGCGGGTCTCCAACAATGGGGTATTTTAATATACTCTATTTTTTTATCTATGAAGTACTATGCTATACAATAATACAGTAACTTTATTAATCAGAGCTTGCGTCAAATCCGGTAGTTCTGATTTTTTTGCAAACTTGATTATGATGTTGGCCCAATGAATAATCCAATTTTGGGAGCTCGAGCGCCGAACGCAACTTTGTAAAAATCGAAATAGTACATTACTTAACAAGGGCGGTAAAACAAAGAATGTCTCTGATCGCAGGTATTTGACGCCCGAGCCGAAGGCAAGGGCGATAAATATGCGACCTGAGGCTTTCTTTATTACCGCCCGTGTTAAGTACAAAATTTTATGCCACCCCCTGGCCAGGAAGTGGGTTTTTTCGCGCGCGGAGCGTGCGATAAAGGCCGCTTTATGGCCAGGTGTGACATAATAACATTTATGCTTCGTTCATGTCTTTACCTCAAAACTCTAAACAAATTTCTGAAAGCTACGATGTAACCGCGTTAACTAAGACTTTTTTTTCACAAAAGTACATATTTTTGGTAACTTATCTTTACGTCATCATTGGGCTAAAGAATAGCTTTACAGGGTATTCGCTACGGTTGGGTGGCTTTAAAAACACTCCCGAGGTGTAAGACGACACGCACAATTTGGCAAGAGATTGCCGGAATGATAGCAGAATAAGGATGTTATAATATGTATACGTACCGTGGTAAATGCCTCAATGCTTGACACCTATACCATAGCTATATCTTATGACTTAAGACTGATTAAAAAAAAAGGTTTTTCCCGTTTTTATGACTTGGAATGAAATTCACCTGGCCTATGTAAAAACCCATTTAACTAGTAAATCCTCTTTAATGTCTTCAATAACCGTTGGAAGTAACCAGCATTTTAATATATCGTACCCGTAAATATACTGGCCACGTACTTTAGCTCCTTCACCTTACGGTAAAATTTTTTAGAGCTGCCCAGTGTCACATTACACATGTTATGTGTACATGTACGAGTATATGTATACTAACACAGTTTCTCTAGAAACAACAGCGTTTACAAAAATGACGACTGTGCGGTAAAATTATGGCAGAAGTTAGGCTGTTTTAGAAGTAAGAGAGTACACCTGCCTTATCGGCTCTCACGCTCAATTGGGCTCTTAATGATCGCTGAAAACATCCCGCTCGGCTACCGCTATGTACTATGTATGTACGTTTAGTAAAAAATGAGCAGAATTAATACATGGATGAAAACCATGTTAATAGTTTTTTAAACAATTCACTTTTCATGTCATTTAGACTTACTGATACATTTTGGCATATCAAATGATAATTAATAACGCGCTTTTTCATTAACATGATATGACAATGTATTGGACTTAATGAGTTCATAAAATGACATTCGGATTTCGGAAAAATACTTTGGGTATCGGCAGCGACACACGAATGTAGGTACCTCAACATGTATTATGTATACAGCTGTTGGGCTTTTTTTAAAAACTTACAAAACTATAACGTACAGTCAAGTGCTAAAATATGGGTGCATACAACTTGCTCAAAAAGATGTCCCATAGCTCTTAATGTCGGTGAATTAAGGTTTTGGTACATATTTATGAGAGGATTCATTTGGTACATATTTTTGAACTTGACTGTACCTAAACCGCTAAACAGTTTAGTAAAACAAAACCATCAATCGAACTTAATGGTATTGTGCTTAATAACTTTATTGCAATTTGACTTTTTGTCATAATCTAAACAAAATACTTTTAACCAGGATTTGAATTCCTCCACCGATAATTGAAATAGAGAATACATATTATTTAGAACACATAATAGAGAATACATATTTTATTTGCCCGCAAAATATAATAGTTATTTTATTTCGATCACTGGAAAATACCCTATTTGTTCATTTAGTTAGAAAATGTTAGCGCTGACAAATCAAAAACACATTCATTTTCTATTACAAGATTACGTCCGATATTAACCAAAATTCGAATGATAATTTAAGAGCTCACGAACTGCACAGTCATGAAAACAAGTCTAATTGTGTATACAAACAAAGTATACGCAATTAAACTTATTTTCACATACATGTAGAGCACAATTCAAAATGAGATTGCACGAAATGTTAATCCCGAAACAAAATTCGCGACATCAAAATTCATATCTCGGTATCTTTAGGAGCCATCTTATAAGTCAAGGGAGCGTCTCCCCGTTAGGGTGACCAGGAAATCGAGTTTTAAGGACAAGTCCTTGCGTGACAGTTGGTAATAATTCTTTGTTTCAGAATTAGTTTAGCAGTAGTAGTTGTAAAACTATTGTAGGTACTAAATAGAAATTTACAGACATCATTTACAGTTTTTTCCCACGCGGGTTAAGGATGATTCACGCTAGACCGTTCCGTGTCCGGGCCGGCCCGTTTTCTAGTACAAGAAATCGACGGACTTCGCGCGAAAACGTGTATTCGGCATTATTTGACCGATAAAAACTGTCCTATGATGATATTTCATTCTGCGATCTTGCTATTCCACAAAATTTAAGAATGCTCCAAGTTGTGTTCAAATACAGATAAATACTGATACTTACGACACTTCGGTTTGCTCCCCGCGCACCAATGCGTAACGGATATTGCACTAATATATATATATATATATATATTAGTATAGCATCCACCAAGTGTGCAGCAAGAGTTATTTGCATAAAAAATATTTTAGAAGTTTAATACACATTGCTCAATTTAATTGGAACTAAAAAGCACCGACTACTTGATAATGCAGAACAATGCCGACGTTGACATTCTAGTATATTTTTTGCAAATCAAAGGATAAATACCGTACAGAAGGTATACTGAACCTTCAGAGTTTAGCGGTACGTCTATAAGACGTGCGTGAAACCTGATTTAACCCAAAGCGACAAGTGACAGACCCAGATCAGGGGGGCGATTTTTGAGTGTCGAACGCTCGACTTTTCACTCGACATCTTCACTTCCCTTTTTTTTAAATGGCTTTCCATCAAATTTATGATGATTTCGCCAACCACGTGTACATTAGACGTTGTTCGGTAACGACGCCATGACAGTAGGCAAGACAGTGTACGGTAGCGGATTCCGCTCGTCGTCGCCCCGGGCGCGTGCGCTCACCAACGCGGCGACGAGCCAAATCCCGCTCGACATATGTCAAAACACCATAGTTTTTTGACAGATCTCGAGTGAAAAGTCGAGCGTTCGACACTGAAAAATCGGCCCACAGTTTTACTTTGTCCTACGTGTCCTTAACGCATGGCGGCCCTACCAGGGGTATTCTTGCAGAGAGCAGATAACGAGGAAAGTGGGAATGATGTGTTACGTCGCGATACCGCCGCGTATTGATTCCGACAACTTATTATTAAATGTCAAAAGTTAAGTTCAATGGTTTGTGGATGGGTTTTATTTAACTTTTGTTTTAACCCTTCGAAAGCGCATGTTTAGTGTTTTCGAACAGTTTTAGCTTGAATTGTATTCGCTGCATAACGTGAAGTGATTGACAATAGTCTCAGATGGTAAGGGACGACAGACCTAAAACGTAGATCACACGTTTAGTAATAACTAACATGCCCTTACAGTTTAAATATTTAGTTTAGGTTAGGTTTAAGTAATTAGTAAGATCTTGTTTTGTTTCTTTTCTATATTATGTGTTTTTTGTGTAGTAAACTTCCATTACCAGTAATAACTTGAAATAATAAGGTTACCTATATATGTATCTCTTGTTTTTAAGACACCAGGCCCCTATTTAACCAACTTGACAATTGTCACCTTATAATGACAATTCTGTTTACATTGTCGGGCCCTATTAATCAATAACTTTGGTACAATGGTTAGACGGCCGTCGATTTCTTGTACTAGAAAACGGGCCGGCCCGGACACGGAACGTCTAGCGTGAATCATCCTTAATCCGGGATAATTTGCTTAATCGCCGGGACATGGGGACACCACGCTTCAAAGCGGGACAACCCGGCGTACCGCGACGTATGCCAACCCTAAGTTTATAGAACCTGAGTGGACGCACGAGCGTTGCGTCCAGCGTTGCGTCCACCGGGGCGTGCATGTCAAACAATTGAAACTCATACTGGTGTCCTGAGTCGCCGCCGCACATATAGTATGGACGCTCGGCCACAACGCTGGACGCGACGCCGAACGCTCCGCTCCGAGCGTCCACTCAGGCCTTACACTAAGCTTGATTTTAAAGTAAATGAGATCATACTCTGATGTCATCAGATTGGTACGTACACCATCAGATGGTGTACCAATAATAAAGCAAACTTTTTAAATGTCTATTGTACCAATGACTACTTAAACATAATCGTTTCACAATAAAACCCGACTCATAAAGTACTATTTAATTGCAATCAACCGAAAAAACGTCAGTCGTAAACAAATTCGCTCCCTCCACCCGCCAGTGTAAACCGAGCCCTATTACCCCAGAACAGAGTCCCCTATCACGATATAACCTGTTGCATCAGGAAATTGGGCCGTTCGCTCCGTAGCGCCCTCTACCGAATCACGTAATAACAAATTACCGGGATCTTTGGGATAATTAAATGTTCCCGTGGGATTTTTGTGTAAGGATTATAAGAATGTTATGTTGGGGTAAGGTTTTGTAGAGCACTGGACGAGATTTAGGCGAATTTGCTGTCTTTTTGTACAGTCAAGGTTAATGAAACAGGTACTTAACTATGTACTTAGGTATATTTTTAAATTTTGTCTGACCCACTTATATAGGTACACTGATAAAGATGTTAATTGCCTTAAATATGTCCTTGATTCTGTTTTACTGTAATATCCGGAGTCCGTCTCTAAAATAGCATTATTAAATCAATTCTAGTGATGTTTTGTGACTTCGGTGAGTGCGCTCAGGAGCTCCATGAGCTCATACCGCCTTCCCCCTTCTTCCATCGGACAGCCAGACGTACGGCTGGACACCATCCTTACTTGGTCGAAATTCCTCTTATTCGAACCAAGCGCTTTGCATCATCTTTTATAATGCGCACTTCTAAGGATTGGAATTCTCTGCCGGCGTTTGTGTTTCCGAGCTCATATAACCTAGATCTTTTTAAGGCACGAGTGAATAGGCATCTTCTGGGTGAGCTCGCTTCATCGTCGGTCTCATCTTTACCCCCTGGCTAGATGCTGGCCAAGAGCGATCCCATTTTTAATAAAAAAAGGTCGAATAATAGGGATGTTGACACTAAATACTCGTAAGAAAATCAATTGGTTCGATCAATTTTTGTATTGGAAAGATCGTCATTGAGGTCATTGACGTCACAGATCTCACAGATCTGTTGCGTTTTGTCCGTCTAACCAGTACCATTAAAACGGTTTCAGCTTCCTTATAGATATTTTAATCAGATTTTTACTATTTGGCATATTTTTTGCCTTGTTTCTTTTGGAGAAGTCAAATTTTGAGTCAACAACACCAATTTAACGAATCTGTTTTTGGATTTTTCAAAATGGCGGAGCAATGGGGGTTGAAAGGGTAAAAAATATTGCTCGCCAAGTCCAAAAGAGAAACTAGTAAACAAAAAACAACTTAACCGATGGGACTTAGCACAAGCCTGTGGCTCAATTAAACGCTCCATAAGATTTGTATGCCTAACGGCCCTACAACTACATGGTGTTTACTCCTGTATTCTTAGACCATTGTGCATTGTCACTAACCTGTGTCGAAAAAAAGATATATGATTATGATGATGATTATTAACTTAATTGCAAACCCTGTTAAGCCTACCATAAAGAATTATTAATTATTAATCCCTCTATATGTACGCGACATCGGCGGGCGCGGCTGACGGGGGTATTATGAGCACACATTTCATTTTGTTTGTGGTAAAAATTAATTATGAGATAGTATCATTTTAAGGTGGGACTGGACACTGGAGATAAGCGTACAGATACCTGGTAGCAGGTAATTAATTAACGGGTACGCCTTTGTTTGGTTTGGGCACTGAGGAAGTCTCATGCATATTTATATTTTACTAGTTGCGAAGAGTTTGAGCTTCGGCGAATTGTCTATCGTTTTGACATCACTCCGGTCAACGTCAAATCTGACGTGTTCTGCATCGCGCCAACGAAGTTTCCGTGTTCTGCATCGCGTTAACAAAGTTTCATAAGGATAGTTTGAGTCCCGGGGAAGGACATAGTTAGGACACTTTTATCCTCAAGAGGGGCGGAAGTTTGTAGTGAAGAGCGATGACTTGGTACGCGCCTGATATAAAAAATAGCAATTAAATTCTATCGCGATGAAGCTCGAAACGCACTCACAGCGGTAGCGGGGCGGGGCGTCGCGGTGCGGAGGCGGTACCGGTTGTAATATTCGAACTAATATGAAAGGGTCCGCACAGAACGCTTTTTCCCGGCCGGTTTTCTGACAATCGGTACCGCCTCCGCACCGCGCCGCTACCGCTGTCAGTGCGTTTGCAGATTAAACGTGTTCCACGCGGACGAAGTCGCGGGCAAAAACTAGTTATGGATAAGCTAGTATGTATATGTTGGATGTAGGTCTTTGTCTCGCAAGGTCGACGGATACTTCCTCCCGATAAGACAGCCTTGTGGGTGGTATCGGAGGCTTTGGTGATAACACGTGCATTTTAACTATTGGCCTTAAGTGTAAATTTAACCTTAGAGTGATATTGATATACCTCAAGGTTGTCTTTTTTTAGGGTTCCGTACCCAAAGGGTAAAACGGGACCCTATTACTAAGACTCCGCTGTCCATCTGTCACCAGGCTGTATCTCATGAACCGTGATAGCTAGACAGTTGAAATTTTCACAGATGATGTATTTCTGTTGCCGCTATAACAACAAATACTAAAAACAAAATAAAATAAATATTTAAGGGGGCTCTTATACAAAAAGAATTTAAAGAACTTTGCTCGTTGCATTCATTTGGCGCTGGGTCTCTAAATGTATGGGAAAACTAAATTCCGACTCGCACTTGACCAAAATTATACTTGATATTATTTAACGTTATTATTTATAAATAATGGTACGGAACCCTTCGTGCGCGATTCCGACTCGCACTTGGCCGGTTTGGCAAACAAGCGTACGGTCCATCTGATGGTAATCGGATACCGCAGCCTATAGACGCTCGAAACTCCCACAGAGTAAAGTTAACCAAATAAAAACTAAAACACGGCATAAAAACAGGATTTTTAAAGTCGCCCCTCAATTTGAAAGGAACCCCGGTTATCCGAAAGTATAATTAAAATAATAAAATATTAATAAATAAATATTTGTGGACAATCTTACACAAAGCAACCTAGTCCCAAACTAAGCAAAGCTTGTACTATGGGTACTAAGCGACGATATACATACTTATATAGATATAAATAGATACTTAAATACATAGAAAACATACAAGACCCGAGAACAAATATTCGTGCTCATCACACAAATAAATGCCCCGGCCGGGATTCGAACCCGGGACCTCCAGCTTCGTAGGCAGGGTCACTAACCAACTAAGCTAAAGCGGTCGTCAAACACAACACAAAGAACACAAAACACAAAAAACACACAATTTATATTTTCTTTTTCAGCTTTAGGTAATATGTATATTCCATTTAAATATGGAGTATTGAGTAGGTAATTCATTAATAATGAGAAATTGTATGACGTCTTTTGTTATAGATATAGTGCGGTTCATCAATGACTAGCATTATGGACACTGGAAATCCCTGCTGACAACTTAATTGTACCTATTATTAATGAATTAATGTTAATTAAAGTGTTGATCTGTTTTACGGTAAACATCCTTATCAATAGTGCCCGTAGACAAATTGTGTAATACATGTCCTTAAATAAGCATTATAACTATTATGAGTATTTCTATAATAACCTAAAAATAATCTAAACTAAAAACAACTTTATATATAGCTTTAAAGATCATATTTCAATGATATTTATTTCGTATCACAATATACAATGTAACTAAAAACATAACATAATTAAATATAAAGCTAAAACTACTTACAATTAAAATAACTAAATAAAACTAATTGAAATAATAAAAATACTAACTAAAATATACTAACTATAAGAAGAACACCCCGTCGAGCAGGTCGCATTGCGGCATGGACCCCATCACGCTGGCGGCGTTACCTCTCTGAATCGCCAGGGCGATTCTTTGTGAGAGGTAAGCGCCAGCTCTGGGATCACCTGTGGTGTGGATCAGCCGCTTCGACAAGGCCTTAATAATTAATATATAGCTTATTTACTATATTTAAAATAAATAAATAAATATTTGTGGACAATCTTACACCAATCAACCTAGTCCCAAACTAAGCAAAGCTTTTATTTTGCTATGGGTACTAAGCGATTTACCCGTAAAAAATTGGCTCCAAGTCGAAGCTGGGCGGTAGAGTGCCCGGAAGGCTGGCTGCATTGTCTGAACAGCAATGCTGATCCGCTGAGCAGGTTACGCACCAGCCTTCTGATCATCAGTTGCGGATGCAAGTCGCTTCGCCAGCTCCTTGAAGGTGCAAAGAGCTGCAGCTCCCCAGGGTGCGAGTGTCTCCACACCAAACGGCCCAAACATGCATCAGCCACCGTTAATGGCCGCATAATTGAGCCGCTTGAGGTGCTCTGCCGCGTCGGCGGCAGCCCCAGCCTAAACCGAGGTCCCTGGAAGATGAGAGGGTTGAGATTTTCCTGTATTATTCATGCATGCAGACATGCCATAGGTGCGGACGTAGCTGTCACTCTCGCCGCTAACGATTACAGACGGTTTGGTGCAACCTACCCTTAACAACAACAAGAAATCGACGGCCGTCGCGCGTCCGTCGATTTCTTGTACTAGAAAACGGGCCGGCCCGGACACGGAACGGTCTAGTGTGAATCATCCTTAATGTCACGTCGCTCCATCTTCGGCCTTGTCTTCAGCCGTCGGCAAAATGCTAGCCAAGTGTAAAGACATTTGCAATCAAAAAGAACGAAGCAAACCTCGGTTTCTCCAAACTTCATATCACTGATTTCCAGTGACACCACTATCTTTCTACCTATTATAATCCCTATCGATAAACGAAACGCTTTTTCGCCAAATCTCCAAGGATCTGACTACAAGTTTAAACTCACACACACTCACATATACACGTGTGTGTGTGTACGGACGGGCGTCGCGGCGATAAGGATGTATTAGCGCATTCCGCCGGCGGGTGCCACTGTATTTATTCTTATCCGGAATAAGTCAGGTTACACCCCTAGTGATGTGCCAAGTGTCGATTCAATTTCAAGGCAAGACCAGTTCATTAATCGAGGATAATATGACATATAATTTACTGAATATTTACGAAAACGCGGAGTTCCGTAGAGAGCGGGATGGTTGATTGCAAACTCGCGCGTGCGAGCGGGACATTTGCAATGGCGCTGCCTCGCCTTAACAGCATATAATTTCTACTATCACAAATAAATGACTTTGACAGGAATTGGAAACCGGGACTTCGTCGGGAGGGTCACTACTAGGCTAACGCGGTCATCATGTGCGTTAAGTGTGCAGAAAGTACTCGTTTGCGCTCGATCTTAAACTGAGCATTAGAAAATTCTGAATGGAGATATGGAATATGGAAAGGATAGAGACCTGGTTTGCCATATCCTGTGTGCAGTAGGTATTTTGCGCTAAGCGACCAGGGTACCCCATAAATATGGTACGGTTTAAAGACTGTCCTTCAAGATCAACCCCACAAACCGGGAAATCAAATTTGAATGCAAAATGCGGGTATTACATGTCCCCAAACTGCGTGTGTGTGGTATGTTTAACAATAAGGTAAATACGTTTATATACTCACACCAAAACAAAGAACGCGAAAAAGGTACTACAATCCTTGCAAACTTTTGCTTTGTCATGTAAATAAATTCCCTTACCAGGATTCGAACGCAGCACCACGAACTCCGATGGCCAAGGGTGGTATAGAAACACCACTTCCTAATAAAAATATTCAAAAAACTAAGTTACCTCACCGCCACTATCGACTCGCGCCCCAGCGAAGGGGGTGAAGCTTGGAGCTGCGAGATAGCGCGATAACATCGCGGGTGGCGGCCCTGATACGGAATAATAATAATTTTATTATCGCCGCCAGGGTTGACACGCGCCGTTATATTAATTAACTGTTTGTTTACTTTTTATACTGTTTTATGTGGAGTGGAAATTATTTGTCACCAATTTTAACTATACTCTTCTTTAAAAAGCATTTCGTTAACTGTCGACAAGTTGATTAGAGTTTTGGTAATTATCGAGTAATCTGGTCAATAACACTGTGCGAGTGGCGCAGCAATATAATTATACACGTGTGGTAGAGATAGTAAATGGCGTGTCAATGTACGAAAGTCTACGTGCTTAGCGACCTTACTTTGCCCAAAATAATTAGAAGCTGTAAATTTATTCACTGTCAAGTATTTGTGACCGTCCAGCTCACTGGGGCCTTTATGGTCGGTATTGAGTTACGCACGGATCTATAATCTACAATACATAGGCTACCAAAAACAATGATCACCATGTCCCTAAGTGCCATACTTTTTTTTTAATAAATGGTCAAAGTTACTCAACCCAAAAATGCACTTTTGAGAAATAACTAAGAGAAGTTTAAAACTCATTTAAAGTATGTTCCCGTGGGAAGTTACATAGATGATGATAGATCCTAAATCTTGAGGTTCTCTTCTATAGGAAACAATCAAAGATTTTTCAATTCCACTACCCCGTTGAGAAAAAATGGCCTTTGATCAGTGCAAGGCGCCGATCATAAAAAAGTAAGGAAATTTGTAATAGGTGAATTATTATTTCGTATTTTGTGATCTTTGTCATAGTGTATGCTAGAAAATAGTTTACTTAACACATCGAATGGAAAATAAAAACAAAATCCTAACGTGATATATATTTTTTTATAAATATAGAAAATGATATTTTTTCTATCTCGTCCAGAATAAATTTAACAATTTCCGTGTAGTATACCATACTTACCTGTAATAAGTCTAGACAAGCCTTACACAGGTTTTATTTTTTTTCTATGTCAATTAGTTTCAATTTTATGACCGATTAAAGTTACATGAAAATCAAGGTTTACTTCCATACAATTGAGAAAAGGGCCCTTATGGACGAATGTAACCAAAAATGTAAGTAAATAATAATATTTACATAGTCTAAGTAGCAATCTTGTATTAGAACGTAATTCTGAATAAATCTTTTCATTGCAAGTTTTTTGAATTTTGCGTAATTTTTAAATTATACGAAAAAGCAATTTCGCATAGTAAAAATTATTTTTTAACTCTATTTAAAAAAAACCGACCAAGTACGTGTCGGAACATGCACAATAAAGGGTTCCGTACCGAAACCTACTAGTCCATATTTAAACCCACTATCCGATACGTCGAATTGAAAAAGGTCGTATCTTCATAGTAAACTCACGGCACTTACGCCCTTTTGTTTGGGCAAAACAGTTTTTCAGCAATTACTCAAAAACCAGTAGCCGTATTTTTATCAAACCAAAAATCGTCTTAAGTATTTATTAATGTACAGTCACCAGCATCAATATCTGCTATAATAAAGGCGCCATAAATATTTGACCCGTCTTTACGGCCCTACAAAGGAGCTGTGTCGGATATTTATGCCACCATTGTTTTGGCAGATATTAATGCTGGTGATTGTACACCACCTCATTTGTTCAGAATTTTCATACATTTGGAAATGGCCCTACCTTTTTTTTAATTTCACGTTACTATTAGGTATGTAGCAATTCATAGAATAATACTTTCCTACCATATATTTTCATAATTAGAGAGCTTATAGTCGGCTGTGACATACGGACGGACGCACGGACGGACGGACGCACGTACGGACGGACGGACGGGCAGACATGATGAAACTATAAGGGTTCCGTTTTCACCATTTTGGCTACGGAACTCTAAAAATACAATTAATAGGAAATGTAATAAGAAACAAAAATTTTTGCAACGGTCATGCACGACTAGAACTTACTTGACTTGAGACTAGAAATAGGTATTTGTAACGTGTACCACTAGAATCCAGTAAACAGAAAAGGCAAATAAATAATACAGAAAATGGTTAGAAGTAATTAGAATAAGTTATTAACCTATTTTATATCATTATTATCTGACCTCTGCCATAAGGGCCCTTTTTTACTAAACTTTGCAACTAATTTAAAGGTAGAAATACTTAACTTATACGTGTGAAACCAAGCTAGAAATACACATCTAGTCTTATACTTTATCAATATGCAAAAAACAAAAAATATGTGATTTTACCGTATTTTACTAAAACGCTGATATCTACGAAACTAGAAAGTGCCATAAGGGCCCTTTTGTTATGGACTGACTCATTTGATTAATTTGAGTAAATCAATAATAATCCCGTAAGATTGCTTTAAGGAACGCCCGTGAGCGTATTAACATTTGTATAGTAAAAATCATAGTAAAATTTAAGTCTTAGACAAAAACAGTATCGGTGAATTAACTAACGCACTGCTGCACAAAACACTACCTACTTGCGGCAAATATTTGTACATATAGAGGACGTAACTAGGTACATTTTAATTGATACCTACTATTTCGTAACGAAAGTTATCCATATAGTTGTATCCTTGTATCGTATGAGTATTTTCGTCACGAAATGGTACCTATCAGCTAAAATGTAGACCTAGTGAAGTCCTTAATACTATGATTCGGATTATCTCTCAAAGTATGATATCAAAATAATTTTGCATATGAACATCTATACAAATATGATGGTAGATCACGTAATATTAAAAAAATCGTAAATTGTTAAGACGTACCCTACTAAACTAAGACTAATAAAAAAATAATTAATAAAGAAACAAAAAACCCGCCTGCACTAAAAATACCAAAACAAGCAATAAAAAGTTTTTGTCAATATTGCATTGTCATCTGAACTAAAAGTGTATTCCTAATTTCAGCTCAATACTAGTTAAGGATAAAAAGCAGTCGGAGGCATGGAGTAGCATTAAATGAGACTTTTCGGCCAAATCCATGCCTCCGACTGCTTTTTATCCTTAACTAGTATTGAGCTGAAATTAGGAATACACTTTTAGTTCAGATGACAATGCAATATTGACAAAAACTTTTTATTGCTTGTTTTGGTATTTTTAGTGCAGGCGGGTTTTTTGTTTCTTTATTAATTATTTTTTTATTTAAGACTTTTTAGTTTCAACTATGGTTCTTGCAATTCAGTGGCGGCGCCTGAGATTTTTATAGGGTAACCCGGAGCGAAAATTAGAAATTGAAGAGTCATCAACTAGGTACCTACTAGTATACCTCTTTGAGAAAATTGTAATGAACCCAAACACGATAGTTATATCTAGTGAAGTTTATGAATTGCTATGACCACCTTCGGACTTTCTCGTCAGAACGGCTTTATGGCCACATAATATTGCAACGAAACTTGATTCACACATATATAAAATTTCAACTCAATATCTTCGTAGGGAAGTCACGGCACTTACGTCCTTTTGTTTGGGCAAGACAGTTTTTCAATGATAACTCAAAAACCCTTAATCCCATCTTGTTCAAGCCAAAAATCGTTGAAAGTGTTTATTAATGTGCACCACCTCAATTTTTTCAGAATTTTAATCTTTATAGTTTGGAAATTAGAGGGTGGGGGGGACATATTTTGTACGACATTGGAAGCTATTATCTCTCCAACGATTGACTTAAATGGAAAACTTTTTTAGTAACCTGTACGTTATTTTTAAAGCCCTATCCAAAAATACACGTCACAATTACTTGCAATGAAAAAAAAATTCATCCCCCGGTTACATGTATGGGGAGCCACCCCTAAAATATTTTATTTTCCTAATTTCACATCACTTTTATGTAGCGGTTTATAGAATACATCTTCCTACCAAATTTCATAATTGTAGTACTTAAGTCTCCGAGTAAATCGGCTGTGACATACGGACAGACAGACAGACAGACCCAAACTATAAGGGTTCCGTTTTAGTCATACTGGCTACGGAACCCTAAAAACAACGGGTTGCACTCCGGAAGTGCCGTTAGAAGTGAAAATTCAATGACATGATTTAAAGAAAATAAATAACAAAGATATCGATATTCATATTCGAATAATCCATCTACACATATACCTTAAAGCATTTAAGACGGGAGCCGCCATTGATATACTTACCCCTCTGCCAAAAGCATAGGAGAAAAATCTGCCACGTTATTAAAAACTACTTCATTAATCGATTATACTTCAGTCTCAGAATCGTTCCCGGCGTGTGAAGAGCTCCGTCAAAATGCCTTAATGTGCTGTTTTTGAGTGCATAAAACGTTACAATTTATCAAATTAACACAAAGATGAATTATCATTTCACATGCACGTATATTTTGGATTTAATTATAATTTTCTGCACAGTTAAAGTTTTAATTGAAATCGGAAACCAAGCATCGATTACAAAGTCGATTCAAAATTATTCGTACTTTGACCCCTCCTAACATCGCAATCACGATACTAGGAGGGGTCAACTAGCTGGTCTTATATTACCACCTACGTGACCAGCTGAGTTGACCCCTCCTAACATCGCAATCACGATACTAGGAGGCATGCTATACTCCGCCGGCTTGTTTGGCTTTATGAAATGCGTTGCGTTTGGCATTCGCGTGCGTAGATTTTGTAGTGGTTAGCTTAAATCTATTATGACGCTAAAGTAAATCGTATTATCAAATTGTATTTATGTAATGGATATTTTGTATTCATAAATTGATGATTTATTAAGGGGAGGTATCCCCAACGCAAATGTCCCGCTCTAACACGCGTGAGTTTGCAATTAACCATCCCGCTCTCTACGCAAGCTCTGCGCGCAGTTTTGTAAATATTTTGACTAGACAAGATCCTTATGTAACACATATATTTTTTTTTAGATTTTTAGACACTATATTCTATGTCTCAGATGGTTTTTAAAAACTCAAAAGTGTAGCAAGATTTTGTAAGGCAAGCCGGTGGGAATCGGGTTGTATGGGCGCTCCGCCACTGTTGCAATTGTTAAACGTGTGTAAAGCAAACCTCGAATGACGATGACAATGAAAACATGAGTGATTGCGCATAGCGGATAGCGGATCCGACTATTAAAACTTTGAATAGTTATAAATCCTAAACGGTTGTTTTCACTAACTAATGACTAAAGAAACCTTATAATGATTTTAAAATACCTATTCAATGATACCCCACATGATATAGTTCGTCAACTTTATTTTTTATTTGTTTTACAAAATGATGTCTGGTGGCCGCCATCTTTGTTTTTTTTTTGACGTCACATTTCTAAGAACACTCGGGCTGGTAAGACAAATCTAACGATATCTCAAACATTAAAATCCGTTTAGGGAATTGGAAGATGGCAGGTAATAAAGAATATTACATACATACATACATACATACATACAAGATACGCGCGAAACACATAACCCTGCCTTGCAGTCGGGTAAAAAGCTAACTTTATGTATAAACTGAAATAAAAAATTAAAACGAAATGACTTTGATTAGATTAGATATACCTAACTATGGATTCGATTACCGAGATTATTTATTTACATTATAAATTTGCAAAACATATCAAAATTACAGCAATTTTACATAATTGTGTAAAAAAAATATTTTCACCCAAAAACTGACCAATAACATAGCACCTCCAAGGCTACCCTAGCGGCCCTCAGGGAGGTGCCCTTATCTCGTGCTCGCAGATTGAATACATTTCATGTGAGCACGGGACGTGTATGTACTTGCCTGTTTTTTTGCTGAAGTCATTTATTTGTATTTAAGTTTAATCAACTTGTTAAATTAGGTACTGGTTTTTATTTTATTTATATAGTATTCGCATATTGTCTTTTTTTTCACAGTCATCAACTACTAGGGGAGACGGTTCCAATGAGCACGAACACGATGGGTTTATCTTGTGTCATAGTTTAAGAGTTGCTATGGCCACCTTCTGTCACCATCACCGAACTTACATTAAGTAGGTATGCCAAATTTCAGCTCAATCAGATACCGGCAAATGGTTGAAAATTGAGTTGCAAGATTCCACCCGAAAAAACGTACTAAAAAATTGTAGGGAACAAAAGGTAATACTAGGGCGGTATACATCTTAGCTTTTGCTAGTTATGCTATTTTAGTATTAATTACTTTAGTATTAATTACTAAAATGTAGTAATTAGGGCAGCAACAAAAAACTACTTAGGCGATGTCCTGATTTATCGGTGCGGAGGCGGTACGATATGAGAAAAGTGTCAAATGTCAGTGTCAGCTGTCAGTCGACTCAGTGCCATTTTTTACTACGGCCCTACATTTAAATGAGTGCTCCCTGACTGGCGCGGGATGCACGGTAGCGGGACGATGCGAAGGCGGTACTGCTCCGCTTCTGCGCATGATATTAGTACTGCGCAAACGTAATACTCACAGTATTATGTCAAGTGAGAATCTTTGCGACGTCAGTAAGTTTACGTCAAAGAAGAAAATGTCACATATCGATCCCGCCCCGCCAAGTCAGGAAGTCGCCTTAGTTGATGAAAATTCTACATGAGCATTTTCATCAATTCAATGTTTTACGCTATTTTCTGTGCAAATTGATAAGTATCTTCACATTTCCTCTTCCTTACTTTTTGTACAGCGGGGTAATTACGTAACTTTTCGAACGGTAGTATATTTTAATGTCATTTTTTTGTATGGGATATGACATTCAGATCTAACTAATCTATGACACAAAGAAAATTCTTTCAAAAATTCTCTAATCATTTTACATGTAGGTATTTTTTGGATTAAGAAAAATCATTACGTAGATAAATTACAGTTCCAGTGACTCGTCTAGGTTTATGCGCTTTCTCGTGCGTAAGCATAGCCAATTTAAATGAACTTCAGTTGCAAAATGGAACACCCACATTGCAAACACAATCTAAACTAACAACAGGAAAACATCTAATTAATAAACGCCATTTTTGGAGCTATCGGGCCGTTATCGCCCGGTGGCATTAACTAACCGAATAACTATCGGTTAATGAGAGAACCGAACCAGATACTGTGGCAATTAAACCGAGGTTGTGAGCAAGGTTGGGGGAATGAGGGCTTGAGATATGGATTAGGAAGACAAAAATACTTACAGTATGTTAATCCGTAAAACCGCGAATTTTGTTATGACGAGGGGTAGGGCAAGCTCCCTCCATAACTTTTTTGGGCAAGTTTTTCTTCGTTTGTGTTTGCATTACAGTTATGATTTTTGGTCACTATGCTTATTTTTCTGTTGGCCATGTCCTGCAGGTTTTTTAGTTAACTCTTTTTTTTGTATTTTTAATTATATGAAATTTTTGAAATGTTCACTTCAGGTCCTTCGTATATCTAATATTACAACTTAAAAAATAATAATATCCGACGAAAAAAACGTACACAGTGAAGAACGTAACTTTGACACGTTGCGTAATGGCAGCAGTAAAGTTGACTTGTGTTTTTCCAACGGTTACAGCATTTTCCGAAAACTTTGACGATACAATCTTGCATTTTTGTTTAATACAGTTTTTATTGGACGTAACCCACGTCCTTATCTCGCTCGTAAACTGTCGATGTAAAGCCGGAGTTAACGGCTCAGGAACTGCAACTCGATCGGTGCAATCGGCCACCAATTGGGAGTTTACCAAATGGGACGGTGGTGGGGTTGCGGTGCTGCCGGGTTTCCAATGTTGCTGCGACATGAGCGTTTTTCCAAAAGGGATTTTATTTTTTATTTTTTTTATTTAGATGTTGTGGCTATTTATTCCCCAGCTTCTCAGCCCTCGTATCACTGCGATCATTACTGATCTATTGTGATCGCCACATACTACAATTCTCGGTCAAGTCCTGCAAACTGAAAGAATCGCAGGATTTTTCTGAACCAAAGACACTTAATCTCATAATGGCGCATGATGTGCTTCCCCAGCAATGAGCTACGACTGCGCATTAGGCTAGGGCATTCGGTTAGGAGTGCTGGGCTGCTACCGCGAACCACAAACGAAGTTTTCTCTCTCTGTCGCACTTATGTGCAAACTTGCAAGAGCGACAGAGAGGGAAAATTTCGAATGCCGTTCGCGGTAGCAGCTCAGGCGTCTCCTCCGCTTCAAAGCAGAGTCTGCACCGCCTTGTGTGTGTCACTCAAACCTATCGTGTGCATGTGCTTACCTAGGCAGCAATCCCCTGTGAGCACCCTTACCAGTATGCGTAGTTGGTTCCTGCTTAGCAGTAAGGCATCCGATGACGCCTTTTTGCTTAAGGCCTTGATTAGTATCTTGGATTGGTTCAGACATGGGACCGCTCTCCAGGCCTGAATGGTGTTATAAAAACAGTAGGTCTTCAGGGTGAGCTTGGGAAAAGGGATTACTGGCAGAATATTTGTTGAAGGATTATACTGGGTTGCATTTTTTTAATACAGCGACGGTGGCAAACAAGCGTGCGGTCCACCTGATGGTAAGCGGACACCGCAGCCTAGCATTGGAGTCAGGGAGGATCAAATGATTGGAGAATTTTGTACAGGACAAATGCCAAGCTCTGAAAATGCCCCTTTTTATTTTTTTAAATTTTCATTGAAGTATAAAACTAGGTACATAATTTACCGAAACTTTTAAGATATTGATCATACATTTCTTAGTAATCACTTGATGGCTTATTATATAGTCAATAATAACATTAATAACATCTTGGTACTATTGATTCCGCAACGCGTACCTAAGGTTACATAAAATACTGATGGCTATCCAATTAAATTACTGAATAAAAAAAAATAAAAAATGTTTTATTGCCAAAAACTTAAAATATGTATAACACAATGTATGAATGTATTCATTGTAAGCAGTTTGATGACAATGTCAGACAAAACGCTTGTAATAATCAAAATACCTGTGATGTCGTCGTGGGCATTGTAAGCGCACTGAGTGGGGGCGGGTGGGGGTAGCCGCTGAAAAACGTGAAAAGTGACCGCGATAAGGGCAGTTTTGGCGCGCGACAGCCGCGCACACGCCACTGTCAAGAGATCCTGCACGGGAATAAGGTCGCCTTTGGGAAAATATACCGAAATTGGTCAATACTTATTCAAAATGAAAAAACCAAATATGCAGTTATAAATGGTCCGATAGTGCCTAACCCACCCGGCGTCGCCATAGTAGATAAAATCGCCCTTCATTAGCACACAAGCTAAAAATTCTGCGATAAACAAAGAATGCCTACTGCAAAAACGCTATAGGGTCCAATCCTGGGCTAAGCCTTAGTTCTGACGGCTAGCGGTAACGCTAATATACCAGTCAATAAGGATACTGAGACTAAGGCGACTTCCTAACTTGGCGGGGCGGGATCGATATGTGACATTTTCTTCTTTGACGTAAATTTACTGACGTCGCAAATATTCCCACTTGACGGAATACTGTCAGTATTACTTTTGCGCAGTAGTAATAAAGTAATATCATGCGCAGAAGCGAACCAGTACTGCCTTCGTATCGTCCCGCTGCACACATTTAAATGTAGGGGCGTAGTAAAAAGCGATACTGAGTTGACTGACAGTTGACACTGACATTTGACATTTTTCTCATATCGTACCGCCTCCGCACCGACAAATCAGGAAGTGCCAGTTGCACCAACGTACGAACACAGACCGGTCATCGTCAAATATGGCGCCGGCAGCTGTCATCCCATAGAAACTTGTCAAACTTTCCATACAATCAGATTTGACGAACACCGCGACGGTTTGGTGCAACCCAGCCTTACATTTGATTCGCGGAAATTTCGAAAAATGTACTTGAATCACAGGAAAACGTAAACGAGAGGTTTATAGACTTATCGAATCAACATTCAATTAAAATATTTTAATTTTTTATATAACATATATAAGAATGAAAATACTCCTTATCATATATCGACTCCAACCCTTTTTAACCCCCGACGCAAAAAGAGAGGGGTGTTATAAGTTTAACGTGTCTCTGTGTATCTGCCTGTGGTATCGTAGCTCCCAAACGGATGAGCCGATTTTCGTGAATTTTCTTTGTGTCATAGATAATTTTCATCGACAACTTTCTCTGATGAGCCATATAATATTATCCGTGGTTTACAACACCGAATTTCGATTTAAATATTCAATGTGCAATAATACTGCTTAATAATTCTAAGAACATGATAGCGAACGAGGAGGATGTATGTATAACAATATGCGGCCTTAGGTCGAGTATTCCTTAGATAATGCTACAGTCTAGCTTTCGAGTCGAGCTCTTTTAATTCTTACCTTGTATTAAAAGTCCTTATTGATCCGAGTAAAGTTACCCGATTTAATATCAGTCACGCAGCTCCACGAATGCAGGTTGCATGCGCGGAAAAAGGGCCCGATAGCAGGCGCCATTTGATTGCGCTTGCAAAAAATGCACTTCAAACTGTTTGTATCAACTTTTTCAGATGCAGATTCTGAACATGTTGCGATAGCCATATACAAGATATCGACATTCCTGTGTCGTCGACGTCAAAGGTAAACGTCCCTGTACTCGCCACTGACAAAGAACTTTCAATTGACAACATTTTAAAATTTATAATGATGCCTAAATCGAAAACCATTTCGGTAAATATGCTACCTGAACGTAACAAAATAGTTTTTAGATTTTTTTGCTTCGCTAGATTTGAAGAAAATCGCCAAAATGTATAAAACGGAAGTGTGACGTCATTCCTACGACTGTTAAGGAGCAATGCTGTCAAACATAGGTGATACATATAAATTACGTCATAATTCACTTACGATTCGCTACTTTTAGATTAGATATTTTTGCATGTATATTAGGATTTCGGGAGAAACAAAAAAACACGTGGACCTTAAAATTTTATTTTCTATCGATCTAGGACATAAAAAGGCCAACTCGAAAATTTGAAATGTTGTCAATTATGTCATGATGACAGACAGAGGTGTTCTCTATTGGGCACTAAGGTAGGATATTGGGGACTAGGTTGATTTGTGTAAGATTGTCCACAAATATAGACAATCCCTTATAGGGATAAACTCTCCTTGTACTTTATTCTTGTATTTTATGCTGTGTTTACAATACAATGCTGTTGTGTTGCATTAAAGATTTTTACATACATCATCATCATCCTCCTAGCGTTATCCCAGTACAGTTGCATCCTGAAGGATGCCTGGGGTCCGCTACCTAATCCCAAGATTTGGCGTAGGCACTAGTTTTTGCGAAAGCGACTGCCATCTGACCTTCCAACCCCAAGGGAAAACTAGACCTTATTGGGATTAGGCTTTGTCAAGTGAGTGGGCAACTTGACTGTTAGAAGTTCTCAAGCCGCCCGAAGGCCTCCAACTCGGCTTAACGACTGCTGCCATAGACAGCAACCGGGATCAACGGCTTAACGTGCCTTCCAAAGCACGGGAGCGCTCAGTTAGTAACCACTCAAAGCGGTCACCCATCCAAGTCCTGACCGCTGCCCACGTTGCTTAACCTTAGCAAGCGTAAGCGGTGCGCAAGCGCCGCTGGGCCACGAGCGCTCCATTTTTACATACATAAATACTTATTTATTTAAGATGTCTTTAGTCGTCATTGGCGTTGAAAAGGTCAATATTTCAAGCCTAAAACTACACTCATAACCGGCATACGGCGCCCTCACATGCAGCGCGTGTTGATCTTATGATTGCCGCCATTTGCATAATGGTGCAGTTTTTTTCAAGAAAAACATGCCAAAGTCCAGTTGGCGTCAAGTTATGAGCGGTTAGCGAGAAGTACTAGGTACGCAGCGTTTACATCATCCGCGTAGCGTTTCCCTGTTGCCATAAGAATGGGGCCTTAATACCAAGATTTAGAGTAGGTACTAGAATTTGACACAGAAGCTGTTTGTCACAGAACATGTCACTTACTTAATTAACTACGATATTAAGGTCCGATCGGGTAAAGAGGAAAATGTATTAGTGTAAATGTATTTTCACTCGGGAATTTTTACATAAAACCTCACTTCCTGCTCGTAATCGTTATGGAACATCCGTCAAATTATGACGGTTTTTCCATATATACCTATAATATATGGTGATAATGAAATATGGTCTTGCTTATTATTCTCAGCCATTCCTAATAATAAGTAATAAATATCCCTACATGTTTATACTACTAACATTAACTTGTGAACGATTCGATGTGTTACTCAATCACGCAAAAACGACTGAATGCGTTATGATTGACATTATACTTATAGATCAACTCTATTGTTATGTATTGAGTTGAGATGGAAAGTGTCTATACCCTGTTAATAAAGGCAGTACAATCCACGGTCCGACGTTCACTGTACCAGTACAATTCATGAGTAATGACTAATGAGAAAACGTTAGATTTGAAGAATTTATTTTATACATAGCGAAATTTGTAGGACGTTTTATAATGGAATGGACGATCTTACGTATACTATATATATATGTAACTGTTATTTCGTATTAAAATATAACGAAACGGGACGCTCGCGTATCTAAATTCGATATGTTTCGTTCGACCCAATCCGCGGTTTATATTCATGAGCGTTCGCGTTTTATTAATATCCTTTTATCTGGCTTTCTCGAGAGTTTTCCATAGTAAAACTGCATTTAATAAAACACTTTCGCTTATCACTTGCACCCCGGGCCGGGGTCAATAGCGGGTCGTGCCCCGTAATCGTAATGATATTATAATGTAATTTAATTGTGATTTGGTTTCAGGTAAGTAGGCCATGCCGGTTCACCGTAAGTAAACTTTTTAATGACGTGTTATTTTCCTTTTTACATTTTTGCACGATTGACGTGTAGCGTTATGTCACATTAACAGGTCAAATGAATTGAAAAATTATGATATTTTTCAAATGTTACATGATCTTGCAATAAAATGTAGAAGATATTCGGAATACAAATTTAATACATTTTCTTAGGTTAAAAAAATTTTGTAAAAATTAGGCAATGATAAATGATACAATTTTAAGTTGAAATTATGTAGAAAGATAAAATAGATACATCTTTTCACCATATATAATAAACATCCATTAACAAATAACATTATGTCAGAATTGGCATGATTTATTTTAGTTTCAAAAAGTTAAAGTTATTGCACGTCCCATTCCTCAATTCTAATCTAATTCTTGACACTTGTCAAAAAATTTAAGATGTCCAACATTGGCACGTTTACCTTAAAATACAGTGACCCGGCAATTTCAATAGCGATCAACTTAGCGATTATCGCCTCAATCACCTCATGTCGCTTGTGAAATTGCCTTGAAACAGTTCATTCCAAACAACCTTCGAGTAAAATGTAAAAACGACATTCGACATATCCATATGTAACCACTACAAAAACATATTTCCCCACCATATCTCCCCATCTTATCTCCCAAGACAAGACATCTCAAAAACCAGTAGTAAAGCACAACCTTTGTTCCCTATCCGTCACACACGAAATATGTAGGGAGGGGTGGAGGGGGGAGTTGCAAACGGCAAAAGTTCACGTCCTTATCTCATCTGTTTGACGGATCCGTACCATCGCTACGTATTCATATTTTATACAGAGTAATCAATAACAGAGTAAACCCCTGTTTTAACATTTACTTTTATGCTTTCCACCAGGAATACACACACTAGAGCCAATAAAATGGGTACACTTTGTATTGTAAGCAACGTCGGCCGAAGTCAATTCTTGGAAAGGTGACCGCTTTGAGTGGTTATTAACTGACCGCTCCCGTGGTTTGGAAGGTCCGTTGAGACGTTGATCCCGGCTGGTGAAATAGGGAGTGGAAGTTTACGATGAAGTCGCGGGCAAAAGCTAGTATAATCATACGATATTGGTAATTATA
This sequence comes from Cenopis cana, assembly GCA_951800055.1. Lineage (NCBI taxonomy): Eukaryota > Metazoa > Arthropoda > Insecta > Lepidoptera > Tortricidae > Cenopis > Cenopis cana. Next base: position 3,179,439 of record OX637477.1, on the reverse strand, counting down.
TATTCCTTCCGTAGTGTGCTAAAAACTTTCATGAAAAGACCGCTCTACACCACCCTACTCTGCCGCCCAAGATCTCGTCGATAACGCGCTATTTAATCACAGATAGCATCGGGCGGGCGGGCGATAACAGCTATCGCAGTCGTATGGGTTGCTAGTGTTGCCCGCTCGCTACTGAACCGCTCTAGCCACGCGCTTGCTTAGAATTTGATCTTTATTCCGTTTCAATAAGGGTAACGCTGTCCAGGGTTGTCAAGTGAGTGGATAGAACACAAATATTCTCAAATTCAGGATATTTTTCTCGGTACCAATTTGGAAGTATTCCCGTTAAATATCTCAGTGTCACTCACCACGCATTCTTGACATGTTTAATGTTACTTCATGAAAATAGAGGTGAGGCTACTAGGCATTAAGGTGTCGATCAGACCATTAACTTAGGAAAATTCTGTAAAAATGGAACTGGAAGGACCGGTCCGCCCCGCCCTACTCTGCGCCCAAGATCTCGCTGATAACGCGCTATTTAATCACAGATAGTATCGAGCGGGCGGCGATAACAGCTATCGCAGCCTTATGGGTTGCTAGTGTTGCCCGCTCGCTACTGAACCGCTCTAGCCACTCGCTTGCTTTGAATTTGATCTTTATTCCGTTTCAATAAGGGTAACGCTGTCCAGGGTTGTCAAAATCAAGTGAGAAGTACCAATTTGGAAGTATTCCCGTTAAATATCTCAGTGTCACTCACCACGCATTCTTGACATTTTTAATGTTACTTCATGAAAATAGAGGTGAGGCTACTAGGCATTAAGGTGTCGCTTGGACCATTAACTTAGGAAAATTCTGTAAAAATGGAACTGAAAGGACCGGTTTGCCCCGCCCTACTCTGCGCCCAAGATCTCACTGATAACGCGCTCGATAACAGCTATCGCAGTCGTATGGGTTTTTAGTGTTGCCCGCTCGATAGTTTCTTATTTTGAATTGGACTCTATTCCGTTGTAATAAGGGTGACGCTCACCAAGGTTAGCGGATAAAACACAAATTATTCTCAAAGGCAGGATATTGTTCTTGGTATCGATTTGGAACTATCAGCCCAGTGTTGATATCCACTAGTCATAGTTACTCGTAACATTTTTAAGCGTGGGGATGTGAAAGTACCTATCAATTGAAATATTAACACATTCAGCGCAGCGGATCTGATAGTCGGATTTCCGTTCGTAGACAGTTTTCGCTACAAAGCGGAAAATCCATATTATCGGCTACGAATGTAACGCGTAGTACCTACTCGTCGGCAATGAATGTAACAGGAAAACTCTTTGAGGATGGAGCTGATAGGACCGCTCTGCCATGACTAAAGGGTGATTCACGCTAGACCGTTGGGTGTCCGGGCCGGCCCATTTTCTATGACAGGACGTGCGACGGCCGTCGATTTCCTGTCATAGTAAACACCGCTTTCTCTCTCTCTCTCTGCCGCCCAAGATCTCATTGATAACGTGCTATTATCAAAGATAGCATCTGGTGGATGGGCAGGCAGCTGGGTTTTAGTGTTGCCCACTAGATTCTGAACAGACACTCTTTTACATGAAGCCTGAAAGTTTATGTTGTAAATTTTCCATACAACGGTAGTACGAGGCTATGCAGGCGTGAGGTCACACCTAGCATTCAATCAGTATCGAGCGTTTTCAGTGCGCGTCTTGCTCTAACTTTGATGTACTTTGCCTTTCATGTTTGTTTTTTGTGTTTCTCTAATTGTAGCTAGCAGTAGCGGCGCGTCAAAAATATTCTTAGGCAAGCCGGAAATAATTTGCCTTTCTTATTCTTCATGGGTCGTAGTAAAAGAACTGAACTGGCAGAAAATTAGGCAAGCCGGTGGGAATCGAGTTGTATGAACGCTCCGCCACTGGTAGCTAGTCCCATACAAACATTTGATCGTCTCTAAAAACTGGTTCGAATGGCGTGATTTTGTATTGTCATTTGGCCTATTATTTTATAAGCCCCTTAAGAAGTATACAGCTTGAGTTCTAAATTGTGATACAAAATCGGATTCTATCCATGATTCTGAACCACTTTTACAATGGAAGAACCAACTTTGTCCGTGCTAAAAAAATCTGCGTCTTCATACGTTTCAATTAGTCGATGAGGTAAAATTAAAATTTTAGTGAACATCTAAGATTCAGAAACAAATATTCATATTCATATGTATTTGACCTCGCGCGGATTTGAATCCAGGACCGACAAATTCGTAGGCAGTCACTAACCACGAGGTTAACCGGTCGTAAAACACACACAAAAACGCAATGACACACACACCTCATTGTCACAGTGATACTCACTCCCGCCCTACTCTGCCGCCCAAGACCCGTGCTGATAAGGCGCTATTTAATCATTATACCATCGGGCGGGCGGCGACTGATAAGTGATAACAGCTATCGCGCAAGTATACATTCTAAGTCCAAGAATTGTATCATAAAAATAATAAAGACTTAAGTCTGCATAATATAACGGGTGGATATTTGGTCAACTACCTACCTATGAAGCATCAGAATATCAACACATCATCACCATCCTCCTAGCGTTATCCCAGTACAGTGGCATCCTGACGGATGCCTGTAGTCCGCTACCTAATCCCAAGATTTTGGAGTGGGCGCTAGTTATTTACGGAAGCGACTGCCATCTGACCTTCCAATCCGAGGGGAAACTAGACAACAAAACTATCAACACATGTCTAAATGTACCTATTAATTTTTAAGGAAATATATGTTGGATTCTCAGCGATTTTTTGAGCTATCGTAGCGCTTGCAAATTATTTCCTCTCATCTATGAGACGTCGTCTATGCCATTATACTTTAACACATGGCATTGCCTTCTATTTCAGTGCATGCATCCCACAAAAATGTCAAAAAACGCGAGTGTCAACTGTCAAAACACTGAACGTATTACAAAAACCCCCTCCCGCCCTACTCTCCCGCCCAAACCTGATAAGACGCTATTTAATCACAGATAGCATCGGGGGCGGCTACTGATAACGGATATCGCGCAAGTATAAATTCTGATTTTAATCGGAAGGGACTTGTCTTGAAAATGCTTTATAGCTCTTCTTATTTTTTGAGAAATATGCGCTCGTAAACAACGTGAAGGTTTGATTAACTTTTCTAGTGTTAACATCGTGTAATACGTGCATTTTTATACATGTATCGGTTAGCGGCAGGCACTCTGCACTTTGTAATAATAGTACATTACTGCAGAGACCAGTAAGTAAGCCATCTTGGAGGAATATGAGATAGCTGGCCGAGCCGAAATTCATATAATATACTGACGAGCAAAACTAACGCTTTCCATGGAACTGCCATACAAAGTGTACCCGTTAATTTTGCTCGTCAGTATATATAGTGTACTATGCAAGTAACTAGTGATTATTGACTTATATGGCATAGGTACTGTTGAAAAGGTATGGGATACGTTTTTTTTAGAGTTCTGTCTCCGTAGTGCGCTCCGCGCCTGACGAATATGTTATGGGTGTTTGTTGCCTGAATTAAATATGGCTTCCTCATGATATAGCGACAAGGAATATTTAATTATTAAAACCTGAGATTAACCGACGATTGTAATGTCTCAAACCTTTCTTTAAACACGTTACACGATAGCAAAAGTCATTTATAAAGATTAAAAAGCATTTAAATTCCGAATGTTGGGTGTAGGGCGGCCCCCCGCCCGCCTTATCGTCCGTATCAACGCTGATAACAATCGCGAAACGTGACTTCGAGCACTGCTAACTTCCAATCGTATGGAATACTTACTAGATATATAATGTAGCATAGCTTTGCAACTTAGTTGGTTTCCAATACGATTGCTTTGAGTTTGATCGACACAGACATATGCCCTTGTTCCATAAGATATTCTACTTTAAGGCGCAGGGTAGGGCAAGGCCTTCCCCATACAAACTTTGTGCACGTTTTATTCGTCGGTTTTGGCACTAACAAATATAATTTTTTTTTTGGTTGTAAATATTAGATATGCGAAGATCGTGATGTGAAAATTTTCAAATATTTCAAAAAAAAAACAAAATAAATAAATAATAATAATAAAAACATTACATCACGAAATAGCTATCAGAAAAATAAGCATACTGACCAAAAAACATAACTTTAATGCAAACACAAAAGAAGTAAATCCTGCACAAAGTTTGTATGGAGAGAGCTTGCCCTACCCCTCCTCTTAAGGCGAGGTCCCTCCATTGCAAATTTCCGCTCTAACACGCGAGAGTTTGAAATTGACCATCCCGCTCTCTACGGAAGTGTGAGCGTAGTTTTCATAAATATTTAGTACATTTTTGGACACCAACGACACTAGATAAAGGTCTCAAATATAACATAGTAGGTATATTTTGCATTTATAATGTATGTGGTATATCGAAATAAAACCAGTTAAAACAAAATCACATATTATACTATAACCCCGCCTTAACACTGATGTGGTTGACTTTCTATTACAAACATACGATGTTTAGACAGTGTATATTTAACATTGGCTTTTCGGTGAAGTGAAGGAAAACATCGCGAAGAAACCAGCCCGTCTACAACAAGGTCCAGTTTTCCCTAAGTATGGTCGAAGGCAGTCGCTTTCGTAAAACTGGTTCCTACGCCAAATCTTGAGATTAAGTCTCAACGATAACCCCGGGCTCAAGACACAACCGGGAACACCATGAGTATCATTTTGAAAGGTCTTATAAGAACCATCAATAAGTAACCCAACTTTATATACTTATTTTGTCGGTCAGATAAAGTATTTACGGGCTTCCTATCTCGACTCGAGCGAGATAGAGTTTTACGAGCGAGCGGGACAAACAGCCAAGGCCGAATAACAGCAGGTAGTCTATCTAGACAGTTAATCAGTTAGTTTGCTAATACGCCGATCGGAATGTGATTAGGAGACTGTGTCTGTTTGGATATAACGTATTGTATTGGTATTTGAAAATGTTTGGACATATCATCAGCAACGAAAGGTCAATTGAGCGACTAGTAGTGCAGGGGTGAGTGGAGGGGCAACGTTCTCGCGGTCGGTCACCTACAAGATGGACAGATCTCATAAAATTCATGACAAGATGTTCCCTAACAGAGAGTGCACCCAATGCTACAAATAGAGAGAGGTGGAGAAAGCTCGCAAAAGCTGCAGTTTATTCAGAAGAAGCCACACCACACAATCACGACCACTCTGACAAGAGTGCACGACTGAGAATAAGAATTGGTATTTGACGTTCGCTCTCAACCTTACACGCCTTAAAAACTACGGTAGCTGATGGTAAGCAAACACCGCAGCCTCTAGACGCTCGCAACTCCAAACGAGTCACTAGTGCGTTGCCGACCCAGAGGATTCACTGTGTTGATAGCGGAAGGGACAAATTTAGGTTCCTCGCTCTCAACACAGAGCGTCCTCGGGAGCTCTGGCAACCTTGCTCACCTCCAGGAACACAGCAATGCAACTTGTATAGTAAATAATGTTATTTTGGATGTGGTCTTCTTCAAGGCCGAGGTACTTCCCCAGTTGAGCTGCTCCAAAATCGAGCGAGATTACATTTTGCTGTGCCCTACCTCTGGCTTCGTAGTTGACATGTAAGTTTTGACAGATTATATCACTTCTTCGCGGTACAGTGACACGTGTAGACTAAGGCGACTTCCTGACTTGTCGGTGCGGAGGCGGTACGATATGAGAAAACTGTCAAATGTCAGTGTCAACTGTCAGTCAACTCAGTACTACTTTTTACTGCGACCCTACATTTAAATGAGTGCTTCCTGACTGGCGCGGGATGCGCGGAAGCGGGACGATGCCAAGGCAGTACTGGTCCGCTTCTGCGCATAATATTACTACTGCGCAAATTTAATACTGACAGTATTCTGTCAAGTGGGAATCTTTGCGAATCAGTATGTTTACGTCAAAGAAGAAAATGTCACATATCGATCCCGCACCGCCAAGTCAGGAAGTCGCCTTAGGCGACTTCCTGATTTGTCGGTGCGGAGGCAGTACGATATGAGAAAAGTGTCAAATGTCAGTGTCAGCTGTCAGTCGACGCGGTACCATTTTTTACTACGCCCCTACATTTAAATGAGTGCTTCCTGACTGACGCGGGATGCGCTGTAGCGGGACGATGCGAAGGCTTCTGCTCATGATATTACTCCTGGTCCTGGGTTCGAATCCCAGCCGGGGCATTTATTTGTGTGAATAGCACGAATATTTGTTCTTGGGTCTTGGATGTTTTCTATGTATTTAAGTATAAATTTATCTATATAAGTATTTATATCGTCATTTTAGTACCCATAGTACAAGCTTTGCTTAGTTTGGGACTAGGTTGATTTGTGTAAAATTGTCCACAAATATTTATTTATTTATTTATTACTACTGCGCAAACGTAATACTGACAGTATTATATCATGTGGGAATCCTTGCGACGTCAGTAAGTTTACGTCAAACAAGAAAATGTCACATGTCGATCCCGCCCCGCCAAGTCAGGAAGTCGCCTAACAAGCTTAATTAAAATAAAATATGGCGAGTGTCGCTTCCTGTCGACTGCTCTAATGAGTGATATCGTAAACCAATTATTTGTAAGCGTATCGAGTAAAAACGGGAGTGAAGCGTAGTCGGTTCAGGTCGATCGCTGTGCAGTCATACATTAAAAAAAGTTTTAGGTGTATACTCCGCACGATCTGGTAAAAATGTGAGCAACCAGATATTTACAAAAAATGTATCTCTAACTTTGGTATCGCAATACTTAGTAGCTAAACACATAGTAAGCTTGACCCAAATACCATTAAACTATGTTATTACTTATCATCATAGTTTCCTGTACCAACGCACTTAACATGGAAACTTGTACAGTTTCAGATTTTATCCTACTTCGACACAAGTCGTAGAAAATAAACAGGATAATTTGCAGGATATACTGGGGTTAAACATATTGGTACATGATTGTGGCTTACGACTTTGTGGATATACTAAAGGGCACTATTCTACGCGACGCATTGATCTCATTGTTGGACTCCGTTTCGTATATTTACGCGCGAGGCGTTACGTAGACTGAATTATTAAGTGCGTTTATTTTTTTTATTCCACTAATTGACGATCATCTCATTTTGCATGTCTTACTGTCTGCAGTACCTAAGTATTCGGGATATTATTGTAAATAGATCAAACTGGACGGATCGAGATACATGGAAGAGCAAAAGGGATTTCCAACACAGTGGGGCATGTTAAAAGCTCTCAATAAAAACACGAAATACGAAATATTATGAAATACTGAGAATAACAATAAGGATTGAAACTTTTGATTAGTACCTACTTTTTCTTCTTTGATTCCTTCATACTAGTGTAGTTTGCAAAGTTCTGCTGTCGAGATAAACAATTTCATAGTAGGTACATAAACAGGAAAAAAATTTTAAACACGGTATGAAGGGCAAAATGGAGTAAAAAACTTATCGTGAGTAAGTTAAAGTCGGCTTGCTCTTTGACGCGACGTACCTACTCGTAATTACTTACATAAACAGTCATATGGCCCTCAATTTGACATGCTTTAACAGGTGTTGCGTACGCGCAAACTAAGTAGAAATAAGGTACCTTTATTCCAATAATTGACAGCCTGATACTATTGGTATTTGAATTAAGACTGAAGGTACGGTCCAAAAAAGTGGTCTGATATGTAGATTAACTTACAAATTGTAGACAACTTTTGAATAACTTTTTTTTAGTTACAAAAAATATTAATTACCTAGTCGAAATGTACCTAGACCATTTTCTTGAATGACTGTAGCATTTAAATACCTTACTGACATCAGTCACACTATTTAACGTTTCATTTCGATTTATATCATACGTTTATTTTTTACACATGCGCCAAATTTCATATGAATACACTATAGTTTGTATATTTTATGGCGTCCACTTTGTTTTAAACACGATAATTACATTTTATTCGGTCTAAACGGGTGATACATAAAATGGGTGATACATAAAATTCGCATTAGACGCGCCATCAATTGCGCAGGCCAGCGTTTCACGTAATATACAGCCCATAAAAATGTTAATACTGTATTGCAATTGCACATTTCTTTATGTGTGTAATTTGCCGACTTTGAAACGAAAAATGCCGCGTTAAGGGGCTGGTTTAGAATATAGCCGGGAGCGGAATAAAAACCATAAAGGAAGTTAATGAGCGTACAAACTAGATGAAGGTTTTGACGACTGATGAAGAAGATTTCACGATCATAGTTGTACAACAACTGACTTTTTAATTTCGGACATGTTTAATGAGTACATGACTATGTTTCTTTTATGTTTTAAATCCGATAGTTTCGGATGGAAATACTAACTAATGATACCTAATCTGATGCAGGTTATAATCTACATCTGCTATTTTATGTTTTAGCATTATATTTTTTTACTTACATGCTTTTTTACCTCTTTAACGTTTTGAATGTGTCACAACATCCTTGATATTTTCTACACTTTCGTAAATGGATATTTTAACAATGTCTAATTTTTATCCTATTTCCTCACGTATTTATTTATACATATTGAAATAATTTGTTTCCCAAAATAATCTAAAGTCTGAAAGTAATCCACTTCAGGCACGAGTTCATTTGGTAAAGTATACCTACATCTCGCTTCGGCGATATATCGTCGTAGTCTTCTCTTAGCCTTCTTTATGCCATAAATTTAGATTAAAAAATAAAATTATCAGGCTATCTTTAAAAAGCTTTATCCCTAAAACAATTATTCTCTATCAGTCAGATTTTAAAACTTTGCATTGGGCTGGAAACTACCCAGACAGCTTAACAAGTACTGTTGTAACGTTGTAACTAAAATCGCTTCCGCCTATGCATTGAGCCAAATAAATCTGTCCAGTCGCATGCAGTATTCCCGGCTATTAAGCAAATGGGACATGTAAATGAAGGCGTGAGCTAAGACTGCCGCAGCTCAGCTTAAGTTCGATTCCCGGCCGATAAAACTTTATAAAACGCTGATAAAATTAATGGGCACGCGAAATTTGAGTTATGGCTAATAACTGTGTTTAGTTTGCGATTAAACATTTGTATGTGCATATACATATGTAGGCAGTTTATTGTACATAATTACATCTTAAAGCATTATACATCTCACACAAGATTTAAGTAGGTACAAAGGCGAATTTATTCCTATAAGGGACCTCTTCCAGCTAACTTTAGAGCAATTGAGTGGATGATTACACAATCATCAGCTTATTTATGTGTCATTCTTAGCAAAAAGGGAACGTAGCGTGTTTGTCGTTTACAGGCATTATTTTTATAATGAAACGCCCAATTTTATTATGAATAGTGAGGGTCATTTTTTAATGGCGTAGGCGCGACATTTTCACTATATTTGAAACTTAAACACGGACACAAGGCAAACCATGTTTAAAAGCGCCGAATATGTGGACAAACAAAAGTTTTATAGTCTTCTGGCGCCACACAATCGTAATGATAATATTATCAGTCAATTAATATGGGATTAACTGGAATGCCTTTTAACATCTTATCGGTTGTCTCAGATCGGGATCTTTGTAATTTTTTTACAAGATCTTCTACTTGTAGTTTATTTAGGTTTTTTTTATATTTTTGGGTCTGATTCTGGTTGATAACAATGTCTAAAGGTTTAATTAATAAAAATACTCAGAAGTGCGAATGTTTTTAAACTTTATACCTACTCAATGTTTCTCTCATTACAGTCATAAATATCAATATCTTATTTATAGAAATATATTAAATCGTTTAGAGAGTAAAGAAATACCAAAAAACTATATATTACATGAAACATACGTAAGCGATTTTCCTCTTTTTTCTGCCACAGTCGGGAAAAAGCTTTACCATCAACAATGGTCCTACACAATCTACTCCCGCACTATAGAAAGGACGCGCAAGGCTATCACCGCGATAGTTGCACGCGGGTTTTAGCGATATGCGCGGGCGCTGATGACTTATTTGGCCGTTACCGTTATTTGATTAGGGTTACCTTACCTTATTGAAACACGAAATTGAGTTTCGAAATCAAATTTAAACTCCTATTCTCTTTTGTCTTGTGGCCTGGATATTTTTGTCTGTCTGTACGTTAACATATAATTATTAGCTTTAGAGATGCCTTCCTTTACAAAAGTCTGTTTGCAGTGTCTGTAGTAGGTAGTTCCGGTAGAAAACAATATGCGCTTATTTTGTATTTCAGTAGAACATTGTAATGTTGTTTTAATATTATTTAGTTACTGTAGGTAACTAAGATCTCTTCGGCTTTCACTTCACTTTAAGACTCGCATAATGCACCCATAATGGTTAATGGCCTAATAAAATTTCAAACTAGACTTTAATAAGATACCAAAGTTCCAGATATTTATTCAGATTTTAAGTCGCTTTAAGTCGCTTATTAGTTCATAAAAGTACTTTTTACCAGACCCCATGGAAGAGACGCCTTAATTATATCTGACATCCTAATCCCTAATCATAGGTATATCTATTTAGTGCTGTTGAAACCAACCTCGTGTATTCTATATCGGACTAGATGCGATAGCCGTATGAGTCGCTTCAGTGCAAGATTACCCTGTGGGATACTATTGTTCTAGTTCCTTGTAGATTAAGTAATCATGATTTTTAGGTAATGCTTCCATAAAAAAGAATAGACATTGGTTAAAAAAAAATATTTTCAGTAGACCTACATGTACCTAATGTATTTTAATCTAAAAACAGTAAACGTTAGATTTTGTTTTCTTGTACCATAGTCAATTTAGCTTAGGGTTTAAAACATTCCTAAGAATATAAGAAAGATCTTTTAGGCCTAGAGAAATGTCAAAAACACTAGAGAAAAACTTTTGAAAATGTTTTTTGTTATATCAGGATTTCAGGATTCTAATTTTAAAATAGAAAAAATAGTGGACTTGGTCTATGATTTAGCGTTATTAGTACATTACTTAACAAGGGCGGTAAAACAAAGAATGTCTCAGATCGCAGGTATTTGAAGCCCGAGCCGAAGGCAAGGGCGATAAATATGCGATCTGAGGCTTTCTTTATTACCGCCCGTGTTAAGTACAAAATTTTATGTCACCCCTGGCCAGGATGTGGGATTTCCCGCGCGCGGAGCGTGCGGTAATTGCCTCTTTATGGCCAGGTATGACATAAAAACTGTTGTACCTGTGTTAGCCCTGCTAGTTTTTTGGAAACCCGGGTTTAAAATTTAAATTTTACTATTTATTTTCATCTAACTACGGATTTTTTATCAAAAAAATCTTCTAGGTTGTAAAATACAACCAACCTTAAACTTAACGCCCCTCCAGTGTATTTATATGAAAGCATATAACCGCAATACAAAGAAATTTACACATTGAAATAACACCCATTGAACATAGAAGAAATTTGGTTTTACTGTAAGTACCAAAAATCAAGTATTAAATTTTATAAACCACATTGAAATGCATGTGTTTCAACATTCGTATGAAACGAGAATTGTCAAGTCACTCTCCCCTAAAATTTAATCCACAAAAAATGGCTAAAAGCACGTCACAGTCCGGTCGTTAGCGATAAGATAAGATCCCTGATAACTGGATTAATGTGCTGCCTGTACATAATGTTACCTGATAGAGCAAATATAATGTATTCCAAGATACAGTCAGCAATCTGCTTTAGGGTAATTAAACCTACGGAGTGTATGTATTACAGGTATTCTTCGAAAATCATACCAGTGTTTGACAACTAAAGTCCAATTATTGACATCATTATTTGACCTTAACTGCCTTCCTGCTTTTTTCGCCTTTGCTGCTATAAGTTAATAAGTAAAGTACATTATAGAGTGCTGTCGATCACTAATCACTAATCACTAATGGACATTGCACGCATAATACGAGTACGTAACCGACCAAGCTGTGATACTTACTTATTCATTATTTTCTAAGCTAAATACCTACTTGACTTGGCCATTAAAATATTTAATTTATTTTACGCATATGATTTAAGGGCACAACAGGTATTTAAACGTAATCCAAAGATCTATTTTTTCCTGTGACCGTTTTTCCTTTTGTATACCCGTCCTATTTATACAATTCGGGAATGTAACAATATGTCGGACATAACCAAGGAATTCCTATCACAAAATAATAGTGACAGCCTCCAGATTCCACGATACGTTTAAGGTTTCAACCGAAAACAATACGCCATTTGTTAACAAATACGACCGCGGTACAACAAAACTACGAGTTGTTTATAATGCATCACGGCTTTCATAAGTGCCGCCTAATCCAGATTTCCTTGTAAAACGTCAATGTATACCGCTTCATTTTAGTTATCCATGTTAACAAAAGATGGCGTTGGGAGGTGGCTGCGCCGGCGCGGGAGTCGACAGCTTTTTTTTGTTTACTGTCCTTGTTGCTCTCGTTTGTGAAGCGATTCGAGTCGTTTTATTGTGATCCGATATTGTTTTAGTGGTTTTATGAGATTCCAATGTGAATCATGGCTAACAAGAATTTTATAGTGAATCAATTTGAGCTGACGCTAAAGGAGTTGGTTACCACGTTAGTAATGACTTTATTTTTTATTGTAACTTCTAAGTGTTTTATTCAAATGTTAATGCCGAATTACGTTTGAGATTTGAACGAAAAATATTTTGATGGTTTTATATTATTGTTATATTATACAACATTATTTGTACTTACTAACATCAGTAACATCATTTAGTATATAGGTTTTTATTATAAATAATACAACAACATTTTAAATAGCTTTCAATCGATTTGTAACATATGTTTCAAAACATAATACTAAACTTTAGAAACTAGAAAGAAAAGGCCTTAAAGCAAGAGTTTCAACAAACTATAAAGTTGTACAGCCAAAAAAATGTAAGTACCTTTAACAAAATCAGCCCACCTTCCGACCTATCATTAAAATAAACATAATTACATTTTGTGTTATTGGTATAAGTAGGTATATTATCTTACATTTTTTTTAATTTGCTGTGGCAAATTTAATATCCCATTGGCCATTAAAAAACAACATATTTTCATACAAGTCTCCTAATTATCCGAATACACTCTGGGTGGCCTCCGCTCGTTTGTCACGTGCTACCACGATACGTTGTATCGAGATACAATCGCCGTAACAATGGCCCACAGTATCTGCTAGGTGTTTAACACATTTATTATTCGGCCAAGACTTCATTTCGTATTGGGTTACATAAAGCTGGAATAAAAAGACACGTGATACAGGGTTCCTTAAGAGGAGAGAAGGAAACAAGTTTTTGACAATTTGTAGTCATTTTGAATTTTGGTTACTGCGGTCTCTCTTGAGTAAGCTTGCATACTAACTAATGCAAATCAGGGTCGGCTTCTTATCCAATCTACGAGTTCATAATAGGTACTTCATAAATTCGTCGTTGTACAGTGTTCTCAAAGGAACAACAATGTCTGAGCAACCTTATGTCCTTAAAACCTTATACTCTAATCCAAAAGCAATTAAAAACAGACTATTACAAGTCCTTGAGACTGTTTGAACAGCTAAAACTATTATTTAAAAAGCTTTTAGAACGTGTAGCAACATTAATATCCAACACCCAGCAGTATCGCCTTTACCACAGAATAGAAACTAGGATTCATGGCCGTTACTATATTGCCAAAAAAGGCAAATCCCTGCTAGCACTAATACCCAGGAATACATTGCAACGTGGAGAGGACAAACAATAAAAATTAACAATGACTACAGGAATAGGAAACTACGAGACTCGTACATTGTTTATTACCTCAGAAATATTATATTTTTCATAGGTATCTGTTTCATATCAATAATATCTTCTGCGTACCTCTCTCACTGCTAAGGATCATAATCACATAGGTAGCGTAACTCGGCGCCATGTGAGTGAGTCTGGTAAGTCGTGTGGGTCGTGCTTTGCCTATTGCCTCCTATATATTTCTTCATAAAGTTAGACCATTTCGTAATTGCCCTACCGTCATGATATACATCTACTTACCCTCCAATAATCTATTTCTACAGAATATGCTTCGAAGACAATGTCCGAAGAAGCAGAACTTATCTTAACTTAACATACAGACACAAATGCATTTGTTGGTTCCAATGTAAACAGTATTGCCACCTCCATATTTTAGTTGTTCTATCATTTCATAGCGGCATATCGGTCGTCAGGCATCTTGTTTTAAATAATAGTATCGCGCGGTGATAGTGTACGGCCATTTTTCTTCCACAACAAAGGATGTAATCGGCCGTGTGTGCGACCCGTGGGTGTGCCGCAAGGGACTGACTTAGACCCAATTCTTTATCACCTTATCATCTCATTGTTCGATGCTCTTTTAGTTTATCTCTCTATTAAAAATCAGAAGCATATGTTTTTGGGGTTAAAATATTGCGCCTCCGTTTTTCGTTTATATTATTTTCGTTTTCTAAAAGTTTTCATTTTCCTTCCTCCATTGTGATGATGATGTTGATTTAAATTTTAAGGAAGGCACTTGGCAGATATTTTTCGGGTTCCGTCCCCAATGGGTTCCCAACGGAGCTCTATTACTTAGCCTCCGATATTTGTCCGTCCGTCTGTCAGCAGCCTGTATCTCATGAACTGTAATAGGTAGATTTTTTATATTACCATACCAGACACGTGATTTCTCAAGAAAAGTTGGCACTCATGCATATCTAAACCTTTAAATTCAAAATTAATTTCCTGTCCATGGACCTGTGTTCCGCATCTGGGAGACTATCACTTATTTTTAAAACAATGAATAGTTCCCTCTGGCTCAAATATACAAATATTACAAATATGACACAGAAGCAGATATTTTGCTTAAGCTCGACTAATGTCCTAATACGCTACATTCTATGGCCTGCGCCGGCGGCGCGGTGGCGGGCGCGTCACCTCCGCCCTCTATCGGCGAGCTTAATGAATCACTCCATGATTTCATACTGCGCTCGCGATAGCGCCAAACCGGGTGTTTTAGCACGCCCCGCTATCTTATATATCTATATATACTTTATAAGGTAAACATCCCAATGCTTGACACCTTAATGACCAATGGATGACTTTTATCAATCACTACTTTCATAATAAAATACTATTATTCTTTATTGCTCACCAAATAAAGTACACTAAAGAAAAACAGCAATTCAATCGCGCACAAACAATGACATAAGCTTGAAAGTGCCATAAATTGGATCATTGTCAAGCACTGGGACATTTACCTTAACATTTATATATTAGAATTATAAAGTCGCTAGATGTCTACCTTTGTTCCTGTTTAATTCAGTTTTGTTTTTATGCTGATTATTCACCAAGTACACAAATACAAAGCGCGCAATTCACCAAATCAACATACTTAATTTGAATTGTATCGTAATTTTAAGTTTCTAACAGAATATGAGTCGGTCATCTCTCAAAGAAAAACGTTAACTTTAAAGGATAAGTCGTCTTCCAGTGCAGAAACTGCCCGCGTGGTCGTGTCGGAGGGAGGTTCCCCTTGAATTTCCCCCCGGCTACTCTCCACCCGCGCACTCCTATCGTATTATTGCGCCCGTCCTGCAAAACCACAGCATGTCCAATGTCTTGCTTATGGAAGTTTGCCTGTGCCTATAACCCGACCATAAAAAAATTATCGGTCGGTGATAGAGGCAAAACATGGCACTCTTTTCTATTTCCTCTTATAGGAATTGCAATAAGGCTATATTTATCTATCAAAACGAGTCAGGGAGCCGATTTTTGAGTGTCGAACGCTCGATTTTTCACTCGACATCTGTCAAAACATCATAATTTTTTGACAGATCTCGAGTGAAAATTCGAGCGTTCGACACTCAAAAATCGCCCCCCAGGTCCTTGTATACATTCGAATAATCCATCTACAACTATTTTGACGTGAACTGTCACCGTATTTAGGGACAATAAGAACTACTTACATTAGGTGAAAATTTTGACAAACAGTTTTAGACGCGCCCGGTTGACAATGTCACCGGACATGGTCGATGACGTCACAGCCCTGCTGCCAACTCCAGGGATCGAGATTGGAGCTTGATCGGGACCAATTTCGCAAAAACTACACTACACGATCCGTTGTACCGATCGCTGATACGGCGGGAGCGTCAGCAGCCGTAGCCGTGGCACAGTTTATAAAAGTTAAACCCATCAAAAACATTACATGTAAAAAGATGCAAGTCTCGCAACACAGTTCTACTACAATAAAAAAGTAATGATATGTAATGTTAAACCAAGTCGGTTATATTAGTCAATAGTACCGGAGGGGTATCCACAGAACAAGATTTCCACCGACTTGCATCGGCATTACTTCTATGTTTTTAAATATATAAAATGGCTTGACCATCGCACGGCTACATATTGGCAAAAGAATAATCGTCAGCTGATTAAAATATTCCTAATTAAGGTGAAGAGGTGGGCAAAGTATTGAAATCGAGGTGTTTTTGTGCAGAATATTTGAAGAATATATTGAACGTAATGACCTGCATAGTACATATTTAGGACACGCATACCCTTGAGTATTTGCTGTTGTAGTTAGTTTGTTCACATACATTGTAATTACGACAAAAAAACACGCTTAAGAAACATTAAAAACAAAATGTGTGCAAGCATTATTCGGTTACGACAGAATTCTAAGTTTCCAAATTAAGCTCAGTTATTTTTGAGGATTTAACCTATTTTCTGTTGTAGTTAATATTCGTCTAAGTATTGTAATATGAATTTCAAACTTGAAAACTTTGCTTCGTATAAAATGGTAGGCGCTATTCTAGCGCTGATAGTAAATTACTGCCAGTCTTGATCATGACAGTGAATATTTTTATGAAAAAGCAAGTAAAACGTATATAAAAATGTGTAGTATTTTTTTTAAAAGCAAAAAGTTGCTTTTCAAATCTCACATATTACCTACATATGTGAGACTTGAACACTCGTCAAATTTTTTCTACCCACAAATATGAAAGTGAATGCGACGTTGCGACTTCGCTTCGCTCGAGGCACAGCGCTGTTGTCAGATATTTGTTTACTTATCTGGTTTGGAAGTTTGCACCGAGCTTGAGCCGATTCTCGTTGCACAGAGTAGTGCGGACACATAGAAACATACAACCTGTAAGACAGTTTTATTTATACTTATCTATTATAGTTGGACTTAAGAGGCCGTATAACATTTTGTTGTTTCAATACTACTCCGATTCATTTTGCAAATGATCATGAGGATCCTGACATTTGTTTACGTTTGTAAAATGATATTTGATTTGACTTCGCTATTTATTTGTATTGCCATCGTTGTCCTTAATTCAATTTGTACCTATACTATAATTTTTGTATTCAATATCGATATCAATATCAATATCAATATTTGTGGACAATCTTACACAAATCAACCTAGTCCCAAACTAAGCAAAGCTTGTACTATGGGTACTAAGCGACGATATACATACTTATATAGATATAAATAGATACTTAAATACATAGAAAACATCCAAAAACAAAAAAAAAAAAACAAAATGAAGTTTGACCCGAGAACAAATATTCGTGCTCATCACACAAATAAATGCCCCGGCCGGGATTCGAACCCGGGACCTCCAGCTTCGTAGGCAGGGTCACTAGTCACTACCAACTAAGCTAAAGCGGACATATGGTTATAAAACTTGCTATGTAGCCTGAGAAAGATACGTTTTTTTTTGGAAAAAATTCTCTAACAGGCTAATTTTTTTTATACGGTCCTTTTAAGTGATTTTAAGAATCAATATTTTTCAAATTTGCGAATCTACCACCGGAAGTTGGATAAAAAAAATGGTGCCCAAAAACTGTTGATTTTTCACAGCAAATATGGTATAAGTAGTTTTATTGAGAATGCTTCTATCTTTAGGTCTGTTTTGATGCTTACGATCCGAATCGAAACATATATGCAACGGGAAATAAGATAAATTTAATCAAACAGGTATTTTCAGTTTTTCTGAAACTTATTAAAAAGAAAATTATATATAAGCTTTTTATAGCAACACATGAAAAACAAGGACTGTTTCTCAGAATTATCATTGCAAATGAAACTATTTAAATATTTGGTAAATAGTTTACAAATCGCGTATTTAACATTAGTAGAAAAAATATATCAGTTCCAATTTTTCCGTGGACTTTTAATTTAAGCCCTGAGAATGTCAATGGAATAGGAATGAACCCCATGTTATTTGTTTTCGTTGATTTGCTTGATTACAGCTTACAGCACACACGTGCAATCTGATTTGGACTTTATTGCCTTACTATCAGGGATTATTTTAGAACGCACAACGAGATGGAAGTAGGCATATCGAAACAAGCGCGCGGCGCGTGCGGCCGGCCCCCGCCGCCTCGCTTCGATGTCTGTTTATTATTATTACTTACTATGACTTTGATATGAATAACGAATGCATTGATGACGGTGCCTAAATACAAATACAAAGTCCGTGATTGCAATTTTACCGTAGGGTTCATGAGCATTACACCTTCTTCAATGTGGCCTTCATGAAAAGTCAACGTAGTGAGTTTGGCTTATATATTAATTTCACAAGACTTTTTCAAAGAAAATAAAGCTCTAGATATTTTGGGTAGCTTCAGTATCAAAAGGGTCAATACATATAAGAAAGATATATATAAACCATAACTGTAATGTTAGCTTATATACCATA
Organism: Cenopis cana; assembly: GCA_951800055.1. NCBI lineage: Eukaryota > Metazoa > Arthropoda > Insecta > Lepidoptera > Tortricidae > Cenopis > Cenopis cana. Next base: position 3,160,786 of record OX637477.1, on the reverse strand, counting down.
GCCGTAATTGAATTTTATATATTTCTGTATTAAAAATGATTATATTAGGATGTTGCCTTAACAAAAATCGGTTTATTTTTCATGTATCACAAAGAATATAAATATATATAGTATGTCATAAAGTAAGTAAATGCTTATACCATTTTCGCCCGATTTTTAAGGATTTTTTATAGATTATTTTTTAATATTTTCTACAGTTACGTTGGTGGACTACGTGTTTTATTAAAGAATACCTAATCTAGTTGCTTTAACAAATTTTTTGGTGCAAAAAAAGTAGCTGTTATGAATTAATGTTCAAAATTCATACAGCGCAACCGTACCGCTCTTAGTCTAATGAGCTGTCATTAAATTTCACAGTCGCAATACAGTTACCGTTTCCTCGCGCCATAACTCGTCAAACGCGTAAAATTGCGTCATAATATGCTCATATGCGACAACGATTAGGTGACTACGTACGTCCGCCATGCTATTTATATATACGAAATTAGACTTTAAGGGCATAACAATAGCAACTATGAAAAGTGATATCACATTATTACCCGAGGGTTATAATGAGATTCAGTATAATATTATAACCCGGCTTAAACTAGGGTTATCATGGTTTGCTTTCGGTAAGGTGGTGTGAAAACATATTTATGACCTCGATTGTACACTCCAAATAATTGTACGGTTTTGCATATCCCTTAATTATTGTAAAATATCTATGTTAATTCTTCATAAATATTCGTAAGAGCAATATTTTATCTGAAGAGTAACTAATTATCTTTATGTCACACCTGGCCATAAAGCGGCCATTATCGCACGCTCCGCGCGCGAAATAACCCACTTCCTGGCCAGGGGGTGACATAAAATTTTGTACTTAACACGGGCGGTAATAAAAAAAGCCTCAGATCGCATATTTATCGCCCTTGCCTTCGGCTCGGGCGTCAAATACCTGCGATCCGAGACATTCTTTGTTTTACCGCCCTTGTTAAGTAATGTACTATTTCATCACACTTGCTCGTAAAGTGTGTTATTGCACGCGTGCGTATAAAGCTATTATAGCAGATTTACCTCCCGCGGCGCGGGAGTTATGGAATTTTATAACTCCCGTGGGAGTTATGAGTTTGTGTGTGATCTGATTGGTTTAAAAAAATCTAGTTGGCCGCGCGCCGCAAGAATACTGCTCTGTGATTGGTTGCGCGTTGCGCTCCTCTCGCAGTGATACTGGAGGTGAAGTTGTCAAGTTCGTCAATTTTTGATTGGTGTGGTTGTATGAACATGGATTTTTCTGCCTTTTGTAGTTATTAATTCCTCGAAAATGTGATGAAAAACATTGTGTGTATCACGGGAGGTAAGGGCACAGAATAAGTAATAGTACAAGTACAGAAGCTTCACTTTCTAACAAAAACGGCGTTGGCATAACAAACATGCCTACTCTGTGCATCTCTGTCTATCGTATAACTTGTATTCATTCACACGCGGCACGTGTAGCGCTAGAGCTATCGACTCGTCGCTCGTCGCGTTCTAGTCTGCGGCGGCAGCGGTAACGTGCATATAGACGCGTTCGCGCGGCGGCGGGCGGCCCTCGACTGACGGCCGGCCCCGGGCCGAGCGAGCGGTAGGCATTTAAAGCGACGCGCGCCTCCCACTGCAAGCCCCTTCACCCTTGGTAAGGGTTATTACAAACTCAAGTAAATAAAAGCCCTCCGCCTTCGGCGTCGGGCTTCTATAGCTTTCGTTAACCTGCTTACCTCCCTAAATGCACAATGTACTATTTCACACCATCTGCTCGCCACTGCCCAATTATACATAAATGTCAAACCTTATAATTTGTGCCGTGTTGGCTTTAGCTGTTAAGGTGCAAAACAATTTGACAAAATCAAGATTACAAAGTCTTGAAATAAATAAATGTAAATATTGTTTCATCTGATACAAACACTACTCTGCGTAGTTCACCGGGCAATCCGAGCGCCATCTACTGACGCAACAGCGCAGCAGGTCGATTATCAAGGCAGCCCGTTTACAAGCAAATCGAGCTAACGCGATCATTGTTGAACAGATGTCGCTTGGGTCATCGTCATAGTCATCGTTAACTGGTCTAACTGGTCAAGGTCATTCACAGTACCCCGGGCCTTAAACATAGCGCTAGCCCTAATGACATGCAGCTTGAGCGAGTTTGAGCACATGTATGAGTAAAGCGTTGTGTGCGATGGCCAAGTCATTCTATTATAAAGTTAAATTTTCGGAAAAACGTAGTTAATACTTGAATTTAAACTTTCGTGAGACATGTTATTTATAATTTTATTTTACTAAACGGTTAAAACTCACGTATTAATTGTCACTTCGGGCGACATGTTTCGAACTCTTCGTCCGAAGTTACAATTAATACGTGAGTTTCAACTGTTTACTGTTTAGTAAAATAAAACGTAGTAATTAATTGTCCAAAGGTTTTCTGGAAGACATCGCTCTTTAGCAACAAAATCGCCTATTTTGATTGTGTTTGTAACTAATTCATTTATGTTAGGTGTGCCATAAATACTATTTGTTTTCTGTGCTAATGTGCAAAATTAAGTTGGTTTTATTGAGAAAAAATAAGGATAAATCAAAGAAAAAATCGGATTTATAAATAGGTAAGTATAAGAATTCGTTGGAAAATAAGTATCACGAAATTTTAAGTTCGTCGTAATCGTTAGGAAGTTAAAAATTTCTTCGGAACAAAATTTTATGACAAGCGACGGACGGATGACGGACGGACGGACGCGTGAGTGACAGCAATAGGGTTCCGTTCGGGGTTACATATTAAAATACCTAAAATTGATATACCTATTTTCAAAATACCTATGTACGAAATACCTATTTTTTTAAATACCTATGACTTATTTGACCTATTTTCATAATACCTATTGGACGAAATACCTATTGAACGATTAACCTAAACTTGAAATAACTACTATCAAAATACCTATGTACGAAATACCTATTTTTAAAATACCTATATGTCATTAAACCTACGGTCGTAATACCTACAGTCGAAACACCTACAGTCGAAATACCTACAGTACTAAAGCCTAGCTAAGTGTTTACTGTTATTATAAACAAGTTAAATTATTTTAAAAAACCGGCCAAGTGCGTGTCGGATCACGCACAACGAGGGTTCCGTACCGACACCTACTAGTCCACATCACATTTCAAAACACTATTTAATACCTTGAATCAAAAAAAGGTCGATATCTTCATAGGGAAGACAGAGCACTTACGTCCTTTTGTTTGGGCAAAACAGTTTTTCAGTGGTAACTAATCCCATCTTGTTCAAACCAATTTTCGTTGAAAGTATTTATTATTGTGCACCACCTCAATTTTTTTCAGAATTTTCATCTTCATAGTTTGGAAATTAGAGGGGAGGGGGGACACACTTTGTACAATTTGTACGACTTTGGAAGCTAATATCTCACCAACGATTGACTTGAATGGAAAACTTTCTAAGTAACATCTATATTATTTCAAAGGCCTATCCAACAATACCCCACACAACTACTTGCATTGAAAATAAATTTTTCGTCCCCCGGTTACATGTACCTATGGGGGCTAAAATATTTTTTTTTCCTTATTTCACATCACATTTATATAGCGGTTCATAGAATACATCTTCTTACGAAATTTCATAATTGTAGTACTAATAGTATCCGAGTAAACCGGCTGTGACATACGGACGGACAGACAGACAGACAGACAGACAGACAGACAGACAGACAGACATGACGAAACTATAAGGGTTCCGTTTTTGCCATTCTGGCTACGGAACCCTAAAAAGTTCGTTTCTGGCACTTCGCCGGCCGCTGCCGCGGCACGCTCGCTTCGCTCGCTCGGCTCGCGCGCTGTAGGGTTGCAGTTCTACCTAACCACTCCTCCTCGCTTCGCTCGTCGTCGTACCTACACCGACCTGCCCTAGGTACAGGTAAAAAATTATGTTATGACAATCTCTACCTCTATTCTTCGCTTCTACCTACATATTCTACTCTAAGGCAGATCGCTGTAGGTACGACGACGAGCGAAGCGAGGAGGAGTGGTTAGGTAGAACTGCAACCCTACAGCACGCGAGCCGAGCGAGCGAAGCGAGCGTGCCGCGGTAGCGGCCGGCGAAGCGCCAGAAACGAACATTTTCCCATAAAATTATTATTCAACTGACATTCTTGATTTTTGATATTTTTTACTACTACTAGCCTATTTCAAAAACCGGCCAAGTGCGTGTCGGATCACGCACAACGAAGGGTTCCGTACCAGACACCTAGCAGTCAACTTTTAAAAACACTATTTAATATCTTGGATCAAAAAAGGTTGTATCATCATAGGGAAGCCACGGCACTTACATCCTTTCGTTTGGGCAAGACAGTTTTTCAGTGAAAACTCAAAAACCCTTAATCCCATCTTGTTCAAACCAAAATTCGTTGAAAGTATTTATTATTGCACACCACCTCAATTTTTTTCAGAATTTTAATCTTCATAGTTTGGAAATTAGAGGGGGGGGACACATTTTGTACAAATTTGGAAGCTGATATCTCACCAACGATTGACTTTCTCATTGACCTCGATATTATTTTTAAAGGCCTATCCAAAAAATACCCCTCACAACTACTTGCATTGAAAAAAAAATTTTCCTCCCCCCGTTACATGTATGGGGTGCCCCCCTAAAAATGTTTTTTCCTATTTTCACATTACTTTTATGTAGCGGTTAATAGGATACATCTTCCTACCAATGTAGTACTTATAGTCTCCGAGTAAATCGGCTGTGACATACGGACAGACAGACAGACAGACCGAAACCATAAGGGTTCTATTTTAGCCATTCTGGCTACGGAACCCTAAAAACCCATTTTTAAAAACCTGTCGTGATAATGTACTGTAGGTATTTTGACTGTAGGTATTTTGACCGTAGGTATATCAAACTTAGGCGAATCGTTCATTAGGTATTTCATCCGTTAGGGATTTTGAAGAGTAGGTATTTCGTTGAATAGGTTTTTTGAACGTAGGTATTTCAAACTTCGGTCATTTAAACTGTAGGTTAAATAACTGTTAGGTATTTTAAAAATAGGTATTTCGTACATAGGTATTTTGACAATAGGTATATCAATTTTAGGTATTTTAATATGTAACCCCGTTCGGACCCTTCGGGTACAGAACCCTAAAAGACTGTCTTGACTCCAAATGAAGCAGAAATCAATGCTATTGGCAATTAGGTAGATTGAATCAAGTAGTTAATAAATAGCAGGATGTTGATAAAAAATTACACTACCGCTAATTATGTGGAAAGAAAAACAATATTTGAGGACAAGAAGCGACTTAATCAAACTCACCCTTTGTATCAAAGTAACCCCAGTTTACCAGTATACTAAACTATGACTAGCGACTGTGTTATATGGTATGACTAGCGACCCACCCCGGCGTCGCACGGGTGCAATGTACTTATACACATACCGAAACCTTCCTCTTGAATCACTCTATCTATTAAAAAAAACCGCATTAAAATCCGTTGCGTAGTTTTAATGATCTAAGCATACATAGGGATAGGGACAGACAGACAGCAGGAAGCGACTTTGTGTTATACTATGTAGTGATACCACGCTGGCTGCTGTCGGTACACACACGCCGCGAACTCATATCATACCATCTAATATTATTCTGGGAACGGCCTTAATAAGTCACTACAGAATGTTATCTATTCCATTTTATCAGCAGCTGATAAGGATCTGAATCCAATTAGGTCCACAATGCAATATGGACCGTCTCGGGTTCAGTTATGACGGAATTCTGACTTCATGTTTAGTTTCATGGTTAGTGGATTCCTTGAAATTTAAATTAGATTTAGTTTTAAGTGTTTTTAGTTAGGTAACGTGAATTTAGACTGTATGTAGACTAAGGCTGGGTTGCACCAAACCGTCTGTAATCGTAAGCGGTGTTCATCAAATCTGATTGAATGGAAAGTTTGACAAGTTTCTATGGGATGACAGCTGCCGGCGCCATATTTGACGATGACCGGTCTGTGTTCGTACGTTGGTGCAACTGGCACTTATCGTAGAGGTATAATGTTTAGTACGCTGTGTGATTCTGTGATGAGTTGACTGGGTGCACGTGATTATTTTTAGGTATTTAAGCTAACAATGTTTGATTATAGTACTTTTATCTCACGAGCGCGGGTGAGCTATGGTTGTGTTGTTAAGCTTTACATGCACATTGTCTAGGTGTGGGTCAGCGTAGGAGTCACGTAGGTAGGAGCTATAAGTTCATATTGTCTCTGTGTTCGTATGTGTCACAACTACGAGTATAATTATGGCCAACCCGCGCGTGAAATAAAAGTACTACATGCATGTGTGTAAGCACTTTATTGTACACAAAAACAGGTTAAAACAATAAAAATGTCACATAAGATTAAAGTACAAAGGTGAACTTATCTCTATGAGGGATCTCTTCCAGCTAACCTTTGAGGGATTGAGTGAAAGTGGGGAAATGAGATAGACAAACTTACAGCGTGTACAACAACGTTTTAAATTAAGTTAATTAGGACTGTACCCATTAGTTGACACATTATTGATCTCTGTTATTGACTTAAGATTAGAAGTGGCATGTATTAGTAAGTGCCGAGAACTGATAAGTTTACTTGTACTTAAAAACTACATTTCGGTATGAAACCTTCGAAATCAGTACCTACCAGAATATGTTAATTTTTGAAGTGAAAACTTCTTTAGCGGCGCTGAGCACTTTTTGTGATGGGGGAAAATTGTTAAACTCGCGACGATTCGTAAGACCAGCTTAGTTGACCCCTCCTAGTATCGTGATTGCGATGTTAGGAGGGGTCAACTCAGCTCAGGTGTTGACTGCTTACGAGAGAAAAGTCTTTGTGTTGACAGCTTAGGTATGAGAGAGGAGTCTTTGAGTTGACAGCGAGAGAGCTGGGCTGCTCTAATTGCCAGTTGCACCAACGTACGAACACAGACCGGTCATCGTCAAATATGGCGCCGGCAGCTGTCATCCCATAGAAACTTGTCAAACTTTCCATACAATCAGATTTGACGAACACCGCTTACGATTACAGACGGTTTGGAGCAACCCAGCCTTAATCTGCGAGGTGTCGTTCCGCTATGTCCTACCTCTTCCTAAACTGGGCAGCTGTTGGTACAAACGCCAACACAGTTAACTGACCGTTCGCGACCCTTATTGGTGTAGGCATAAAGTACACAAATGATCAGTTAACTATGTTGGCGATGGTACAGCCGTGTATCAATAAAAGCCTAATAAAATCAAGGGTTCAGATTTAATGAAATGGACCTGCATCGTGACTAAACCAAGATAGTCATCTCTGTGCAAAAACTGCCCTAATTACAGAAACGTCTTATAAAGCTCCCAGATTGTTGACAGATACGTCTTTTTGGAAGTTAACGACAGTGCCCAAGAGTTAATTGGTAAGATCGAGTCGAGTGATTACGATATCGTTGTCACGTCACCGGATATCTGTAAACTTATGGGTCTTTGGCTCTAAACACGGACAATATGCGTTACGAGTAGGCACAGTCAACCAATTTGATTTTTGGTCCAATTCGTACTTTTTCACAGTCAAAAATCAATATGAAAGCCGCTAGAGATATCATACTAATATCACTGTTACGAAGTGGCCCAGAAATCTAATTGGTTGACCGCACAGTTAGCTGCAAAAGTGACCTAATAACACTTAAAAAAACTTCTTATTTAGTTAAATTAGGTTATTCTTATTTACATTAATGCAATATTTCGTGATATAATCGGAAAATTTCTATTTATCTCTACTTACAACGGTATTACGAGGCTATCGAGGCGTGACGTCATACCTAACTGTCAATCAGTATGGGGCGTTTTCTGTGCTCGTAAGCTATGCTGTTCTTTCCCTCTCATTTTCGTATTTTGTGTTACTCTTACTGTAGTTGATCCCATACAAATATTTGTTCGTCTCTAACAACTGGTTCGAATGCATGTTTTTTTTGTCATCTAGCTTATTTCAATACGAGAAATCGAATATACCTTATTCGGTTACTTATTTCACGGTGCTGGACACTAAACGTGGCACTTTCAATCTTATCATAATGACAGAGGAGGAATCTATTGGGAATTCAGTTGTTTACTAAGTAAAATATCATATCAACGACACGTAGAGGACTAAACGCATATAATACGCATTGTGTAGGTAATCCAGTTGTTTCCCGTGTGATTGAAAACGTGCTAAGAGCCACCGCCGCTAACCACCGCGAGCGGTAATTTGATCGCGAGATTATCGCCGCCATCGCTGCGATGTACACTCGACTGCATTTACATTGCATTATCAGTTCACAAAGTCCGCGTAAACTTCCACTCCCTATCTTTTCGAGGAATGATTTTCCGGATTAAAAGTACCTACCCAAAATGTTAATTCAGACTATAATATAAACTTTGTCTCTCTGGCTTAGCTGAGTGACCCACTATTAGAAAGTTGTAATTTGGCACTACACGAATTATATCCGCCAAATTTTACTTAATTTAATACTGAATCATAGGAGCTATGAGTTCAAGTTTTTTTAATTGTTTTACAACTACAAATATGGCAAACCCGCGCTAGTGGAATAAAAATACTGTACGAGATAATAAAATATTAAAAAAATCTAGAAATGTATATTTTGGGTAAAGCTTACGTTATTAAACTTAAAAAGTGTCATTTTTGTTATGGTCGAGTGCCAGTGATTGCATCTACTGTCTGACCTTCCAACCCTGAAGACTGAACCAGCGGGGTAATCACGTAACTTTTCGAACGTACGGTAGGCATATTTTAATGTCATTTTTAGTCATGGGATTTTACATTTACCATACGGACGGTCGAAAACGTTCTGTAATCGCACCGCTGGCTGGGAGAAGACCGGAAAAATCAAATGATTTTTCGTAAATAAGTTTTTTTGGACCTGTGTGGCGGTCTTGGCCTGCACCTCACTAGGCATGCGGCAGACATTGCCAGCCCAGTCCCACTTCAACTTGCAACGGCGAAGCGGCAGACCTCGTCAGCGATGGCGAGACAAGCTAGACTCGTTTTTGAAAGAATGACCAGAGACAGCGGTCGATCTTGTTCTCAAGATCAGGAGAAATAGAAAAAGTGGGGGAGGCCTTTGCCCAGCAGTGGTCCTCTGTAGGCTCGTATAGTAGTTTTTTGGAAAACCCTGTGTTTCAACCCTGTGTTTGCAACCTCAAGATTGAAAATCGCAAACCATGCTCATCTAAATTGGTTCCAATTTTGATGAATGCCTCTTTCTCCATATAGTGCTGTAGAGTGTACTGCCTACAGTACTCCGAATTATAATTATTATAAGTACTCGACCGTGTTCTTTCTTATCGGGCTTTTGGTAGCGATCCAGTTGCACCGACAAGATTAAACAGTATAATAATTACCTACCAATTAGGAAAATATGCTTCAGATTACCTATACATTTACTGTATACAATATTGTGATGCATATTTTTATAAGATTAGATTTAAATTCCAAATTCTTTACTAAGTGTTAGACAAATTGAAATATAGACGTGACCGTTTCGTTAATATACGTGAGTGACCCGTTTATTATATTTCAATACAGTTTAAAAATTCATAACTCGAAAACTAACTAACTAACATAAACATAACTCGGCTAACATACATGGGGTATATTCTGATAGCCCACGACGTGAGGAATCTAAAAAAAAATTTGTTGACGTCAAGATTTTGGCCACCCTGTATGTCTGAGACTCACGGAGTTTTCTTTTTAAAAGTGTTAGAAAACTTAATATTTATGAGTAGGTACCTTTCATGTAGGTACCTAACCTACAAAAATGTATTAATTATTATATTTTCTCTTTACCTGAGCTCCGGGATCACCTAGTTCAGGCGATTGTAATATTAATATATCTTATATCTTTAAACGAGCAAGTCTTGTATATTTATTTATTTATTTGTTACTTAATTTATTTATTTATTTCGGGGATCTCGGAAACGGCTCTAACGATTTTGATGAAATTTGGTATGTGGGGGTTTTCGGGAACGAGCAATTCGATCTAGGCGGGAAAACGACGAGCAAAAACAAAATTAATAAAAATGACAGTACTATTTTTACGAATCAAATTATTTAGTTAAATTGTTTTAGATTTGTGTGAATTTAACGTGGAAGTTACCACAATCAAATTTCCAATTACTAGGCTGCGTGCAGATAACGGTTAATTTTTATTTTTTCCCTGTATCAAATATTTATTAGGACATTTTTATTAATTATTTGATACAGAGAATAATTAGTATAATGGATCTTTTTGAACTAATTTTCTATGAGTCACCCCGGTTACATTCTCGTCCGGATATAGACGTATAATGACACGCCTACGCATAATGCTATACATGCGAAATGACATAAACGCGATACGAATATGTCATTTTTTCCATAATGTGTTGAAAAGGTAAAAAATGTGTCTCACGATGTCTACAGCTCACAAGGCCACTATTATAGTAATATGAAGTCCAGTGTTTAAATCGCTCGCGTGGTCGTGTCAAAGGTTTCCCCTGGATTTTCCCCAGGTCAGTCTCCAACCATCCACTGCTATCGCTTTATTGGGGCGGCCTATAAAGCCATAGTCAGTTTAAAAACCGGGCGCACGAAGGGTTCCGTCCTCTTTAAAAACTGCAAAAAAAAACACGTTTGTTGTATTGGAGCCCCCTTAAATATTTATTATATTTTGTTTTTAGTGTTCTTTGTTATAGCGGCAACAGAAATACATCACCTGTGAAAATTTCAACTGTCTAGCTATCACGGTTTTTGATATACAACCTGGTGACAGACGGACAGACAGACAGACATACGGACAGCGGAGCTTAGTAATAGGGTCCCGTTTTACCCTTTGAGTACGGAACCCTAAAAAAGTCATATAAAGTAATAAGACAAACCCCGAAATATGTAAAACAAGGACAACAAGCTACAACAAGCTAACAAGCTACAACAAGCTAACCAAGCTACACATCAGGATTAGAAACTCGAGTCGGCCAACAAAGCCATTACATGTTAATCATAATCACATTTATGTTGTTTCAATTAAAGTTAATTATTTTACCCGACATTTACGACTTAGGCGACTTCCTGATTTGTCGGTGCGGAGGCGGTACGATATGAGAAAACTGTCAAATGTCAGTGTCAACTGTCAGTCAACTCGGTACCGCTTTTTACTACGCCCCTACATTTAAAATTTAAATGTGTGCTTCCTGACTGGCGCGGGATGCGCGGTAGCGGGACGATACGAACGCAGTACTTTTTTTTTTTTTTTTTTTACGTTGGGAAAATACATTTACGTATCCCACCCAGTGAAAGACCTGGGTGGGTATGACGGACTATCCGGATGGACCGTACTACCGTCTAAAAACCCAACGAGTACCGGCTACGCCTTCAATGGGGCGTCGCAGGGTCACAGTGGCATTCTACTGCGACGCACCGGCGGGTGGCCCGCAAATTTTAATTTGCAGGCCGCAATTCATGCGGGGCACTCACCTGGGTGCCCGTAGCTCCTCTTTTTTTATCCCCTGTAAGGCGAGGTAGATGCCCTATGTTGGCGGCAGCAGGTGCGCATACCGCCGGCGCCTGCCTCCTCCTCTGCGCCTACGGAGCGGGTGTGCGGCAGGATCGTTTTCCCGCAGCCGCTCCGCAGCCTCCTTCTGCGAAATTACCTCTTCACAGAAAGAGACCACGACTTTCCATTGTCTATCGCTGTCGAGCATAGCGCCTACTATGTTCGCAACGAACGCAGTACTGCGCATTGTAACATTGCAGTATTTTCTTAAATAGCTGCAGGTTGGTTTGAACATTTAATATAAGGTCTCAAACACACTAGTTAGGCATAATTTCTAGGAGCAACATTTTCTCAACAGGCTGGCAATTATTTACTAATTGTCAAATGTAATTAACCAATCAGAATTAAATTAATTAGATTCGGGGTTGCCAACCAGTTGAAGAATGTTGGAATTTATGGGTAAATTAAGAAATAACAATAATACATTCTTAATATTTAAATTTCTTAATTTAGTGTAAAAACGTAAAACTAATTTAAATAATAATATTGACCACAGGTCCACATTTCAAAAATAAAGTTATTTCTTAATAATTAGCAGTAAATGGTTACTGGGACTCTTCTGTGTTGGTATCATTGTTACTTGGCAAGTTTGACTAGAGCTGAGGAAAATCCTTTTGGAATTCATGAGGGAGTCTTGTGGGATTTTAGCCATTTGCATCTGGTGATTGCACCAAGGAGCGGTGTGGCCAAAGGCCTCCTCTGGTGGTTGTCTCGATGGAAATGCCATAATAAATTTATTTCCGGAGTTGGCAGATGTAAGTACAGATTTTCTTCAAAATTTAGAAATGTCTTTCTGCTCCTGCTGGTTTTGTTCCTTTCTGACCATGTGGTTAATTGCAGCCACGAGAGGCCAGTTCATGTGGAAGGGCGGGCTCGACAGGAGAATCCATAGCCAAGAATTTGGAGCGTTTTCCCTGGTAAGAGAGACTCTCTCCACTTTCCTTTTGTTCGGTTCCAACCACATGGTTCTGGTATTAATGAAAACAATTGATTTCTTACAGTCGAATGGGTGTAATTTTGAAGAAGTATTTTGAAGCTGTGGTTTTGTTGCTGAGCATTTTTTTGAAGGTCCTTTTAAAGAATATTTCGCCTGAATGAAGTAATTTCAAGTATTTTGATCATCCAGTTCTACACCGAGACCAAGTTCCGCCATATGTCCTCACAGTAAGGAAATCCGATGGGCCAGCAACCCACCAGCGTTCATCTGGAAAAGGTCGGTGTGGAAAGTTTACTACATGTAGGGAATTAGGATTTAAATTAAAGTCTTAGATGATAGCACAGAATATTTAGGGACTAACATTTAATTTAGTTGTCCAGAAGATCAGATCATTCATGAACCACTAAAGCGACCAGCTCAATCGACTGAACAATCTTCTTAAAAAACCTGTATGATCTGACCTTCGGTAAATAGGTAATTTAGGTTTTAATACTCGCTTTGTATAAGGAGGGAATAAATAACAAGTCGCAGGAACTAACCTCTTTCATTTATCCCTGTAATTTCCCCGAAACTGTAGATAAGTGTATTGTGTAATCCTTTTGGAATTCTGTGACGAGGTCTTGCTGAAGATTACAGCTGAGCCGGAAAAAGACCTTGTTTCAGCATGATATTACTACTGCGCAATTGTAATACTGACAGTATTCCATCAAGTTGGAATCTTTGCGACGTCAGTAAGTTTACGTCAAACAAAAAAATGTCACATATCGATCCCGCCCCGCCAAGTCAGGAAGTCGCCTTAACCACGTTTTTATGGCGGCCATAAAGTAATTGTTGTCGTACTACATATTTTGTGACAGTGATTTAGAATTTTTTTTATAGCTCTTGTGTTTTTTCTCTTTTGGAGTTGCGAGCGTCTATAGGCTGCGGTGTTCGCTTGAACCGTATACTTTATAAGGTAAGCGTTCTTGCGCTCGACACTGACCCAATACATGGCACTTTCCATCTTATTTCACGATGACAGAGGTGATTAATAGCTATGATCTATTGGGCACTAAGGTGTCAAGCACTGAGACGTTTACCTTACGATGATACAAATGTATAAAAACGGGAGCACCACGAACATACATAATACACAGCCGAGACGTCATATCGAGCACGCATGCGTCGAGAAAGCTAAGTGTACCGAGACATGGCAGGGCTGCCACTTAACCGTATAAAAGTAGAAAAAAGAAAGAAAAGTAGCAAAAAGTTGCTAATTAAAGTGTATATCTGGAGCTCTATATAGGAGCGCTCGTGGCCCAGCGGCGCCTGCGTAGCGCTTGCGGTATCTAAGGTTAAGCAACGTGGGCAGCGGTCAGGACTTTGAGTGGTTACTAACTGAGCGCTCCCGTGCTTTGGAAGGCACGCTAAGCCGTTGATCCCAGTTGCTGTCTACGGCAGCAGTCATTAAGCCAAGTTGGAGGCCTTCGGGCGGTTTGAGAACTTCTAACAGTCAAGTTGCCCACTCACTTGACAAAGCCTAATCCCAATATGGTCTAGTTTCCCCTCGGGGTTGGAAGGTCAGATGGCAGTCGCTTCCGTAAAAACTAGTGCCTACGCCAAATCTTGGGATTAGGTAGCGGACCCCAGGCATCCAACTCCTCCCAGGATGCAACTGTACTGGGATAACGCTAGGAGGATGATGATCTGGAGCTCCATATGGCAGTGAAACGTGGACAATGACACAAAGAGATCGAGATAAACTGGAAGCGTTCGAAATGTGGTTCTGGAGACGAATGGAAGGAATCAGTTGGGCCGAGAAAATAACAAATGAGGAGGTATTACGTAGATTGAAAGAGAAGAGAACTTTGTTAAACACTATTAACAATAGAAGAAAGAAAATGATTGGACATTTGATACGGCACGACAACTTCTTCAAGACTATTTTGTAAGGAAAAGATAGAAGGAAGGCGAGGCAGGGGAAGACCAAGGAGCTGTGACACGAACCAAATAAAAGAAACAGTTGGCGTCGTGTGGTATCAAAAAGTCATAGGGTTGGCGTACGAGAGAGAAAAATGGAAAATACTCCACCAACAAGAGGACAACTCTTAAATTTGATTTAAAAAAAAGCCAAAACTAGCGAGCAAGCGAGACAATTACTTATTTGACAACTCTATTCGCCTTTTAGACTAGGATATTAACAAGTCTGCGCAGACGCCGGTAACCCTGCGCCGGCGCCACGTCGCATCCCAACCAGATAAAGCTTATATAAATCAAACGGTGATAACCGCAGATACTGTATTAATCAGTTTCGTCACATTATCTGCCCCGCACCTAATGGACTCTTAATGCGACACTGGTGGAAAATATGTCCACTGTTAATGTGAGAGGAATTGATTTTAAGGCATGGCATGTACCTTTGAGCGTAGTTGTGATACAGAAGCGAACATTCTACACAAAACACCCATATAAGGGAATAATGTCTAGGAGCGAAGCGTCCGTTATGAAAATTAATTTGATTTCCTTACCTCGCAACCGTGCCGTGCGTCAACGTCTAGCAGATTGCTTAGACGAAAAAAAAAACATGTGCACTTTGCATGAAACTTTTGAGTGCATTTTTTTTCTGTCATATCACTGGAAAATTACATATTAGGGTGCATACACACAGCGATTCGTTTCACAGGTCCGTTATTGGTCGCCTTTATACTTTACCGTGAACGTCCACGGCACGGTAAAACTCTATGGTTTCATTCATAAGTAATCGAAAGTCTGTAACCTATGGCTTATAGTTTTACCGTACCGTGGCAGTCGACGATAAATAATAAACGCGACCATTTGACGGCGTATGTAGTTGTATGAGCGAGTTTACACACAAAACAGTATTCCGGATCCATAAAACAGACGACAGACGTGCTATGTGTACGCGTTCATAATTTAATATATTTGAAATATGAAACAAAAAAAAAACCGCTATTCGCGGGTCGTAAGTGCGCTCATCACATCAAGGAATAACTCCCCTAGGGCACCCTAGGGTTCCACAGGATACGGCTCTCCGCACTTTGATGGAGTGTACAGCGTGGGGCCCTCATCGTCACGCCCTGACAAATGTAGTGGGAAGAGATATCACGTTGTCGAGCATCGTAAATGCGATGCTTGACAGCGAGAGATTGCTGGGAGGCAATGTCCACCTTCTGCGAGGACGTTATCACGCGGAAGGAGGCAGCGGAGCGGGCGCGTGAGGACGATCCCCTCGCGAATCCGCTCCGAAGACGACGGGTTGGACGAAGAAGGCGACTATACGCTCATCTTCTTCCTCCACCTCAGTGAGCCACTGGTAGGGACTGGGGGGCCCCTACCACTGATCTAGCTCAACTGTCGCAGGGCGCCGCCAGTGACGGCAGCACCCTTCTAGGGCCTGAGCCCGCGTCGATGCGGGCATATGCCGAGACGCCCGTGGTGGCATGCGCAAGCGAATCCTGCGGCGTCTCACAAAGGCGATGAGGGAAAGCCGCTGGTTTTTAGTGGGTAGCCTGACGCAGAAGTCCCACATCACCGCGCCTAAAACCCCCCGGAAGGCCGGAAGGCATCAAGCATTTTTCAGCGTAAAAAAAGGGCACCCTAGGGTTCGAAAGAGGTCTCCCGAAGTAACAATTAACACGTGACTTTGCGTATTGTAATACGGGTCAATACATAGTTAATTGTATACCTCTACCATACCATATCCTCTGCTCCTGTGGACTACTTATGCGCAAAAGAAGTATCTACCCAGGGAAGCACATCATGCATCCAGAGGAGATACAGCGGATTATTACCCAAAGAGTCTGGAAATTCCTGGAAGCAACGGGCTTAAGCAAAGAACTTTAAGGGCTGCCACAATAGATCAATGACTGGTCGAGGCGGCATAGAAGGCCCACAACAACCAATAATAATAATAAATAATTAACTGTGTTGTGTTGTTGTACAACAGTCATTTCATTAGCACTCCATGCAGTAAGTAAAGTATAGCAGATATTTTGTAACAAAGGGACCAAAAATATTTGACACGGCCGGCCTGACCGAACTGCTCTAGGAATAAGTAGTTAGTTATGTCAGACATTTTTGATGCTTTTGCTATAGTTTTTTACCGAAAATCACCTCTTAATTATGTGGTAAACGAGTTCCAAGCGGACGCAGTAGCATACAAAAGCTAGTAAAGAACATTTATGTCACACCTGGCCATAAAGTGGCCATTATCGTACGGTCCGCGCGCGAAAAACCCCACTTCCTGGCCAGGGGGTGACATAAAATTTTGTACTTACCACGGGCGATTATAAAGAAAGCCTCAGATCGCATATTTATCGCCCTTGCCTTCGGCTCGGGCGTAAAATACCTGCGATCGGAGACATTCTTTGTATTATCGCCCTTGGTAAGTAATGTACTATAACTTATATGAGAGATTCTTCTCAGATTATTTTTTTTTTTTTTTAATATGACATAATAATATTAAGAAACAAAAATACAATAACAAATACCTACATGCTAATACTTACATATATCTATTAACTATAAAATAAAAAATTATAACTAAACTAAATCTAAAAATGGCCCCTGCGGCATTGTACCGAAGACGCTGGCAGCATTCCCTCGCTGAATAGCTAAACTAATTCTTTGTGCGAGATAGCTGCCAGCTCTTCGGTCACCGGTGGAGTCTTTAAGCCTCTTCGAGATCTCTTTGAAGAGGCTTAAAGCTCCTGGGCCCCACGGACCTAGGGTCTCGACACCGAAAGGGATGAAATTATATTCGGTGCCGAGACCAGAATATTATTATTATTATTATTATTATTATTATTTATAGACATTCTCATTACCTACATCTCAATAAAGCAAAAACTAGTGTAAAAGCCACATATGGCCTTTAAAACCAGTAACTCGAACCCATTATTATTTTAAACTAACCACTGATAAAATCACAAAAAGTTAATCGATGATAAAAGATATGAGACATAAGCGTAATGTAAATGAGCTACGCAATGTGTATTGTTGTACAAGAACTGACATTGCAATTTGAATCGTACAGCTTGGGTAATAAAGACATTATTTGAGCGGAGTTTTTGGTTGCAACTTGGCCAACTTGAATAATTTTCAAGTATGTAATAACGTTTAAAAATATATAATCGATTTTGAATATTATTTCCCGCTCATAAGTAGTTTGTAACGAAGGTACAGTCGCCATCAAATATATCTGTACTGTTCAGGGTGCTCGAAAATATCTGAACATGCACTCTAACGCCTTGTAAATAGAGTCCTGTTCAGTATTTGTGAGCACCTCGTTCGCTCTGATATATCTGGGGCCTGTACCACAAAACTTTACAAGCGCTGCGTACAATTCAACAAACTTGTCAACTTTTTCTATGGAAAATTGTACAATTTTGTTAAATTGTAGACTTGTAAGGTTTTGCGGTACAGGGGCCTGGCCTGTTCCTTTTGCCACTTCAGTTAAACTCGGCTTTCGCCTCCGGGGTGTTAATTCAAACGAACGCAGTTGACACCGCCGGACAGTGACAGCATCATTCTACTTGGCAGAGGCGTATTTACCCTAGGGCCAAGGGGGCCATGGCCCAGGGCGGCAGGCTGAGAGGGGCGGCGAAGCCGCCCTTCGCACCACCTTCACAGGAATTTTTTTGGCGCCTTTTCTTGATTTCTGGGGCGGCGAAACTTATTGGCCCGGGGCGCCAAATTTCAAAATACGTCCCTGCGTGGTTGTGTATAGTAACGAGACAACCCTAACCAGACGACAGAGCACGCGCTATGCGGTTGAGCGGGATAGCATGATTCGGTGTTTCAAACTGACAAACATCGGTGCTGTTTGGTGCTGTTCAATAGAAAACCTATGCTTACGAGTACATTTAAGTTTTCTATGTAGGTGCTTTCAAAGGGTTCAATATTTTCTTTAGAATCGGTGGAAATCGGCAGTAATTACGAGTTTTTTAAAACTGTTGTGGCTTTAAAGGCCATAGGAGTGCCTTTAAAGCCACAACAGTTGGAGAGTGGCCTGGGGAGAATGAAGAATCCAGGGGAAGCCTCCGACACGAGCACGCGGGCGTTTTAAATACTGGAATAGTTTAAGAGTTTGCGCTTCAGTGAGATTGGTTGAGCGGCTTCAACCGGATCTGAGGTGTCAGTGGAATCGAGCCAATGGGAGTTTTGTCGCTGGTTCACTAAACCTAGCCTAACTAAGAAGAGGTTTAAATACTGTGATGTGACGTTGGTGACGGTAAAAGAGGTACCCTATGGCTTTTAAGCCTGTGATAGACGGGCGAGTAAGTGCGCGGTCGCGAACTTAAGTGGATGATAGACGAGTTGATGGACGGAAATTCACGAAATTTTCTCGGAATCGACATCGAGACAGACGTTCGAGCTATACGTATGATTTTGTAGCTCGTACATTTGTATCGATGTCGATTCCGAGCAAAGATCGTGAATTTCCGTTACCCGTGGAACGTCACATTAACGAAATAGTACATACATTCTAACATAGCAATATTGCTACACATTTGTCTGTAGGTACAGGCGCAAAGTTTCTACACAAACCTTGCGCCTGCACCGACCACCTGCCATCAGCTATCTACACACCCTGAAACTAAACGCACTAACCGCCTATCTAACTCATAGGCACTCACTTCCTTCTTCCTTGAAACACTCGGCTATTATCACCCTAAGTTAAAAAGTCGTAAGTCATTATGAATCTCGTACGGAGTTACCACTCTTTATTTTGGTTGGATTATCGCGCATCGCTTCTTGATGAAAGATGAAATTTACCAGCACGAAGTCGGTAATCTTAGATAAGTTTCGTTGTTAGTTGAGAACGAAGCTTACAAAGTATGTTGTCTGAGATATATCTGCCGTTTGGATTAATTTTGTATTATGCAGTAGCGTCTTTAAAAAAAATTAAAGTTAGTTTTTTTAATATTCAACTGATTTTGAGTTGATTTTTTTGTCGAAAATAGTGTTCTAATAGAATTTAAACAATTAAATTTAACATCATTATATTCACCCAATTTTATACAATAACTTATCTATACTTACATAAATTATAAGAATTACGGTACCTATATTTTTAGTCTATCTATATTGAGTTTTCACGAAGTAAACCAAATCAATCAAATCAAATCAAATTTATTGTCAAAACTGTGTACATTGTTATAACATGTCATAAAAATAATGAGTTTCAACAGTTTGCCCATTTCGGACGTACAATATTAATAAGATAAATCTGAAATAACTAAAAAAACAGTGGTATAATAATTAATGAAATAATAATAATGATCATTTTACATCCCATTTGAAATATTTATTCAAGTCATAAAAACATTTGTCTAGCAGCCAGTCCTTAAGTTTCTTTTTAAATTGTACCAAACCACACATATAACAGCATTCCGGAGATTTGTAATGTATTTATAAATATTCTGGTATTTTGAATGCACTCATGTTACTTATACTTTTCCTTAATTTCGTAGGTAAAACAATGACTCATTCATCATGTTTTCTTTTTCAGGTAAGTGTCATATCCTGGTTAAACCATGCGAACGCTTTCAAATACGTAAGTAAAATTTAATGCATTTTGGCAAGTCTTATTTCTCGAATTATGAACAGGAAAAAAACATACAATTGGTCACCCTAAACCACACGACGTTTTGTCATCCCTCACTCAGTCCCTCACACAACGTGTGTTAAAAATGATAGGGTGACCATTATTTAAGTATTCAATTTTTTTCTTTGATAGAATGTTGAGAAAATAAACTTGTACACAACTTACTACATAGGTACTGGAGTTATGATGGACTACAGACATCACAATCTACACTTTTACATCTCTCAATATCTCATACCTTCACGAAGTCTATTTTAGTGCCAAACCACAGACAGCCACCTGTTTCATATCGTGAGAAATAATCAATTTTTAATCGTAGACTGCACGATAGATAAAAACCAGGTGAAAGAGGGAATCACGCGCAGAGGGTTCCGAAGTAATAGACGCTTTAAAAAAAGTCACATACTTAGAAATATACAATATCACTCAATGATGAGAAGTAAGTTTTCCATGATGTCATGGGTATTAAAAAAAAAACAAATTTGTTCCATATTCGTGGAATTGTTCATTTCGTGGTTTTCAGTCCGGATGAGTATTGAAAATACCGACTACCTACCTATAGTTTTTGTGGTTAGGAACTCCAAATTTGGTGTATTGAGGAATATTTTCAGATAGGAAATATTAACTTAAAAAAAACAGCCGAAATGGCTGTCCTATTTGGGTTTTTCCATTTTATAATAGCTAAATTATTTGGAAGAAAGCTCAACCGTTACGGGTGTAGGCACCAGTGGCGGCGCGTCCAAAATATTCTCAGGTAAGCCGGAAATAATTTGCCTTTCTTATTCTTCATGAGCCGTAGTAAAAGAACTGGACTGGCTGAAAATTAGGCAAGCCGGTGGGAATCGAGTTGTATAGACGCTCCGCCACTGGTAGGCACTTAATTATTTGAGTTCACCGAATTATGTCAAAGTACTTCGTACAAAAACGACTTAATTTTGCATGTCAGATGATTCAAAATCCAACAAGAGTTTTATAAAATATCGGCAAAAAAAATCTCGACTATAACCGATATTACGCGACAAAGTTAGCACAACGTTCGACCCACTCCATAACCCCATTGTCTCTGTCCTATCTCTCAAAAATCACCCATAGAGACGACATTTATGGCGCGCAGCTTTTTTATTTGACATTTTATACAAGTTTATTCAAACATAATGATAGCATCGCAGACGTTATCTTCCTATGCAGCGTTACCGCGAGCTCGGGCCTGATAGTATCTGGGGCCAGCCAATGCTAGTTAAACCAACCTGATAAGGAATCGGGTGCGCTTGTGTGGGTCACCCGTACACACGACCCGCGGCGTCGCTGTGTGCGTGGAGGGGAGACCTCGCGCCAGCCAGTCACTCAGTTTACGCGGGAAAAGCATGACGGCACGAACGAATATTCGGTCTGTTAAAGACAATATTAGTGTTTAAAAGTGTTTATTAAGCTCCTGTGATGTTATTGTGGCTGAGGTACCTGAAACAGCTGGAACTGGCATGCGCCGGTGTACCGCCAGGCGGCGCTGTCGACGTCAAAACAATGTGTAAGTGAAGCCTTGTTTACTTTTTTGTTTAATCTATATTTTTATTGTTTACATTGTCTATGGTTAAAACTTTTGAATTTAGAATTTAAACAGCATTTCTGTAATCCGATGCGCGTTCGAATTTAAAAAAAAATCTGTTCGTAATATGTACAATAATTTTAGTGGATACAAATGCGTTGCGTATTTTTGTTTTTAAAATGCGTTTGGATATAAAAGCGATATTATTATTTTTATTGCATATTCCGAGTTATATTTTGAGTTGGTCCTTAAAGAGATTTCACCGGAATCGCGATAAAGAATGTCGTTAAGAATGTTTGTTTTTTATCTTGTTTGGATGTCTGATAGCCGTAACAGTGGTACGGTAAATACGGGGATTTTTATTACGAGCGAAATTATCTTTGAGATGGCAATAAATAATTGTTATCTGTTTTTAAAGTAATTCGATGAAAACAAATGTTATGCAGTTGGGATTTTTGAGAGGTTAGTAAACATAAAGTACTTCTTTATTAAATGTAGGGTATTTATGTATATTAACAAAAATCCGACTCAATGTATACATAAACTTTTTTAACGTTTTTTTTTAGAAAATAGGATGAATATATATTTCCGCAAAAAAAATGTCATGGTACAATTTTTTTATGTGGAAGTTCAACATTACTAAACGTCGTAAGGAGCAAACTCAGAGATATTAACATCAAAAATGCGCCACTGAATTCGTGAAATCGTAACCATACTGACTTTTCCAGTGACATATCGCATCGGGCATCTAAGTGAACCGTATCATATTACATATAAGGATGAATATCCCATGTCGCACTGACACACGATACGGATATTTACTTGTCCTACGCGCCGTGTCTAATATTTTGACAGGCGTCTTAACTGTCAGTGTCAAACTTGTCAAACATACGAAGAGCTTTATTTTTGTTTTTATTATCTCGTTAATTGTTTTTCTCTGCTTGATGACTCCTAGTTGAAAGTAAATATTTTCTAATTGTTATTGATATTCTATAAAGATAAGGCGACTATTGTCCATAGTTAGGTACTTTATCTATTAGGTACATTATGAAGTACGAAGTAGGGATTTATCGAGAGGAACTTAGTACTTGAGTATAACGAATCACGTTAAGATGATCACTCATATGTCGGACATATAACATACGTTTACTGTCAAGTATGTTGGTGCGAGAGGGATGAATGCTACCTCTATTTATCCGACATATTAAGCGATCATCTTAGCCCCGCAGGAAGGGATTACTTTCCGACAAAAATTTTATTTTATGTCACACCTGGCCATAAAGTGGCAATTATCGCACGCTGCGCGCGCGAAAAAACCCACTTCCTGGGCCAAGGGGTGACATAAAATTTTGTACTTACCACGGGCGATAATAAAGAAAGCCTCAGATCGCATATTTATCGCCCTTGCCTTCGGCACGGGCGTAAAATACCTGCGATCTGAGACATTCTTTGTTTTATCGCCCTTGGTAAGTAATGTACTATTGTTATTAGAACAGAGTTATAATAATACATAACTTTATGTATTTTTAACATAAAAATCATCACAGGCATCTTCTGGGTGAGCTCAAATGGCTAGATGCTGGCCAAAAGCAATCCCATTTTTAATAAAAAAAAATCAAGTATTGATAAACTATTAAAAGAAGTATTCAATGGCGGTTTAAACAGCGAAGAGGACAGTAGCTCTAGTATAAGGTTTTTTCGAAACATTAACTAATTCGAACGCGTTTGCGTTTTGTCTCAAAATGTATGAAAACGCTCTCACCGAGTTTGAAATACGCGCGTTCATCGGTTAGCAACAAATGTTATACTCGCTGTTTTAGTTTCCACTAGTGACCATCAGAGGCACTGTTCACGTTTTCATACCACTTTGATACATTTTGAGACAAAACGCAAACGCGTTCGAATTAGTTAATGTGTCGAAAAAACTTATACTAGAGCTACAGAAGACTGAGTTTTATCTGAGGTAAAACGTCGAGTTTATTTGGCCTGATCTAGGAATGAGCTCTAAACATTTATTTATCAGAACTAAGACACTCAGTCAGTGAATTCACATTCTACATTCATATATTTCGGGTGTAACAGGAAGCTCACTATACTTAAACGATAATATTTTGAAGTATTGGAAAGGTTATCGCAACAATTTCAACACACACAAAGTGCGCAGAAGCCGATCTCCATATAAAATTGATAAACGCGCATCCTTACCAGATACTTATCAAGTTCAGATGGTATATTCGTCATATCAAAAAAGTTATTAATAAAAAAAATTAAACAGACCACCTGCTTTTTCTTGACGCGCATGCGCGATAAGATCTCTCGCGGCCATCTTAAGGGTGTGAAAGGGACGAAGCATAGCCATGTGGTTACAAAAATTGAGAATGGGTTTTAGAAAGATTGTATTTTGGTTTATTTAGTTTAGTATCGATAGGTTTGTTATAACTTTTTTATATTTATTTAAATATGAAACAAACGGTCATAGAAAAAATATTGTTACAATTTTTACTTTTAATTTAGACCTATAGTTTCCATTTTTATTACACATATCTTTAAACAATATAGCACGAAATAGGTACCTACCTATCTAGGTTTAGGTTCATTTGTTTTCATAACGTCTGTAGCATTTGATTTTTATAGTACATTCGTAGTTTTATTTTTAATAAGGATTTCTTAAATAATCTAAAATATATAAGCAAAGTGAGATTTATAAAGTTGTTTAAGTCGTTTTCATAAATTATTGATATACGTATTTGTGGACACCAAAACCGAGTGTCACAATAGGTAGTTTGTAAGACATAACGAAATGGCTTCACCCTTAGACACAGTTATCTTGTTTAATAGCAATTTTTTTCACGCACGCATTAATTTGAGTCTGTCAAAATCGTTTTGTAAAACTTTGCGCTAAAATCATTTTTAATCTTGTAATGTTTTGTCCCTAATAAATAGAAGTAAGTTTCTGTTATAATGTACCATTTTTGGTACCTAGAAGCCTTTATTGCCAACTGCACTAGTTTCCCACAGTCATCAACTAACTAGGTACTTGTTGAGACGGTTCTAATGGCCCCAAACACGACGAGTGTATCTTGTGAAGTTAAAAAAGTTGCTCCACCTTCTGTCTCGTCTCTAGCAACAGATCAGCTCGACGGTACCTACCATAATATATTGTACTGTCGCCAAACTTACGTATCTATTCCAAATTTCAGTTCAATCGGATATCAGCAAGTAGGTAGCTGAAAAAAGATGCAAGTTTTAAGGACAACTTATTTACATACCTATCATAAGTATACGAACAGTGTAAGTTAAATAAAAGCTTGACAAAAACGCGGAAAACTATACAGTATTTTAGGCAACGTTGCCAACCTAACCGTTTTAACTGTCAAAATAGTTTTAAAACAAATGAGTACAGGCGTTGTGATAAAAAGCGGAGTGAATGGAGCCGTGCGGCGGAGCGCGGCGATCTGATAACAGAGGGGGCTGTTATCTCCTCGGAGATTTCACGTTCATTATCAACCGTGCTTGAATTCGGGGGCGTGTGTTGGGGCCAATGTTGGATGTTGGCGCGAATTTTGAGGTTATGTGGATGTTTATAGACTAGACGGATCTCTTCGGTTCCCATATAATCATTTGCCATACATTTTGAGGTTATGTGGATGTTTATAGACTAGACGGATCTCTTCGGTTCCCATATAATCATTTGCCATATATTTTGAGGTTATATGGATGTTTATAGAGTAGACGGATCTCTTCGGTTCCCATATAATCATTTGCCATACATTTTGAGGTTATGTGGATGTTTATAGACTAGACGGATCTCTTCGGTTCCCATATAATCATTTGCCATACATTTTGAGGTTATGTGGATGTTTATAGACGGATATATCCATAACTTGAGTGAGTGGTGGTGGTGGTGGTTATGGACGCTTGCAACACCATGCAAGCGTCCATAAAGCAATGGTGACCACTTACCATCGGACTGTCACATTGTTTGCCATCGCCTTGGTATAAAAACGTAAAAAAAATTGTTCACTTGTTTGCCATCATATGCCATAAAAGTGATTTTTCGGAAACCGTAACATTTTCAGTATAGTTTAAATAAACTTTGCATATATAGAACCCTGTAGGTTTATAAATAGAAAATAAAATTATGGATTTCGTTAGTAGGTAACTCGTTTATAGACATGTGTGAATATTTGCTTCGGAATGTAGCCAAGTGCACTGGACATAATAATACCCAATATAAGGACTTCTGCGCCTTTTCTGAGTATTTTTCCTTATGTCAGTATTTTTCCGGTATATACGACTAAATTAATCAATGACCATAACATGATTTATATGAACGTGTTATAGAATTTACCGTGTATTTAATATTTCCTGGAACAGATAACATGAAATAAATACATTAATGACGCATTCTTCGCATTTAATAAAAGATGGAATAATATAGGCACGTTCATCCTCCATTTTCCCTGTTATTAATGTGATAACAGAGAAGAATTCGAAGCAAATTGTGTGATAATTGTAGTGTTTTAAATACCGTGTATAAATCTAGAAAACGCATATTTATTTCGTTTTGTTGTTACATAGGCGCAAAAAGTTTTTGGGGATTTAATGTCAGTAAAACAATTGAAATTATTATTCGAATTCATATTAAAATTCATAAGTAATGTGGTTAAGATATACTTGCTTTGAATAATTTTTGAAAATATATAATAAAAAATACTCATACGATTTGGTCGCCCCACTTCATGTCACTCCCCAAACAACATCTGTCAAAAAGCGTAGGGTGACCATAATTCCGTGATACAGTTTAATAATCACACAGGCCACACAGCTATTTATAGTTTAGTTATACAATTTTCAATCAATATGTACTACTCAAAAGAAAATTTGATTGTTAGGTACGTGAAGGTTGTAAAGTCGTGGAAATTACATTGAACAGTTAATTAAAGTACTATTTTTTTTCTTCCAGCTATTAAACTTAAACACCAGCATGAAAGAAAATACTGAAGAATACGGGACACGATTGATTACTCGCTTATAAACTAGTTTATGACCAATTATTAACAATAAAACAGAAATATGTAAGCTGCCCTTATTTTTTTTTTAGTTGAGCGTATATTCTTAACCTACTTGATATTAATTACTTTTTTTAGAGCTAATTAACGAACAAAGCTGGTTCGCTATCAACCCTTATCTAGAGGAAACTAACACCCACTAGGACCGATAACATGCGTACTGCGAATCGATAAGTTAACCGTATAAACTAACTTTAGGTACTCAAAGTTGTCTGTAAGAGGTTTTTGGCGATAAATTTTCAAAAATTTTGCCGTATTTTGTTGCATACATTGTCTAATTTTGCTGAATTTTCATACATAAGGTAAACATCCCAGTGCTTGACACGTGAATGACTAATTGATGACATCTATTGATCACCTCTGTCCCTATGAAAAAACATTAAAAGTGCCATGTACGAGACTGGGTCACTGTCAACCACTGGAACATTTACAAATAGAAAAGATTTTTTGTAAGCCGTAAACTACATATATTTGAAATTGTATGGTAACAATACAAATGCAATAACACTAATTGACAAAGACACATTGATTTATGTTCGGCGCAGGATAAGAACGTAAAGACAAATAGATACACACCTTACCTTACCTTCGTCTCTTAGTGACAAATTGGTTGGTTTGTAAAAAGCTTTATACAAATTTATTTACTCAATTTCATTAAAAACCATATTGTAACATAATTATTTAGAGACAATACAATAATAATTTAGTTTCTGTGTACCTATATAAAACAAAATCATAATCCTAAAACACGTGGCATTATATTTTTATGTAATCGGCCCTATATATATGCTTCACGGATTGACTAACCCATTTTTCGCTCAATTTTAATATATTCCTAAAACATCGCTTATCAATCTAAGCAGTTATCTTTTAATGTAACACCTAATCAATATGCCCATCGTACTGGCGACCTTTCGCCGCTCCGCCCTGATGGGAAATCAGTGCGCGTGAGTGGACCAACCCACTGCGTATCGAAATAGCTCAACAAAGGTCGTAAATACCGTATACGTGTTAGTACGATACGACGTTTTGAAAAGTAAAAAAGTGGTTTCTCGTTAGTGGTATCGTATCTTTAATATTCTTGGTTTAGGCCAAACCGTTTTAGCAGCTGACGTAAGAGTTTGTCATCTGAGATCGAATGCGTCCATCTCTCTCTCGAGTGCTTTAGTGAGAGTAGGGTACATTCGGTAGCTCTAGTATACGTTTTTTCGAAACATTAACTAATTCGAACGCGTTTGTGTTTTGTCACAAAATGTATGAAAGTGGTATGAAAACGTGAACAGCGCCTCTGGTGGTCACTAGTGGAAACTAAAACAGCTAGATAACATTTGTTGCTAACCGATGAACGCGCGTATTTCAAACTCGGTGAGAGCGTTTTCATACATTTTGAGACAAAACGCAAACGCGTTCGAATTAGTTAATGTTTTGAAAAAACTTATACTAGAGCTACTGGCCAGTCACAGACAGCTTAACGTCAAAGGCAATGGAAACTGTCGTTTCATACGCGACAACATACATATACACATAATAATATAGTCCCTATTCGTCCCGATACCGCCGCATACTGGGTAGAGTAAGTCCGACCCAGGTCGGGCCTAGCTGAGTTTCTTGCTACCTCTAGATTTAGACCCCAGTAGCCCCCAGTAGCTCGATTCCACTGACACCTCAGATTCGGTTGAAGCCGCTCAATCACTGGAGCGCAAACTCTTAGCTGAGAATATTCCAGTGTTTAAACTGCCCACGTGGTCGTGTCGGAGGTTTCCCCTGGATTTTCCCCAGGCCACTCTCCAACCGCGCACTCCTATCGCTTTATTGGGCCCGGCCTACACTGAGCGAAAAAAAATACTAATTATTAGTAAGTTTTAGTAAATCCCAGGACAAGTAGATTATAATACTAACGGTTACGAAACAGTTTTTGATAATAGTAGTTATTTACTAATACCAAAAAAATTGTCCTTGTAACTACTAATTACAACTAAACTGTTTTGTAACCGTTAGTATATAATCTCCTTGTCTTGGGATTCACTAAAACTTACTAATAATTAGTATTTGTTTCGCTCAGCGTATAAAGCCACAGTCAGGTTCAAAGAAAAATTACATATTTTAGGAAAGGAACCCCAACAAAACAAGACGTTGAGACATCATCATTTCAAAATCTCATAAAGGAATACAATCTTGACATGATTTAAACATTCTTATTACTTATAAACTCAGTTGTGCTATCAAACAATCTTCAAAAACCTTATAAATCACTAACATTTAACAAAAATAAAGTAAATATACCTACAATTTTGACCATCCTTTAGTCGAACAAAAACGTTGGAGATCAACGATAAGAGATGGTAACTAGAGATAGGCGGTTCGATTCCCGGCTGATGTAGCTCGAGATAATTTTTGTATTTTGTGAAAAAGTGCGTTAGAAACAATAGGTTGTCATAATTGTAGGGGGCACAATAGCTGTGAAGCACTTTAGACGTTATGAAAATGTTTACAATATTCAATGATGTTACGTTGTCAAGGTTTAGCCGCCACAATGAGAAGTTATTTGTAAAAAAAAATTAGTTAGGCATAGTGTAAGTGAAAAACGTGGCTCGTGGCCCAGTGGCGCCTGCGTACCGCTTGCGGTATCTAAGGTTTAGCAATGTGGGCAGCGGTCAGGACTTGGATGGGTGACCGCTTTGAGTGGTTACTAACTGAGCGCTCCAGTGCTTTGGAAGGCACGTTAAGCCGTTGATACCGGTTGCTGTCTATGGCAGCAGTCGTTAAGCCAAGTTGGAGGCCTTCGGGCGGCTTGAGAACTTCTAACAGTCAAGTTGCCCACTCACTTGACAAAGCCTAATCCCGAATAAGGTCTAGTTTCCCCTCGGAGTTGGAAGGTCAGATGGCAGTCGCTTTCGTAAAAACTAGTGCCTACGCCAAATCTTGGGATTAGGTAGCGGACCCCAGGCATCCTTCAGGGTGCAACTGTACTGGGATAACGCTAGGAGGATGATGATGATGAGTGTAAGTGAAAAACTTAAGTAGTTAAAGCCCCTTTTTTGGAGTATCAGTGGAAGATCAGCTGGGAGTTTTGTCGCTGGTTCAATAAATCTTCACGGGGCACCAAGTCGTCCTACGTAAGAGACGATTCTGAATGACCTGAAGCGACTTGAGCGATGTCATAGGCAAGCTTGCATAACACATGATTGGACAAGTAAAGCCCCTCTAAATTGCATATAGGTAGAAGTAGCATTCTAATAAAAGAAGGCCGAGGATTAATTACATGGACCAAATAAAGAAAAAGATAGACGTCTTGTCGTATAGAGAAGTCAAAGAACTGGCGTTAAGTAGAACGGACTGGAGAGAACTGCACCGACAAGAGTGAAACTCTTAAATAATGATGATGAGCATTCTAATAGGTGACATATAGGCGATGATATTTGTTTTGTTTGTGTTCAAAAAGAAATGTTTATTACCTAACAGCGTAGTTTTAAAAAAATCCGTTAGCACCGTATTATGCAAAGTAAATTACATCTTCCAACATCTTTCAACCTTCCTCGGACACATACCTACATACCTCTACTTATATACAAAAATAGAGTAGACCTTTACAAAACCCCCTGCCTCCCTCACACCGGCGTCGGCTATCGCGATGGTGTTATCACGGATCTGATAAGCGGAATAAATGGCCACGCCGTGACGGTCTGATAGAAGACGACGGATGGTGTGTTGGATGTTGAAATTATGTTGGATTTCCAACATTTGGCTCTACATAACTTCTTATGCACATTAGAAGTAAACGGTGCTTAAGGCTGCGTTTCCACCAGAGATGTGCGAGGATGTGTTTTCATATATTTGACACCTCGCTCGGCGCGTTGCGAGGTGTCAAATATATGAAAACGCATCCTCGCACATCTCTCGTGGAAACGCAGCCTAATTGCGTGTAAATAAGTTTATCATTCTCTCGTTGTTATGGGTGTGTCAAAACATCTTTATCCGTGAGCGGGGTTAAGTATTACTTTACTATAATAGCTTGTATTGCTATGTCCGGTGATCTAATTGGGTAATATTTTTATGAGAAGAAGCATATGGCCTATCTGATTGATGGTTCGAGAGAAGCAGGCACTGCGGAATATCATTTCATCGTTGTAATAGCCCAAGTTGGGAATTTACCTCCACCTAACAGAAGACTGCAGCCAGAACAGGTAAATAACACTATTTGATCTAGAGTAGGTATGTGATATTCTGTTCCGGGTGGTAACTGGTATGGGTATTAATGTTCAGAGCTCCCAAAGATGCGCTTATATGAAAGTAAGATTAATGTAAGAAAGTTAAAAGCATGAGCCCTACTTTATCAGGCCATTATTTAAGATGAGGAGGATTTTTTTTCTTACACACGTATACGCAAAGACAATGTCTATGTTATTAAACAGAACAATAAAGCTGCTTTCATAAGAAACATATATCACTCACTGTTCAATCTCTATTTTCATGTCAATATATCCAAGTCTTCTCCAAGTTTCAGCTAGGTTATTATGCCTACGGGCTAGGGAGTATTCACAATCACACGACTATTTACCTCACCTCAGGGAAACTAGTTTAAGTCAGGCCTTACTCGAATGAACATCAAGATATGTGGTGAGCAGCGAGGTGAGTGGTGAATGAAACATGTTGCGACTAGCATAGCAGGGTATATTCACAATACTTCACTTCACCTAAGGTGATCCTACAAATCCTCTGAACGCGTTGTTATAGTATCCCTTAACTTTTGATATGTCCACTGAAAAGCCGCGCACTTAAATCTGACAATGACCCAATACTAAACTTTGATTAATTACTCCGTGGAATACAGACAGCTGTTATAATGTGACGTTTTAGGGCATAGATATAATTTATATACTCTGTAGTTATAGATGCACCAACGAGAGACCGGGGTTATGTCTTTCTCATATTTGCTCATATTCATACGAAATTTGTACTAGGTACACAATTTGGCCGGGTTGCATGTCCAATGTATTGTTTATGGAAGTTTGCCTTTGCCTATAACCCGACCATGAAAAAATGTTCGGTCGGTGGCCACTAGATATGAGCGCCGCGCCGCCGCGCCGCCGCCGCCGGCCAAAAACCCACGCCGCCGCCGCCGACACATGGCGATCGGCGCGCCGGTCTCTGTTTCGCGCGCGTTTCAGATACTGTGTAGCTTATCTTTTACACACTTATATCATCGATCGGCAAACTAGTTTGGAATTTGATATTTTACGGTTATATAGCGTTATTTATTTTAGTATTCAGTACCAAAAATGCACAAAAGGGATCCTTAATGAGCGATTCTAAACAAAATCCGACAGACTGGCAACTTTGTGCCGATGTCCTAGATTACTTACTTACTTTACTTTACTTATATATTTGCCAAAGCTGAGAGTCAAAAACAATGTTACGCCGAAAAGCCGGTAATCGGCACGATTACATCTCGGAAAGTAGGTGTCTCTTTTGCCTCTTTTTGGCGGAAATTAGACACGTCTGAGTTTTTGTGGCATTGAACCTAACCAGACTGGACTGGCATCGCTCTGATCGAAGAGAGAAAGGTTCACAGGCATAATCATAACTTCCCATTAGTCCGAATTTTGGTCATACTGATTCGTGCAATGCATATGTAGTTCTCTACAACAGTACTGAAGTCTGCATACCCAAAGATACCGGGCGCACAGCAGAAAGAGTCGCAGAAAGCACTGACCCATGGGGGACAACGTCATTAATAGCCATCGGATGAGACGAGCAGCCATCAATAACCACTCCAATAGATTCTATACCTCAGGAAATCCGATATCCAATCCAAGCACAACAACCAGCAGGCAGACCATACGAAGAAAGTTTGATTAGAGACCGTTGTGCCAGACCATGTCAAAGCAATAACACACCTGGAATGAGGCCATTGTGAAATCGACAGAAACCGCTAGGGCTTCTTCGTATTTTATCTCTATGGCCTTTTTCCAGGTGTGTGTGTTGTACGCTAAAAGATCCCCAGTGGACCGATTGTGACGAAAGCCGTATTGTCGGTCACTGAGGAGATCATTTGATTCTAGGTACGCCAAAGAGCCTGCTGTTCAGTCAGAACACTCCATAATCTTGCAGTGAATGGATGTGACCGAAATGGGCCTGTACGAGTAGTTAGCAGAGTCCACGCGACTACTGCGTATTAAATAATCTTCAATGCCGTTGAAATTAGTTTGGTTTAGTGAAGAACGTGCTTTTACTTCACTTAACGGTTAAAACTCACGTATTCATTGTCGTTTAGTAAAATAAAATTATAACATGTCTCACGAAAGTTTATATTCAAGAACTTGCTTGTTTCTGACACGGTTCGATGTATTCGAGGTTCACCAAAAGATGGGCATAATGCCGCTCCTAGTATTTGTGATAAATCCTAGAAGTATATAATATGCGAGTGTGTCTATCTATCTATCTATCGAGTGTGTTTGCGTTAGAAACACCACGTTTCGGAGGCATCCAAGAGTTTGAGCAGAATTGTCATGTTTACATACAAATATCATATTTTAGAGCTTTGTCATGTGACTGGACCACCTTGACGCGAAGTTTCCCGCAGGCAGCAATAGACTTGCTGTTTTCATTGCCACTTAGATGTTACCTACATATACAGCAGAGCATACCTAGTCTTAATACACCATGCGTAATCGACTGGGACGGGATAAAACGTAGAACATCGATATCAATAGGCGTGTTTGTCATCCTGACAGTAAAAACGACGTTGACAGGCGTGTACGGCATCAAATAAGGGAAAAAAACGTATTTTTGTTTTGAAACCAGAAGTTTTTACAAGGTCACGCCGCCGACGATCAATTTTGATCGGCGCGCCGCCGCCGGCCAATTGCCCATCGGCGCTCATATCTAGTGGCCACTCTTTAGTACCTCTTAGGCCCTGGTCTCCTATAAACGCCATCGGCCGCTTACAGCGTCACGCCGACGATCACTGACGACAGATGTAGGCGACTTCCTGATTTGTCGGTGCGGAGGCAGTACGATATGAGAAACGTTTCAAATGTCAGTGTCAGCTGTCAGTCGACGCGATACCATTTTTTACTACGCCCCTGCATTTAAATGAGTGCTTCCTGACTGGCGCGGGATGCGCGGTAGCGGAGTGATGCGAAGGCGGTACTGCTCCGCTTCTGCGCATGATATTACTACTGCGCAAACGTAATACTAACAGTATTATGTCAAGTGAGAATCTTTGCGACGTCAGTAAGTTTACGTCAAAGAAGAAAATGTCACATATCGATCCCGCCCCGCCAAGTCAGGGAGTCGCCGTACTGTTATGTTCTCACAGGTCTGTTAGGGCCTAACAGTACATCTCTATAGTAAGCATTGTGACGCAGCGTACG
Source organism: Cenopis cana (assembly GCA_951800055.1). Classification (NCBI taxonomy): domain Eukaryota; kingdom Metazoa; phylum Arthropoda; class Insecta; order Lepidoptera; family Tortricidae; genus Cenopis; species Cenopis cana. The sequence continues at coordinate 3,126,643 of OX637477.1, read as the reverse complement.
GCGTGACGCTGTAAGCGGCCGACGATGGCGTTTATAGGAGACCAAGGCCTTATAGGAATTGCAATAAGACTATCTTTCTCTATCAAAGCGTGTCAGCCCCTTGTTTTAGGGGCAGCAATTTTTTTTTTTATTGGGGTGTGTGAGGCGAGGTGAAACAAGTTGCGAATAGAATAGCAGGGGTCTATCACGGTATCGCGCGGATCTCCGACGCCGTATCGCTCGCGAATCTTCGCAGGATCGCCGACGTTCGTGATAAACGCCTGCTATAGGGGTTCTGTACTTGTTTTGAGACGTTTTCAAGGATAATACTGGAGAGGGAAACATGGCGCTTCTGTAGTTGACCGAGAGGCTATTGTTGCTTAATTCGAGCGCTTACTTGGGTCTTGCTATATGGTTTATGTATTTACGAGTTTGTCAGAAACATGATGTTTGTTGAGATCATACCGTCCATCAAGTTTGTAAATTTATTTGTATGAGTTAAGGTTACTGTGCATTTTTTTTTAGAAGTCGAGATTTGACAAACAGAAATATACTAATAGCTTTTCTATTACTGATGTAAGTAATAGCCAAAATACGAATGGTAAAGGTGAAATGAATTCACTTTGGTGCACACAAAATTACGTTTTAATGAAATACATAATTTTCCAATTCATGCACTTCTTTACATAGTGAATCCTCAAGAGTTCATGGGGACCTTACCCAATAGCAGAAAGAACACGCAAAAGAAAATCTTCGTTTAAATAGTATGTTTCTCACAACAGAACAATTTCAAAACGATAGAATTACCAAAAATGGGGTTATAAACGCTTATAATAAGAACATTCCATATTTAAACAACAAAAAAATAACATTGTTCGTACTCTATAAAAATTCAGTAAGTTTGGTTCACAACTAAAACACAGCGCCCTATCTAAACAGCGTATGGGGGCGTTATCTGATGAGATAGCGCACAATAGGGGGTGATGGGCGATACTGTTACAAAAGTGCGATCTTCACAGCAATCTGTTATTTCCATAACAATATGGAAATATTTATACATATAGGTAGGTACCTACCACATACTTTATGTGTACATTCAAGACAGTATTCTTAAAAATGAGGTTTTTTTATGTATGACTGAACAGCGATTGGCCTTAGTCTCACCTGATGGAAAGCGACGACAAGGCCCAAGATGTAGCTCACTGGTTCAGTAATAGCCTATTCACTCTTGCCTTGAAGAGGCCCAGATTATAATTGTCCGGAAATACAGAAGACGAGAGCAAGTTCCACTCCTTTGCTGTTCGCATTAGAAAAGAGGAAGCAAATCGCTTCGTGCGAATAAACGGAATATTAACAAGTCTGTAGAGTCTGAGTTGGATATATTTTATATACGACTCACAATAAGATCAACATTTACCTGTTTTTGCGATGTGCGATCATCGAGCGAAGTTTCAAATATCGTGTTTTCAGCCTTAAAATACACTAGACCGACTCTTAAACTATAACATATCTAAATATCCCATCAATAAAGTGAGTATTTAATGGTTTAAAATTGAATGAAAAATACTATGATTTCGCATAACGTGGTCTTAAGGATGACACCGCTCCCCTTCGTCTGGTCGTCCGCTGATGGAACGGAGAAGGCGGAATTAAATCGTATAATTCCTGTGCACACTCCCCAAAATGTATCCGATAAAATACTGAGGTAGAGCACATTTATGTTAATTTTCAGCATGATCGCTTTATGTCGGTGATATGGCATTCATCTCACTCACACTGACATAAGAGTATGGGACGAATGCTATATGTCCGGCTCCGGCATAAACGTGGTTGTGTTGTGTATAACGTGTAGGTATGCTAGGCTAGTAGAAAGATGGATAAAATTTGCTATCACCTATTAAGTACCTATTGATTTAGTTATGTTATTTTGTACTAACTAGTCGAAATTAATCCATTAAAATTCAGGTATAATTCAAGATCGAAAATGTGTACATGGACGAAGTGATCAAAAACATGTGAACCCGACTTTATTGCTAAAGTCATAAGGCTTAGATACATATATTTTCTGTTCCGTAATATTTATTCGTCTATTTTATTCGAGCTCTACAACGCAGAGCCACTAGTAAAGTAAAATGTCCAACATTGCACGATCACTTGATCCTAACCCTATCTTGCATTGTCGCTAAACCTATGCACCTATCCCGCGCCATAAATCGTGCGCGGACGCAGTACAAATTGGCGCGCGATTCGATCGTGCGCGCCGCTTGTTAGCTGTGAGCGATGCGCGCCCAGCGTGGGTGTGAAATATAAGCGGATATAAACTTTGCTTACAGAAATTCTAGTGTAAGTTTTTTCGAACCAAAACACAAACAAACGCGTTTAGCGTTTAGGTTCATTTTGTAGGGCAACGCGAGCAGCGACTCTTGTGGCCCTAGGTGGTAACATTTTTTTGCCATACGAATTAAGACTAAACGCAAACGCGTTCGTTTGTGTTTTGTTTCGAAAAAACTTATATACAAAAGGTACAGTTGGCGTTTTGCGTGGTCGTGTCGGAGGTTTCCCCTGGATTTTCCCCAGGCCACTCTCCAACCGCGCCAGGCCTATAACCCCATTGTCAGTTTAAAAAAAAACTTTGGGGCTCAAAAGTTTAGGTTGACTGAATTTTCAACCCCTGTACGAAATATGATTCAACATTTAACAGTACTTTTTCAGTGAAAGGAAACATCGTGAGGAATGCGGTCTTATCCCCACCCAAATGCAGCAGGAAATTCTAGAAGGATGACTCTATAACTAAATATTATATGTTAGTTATAACTAACACGAGGTAGGGTCTCTTTGAGCTGTGGACCTCGCGAGTTGCGAGGAGTAAAATTTTCCAAAAACTGAATAAATAAAAAATACATACTGCCTTACTATATAATATTATGAATGCGAAAGTGTTCTGTCTGTCTGTTTGTTACCTCTTCACGCTTAAACCGCTGAACCGATTTACATGAACTTCGGTATGGAGATAGATTGAGTCCCGGGGACGGACATAGGATGCTTTTTATCCCGGAAATCATCCCTTAAGGGGGTGGAAGTTTGTATGAAACAGTGATGAGTAGGTAAGCGCCTGATATAAGTCAATAGCAACTACTTGAATTCTATCGCGATAAACGAGTTCCACGCGGACGAAGTCGCGGGCAAAAACTAGTCGTATATAATTATCGAACCTGCTCACAAAATCTCATGAGAATCGGTTGAGAAACGCGACCAGCGGGCTGTCTTTCCAGTCTCCATCAGAAGTATAGCAGAAATTATTTAAAATGTCCGACATTTTATAAAACTTGTCATTGGACTTTGAATCTTCACGCTTGGACAGTAAAGTCGCTTTTTGAACGGCCTAATTTGATACAACTCGGACAGTTCAAATAATTTGAAGTATAGGTGTAGGTATGCTATGCAGCTATGCTGCGAGAATGTGTTAGCTTTCCGTTTCCACCAGTGCTATGCTATGTGAACCAATGAATATGATTTGGTGAATATCAACGCATATCAACGCACTCTAATGGACAAGCACCTGTTGAGAACAGCCAGACAGCCGAATACGAAATAATTTTTGGCTAAGCTGAAACGAATCGCGTTCACTTGGTAAAAAATGGAAAATTACAGGTAAATAACCTTTTCGTGTGAGATAATACTAATATTGATAATATGGTAATATCACTAGACTAATAATCATTAGTATAGTCATTATCCAATGCGTCATTTAATGATACCTATCAAATGGAGTTGTTATCTTGTCAGATCCATTTAACAAGTCTAGAGTCTGGCTAATGAAAGTCGAGATTGATTATTAATAAATAGCGCAATATAAACACATAAATATACAATACAATACAATACAAATACTCTTTATTGCACACCTCAATTAAAGGATACAGTACAATACAAAATCACAGTAAGTAGAGGCAAACAACAGGCGGTCTTATCGCTAAAGAGCGATTTATTCCAGACAACCTTAGGTAGCGGAAATTAACTCTAATCATAACGATTGATAGTAGGTGAAACCTCTTAATAATTATACCAATTCAACTAAATTAAGAATAATATGGGGTATTCTTTTTATAATTGGGGTTCCTTTATTTTTAGTATTATTTTATTTTATTATAGTGTTAGTGTACCAATATAATTTGAATAAAATATACAAATCGAATAGAATAATATACATACATAAATACAATATACAAATAAACATACATAAACATATACACATATACAGTCAGCCACAAAGTCACTACATATACTTAACTTACTTCATAGAACTTAATGTTTCTTTAGTATAATAATATATACACTGTCTTTTTTTAAGATTAGTTTTTTTACGGTCATTTCCGCATACAATTCATCACTTTCCCAAAACTTTAAAGGAAAATTTGCTTTAATAATAATAATAATAATAATATACTTTATTGTGCACCACAAAGTGAAATTATTACAAAATAAACTTAAGACTATATAGCTAAGGCAACAACAGGCGGTCTTATCGCTAAAAAGCGATCTCTTCCAGTTGCTTTAGTAGTTTAATCAGGTCTCAAAGATAACAAGTGGCATGTATTTCCGTTTCAAGTTTATTTTTACTGAAATCTCATGACGACAATCGCACGATTTTTTTAATATGAAAAATAACGAATTATATATATGTATACTGCTACCATACCAACTACCTATAAACTACTTTTTAAAAACCTGCCTGAACATTGTCGCGTGCTCCCATAATAGACCACTTGCCTTACAAGCAAACGCGAGCCATATTTCACTCCAACAAAAAAACCCAATGAAATATCTCGCCATTTCTAAAGGGTCCAATTAAAGTCCACGGGAAATATAAACGTTAAGTGAGTCTATCTCAATATCATCGATAAAGGTTTTAAATGTAAATGAGACGTGCGAAAAAGTGCTGATTATCTTGCTATTAGGTATAAATTAAGGTACGGGCAATGAGGTATGCCGGAGCCCTTTTTTAGTTCCAAAAAGTCTTTAACTCTAAGGATTTTAACGTCACTACGTCTTTTTGCATGAAGGTTGAACAATGTCTTTTATAGTTGAGATTTTTACGGTGGTTAGGTCTTTTTGCGTGGTGGAGATGCAATTATATTGTCACGAAGCTGCGATCGGGTGTTGCACAATCGTTCGTACGATCACGGCTGCGCGCACGCCACTTTTAGACGTTTTTTGGTACGAGTTTTGTTTAATTGAAGTGATTTTGAGGGTTAGGTTTGCATGCAAATATGTAGGTCTATTAGTTTCTTCAACTATAGCACCTCCCGTCATCATTTATAAGTCTTTTTTTTAATTAATGAATCCTGGAGACAGGTGATTCTGTGTAAGTAGTCAAAATTAAAAGCACTTGTTGAACAGTTGGATATAAAGTTCCGTCAAGTTCCGCTTGACCTACCAAAAAATATTTCCCTAAAGCGTTGAGTTTCTGGACAGAAAGTTATTTTTTTTTTTTAAGTTATGAAATTACCTATATTTTTATCCCAAGAATTTTATACGACTAAATAAATAACCGACAGAACCCCATCTCTATTAAATCAAGTCGTGACAATGGAACGATACACATCAGCTCATATTTTATTGGCAGCACTCCGGTTATCCGGAAACGATGTATTTTAATCAACACGTGGAGTCTTTCTAACAAACATTAATCAAAAGTAAAACCAACGATTGAAATATCGAATAATCGCTTCCATTTCTCACGCAAAACGTTGAAATTCGTGATTCGAACTCGAGTAATTTAAGCGAAATATCGACATTATCCCATCTCTAATTAAACAAAATCGTGTGCTGTAACCGATACTGCAGACGTACCAACTCACATATTTTATTGTTAGCCAATTAAAATTATTCCTTCCTTATTGATTGTGTTGCCAACTTAGTTTCTAACTATTTTTCGAGTCTAACAGAAATGAACTTTAAAGTTTGAGTGGTAGGGTTTATTTCTGCTTGTAAAGTGAATAGTGTTGGTAACAAATTTGTCTTTTATAATAGTGAAGTGCAATCATCGGGATTTATTGAATTGTTCGAAGTTTAAAGGTGGATCCATACTATTGTTTTTAGAAAGCATGAGTTGATGTTTATTGTTAACGAGGAAATATCAAACACATTACATTATTGATGTTTAGTAGAAGAGACCGAAAATTATGTGTGAAGGCAACGGATTTTATTTATGTTTTACCTATTATAATATTATCAAATAAATTAAATTTAATGTGGTCCGCAAGTTACAGTACACTAAATCAGGTACAAAAGTAACTAATTTGTATATTTCGGACACAACTCTTAGGCTAAATTCTGTCAAGCAAAACTAGACTTAGAGCTCTGACTGTAAGGTAGATTTTTGCTTGCGTTAATTTGACAGCACTTGGCCTTACAGTTTTGTACGAACTTTACCTGGAGGGATGTAAGAGAACAGATAGACCAAGAGCTAGTGTTTTATATGTGTAGGGGATTATTTCGACAGCCAAATTGTAAACCAACCATGAAGCAATGGTGTGTAACACTTACAGCATTTCCAAACATATTGGAACAACATTGCACCGGGTCGATTTCACGGCGGCTAATGACTGCACCGATAACGATAACGACTGATAACGGCCCGATAACGGGCGATAACGACCTGATAACGGTTCAATGGTAGCTGTGCTACTGGCTTGTGTAAAAACATTGGCACGTGAATTTAGGACCTGTCTTTGCGTTTTTAAGTTTGGAATTCGTAAACTTTTGTTAAATACGCGTTTTTGATAATATCCAGTACGTTATTAATGTTATTATTGTGCGTATCATCATCATACTAATCTATGCGCAATAGGGTATTAAACAAAGGTAAAAATAAATTATTTTTTACTTGACTTATAAAAGATCTCAATATTCTATAGATCTCGATATTGTCTTAGTGACGTCACTAAGACAGTATGTCCTTACACACTTCATACTAACAGAGCGTTTTTGATATTTAATAAAAAGTTGCTGATTTGACTATGAGTTTAATACCGTATTGTACGGAGTAGGCTGTGGACGGACGCGCCTTCGTGAATACCATGCTCTATATAAATCAATCAAACATTTATTGTGTTATATATCAGTTATATATGAATTTGTGACAGAATGCGCTGTGTTGAGTGGTTGTGATCTTTTATCTATTTTCTTGTATTTTATTGTGAAATCAATTACACAGTACTTTTTACTGGAAGAAAGAAGGAAAGAAACTGCATACCTACAAAGAAAGACTCTCCTGAGGTCACAAGCGTCCATATGCTATGGTGTCCGTTTAATATAAGACAGATCTTGTGAGTTGCAAAAAAAAACCACTGTCTTATGAAACGTATAATCTAGCTGCGTAACATTTGCACAAAATGTCAAGGATATTTTTGGCTAGGTAAAAGTGATCAAATCTGATTCGCAATTAGGTAGTTTAGTTTTTTATGTAGTTCTTAGCTGATAGAATCGAAATTTGATAAAGGACTACTTAACCTACTGTTTTCTATATATACCTTATTACGTTCATATATGAATTTCAAATAAATTTTAACGTGAAAAACAAATAAAAAAAAATATTGATTAGGGTTTTATGTTATTCAAGCAATGCGAAAAATGTCAGTAGGGCACTACTACCAGGATATTTAAGTAACTTTGAAATTTTATCCCCTTTTTAACAACAGATAAAAAAATCGAGAAGTTATCCTCATATTTTACACGGTTAGATAATTACCTGCTTTAAATTTTGCTGTGTGAAGTTGCTGTAAATTTTAGATGTGAAAAGAATGATAAAGTAGAAAACCAGCCCTTTTCCTTGGGACCCTTCACACGCATCGAATTCCGTTACCATCCCTGATTGCACGATAACATCCGTCAGTCAGCGCACGTGTGCACTATGCCTTATGCAGAAACCAACCTTCCAAAATTAAAAGAACACAACTAACAAATACGTCCATACAATTTGAACCTTAAACTTTGATCCTAAGGTTGAAAATAAACTGTATCCAACTATTTTTACAGGGAGTCGTGCGACAACTGGTTTTTCTTTTCTAATGCGTTCAAATTCAAAATTGGAATTCGAATGAATCGCGAGACCATCGGCTGCTAGCGTCGCAATTAAATGTAAACTTTACCGGCTTAGTAATAAGATTCATATTAGTTTTACTTATGTTTGGAGGGTAAGTCGTTTTTTTAATGAGTAGTGTTGGCACGGAAGGCTGCGTACGCGATAGCTGGCTAGACGTTGCACCAGACGGTACGTGCGCGGTGTGACTCGCAATGCAGGCGAGCCTTATATACACAATGGAAAAAACTGTACGTGATAATTAATTCCATTATTTCACTGGACAAATTTTATGACAAAGGAGGTCCAGGCCATAAACCACAAGACTCCTCATAGCTTGGTGATCTGTCAGTTTGTAATAAGTTAATTATTTTATAGATGTAAGTTAATTATTGTCCATTCAAGCAAAATTGATATTCCTTACCTGAGTCTCCCAATTCATCGTAGGGTCCTAATATCGGTTAGCGACTAGCTAATTCAGTGTGCAACCACTTGGATGAATTGGTGAACAGTATATGACATTTTACGAATGAATTCCAATTCTGTAACTACATATCATTATTTTACTTTAATTGAAAAAAACCCTAGCTATGGTCGATAGTTAGGGTAGGATAGGTAGCAGCCAGCAAATTTGGTGCGCCAGTTTGCCACCACTTGGAAGAGTTGATGAACTGGAAGGATATTTTTTCAAATCCAACAATATTCTTTTCTAATTCCGCTGGAAATCAATCAGCGGAATAGCAAAGGAATATTGTTGGATTTATCATGGAATTCCGCAAAGTAACGCCTGATTCAATCAATTAGGATATGTTCTTGTTTTTTTAAATGGATTCCCATTCAATAACTCCCAAATAAAGTCCATTAGTAACTGTTTTTTTGAGGTCTGTAAAAATGTAAAAAGTTTTCGGTGAGCAAACTTCTTCCTTCAGATGGTCGCAAACTGACACAGGTCGCATTAACCGGAGTAATCACTACGTTTTATTCATTCAAAATGACGCTTCCTTCAGTTGTTTATTCTGCGAGTTATTTAACCAAAACCAATTCGGAGTCCGTTACACATAAATGTAGGCGCAATATAGCCAACATAACTCAGCTAAGATTTCAATATAAAGATAAGTGCACATCACAGGGCGTCCGATCTCACATGCGTCCGCACGTCCGACCCCCTATATCCGACCGACGATTGAAATATCTGACCTCACCCGATAGCCTATTTAAACCTATTTACATACGTCATATGTGGATAAGGATAACCGTCTTTCTATTAGGAGGGTGATGATTTTTATAGTGTGAATTTAATGCTGGTATAAATTCCCGTTAGTGCTATGGGGTCTGTGTGTCACTGACGTATAATGCTTGGGTTTCTTAAGGCGGCTTCCTCATTTGTCTGTGCGGACACGGTACGGTGTCAGCAAGGTCGACTGTCATTGTCAACTGTCAGACGAATCCAGTACCGATTCTTTACAATACAATAGGGATTTTGCTCGCCGCCGCGTTGGTGAGCGCACGTGCCCGGAGCGACAACGAGCGGAATCCACTACCGTCTTCTTTACCGAACAACGTCTTTGAACACGTGGTTGGCGAAATCATCATAAAGATGGAAAGCTATTTTTTTCTAAAGAAGTGAAGTACAATACAAGACATATACTCTTTATTGCCCTACCTTAACAAACACAGTACCTATATAGTACATTAATCTAATCACAATTAATATAATCATTGCATTATAATTATTATATCATATGCAGTAGATAATCTAATCTATACTGTTCCGTGTACATTAAAATAAGTCCCTCGTGACCTTCAAAGAGGGATCTTTCGCTACATAGTTTCACATTTTATAAATAAATGAGTATGAATAATGACATAATTAAAGATACAAACAAGAAACATATTCCAGCCACGAACAATTAAAACTAAACCAAAGATATTTACACAAATGAGCAGAATTTAATCAAAACAAAGGCAGTCAACTAAAAATCTGTTTATTCCCGAGCTTCCTTATTAAGGGAGATAAACGCACGCGCGTAGTCAAGCGTAGAGCGCCATCTTTCAATTGAATAAAACAATAAGAGAGTCGATGTGAACCCAAACGAATTAAAATGCCGTATATTTGTACGTGTTTCATAGTGACATGGGACTTTTTGATTTAGGAGACTAGGTAACGTATGGGTGTTGTTTATATTATCCGATTGCCAATAATCGTGGTTTTGTTTACGTATGACCTATTAGGGACTAACCGCGAGCCAGCGCCAGTTTGCGAGCAAAATTTCTACAGATCCCAAAAAATGCACCATATGGTGGTCATTGAATTGGAATACTCATTAAAAAATAGAGAAAATCTTTTCAGTTCACCGACTCCAAAGTGGTCGCAAACAGGCATACTAAATTAGGTAGTCACTAACCAACGTAAAGGCCCTACCTATGTGTGAGTGTTTGAAATCGAAGTCTAAAGTTTTTAAGGTAAGCTCTTAAATTTGACTGTTTGTTGCCTAGTTAAATAAATAAATAAAAAAACTAAAGACTTCAGAACTTTCGGAGTTACCTAGTACGAATCTGTATATAACGTATATCGATTATAATGTAATAATTTTAAACAGAATAAAATTACATACACACAGCGCTCAGTTATCAGTTATTACAATTTAAAAAATATGATGATAATTAAAACTCGATATGATGATAGGTAATGAAACTTCTTTATAGTTACAAAAAACAGTAGAATGGAATAATTTATTCTGGCTTGAAAATATTTTATTATTTGTAAATCGTAAAATCTCAGAAACGGCCACACGTAAACTAAAACGTCAATCCTTTAAATAAACACATTTCGATCGTTACGTGTAAATCGCGCCGCTCCGAACGGTAACACCCGTCCCATCTCTTTCAGGAAATTAGCACAGCATCCGTAGCTGGATTATTGCAAAATAAGATATTGTTCAAACCATTCGTTCGTTCTTTGAATGATGCCCCTTTGTTTCTGTTATTCGATTAGATAGTTGTTCTGAATTTAAATGCTGATAGAATTAGTGTCGGGTGTTCGAATTTTGAAATTTTGATTGAATTGGTTTGTTACAGAATTTTCAAAAACGTTTCAAACTTTTTTTGTGTTTAACTTTGTTCGCGCGGAAAATTAATTACAATAGATATTTTTTTTTGTTTTCCATTGGCGTGTGACTAGGTACATCTAAACTATTGATACTTAAATGGTTTTAGAAAACTACAATTTATAAAAATGAGTATATTTTTTAATCTTTTTCCGAAACAAACATAAATAAAATAATTAATAAAAACGTCGTCTGACGTATGATGTAACAAATTCAGATTAAAAAGATTCAATTTAAAAGATATTCTAATATCAACCGATACGAATCTATCTAGTCTATAGTGGCACAGAGTAAAACGCGGGAAGAATGAAATAAGCATCGGTGCCAACGTGACGGACGGAGTAGGAAATTGCGGACCGCGGCCCGCCATCTTGTTATAACGTGTCATGTCGCTGTTTGGTATTTTTAGTCATTTACATGTTCAATTTATTTATCTTAGCGATGTTTTTGGTAGAACAAAAATTCAAAGTGCCATCTTTTGCTTTTGTAGCCTTGAGAAATAAAGAGTTATACATCTAATAGCTTTTTTAAAGTAGTTGCTTATCATAATTATAGCATGCAAGAAAGATACTTAAAGTTACGACGTGTCGGATGTTTCATACCGCCGGTATCTAATCGTAAGCTATGTTCGTTTAAATTCAATTCTATGACAAGTTTGACAGTTTTCTATGGTATGACAGCTGCCGGCACCATATTTCTACAAAGTTACCAATTTAACTTGATTATTAAATTATCTTGAGTTGTTACAACCTGCCCTATGAGTATTCATATCTGTCATAGTTTATGCTAAGTCAACCATAGACAAATAACGAAGCTACGTTCGCGGGCAAAGAAAATTCATGAAAATGCAGTGTAAATGAGACAATCACGAGTATAGACATTAACCGATCGCTCTAATAGCAATATTGGTGCTAGTAGTTTTCAAAAGGTTAATGTTCACAGATAAGTGAGTCAGCTGTGATTCACTGCACCGATAGCCCACATGCAGTATCTACCGATCTGCGACGCGGCGCGAATTCTGATGCCATTCGACGAATCGCTATCGTGTAGGCAGGCATGCTAAACTGACCTCCGTGTAAATATATACCAGAATAAGAAGAATTATAGGGTCGGCAATGCGCATGTGACGCTACTGTGAAATATCGAATGGTGCATTTTTGTACTGTGTTTTGTAAATTCGAGAAATAAAAGATTTCTATATCTATCTATGTTTCGTATACGGGGATTACGGGGCTCTTCAAGAAAGGAGTGTATATTTTTTTAAGGAGTCGGCTACGGGCATGTGATCCCCTTGGGGTTGCAAGCGTCCATAGGCTGCGGTGACCGCTTACCATCAGGCGGGTCGCACCGTTTATGAGGCTGGTAGTACCCCTATTTGCTAATGACATACCTAGCATAAAAATCATTATCAAGAGTGCCCACGCTGCACATTGGGCCAATGGCAGTCGGGGACCTCACATAAATGAAGACGTATAAAAATTCAGTGTGATAAATTCACTTCTACTTTTGAATATATTATATGAATTCACCAAGCCAGTACCGTGAGAAAATTAGTTAAACAATAAACCAGGCAAATGATATTTTTATCGCGTCATTTATCTCGATGGCGATAAGATGGGCGATAAGAATAAACGCAGGTGCAGTTGGTGCATCCGTCACTGCCACTCTGTGACCGTAAAAGGCAATGAAATATTTTATTATATTGACCTTTGCCTCGGCTTTGCGCATTAAATTGCTCACTCGAGTATTTGACGCGTAGTCACATAGTCATGCATACTATACAGTATACATACAGTAAGTAGGTAGCGCCAGCGCCCAATAGAGAATAAGGTACCTACATAAACAAGTGAAAAACGCTCGGTTGGTATAAAGTTTTTGGGAAAATGAATATGACTATTAGTCATCAGTTCATTACAAAATTGCCAACAGAAATGAAGCTAAAGTTAGAACTAAAGGGTTTGTAGAATTAAAAATTGATACTTAATGAAGAATTGAGGTCTTAAATTTAAATATAGCCCTATACATATATCGCTCATTTGACTTTTTGAGGGACAATCTTTTTTAATATAGTTTTAATATATTACAATTATATACACGTAGTTTTAATATTTAATTTCTTAAAAATGTAGATATACCTAACTATATATATATAAAAAGTAAAATAAAACGGTACAGTTAGTAATCAATATTGTTATTGTTACTCAACAATTCATCACCATGGATAAATTACTCTGCTGAGTCAAGGAAATTCCTATTGAATGTCACAGCTCCGCAGATAACCATAACCACAATACCACAAACATTCTTTCTTAATCTTTTTAACGGCAACAAGGGCACCAATATGTATACACTTTTTCACCTTATTCCATTGAAATAAGGTCCAAAAATGTATACATATTTATGCCCTTGACTGTACATATTGTAGATAATAAAAAACTTAAACAACAGTCTGCTTATATCACGATATATCCGTTCAGTTCATCAACTCATGCAAGTGGTCGCAAACCGACGCTCCAAATTCACTGGTCGCCAATCGTAATCGATCTACTAACCCTATTCAAAACCAATAAATTATAAGTATAACATGATTAAACATGAATATAGTTAATAATTTAAGTTAAACAGAACGAATGCCGTGCGTCAATTTGTCACGAGTTAATAAAGCAAGAAGGCAGTTCTTTGTGTACGGTATCTGAGCTCGGCTTCATTTCCTGGGCTCGCCTCTTGTCCAACTCTGCGCTGCCTGAAGACAAGCGATGTAGCGTTTGTCAGGTTGGCCAACATGAAAGACGGGTGAACTTGTTTCGAAGTAGATTAGTGACACGCTGGCTGAAGAGAGAGTTAGTTTTGTTATGTTGGTTAACATGAAAGAGGTTGCGTTTTAACCTAGATGGAAGAACGTACCTAATTATAGATATAATATATACTCTGTAGTTATAGATGCACCAACGAGCGACGCAATTTCGCCGGTTTGCATTGTCCAATGTATTGCAAGGAAGTTTGCATTTGCCTATAACCCGACAATGAAAAAAATGTTAGGTCGGTGATAGGGACAAAACATGCCACTCTTTTCTATTTCTTCTTATAGGAATCGCATTAAGACTATCTTTATCTAGCAAAGCATGTCAGCCCCTTGTTCCTAATGGCTGAATTTGAAATGAGTTATTTTTCCTATGTTGGCATACGTGAACAGCTTAACTTGTTTCGAACTAGCACTGGCTGTAAAGAAGCGCCTTGGGTTAGTTTTGTTATGTTGGTTGACATGAAAGAAGTTGCGTTTTAACCTATTGAGGAGCAGACAGGCTGAATTTGGAGTTAGGATTGTTATATTGGCTTCCGTGAACGGCTGAACTTTTCTGAAAAGCAGGTGTGAAAAGTAATTAGCCATTTATCAGGAATAGTAGTGCTTCTAGCGGAGGCGATAGTACTTTGAAACAAGTTCAGCCTTCTCTCGCTTGCACCAAGTGCCAAACAAGATGCGGGATTATCACATTGTTTTGTTTTTGATTCATTGCCATTTGTTCGAGTTCGCCACTTCTGGATCGGATATTTTAATTTATACGACCGTTTGTAGACTTTGTAGTCTTACTTAGTTGTGAGTTATATTGTGTGTGGTGTGTGGTTGAAACACATTTAGTTTTATTAAGAGGCCTTATAGAAATTGAAAATGTTTGTTTGAATTCAAATTATGACAAAAGAATAATACGAATAAACTGACAAAGGCGACTTCCTGACTTGGCGGGACGGGATCGATATGTGACATTTTTTTCTTTGACGTAAACTTACTGACGTCGCAAAGATTCCAACTTGATGGAATACTGTCAGTATTACATTTGCGCAGTAGTAAATAGTAATAACATGCGCAGATGTGGACCAGTACTGCCTTCGTATCGGCCCGCTACCGCGCATCCCGCGCCAGTCAGGAAGCACACATTTAAATGTAGGGGCGTAGTAAAAAGCGGTACGGAGTTGACTGACAGTTGAGACTGACATTTGACAGTTTTTTCATAAATCGTACCGCCTCCGCACCGACAAATCAGGAAGTCGCCTAACGATGCGATGCTTTTGTAAATGTTTTAAATAGTAACAGAGCCGTTTTTTGCTTTAATTGAGTGTGGTACAGTCAAGGGCATAAATATGTATACATTTTTGGACCTTATTTCAATGGAATAAGGTGAAAAAATGTATATATATTGGTGCCCTTGACTGTACAATTTAAGCGAACAAAACAGTTTCGACCTTGAAAATTGTACATTTAGAGTGAAGTTTGGAACGAAATTAATAGTAACAGAAAATATATATCAAAGAAGCCTAAGGATGAGTGCTTTTAACTAATAACGGCCCTTAAAAGACTACTTTCTGATAATCACTGTACAGTCAATTGCAGAGAAAAGGTAGAAGCTTGTATGCACGGGCCGTACGTGTACAATTTTAAGAGAAATATCTTTTGCCCGCGAATCCTACTAGCTTTTGCCCGCGACTTCGTCCGCGTAAACTTCCATTCCCTATTTCATCCTCTCGAGGGACTCAGGATAAAAAGTATCCTATATGTAATCCAGGCTTTAAAGTCGTTGTATAGGTAATACCAAGTTTCATTATAATCCGTTCAGCCGTTTTTGCGTCATTCAGTAATAAACATAGGGTAGCATTTAACGAACCACCAAATAAGTTGCCGAATGATGCTCTAAAAAATTACATTGATTACCAATAATACTAGATTCGCACCAAATTTTCAACTCCTTTTAAATATAAAGTGCAACTCAAAGAAGTAACATGTCGATAACCTATTAAATTAAATTGTTACCAAATAAATTAGTCACTACCCAAAAATACTTAATGATCACCTAATTTCAAACACCAAATTTCATATAATTTACATCCAAATATTACAGGGCTCGTAATCCTATTAAAATTATTTACATCCAAATAATTCTTTCGATACCCAGAAATACTACATGATCACCAAATTTCATGCGGCAATTGTTTTTTAACGCCCGTCGCGCAAAGCAGTTCCAATCTAGTCTAACCTCATTGCTAGCACACTGATGCGGTTTTCCATACGGTCCGTCTCGCTCGCACGTCGCACCGCGTGCGAGCAAGACAGCGCTAAATGATTTTATTTTATAGAAGCTTCAAAATTTTTGTAACTTTAATGAGACACGTACCTACATAACATAATTTAATTTAATATATTTTCAACAGTGCTTTCCTTACTGGTCGCATACAGCTATTTGTTCTCAGATGTTTTTGCCTCTACTCTATTCGCTGATAATCGTCAATTTGCCTAGGTAGTAGTATTTTTCTATGACATCTATTTTTATTTCAAACTAGTTGACATTGGAACAGTATTGACGGATCTCCGCTGGCGCGGAGCTCCTATTTTGAGTTCTTTTGGCCCTTCGGGCCGATGCAAAACTAACATAACCTAAACCTACCTATACCTATTTCTACCTATTAACTTCCTTTAATTTTTCCATGAAAGTCTATCTAAATTAATAAAGTAAACTCATTTGAGGACCTTTATCCATTTTCATAACAAACTAACAATAACTCATATTCAAATAAAAGATTTCAATCAAACGCGCTCACGTCAACCCATTAAAAAATTAATAATAAAACTTCTTGCAGTTTGTAAACCACCAGCAATAGGTAGTTAGAATGAAACAGCAATAGGTACCTTTCACTCTAACGACATATCAATAGGTTTTATGCTTCAGACAATTCTTTGTATTTGATTGAGTGAGATAGCAGTATACGTGTTATTATTTCACACAGCCACATTGCGCGTTGCTTTTTAAATTAATTTAGAATTTTACTTTCTAATTTATAACATTTTGGAAATGACTAAAATATTTATAGTGCTAAAAACAATTAATTTGTAACTGTTTACTAAAATGTAGCATGCGATGTGTATAATATTTGGATGTAATTCTAATGAAAAAAGGTGCATGAGATTAGGTGGTAGTTTAGTGTTTTTGGTGGTACTTGACAATTTTTTTAATGCGATTATAAATTTATAGGAACGCAATAAGTAAAATAGGTGTAAGTGCTGCAAAAATAGGTAGAATTTTTTTGGTGACTCGGAATTGCTGATCGATAAATTTTTTTGAGTGTTCAACCTTATTTTAGGGTTCGTAAATTTGATGATATCAAAAGTTATTTAGGTGATCATTTTATTTGTTCCCATAAACATATAATAGTACATTACTTACCAAGGGCGGTAAAACAAAGAATGCCTCAGATCGCAGGTATTTGACGCCCGAGCCGAAGGCAAGGGCGATAAATATGGGATCTAAGGCTTTCTTTATTACCGCCCGTGGTAAGTACAAAATTTTATGTCACCCCCTGGCCAGGAAGTGGGATTTTCTGCGCGCGGAGCGTGCGGTAATACCCACTTTATGACCAGGTGTGGCATAAACATCGAAACTTTCACATTTATAATATTAATAGGATGATTTAACCACTGTTTTGCAGACGATCATTGTATTAATTTCGTACATGACCTACATTTTGTTTTTTAAGGGTTGCATTCTAACCTAACCTACTTTTCTGGTATAGACCGAATGGGACCTTTTAGCTGTACCTACCTAAAAAGTTAACGGTTTCCAAAAAAGTTTATATAAAATTTAAATGCTGCGAAACAATATACACTTAATGAAATTGAATTTTTTTCGATAAAATAACGGTTTACCATTCCTATGACTTCTTGATATCATGATCACTGATCAGGACTCACCAACTCCGCAAAAACGTGTCTCCTCCATGACACAAAGGGCACAAAAAGCACAACGCTCAGTAACGTTCCACTTGTGACCTGATAACTCGACGCAAGCACCATCGACCACGGATCGTAGATTAGCCACTCGCCTCGTCACTCCACGCAAGAATGACAGAGATAGCACACGGACTCGAATATTTAGTACGGGTTGACTTGCAGGGTAATTTTGCTTTCACAAGCCGAGAGATAGGGCAGATGACCCTGTTTTGGCCATTTTAAGAGATTTGCACTACTCAAGCGCTTGGTATTTCTAAAATATAATTATTTCGGACATTATTTTTATTTAATGTTATCAAAAATATATTATTCTTGACATATAGAACCATAGTATTACCAAACTTATAATAAATAACTATTTTTAAGAAAAAAAGCCTCGGAGGAGGTCCGGGAGCCACTTTTGGCCACATTTTACCCATTTGTGGCCACACTATGTGCCAGTTCTGGCCATTATGAAATAAAGCAACAATAAATTAGAAATTAACGTAGTATTTATTAGTAAATAGCTAGAAATTGCACAATCAACTATTTCTTAGGTGTTCAAAATAATTAAGTAGGTACTCAATTACCTTTTACAGTATTCAGTCTTATACTAAACGCTTACAAGATTTAACATGAGAAATTATATCGCAAATAGCAACTTTAACCTCATTCAAATAGCAAACATAGGTATATAACAGTGCATTAATGTGGAAGCCTGAAATAAAATAATTGAAGAGTAGTGAGACATTAAAAGGCAGAGACATAGACAAGGCCAATTTAATAATTGCGATTTCTGCTTGTAATCCACATTCAAATTTATTTATTCAAAAACGGATTTTTAATTTCATCAACGTCGTGAAGAAACAGCAAAAAAGGCCACCAACTTTACATAAAAAGTCCACGTTAAACATTAATTGGCCAGAACTGGGGTTTCAACGTGTGCCACTTTTGGCCATCGACCTGGCCAAAGATGGAAAATCGCATAATATTTGCCCCATTTGTGGCCACCGGCTTATATCCTCATTTTTCGTGCAATGAGCCAGCAAATTACTAAAACTCTGCTTAGACAATCTTATTTCAATATAGTATAAACATTCACATTTTAAAAATAAACAAAGATTCCAGAGATATGAACTGATTACTCATCCACTGCCCTTATTGTTTTTATTAAGAAATGAGCACATTTCACACACATCCACAAAAAATGGCAGCTATCGTCTCAGTGACGTTTGACACTGATAGCTGACTAACTGTATCTATGTTGCCATAATTCATTATTGTAACTACCATAGATTATAGACTTGTTTTGTTTTCTATGTCTTGTTAGCATCGCTTTGAAGTTGAAAATGGCCAAAACAGGGTCAGTGGCCAGAACAGGGTCATCTGCCCTAAGTACTTTTGGTAAGACGGTATTTCTCTGTGACTTCGGTGGTCGCATTATTGAAGACATCACTGCAGGGGGATAGACCATATCAGGCTGTAGGATAGCAGGCGAGAAGGGCTATAATCCTTTTCAAAATGGACCACAGAAACCTAGGGACATCGTAAATAATACGACCACTGAAATAACGCCGGTTGAAACTCTCTAAGCAATGCATAAGAGCATTATGCCACTGTAGCGGATCAGTAAGACACGCGACAAGCTGGAGGTCGTAAGTTCGAAACCCGGCTCGTACCACTGAATTAAAAAATAAATAAAAACCGGCCAAGTGCGAGTCGGACTCGCGCACGATGGGTTCCGTCCCATTATCATTAAAAACGGCAAAAAATCACGTTAGTTGTATGGAAGCCCCCTTAAATATTTATTTTATTCTGTTTTTAAGTATTTGTTGTTATAGCGGCAACAGAAATACATCATCTGTGAAAATTTCAACTGTATAACTATCACGGTTTTTGAGATACAGCCTGGTGACAGACGGACAGACGGTCAGACGGATAGAGGGACAGACGGACAGCGGAGTCTCCGTAATAGCGTCCCGTTTTACCCTTTGGGTACGGAACCCTAAAAAACTACAATTACGGTACCATGTATATTTGTGGTATGGGTTTCCGATATTTCGGCACAGAAGCAAACGCCACAGATTACCCTCTGGGTTGGGAGATCAGATATGGCGCCAAATCTTGGCGTTAGGGGTCAAATTGGACCCCGGCGAACAACCGGGAAAACGCTAGAAAGATCATGATAACTATCCATGCAACACACTACTTCTAAGATGTCATTGCCTAAGGCAACTTCCTGACTTGGCGGGGGCGGGATGTGACATTTTCTTACTTACTGACGTCGCAAAGATTGCCTCTTGACAGAATACTGTCAGTATTACATTTGCGCAGTAGTAATATCATGCGCAGAAGCGGACCAGGGGGCCGATTTTTGAGTGTCGAACGCTCGACTTTTCACTCGACATCTGTCAAAACGTCATAGTTTTTTGACAGATCTCGAATGAAAATTCGAGCGTTCGACACTCAAAAATCGGCCCCCAGTACTGCCTTCGCATCGTCCCGCTTCCGCGCATCCCGCGCCAGTCAGGCAGCACTCATTTAAAATATAGGGGCGCAGTAAAAAGTAGTACTGAGTTGACTGACAGTTGACACTGACATTTGACAGTTTTCTCATATCGTACCGCCTCCGCCTAAATATATATAAAGTGCGTGTCATCCACGAAGGCGCGCCCCTCCGCAGCCCAATCCGTAAGTATGAGATTCGCTGTAGAGGGACACGTCGTTCTTGTTTAATATCTGTCGATTTAAATATTTGAATAAAATGGAATCATCCCGGCGCTCTTCACTGGCCCTAATCAGCTCACCAACCGCTCTAAACCCTCCTCTCTAATTCCCACAATTGGCGAATCACTCTCTCGAGCGATGGCCGCGCGAAGGCAGATTGCCCGCGCGCGCTTCGCCCCGATGATGCTTGAGATCCTATCCGCACCACGACTCAACCTTTATGAGGGGTTATTGATATAGCGCTGAGTGGAAGAAACCTTTTTTTACTGTTCATTTTATTAGCGCCATTCCATAGCGTAAGGTAATTGACACAATGCTCGACACCTGTTGATCACCTTTGTCATTATGACTTAAGATTGAAAGTGCCATTTATTCGGTCACTGTCTAGCACTGGGACATTTACCTTCTTCCCTGGGGGTCTATGATGGTCGCGTGATAGCCTGATAAAAGCATTGTCATTTTCTGATACCACTCGATAGAAAGTGACAGATGTTATATCTTGTAGTTTATCACGCGACCATGATACGAGGCCTGTTGTGTCGGAGCCCGGGGTCTGCTTTGACATCTAAAGCTAACATTTGTCGTAGGAACTAGTTTTACGAAAGCGACTGCCATAACTTTCCAAACCAGAGGGAAATCTAGACATTGTTGTGATTACGCTGGTTTCGTCACGATGTTTTCTTTCACATACCCAACTACTGGCTAATTACCGAGGGATATAAATTTTGAAAATTTCTGTGATACAGTCAGCAGTAAAAGAAGCTACGCGGGCGAGGTGTTCGAAGTGATCTACAACCGCTCTTATTCCCTTATAATAAAGACGTGTCTAGATCATTTTGACCTCTTCGAAAGCGTGTACTAGTGCTGCTGACTGTACAAAAGCCTGGGTTCGAACCCAGACACCTAGGTTACAGTCGCGTCAAGTCGCGTGCCTTGCCGCTCGTCTTCAATTTCTATGAAAGTTATAAGATAAAATTAAGAGGAGGGGTAGGGCAAGCTCTCTCCATACAAACTTGTGCAGGATTTTCTTCGTTTGTGTTTGCATTAAAGTTATGGTTTTTGGTGCTTATTTTTCAATTAGCTATTTCGTGATGTATTTTTTTTTCATTGATATTATTTTTAAATTTTTCGTTTTTTTTTAATATTTGAAAATTTCCTCATCACTTTCTTCGCATATCTGGGTCATTGTCAGTCGGAAAAACAAAAGTTGTCCATTGGGAGGTCAATAGTTAACGGCTTGTGTGCATGTAAGTTATGTTTTTATTACATGGATTTATAGACACGGAATTACAGATTATGCGAGTTATCAAATCAATCGAAAATTAAGCTTTGTAGCCCTTAACTTTTGACATGTCCACCGAAAAGACGCGCACCTAAATCTGACAATGACCCATCTAATATTTACACCCAAAAAAAATATTGCCAAAACCTACGAATAAAACGTGCACAGAGTTTGTATGGAGAATGCCTTGCCCACCTCTGCGCCTTAACTAGAACATAGGCGCGTTACCTACCTCCATAGTAAAGTTAGAAAATTCATTAGCAACGTCTATCTTTGGTTGTAAGATTGCAATTACGAGCATACCGTAGATAGGTAATGGAACCATTTAGTATGTTTATCTATCTACGTAATATAATAATAGAAAGTTCTTGTTTACGCACGAAAGATATATGAAGAGATAAAACAGATAGAGTGATTTTTTGCATGGATAATGTAAAGAGGCGGGGGGAGGCGGAGATGGCGGGATGACATGTATTTACCTCTAGTATAAGTTTTTTCGAAACAAAACACAAACGCTGAGCTGATCTGATGATGAAAACAAAAGGTGGCCATAGCAACTACTAAACCACAGAATGTAGACCCGTCATGTTTCGGCTTATTGGAACCGTCTCAACGAATCCTAATAATAATATTATAAACGTGAAAGTTTGTGCGGATGTATGGATGTACGTTCCGTTTAATCTCAAAAACTACTGAACGGATCTCTATGAAACTTTCCAGTGTTGTAGCTTAGACATCAGAATAGGACATGGGCTATAATTTAATTCGAAATTTAAAAAAAATAGGTAGCAAAACTAGACTATCCGTGCGAAGCCGGGGCGGGCCGCTAGTAGTTAATATTTGTAGAAAAATATAAAAGCTTGTATAAACCAAAATAGTTTTTTTTTTCAGAAACTTATTAACTACTAAGGGCCCTTAAAAGATCTACCGATGGTGGATAAGATAGTTCTGTATATAGTGCAATATCGCGATCGAGCAAAGGCTAGTCTATTCCCACGGCTTTGCGCTGAAGATTATTTGATAAACATAATACTGTATATCGGTAAACTACAAATTGGCAAGAGTTGCTTATTAAAACGAAACTCTAAATCTTATTTGGAGTATTATTTCTCTTTTTGCAGACTCATTATAATAATTTATAATAATTTGTGAATAATTATACACAAATCGACGTAGTCCCAAACTAAGCAAGGCTACGAGGGTACTACGAGGGTTACTAAGTAGGCGGCGATATAGGTTCAGTCAAGGGCATAAATATGTATACACTTTTGAACCTTATTTCAATGGAATAAGGTGAAAAAGTGTATACATATTGGTGCCCTTGACGGTACATACTTATAAAGATAAATAAATACTTAAATACACACTAGAAAACATCCAAGAATCACGGACAAAAAATCGTGTTCATCACACAATTAATGCCCTGACCGGGATTCGAACCCGGGACCTCCAGCTTTGGCAGGCAGGGTCACTACCAACTAGAGGCTAAAGCGGTCGTCTTGCAATAATGTATTTTTATAGGAAAAGCCTAGACTTCCTCATTCGTCTATTTTTTAATTATTTACCTACTTGTATACACTTACCTTTGTTTTTATCCCTTTGATTAGTAAAGTGCGTGTCATCGACGACGCGCCCCTCCACAGCGAATCTCATACTAATCTATGCGCAATTATACGGAATGGGCTATGGAGGGGCGCGCCTTCGTGGATCACACGCACTATAGCAATTTTTTTAATTATCCCCGCACAGTGGTTTATTTACATCTACAATTTGGACAAAAAAAATCTTTTACGGGTTTTATAAATCAGTGATTAACACGAACATCATAAAATAACATACCTAACTAATAAACAAAGAATAAAATCTAATGAAAGTAAAATAGCACAAGTATAGATAGACGCAGCGTGAGTGGGCGGGTCTACGCGCCGGTGTTAATGTCTGCGCGTAGATCATGCGCTAGATGGGATCTATCGCTTGTGCAAGCGCATAAGCTGGCTTGTTATGAAATTCAGACATATTGGTGCTGAGAACAGTGTTAACAAGACTGGGAAAATGTCGAATAATTCCATAATAATTCATAATATATTTCAACTATGGCATATGAATAGTTCAGCTAAGTTTTCTATTCGACACAAATTCTAACAACATGAGACAAACTAAGAATGCACGTAATGTTATAATTGCATCTAAAGATATTGGTTATCGTTTAAGTTTAAGTTCATACTAAAAGGTAATACATACTAATATTATATGAATGCGAAAGTATATCTGTCTCTCTGTCACCTTTTACCTATGCCTTACCCGCTGAATCGATTTCGATGAAATTTGATACTTATTGAATTTCGATGATACTTTATATCCCGGAAATCATTCTTTAAATATGTGGAAGAATCTATGAAAGAGTGATAACTATGTAAGCGCCAGAAATAAAAGATAAGCAATTAAATTCAAACGCGGTGAACAAGTTCAAAGCCAACAAAGTCGCGGGCAAAAGCTACTGTACTATAAGCTATACCGAATTTATATTATGGATAGGATATTACTCTCTTAGCATGAATAAACTACCAAATTCAATAGATCATTCTGCCAATACTGGAGGCTACGTTTTAGCCAACTTATCTGTAAATCGGCCACCCGAACTATTAGGCGGCTCGCAAACAACAGCTCTTAGACAATCGCAGCCTTATCTATGCACCTGTGAAGCTACAACCAGTTGACAAAGTGCACTACGTGATATTGCAGCCATTACTCCCCGTGATTCATATCACATTCCCCCCCAAAACCCCCACGAACCGAAAGCGGGGGCTTTCTAACAGATAACGGCGTACGGTGTCCAGATACCCATTAAAGATGCAACCACGAACAAACGGACCTAATGGTATTGACAAGCGCGTCCAAGCGAAGCGATACGCCGCAAATTAAAAAAAATGCAAATGTCAAAGTGACAGCCCGCCAAAACTAGTCACAAAACACCGGCAAGGTGAAACAATCAACAAATTCGCATCATACTGGCGGATCGGACGTTTATTGTCCGCTATCGTGGCATTCCACCTCCGTTGTTTACAACAGAGACGCTCAATTTGCTCGGGAGACTTTTTATCTCATTTTTGCTAGCTTTTTTTCGAACAAAGAGTCGATATGACAGGTTGCGATGTATAACAGTTGGACGAAAAAGAGAAACGAGTAATCGGGCAATCGGACAAAAACAGAAGAAGCGGGCGGGCGCGCCAGCCCGTGACAATTGCATCGGGCAGCCATGTTGGATTATTGCGCCTCTATTCGATTAAGCGTCTCGACGAGTTTGTTTTAGTTTGTCATGTCCCGATGTAATTGCTTCCGTTTTGCCGAGATAAGTTTTTGGTTTGGAATTTATTGGATTTATTCAATAGGTAGACAGTTAGCTTCGGATTCTAGTTTTTGCAGAGCGACTCGATCATTTACTGTTGAGTTGTTACTTGTTTCTCATGTCAATGGGTATCCAATTTCTTGCCTGCGATAATTTAAGTTTGTCAATCAGAATTAGTCATAATACTTCTAGACCTCGGAGGGTCCTCGGTTAAATGAATAGAATAATCGTCTTTTATTTACAGAACAAACTATAAGGTCGTCTTTCATTATTAAATCATACGTCAACTCATTCCAAATTCAAACTCCATTCGAACGTTCCTTATTCATTATCAAGCAGCCAGCCATCATAAAGTATCAATCCCACATACTTTCCACTAACTCTGACATAAAAAGCAAGCTTATTATCAACACGGTCCATGCATATGGATTATAAACTAATGGAGCATAACTTTTTAATGATACCGTAAATGATCCGCAAAGCTAACAAAACCACTGTTCCTAAGTGTTTAACAGCAAAAAAACTTAAAGCAACAAACAACACAGGTAATGTCAGGAGACCAATCTTAAGAACACTTAAAAAAACTGACTGTAAAATAAACTAATTTGACATTATTATCATATGTAAATCGTTGACAGTGGAATAACGTTGGATGTCAATTTATCCTGAAATTTCGCCTTACAACAGTGTTGTGCCTTGAAGTTTTCTTATTTTAATCGAGTAGGTGTATCGAGCCCGACCCGCTCGTGTGGAACGGCGATAGTGACGGACGGCGGACCTCTCTCGATACGGTGCGCACTGAATCTATTCATATTTTCAATTTTTACCCAATTTTAGATGCCTTTAAAGGTCTGTGAGCGTGGTAAAGGATTGCAGAAGCGTTGAATTTGAATGTGAAGTTATTTTTAAAGAATTCTGGTCTGGTGTTTATATGTCAGCAAATTATTGTGAAAAGCTTGTGTACGATGGTGGCAAATAATCATACAGCCTGCCTGATGGAAATCAAACAATGTAGCCTATGGAAGCTTGTGACAGCAGTGCTGCCGACCCCTTTTTGATGCGAGGATTCGTAGTATTGACCAGGTATTGACAATTATTCATACATTGCACTATATTTTATTTCTTCGCTATACATAATACCTTTCTTAGATGTTGAAAATATCCTTAATTTTAATATCAAATACTCTGATTCCAGCACAGTATCAAAAGCAACACACCAACCCACAAAACAAAACCGCTTTATTAAACCCCAACAAAAACCAGATAAACCCCCAACCACTTTTTCACCGAGTATGAACTGAGTTTGAATGGCACCGCTATCTCTCGTAACATTCGTGAACTTTTTCAACTACGCCGTACATAAGGCTTAGGCTGACGAGTGAGCGACGACTCGACGTATATACACGTCCTATAGGATATACATCGCCTGCCGCCCCCAGATACGTCACTCATGTAAGTTTTCTTCGCATTCAGAAATTTCAGAATTATCGCATTTTGCATGAGTCGACAACTTGAAATGGATTTTTGCTAAGCGTTTCTTTTTGACAGGCCAGCGCTCGTGTTCGATCTTTGAAATTGCTTCTCCGCCCGTTTTAGCGGGTTAGACAAGGAAATTGAGAATTAATTTTGTAGTAAGCAGTAACTAGCAGCGTTACTGCTTACTTACACACGTAAAGTAAAAATTTCTAAAGGATAAAAGACTAAAGCGACTGGCCGCGAATGCCAGAAGATCGCATGGTCGAATCCTGCTCGGGGCCAATTTTTTTCAATACTTCCTTTATTTAGAATTACAATTACAATACCTAAGCGTTGTTTAATTTAGAATGACGAATTCTCTAATCACAAAAGGGTCGGCAACACGCTTGTAAGAGTCGTTAATCAGAGGAGTAATTACTGAGATTGCCTCTCACTTGGTTTCCCTGCGATACAGCATGAGCTTATGTGATTATAACAATAGCTACTACATTATTGGCGTGTATTCGTGTGTAAAAAAAAAACCAAAGGGTTTTGATTTATAAACTTTTACCTTTCATATTCCCTTCACGCTAAAAAATCGTTCCTACACAGAGTCAAAGTTCGCCACAGCTGAATTGCAACAATCGCACAACAAGCGCCCTCATAATCCTAAATAGCCGGTTAATTCACTCGCAATATAATATGCGCAACGATAATGGAGTCCTCACTCGATGGACTTTCATTTCCGCGCATACGCCGACGATAACAAAGAACTGTTGACATATTTAGAACAAGCCTGAAATCGAGCGGCTACCGGCCGCCAGCTGACAGGCGTCAGAGCGACTAGCGAGATTTTAATTTTCGAACCCATCCAGTGATGTCAGCGCGACGGGTGTGACGTCACTAGACGTCCCGATTGCTTCCTAGAGTTTGAGCTGTCAAAGTTTGTGGGATCTTGCGGGTTTTATTTGGAATTCAATTCGGCTTGTGTGATGTATGAGGTGATCGGATGTAGTCAGTTACTTTTTATACTCTCGCGACAGAAAAGCCGAAAAATTATTATCTATTTAGGCAATATTCTGTGTAAATTCACACATATCTTCACATTTTCTCGTCTTTATTGTCTTGAATAGGACTATTGCGGTCTGACATATGATATTTTACATGCATTCCTAATTAAAAAATATCGCTTTAAACATCACTCCATTTAGTAGTACCAGTAACAGTATATATTTATATGCAATATACGTCTAGCATGCAGTCGAAGCGGTCTCTTTTGTAGGTTTTACATAGGAGCGGTTCACCTAAGCCTCGAGGAAAACTTTTTTAAAGTAAGAAGACAATCATGATCAGTTAGTAGACGTCAGTGAATATATAGATTCCTTCCAAACCCAACTATTTCAATAATATAGCATGAAAAAGGCTAAAGCGTCCATGTATCGTCGCGTCACCTGTCCGCGATGATCAGATGCCATTATGTTTGTTCAATCGTCAAAAATTCTTTTGTCCGCGCGCGATAGCGCTCGAACCACTGGGCGCGCAAGGTTAACTATGTGTCAAAGGAGCGAATACTTAAAAAAAAGTTTTTTTACAGACATTTTAATGTCACATTGTACAATTTTAGAGGCTCAATGTCTAGGTGCTGACCAAGAGCAATCCCATAAAAAAAACAAATGACATTTCGTACATAGGTAAACTTTTTGATAAACCCACGACGAATTTCCTCTCGACTACAGTATCTCTTAGCCTCTTTCCGTGGTCAATATTACCTATAGGTAAAGATACCTATTTGCGCGGAAGAAATTCCGAATTCAAAACTTATCGCAACCGATATCGCGCGCGAGCTGAAAACCCAAGTCATTAAACCAGTGGCTTGTTTATATCAGCAAGTACATAGATCGTTATCGGGCTGTGTAATCCGCCGTGTCCACTGATAATATTGAATCGTAAAAATCGCACTTGATTAAAAACTTTATCGGTTTTTTCGATAAGAACCGATACGGCTGAGCGCGGTTAGTGCCGCGACGCGCGTCGAGCGAAACGCTTGTTCGAATTTTGAATTTAGAATAGTGTCGTACTAGGTACTTTATTAGGCAGTTGGAGGGGATTTTCAGTTTGGAGGTATGTTTTAAGTGGATTACTGTTGACCATAAAAAACCCAATTGTACGGTATAAAAAACAGGCATCTGTCTAATTTTACAGTTGTGTATCCAATTTGGATTTCGTGAATGGTCGTTAAAAATTATACTGTGAATCCAAAGCACATCGTCTTCGCTGACTTGGCCACCTAGAGAGGATGGGAGAAGATCGACAGGCGAAGAGAGTATACTTGGGCCGACCGACCGGACGACGTCCTGTGGGTCGCCCCAAGTATCGCTGAAGGGATGTGGTGGAAGCGGACCTGCGCGTGAGCTCGGAGCTGATGGAAGCTGATATTTCAATATGTCATGATATGTTAGACTCACGGAAGTTTTCAATATGCTTTCTACAATATTTTCTATTTTCTACCTATTGTCGAGGGCGCTCGCTTATATATGTAATCCTTCTATACACCTCTCAATTTGTCACAACAACCTAGAAAGCTATGTTAGAAAAAGACAGCAACCGTTCAAATACTCCTTCAAGGCGGTTGTTGTGTTCCATCACCGCAAACCTCACCGATTTCCCTAAGCCCCAACGTTAAAAAAGGTAACAAAAACTGTCAATCGCGATTATCATGCTCCATTCCACAAATGCTATGACTATACAAGTGTGACTGAGATAGAATTATTGTCTCACCAGTTGGTTTTGCGCGTACACTGTGTGTTTTTGTTTGTGCTTAACACAACAATACCATAACAAGTATAAGCGCGCATAATATGAACGAAACCGTACTTTATGAAACTATACATTTAGAATTTAATAAATCAATCTCCGGGAAAATATGGAAAAGACTTCTAGTTTTAAATCACTCCCTGGTTTTTCGATTTTGATTCTTTTTTAATTTTTTTTTTTGCTAAAAATAGAAAATATAAATTTGAAATGATTTGATGAAGAGAACAAATACAAAGAAAAAAATTACCGTGATCTCCGCCCGCCCGCCAGAATTAACCGCCCCTCTGGTTTACCGAATCAGGCTAGTGGTAGGGCACTATACCCGAACCACTACGTCACCACCGCGATTTCCTTGCATCCGACTTTTTGTAATAATATTTAATATTTACTTTCTGTAATAATATTTAATAGATTTATGTAGGGTAAATCGCCAGTAACTGGCCACTTAAGAAAATGTCATTCAGTTACTAGCCACGGAATTTGTGCAGTGAAGACCGCCTTCAACAAAATAAAATACATGAAGTCAGTTCTAAACCCAGTTCAATTTTATTTATTTAATTGCAGAAATACCAACAATTAGTTGCTTGGTGTATATTTTTGCGAAGTGGCCAGTTATTGGGGGGGTGGCCAGTTACTGGCGATTTACCCTATGAAAGTATTAGTATGTAGGTGTTAGTTACTGTATTTTGTTTTCTTTTGTTTGTTCCACAATAAAATTTGAATCATAATATTTGGAATTAGGAACGTTGTTAGTGAAACCGTTTGATTTACAGCGTTGTTATCGCGTGTGTGGCAGCTGCGATATCGCCGTGAAATCGCTCGGTGGCAATAGATAATTGTACGGGCCTTATCACGGGCCAATGTTGGTGCCAACATTGAACAACCTAGTAAACCTAGCAACCAAGTGGTGCAAGTTTCCACAGCATATCGGGCTAACATTATTACTAACATAAATAAATAAATATTTGTGGACAATCTTACACAAATCAACCTAGTCCCAAACTAAGCAAAGCTTGTACTACGGATACTAAGCGACGATATACATACATACTTATATAGATAAATAGATACTTAAATACATAGAAAACATCCAAAACCCAAGAACAAATATTCGTGCTCGTCACACAAATAAATGCCCCGGCCGGGATTCGAACCCGAGACCTCCAGCTTCGTAGGCAGGGTCACTACCAACATACTCTGAAATAAATATATAAATAAAATAAATTATCGCGTGGTAGGTAAAACTAGAGGAGCTAAGATGATCGCTGAAAATGTCCTTATTTGTTTGTATTTTTTGTGTTTTTTTTTGTGTACAATAAAGTTATTACATACATACATACATCGCTTTTATGTCGGACATATAGCATTCGTCCCTTACTGTGAAGTATATAAGTGCGACAGTGACGAATGCTGCGAATAAGCGATCATCTTAGCCCCTCAGCTACTTATAAAGATACATACTCTAACCCTCCGTCAACAACCGCTCGCGTGGTCGTGTCGCAGGTTTCCGGTGTTTTTCCCCAGGCTACTCCCCCACGCCGCACTGCTATCGGCCCATAAAGCCACACTGAGCGAAAAAAATACGAATTATTAGTAAGTTTTAGTGAATCCCAAGACAAGGAGATTATATACTAACGGTTACAAAACAGTTTAGTAGTTACAAGGACAATTTTTTTGGTATTAGTAAATAACTACTATTATCAAAAACTGGTTTGTAACCGTCAGTATATAATCTCCTTGTCCTGGGATTCACTAAAACTTTCTAATAATTAGTATTTTTTTTCGCTCAGTGCAGACCAAAATACCCTCGGCCAACATTGGCCAAGTTTCGCCAACGCGCCAACATTGGCCGCGTGCCCGCATGCATTTTTCCGATTCCCACTGCACTGATAGCTTATCAGCTTGTTCGCAATCGGTTATGGGGCTTGCATAAGGACGCCTTTTCAGTAACCGTACCTAACCACTTACGGCCACGACATCGCGAATTGCGGCGCGGCAAGCGTTTATCTGTTCATTGCGCGGTTGAAACGCGCAACGCACTGCGTTTAGTTGGCATCAGACGCAATGTAAAGGCAAACCGCCGCCGCTGCCGCTGGAAGCCGTGGCCGCGCCGTTATAGTTGGGACAATTTCGTCAATAGGGTAAATTCCGTCAGTAGGGTAAAATCTCTCAATGTCGAAATGAGGTCTGATTTGTGTCAAATTCCTAAACTTTCTGAGAAAAGTTATGTACGCTTTAATTTTCATATGTTGTTGCCATAGTTTTATACAAATATTCTGTATTGTTCACCAACAAATAACACAAAAGAAAACAATACAAAATAAATAGAAAATACGTGAAATCTCTTTATTCACGAAACTATCGCATCGTCCCTTATTATGAGACGAGATGGCTGTCAAACTAATAATAGTACATTACTTACCAAGGGCGATAAAACAAAGAATGTCACAGATCGCAGGTATTTTACGCCCGAGCCGAAGGCAAGGGCGATAAATACGCGATCCGAGGCTTTCTTTATTATCGCCCGTGCCCGCCATAAAACACTTTATGTCACACCTGGCCATAAAGTGGCCATTATCGCACGCTCCGCGCGCGAAAAAAACCCACTTCCTGGCCAGGGGGTGATATAAAATTTTGTACTTACCACGGGCGATAATAAAGAAAGCCTCAGATCGCATATTTATCGCCCTTGCCTTCGGCTCGGGCGTAAAATACCTGCGATCTGGGACATTCTTTGTTTTATCGCCCTTGGTAAGTAATGTACTATTATTTGCAACGAAATACTTTTACAATAATACTTTAAATAATGATGATATGTTTCATGTTCCGTTTCTATCACATAGGCACGCAATTTTTAACATGGAATTTAAAAACTAATTAATATAAAACTAAACTCTAAAAACAAGTCTAATCGAATCAGCCCAATCGTTTCTAGTTAGCATTGTTTACTACATATCATGTCCTAATACAATACCTACAAGGATACAATAGTATTGTCTTTCTTATCACAGTAGGTAACCATTGAACCAATTTTACAACACGATAAACCAAAAATTGTAACATTTAACTAAATGTTGACATGTTTATTACGATAAAAATGTGTAACAATTATCAACGCTAATTACAATTGTTATTAGTGTAATCACATGATTACAGCCCGATAAAGTGTAATATGTGTAATCAAATTTCAGTTATCTGAAAGATTTGTAGACAAGTTTTGGTGAAAAAAAGTGGCAAGACTATTATCAAAATTACATCCGGTAGCAGAAATTGGATACCTAATAGCTGCTAATCATCATCATCATCATCAGCCTATATATGTCCCACTGCTGGGCACAGGCCTCTTAGCTCTAGCTGCTAATAGCAAGCAATAATCAATACTTACAATACCAATGGGCATTTTCACTTTCAAGTGTACCCCCTTTTTTAAATACTTTAAAAAAACATTACACTCCTTTTTTTGGGCAGTCGTGTAAAAAGTAGGGGGTACACTTTGAAGTGAAAATGCCCGAATACTCGTTTTTGCATAACCTCAACAAAAATAACACAGCACAGTACATCATAACAATGAGTAGAGGCAAACAACAGATGGTCTTATCGCTAAAGAGCGATCTCTTCCAGACAACCTTAGGGTAGGGGAAATCATGTCTAAGCATAATGATTCACCGATTCACGCAACCAAAACGCAAGCAAACCATCGGTACTGTTAAGAAATATAAATTCACTATTATTTCATATCTATATTACAATAGTACATTACTTACCAAGGGCGATAAAACAAAGAATGTCTCAGATCGCAGGTATTTTACGCCCGAGCCGAAGGCAAGGGCGATAAATATGCGATCTGAGGCTTTCTTTATTATCGCCCGTGGTAAGTACAAAATTTTATGTCAACCCCTGGCCAGGAAGTGGGATTTCCCGCGCGCGGAGCGTGCGGTAATTGCCGCTTTATGGCCAGGTGTGACATAATAGTACATTACTTAACAAGGGCGGTAAAACAAAGAATGTCTCAGATCGCAGGTGTTTGACGCCCAAGCCGAAGGCAAGGGAGATAAATATGCGATCTGAGACTTTCATTATTACCGCCCGTGGCAAGTACAAAATTTAATGTCACCCTCTGGCCAAGAAGTGGGAATTACATTAAAATATGCCTACCGTAGGTACCTACGTTCGAAAAGTTACGTGATTGGCCCGCTGTTGTCTGTCATCGTAAAATACTACCCGGCGCTAAATGGGTGGTTTACGTAAAACATTCTCATTAGCCGTAGGCGTTTTAACGACGGTTTTAAACTCAATCAAACCACACACGTTTGTAAGTTAATCCTGAAGAATATCAATAAAATTATAATATTAGATTCCCGATGTTATCTTTTAGCCGTTGTGTAGATGTTATCAGTTTGTCTGTATGTTAATATGTGTTATGTGTTGGATATTAGTGTTTAGAGCCATAAATGTCTGTAGGCTATAAAAAGTAGTATTAGACTCGTGTGAGTCGAAATTTAAGTAAGGGAATGGGTTTATTCCCATTTAGAGTGTCACAGCACAGGGACATTACGATAACTTTGGGTTTGCCTTATGCTATTTTTAGACAGTGTGTACCTATGTAATATAAACTCTATTACATCCGTGTTAAAGTAGATTATCCAATCGAATAAAGCATATGTCAGTGTCATACTTAAAGTAATGTACAATACGGAGGTGTCAATATTATTGTGATATTTTAAAATGTATGGTATTTACTTCAATATACATCAATACTACCGTGATACGTATTGTCATATGAGTGTATCGCGTGATAATAATCACCATGTAACCGATGCCGTAGGCCTTGGTTCATTACTTTTAGTCATTTATTCGCATTCAACGTTTTAATAGCCACTGTAGCCTAGCGATACTTGCAATCTGGAAGTTGCGAATTCGATTCCCGTCTATCTTTCGTCGTTCCCTGTACTTATTTGTTTTCTTTATCAAATAATTCTTAGTCGACTTTAGAATGTTTAAATTTTGGGCCTACCTATATACTTACATCAGTTGTGACCAGAAATACTGGAAGGGCGCTTAGTTTTAATATTGGTTTTACTCAACAACTTAGCAATTGTAACATAAGCTAAAATACTTGAAATAAAAATAAAACTTAGTAATATTAATGGATTAATAAAGCAATAATTTATGGATGTAGAAGGCTATTAGTCTTTTTTGATCATAGATAAGATAGCAACCTATTTGTATATCGAAAATGGAGTAGCAATAATATTCTAAACATGTTATCGTTTATCAATAGTTATATAAGTATTTGTGTTATTATCAATCTTGCGATACGAAGTTATTATTCAATTTGAATATTTATCACAATCGAAAAAATTACATTTTTTGAAAACAAATCCGTATTTAAGTTTCTGTTAATTTACCCAAATTAAGTTTCATTTATAATTTTAATTTTTGCTACTAACTATTATTATGGCCGGTTGTATTTTCAGTTAGTGTTCTTACTCATGTACTTATGCCAAATTGCAATTCTATCGGCAGGGGCCTATTGCATAAATTCAAAAAATTCAAAATTCAAACATTTATTCTGCAAATAGGCCACAAGGGCACTTTCACATGTCATAATGTTAATGTACAATTTAAAAAAGTCTTACAATATAAGCATATGATAGATTTTTCATGAGAAAATATTAATTTACAATTTAAGAAATATATCAAATCAATAAGAATTTAATACATTTTTCATGTCAAAATATTAATTATCTATTACAAACATTACAATAATAGTAAAATTGAGAGATGTATAAGGTCTCAGTCTGAATAACAAAATTTAATATAATATCTCAAAGATGTAAATGGTCTCTGAGCGTCAAAATATTCTTAATAATGACTATTCTAACGTGCTTTGAGATGTACATGGTCTCAAAGCGTCAAAATAAAAATAATAAGTTTTAAATATAAAAGGGAAAAAAAACAATTTAATATAGAGGTCTCTCTCAGAGTCAATGTCAACAAAAACTAATCCATAACAGGGTGATGTCTCTCGTCAATCTCCAAGAGAAGACACTAGTATTATAGTACATTACTTAACAAGGGCGGTAAAACAAAGAATGTCTCAGATCGCAGGTATTTGACGCCCGAGCCGAAGGCAAGGGCGATAAATATGCGATCTGAGGCTTTCTTTATTACCGCCCGTGTTAAGTACAAAATTTTATGTCACGCCCTCGCCAGGAAGTGGGATTTTCCGCACGCGGGGGTGTGCGGTAATTGCCACTTTATGGCAAGGTGTGACATAAAAGTAGTTACTATGTCCTTGCAAGCATGAACGACCGGACTCCACAAACAGCACCCGATCACGAGTATATTTCAAATGAAAGGGATTGAAATGAGACTACCGCTTGTAATATTAGTTGTAATTTATTATGCAATAGGCCCCTGGTCTAAACTTCAGTTGCAAGATGTATCCCACGTATAACAGGGCAAGTTAAAAGCTTGTATGTTTCCACTTTATTTCACAACCATATTCGATGGTCATGCACCTCCATCCATAAAGAACACAACACTCGTAGACAAAATTAGCTCTCCTACTAGTTTACTCCAAATTCAGATCATAAACGATAAAACCGTGACAACGACACAATAAACTAATAGATACACCATCAAACAACCACCAAAGAATGCAAATGGCATCTCCAGTAGCTCCTAAATATGCCATTGGCCATTAGAAAGCCGATAATCACCGATTTACGTCAGCCATTTTGTTTAGCCCACCCAAATAAATTCGGTCTAATCGGAAAAATCGAAATTTGAATTTGGAATTATTAAATTATCGAGAATCTACTCCCGTTAGTGAAGTGCCGACTGATTTATTGTAAATCGATAAGCGAATAAATTACGTTATTTGTTTTTTTTAATCGAATTTCGTTAATGAATTAACTTTTGGAATTAACAGGCCAACTCATTCTAAACTTTAACGTAGTAGTTTTACGGTATAAAATCCGTTGGGTTTTATGGCCATATCTTGGTGAAGTAATTCGTACCGTGGCAGTAAATCTAGGATTGGAATCGATGGCAAGATAGGCGGTTTCTAAGCGCATATGAAACGATTAAGATTCTATCGGAATTTCTGTTTAATATTTTTCTCACAAAGCACTAGTTTCACTGTGTGCCTATTGGGTAATATTTGTTTGAAAATTAAAATAAGTACAACTTACTAATATAACTGACACAATTGGGTGCCGAATATTTAATAGTGAAAAAAAATATTATATAATACGGTACCTACTTAAAAATACTGATAGTCAAATCAGCAACTTTTTATGAAACGTCAAAAACCCTCGGTTGTTATGAAGTTTGTAACGAAATGTGACTTATGACGTCACAATTATATTGCCAATAAGAGTGCTTTTTTCGTTTTTATTTATTTAAAAATCTTTAAAAAGCATAGGTGCTCGTAAATACTAAATAAGTAAAAATTTCATGTTTTCCAAGTATTTACGTAACTTTTGTTCATCAGTAACGTATTTTTTTTAAATTAGAATGATAGCCGTTGAGTATGTATGTCACTGTTTTAATCTTGTAAAGTACAATCCATGAACTAAGATGAACTATCTGAAATGAATTCGTTTGGTTCGGCTATCACTACTTACTCTCAATACAATCACGATGGTAAATTTTGGTAACAAAAAATTAAGTTTACAATTTAGAATGCACTTCATCTAAAAAACAAGGAAGTAAACGAGAGGTGACGCGTGCGCACAGGGTCCTTTACCGCCCTCTGTTGAAGAGGTTCTTGAGCATTTCCTGACACACGTGGCAGCTATAGGGGTGGCCAAAGATTTTTTTTTATTGAAAATGGGATTGCCCTTCCCTAGCCTCAGCCATGGGGGCAAGGATGAGGCCGACAGTGAAGCGAACTCACCCAAAAGATGTCTATTCACTCGTGCCTTAATAAGAACTCGGATATACAGACGTCGCCAGGGCATTCCAAACCTTAGCAGTGCGCATTTATATACCTACTTAAGAATGTTTTATTTGGCCGACTTGTGTTAAGGTATTCGCACAAAAAGCGACTTAATTTACATGATTGAAGATTCAAAATCGAGTAACAGTTTTATGAAATATCGGCCAGCATAAAAGATCTCCGCTGTATGTACCTTTTGGAGTTGAAACTCTAGGTACATGGGATTATTTACACGCACAAGTTATTTACTGAAATCGCGAAGCGTCTGGTTAGAGGACAAACCCCATAAGGCAAAATATACCTAGTTATAGCTAAAAACGTTTATGTAAAATGAACACCTACATAATGTAAAGACTAATTATTTATTCAGAAAACCATAGCTTAGCTCATTATCGCGTTAAGTTTTTCTCCCAAATGTTTTTGTAAAGGAATTTAATGTTGAAATAAACAGTTTAAATTTTAATTTTAAATATTTTTTTTATTTTTTTTTTGTGACCGAAGAGCTGGCGACTTCCTCGCACGACGTATTTTCACCATTGCGTTCTCGGTAAAATGCCTTACCTGTTTTAGATTTAAGTGATTTTTAATAATTATTCCTATTATTTAATTTAAGTACTCTTGTCCCTATTAAATGTTGAAGATAAATGAACGTGAACCTGTGCTGTGTTACTGGCACATTTATTTCTCATAAACTATATTGCATGTTTATTTTTCATTCGAGCTCTCTCAATATGGCATTCAGAAATCTCATTTTTTTTTCTATTTCAGGTAAGTTGAAAGTAAAATCAGTGCAGCCAACATTAGGAGCCATTAAGCTGACGCGGTAAGATGTATTGGGGGAACATTAACCGTAACAAATCAAAACGTGTGTACACGCATTAATGTAATGTACCGTGTGGGAAGGCCTTCCGTTTGATACTGTATCTGTGGTGAGTTATTTAAAAGGTGTTTATGAAGAGTGCTTTGAATTTATTTTCAGGTTATAAAAATATTGAAATGTCGTAAATTACTAAGTACATTTAAGTCATAGCATCCATTTTCTTGTTTGGATAATGTCTCGACCTATGCATTGCAAAGTGACATTTAGTACTAGACCTTTTAAAGTCTTGGGCATAAGTATGGCAATGTTGTTGCTTATAGTATGGTAATATTTGACGATCTCTTTAGCTTAGTTGGTAGTGACCCTGCCTACGAAGCTGGAGGTCCCGGGTTCGAATCCCGGCCGGGGCATTTATTTGTGTGATGAGCACGAATATTTTTTCTTGGGTCTTGGATGTTTTTTATGTATTTAAGTATTTATTTATTTATATAAGTATGTATATCGTCGGTTAGTACCCAATACCCATAGTACAAGCTTTGCTTAGTTTGGGACTAGGTTGATTTGTGTATTGTCCACAAATATTTATTTATTTATAAAATAATCTCGCTTTCTGTCCTCCTAAAACCTACCGATAACAAATATAGTTAGTCCTTTCTAATTCAACACATATCATCTTAGATTAGGGATCACCAATTAGTTTAAATTCAGGGGTCCGGTTTAAAAAATAAAATGACCATCGCGGTCCGTTTCTACCTGAATTTATTTAATAAAACTTTAATAAATCGCAAATGTATGGAGGTAACAACGAATTTGCAAATGTAATTTACAGAAGTCACAAAGAATTTTTATGTTGTAAGTATTCGGTTTTCCTTTTGGCGAATGTAAAAGCCCACTTACGTGGAGAAAAAAACTTGCATGCTATTTTAATCACCTACATTTCAGGGTTTGATCGCACTCGTCGGACCTCGGTAGCCCACACCCCGCAATGTAATGAAAATCGCTTACAAGTCTTGCACCACGCAAGTATGGGCCTTTACGCGACTATACGCGAGCCAAAGTGTAAGGAAGAGCGAGCCCAAATACAAAGTCAACTCAAAAACAGTTTAGCCGAATACACCCCATCATTGAAAAAAATTGGACCCCAACTGGTCCGAAAAATCTTACAGCTCTGTTAAACCGAAGTTAATCCAACCAGATTAGCGAGGTAATATAACCATTAACCGTGGATTGTGGAATCGCCGCGCGACATCTTACGTTGACCGTGTAATACTGTTACCGTTTCTAATTCCAAATCCGAAAAATTAAGAGGAGTTAATTGGTATAATATTCTTTTTTTATCCGGTTTTCGTCAATTACGGCATCTTAAAATTATACCTTAAGGAGTTTTAGTATGTTCCGTCCGTTATTTCATATGTGGAATTAATTGATGGCAATTTATTGAGTGGTTAAAACATTCACATAGCCATTTAAATTATTTAGACTTTTAACAACTAATATATTGTATATGACTGAAAATGTACCTGCGGTCAGTATTGTATGAATTTACAGCTACATACTAAATAAAGTATTACAAATTAATTCGGTAAAGCAAAACATAATGAGAAAACCGATCAAATCCGAACAAGGTCGAGTTTTCCCTTTTGGCTGGAAGCAGCCTCCGATGGCCGTCGCTTGCGTAAAACTATTTGAGCTTGAACTTGTTGAATGTCAACCATTCAACAAGCTCAAATAGTTTTATTTGAGCTTGTTGTAAAAATAGCCAAGATAAAAAACCTGACTGTGGGGCCTTAAACAGAACCAGGAAAACGCTAGAATGAGGTAAATAAAGCATTAGTGTCTATTCATAAAGCATCTCGCATTTTGCATCCAATTAAGTACCTACAACAAACCCGCGGTACAAAAACATCACCTTTGACCGCGAAAAAAACTATCGCCCTAAAAGGACCCACATATCTTGTCAAAAAGATAAACCCGCCCACTCGCTGGCGACTGAGAGACAAATCTGCACAATTACTTACCGCGCTAATGATGCGATACGGCGATGCGGACGATTTATAGTCGCCACATCGATGCCGGGCTTTACATAGCATTATAATATTTAGTGATAGGATTTCTTTTAGGATGTAATTTATTAGGCAAGGGTTGCTTAAGTTGAAATCGATAAATGGTTTTCTCTTTTTAATTGACCTATAGAAGAATAATTTTCCTTTAAGTCTTTATTTACATTGATATACATCTTAAAATTAAAAGAAAAAAAGCTCTTACCTGTATCAGTATCAGTATCAGTAGCAGTAGTAAATAGGAATTAAACCTAACTCGTTATATTTTATTAAAAAGGAATAAGGAAAAACCTGAAATGTTTTTCGTAAATCAAACAACTTTTTATAAAATAAACATGTTTCAACTCTATTCCAATTTTATTAATACTGGCCACTTAAGTCACAGCGCGCCACAAATACAAGTACAGCCATTTGTTAAAAGACAACGAAATTATTACTTTTAAAAATTCAAATTTGGAAGAGTCCATCGCATCGCCTGGGGTGTGAAGTTGAATGCTAACTGTGCTTAACGTATTATGAGTGTTTGAAACAGTTGGTTCTACAAATGACGTCTTGTTTTATAAAGTTTTTTAAACTGATTTATTCTGACAGTGGAAATGAAGAGATCTTAAGATTTTTATGTTATTATGATTAATAAAAAGATTTTATGTCACACCTGGCCATAAAGTGGCCATTATCGCACGCTCCGCGCGCGAAAAAACCCACTTCCTGGCCAGGTGGTGACATAAAATTTTGTACTTACCACGGGCGATAATAAAGAAAGCCTCAGATCGCATATTTATCGCCCTTGCCTTCGGCTCGGGCGTAAAATACCTACGGTCTGAGACATTCTTTGTTTTATCGCCCTTGGTAAGTAATGTACTATTAGGAATTAGAAAATTTCTTGTGAAATATTTAAAATATTAATCATATAAAAGAGGCCTTTTTTCCTGGCAAAATTAGATAGCTTAGGAATAAAAATGGTAGCCTTTGTGCTCAATTTAAAGCATTAATTGGTTAGCTTACTTTTCGTATGTCAATCTCGAAAATATTGATACCAGTTTATGATTGTATTCACCCATAAAACACACCTAAATCGTTTCCTAACTTTGTCAGCTTACAGTCTCGCATGCCAACTTTGCTCCCTTATTAACCTAACATAAAGAGATAGAAGATAAAACTCCCCAAATCATGTCCACGGGGGCAATTACCGAAGTTACCGGCGGTGACAAATATCGCCGTCTTTACAAATAGCCCCGTTTTTTTATCTTCTACCTCCAGGCGAGGTTCTTGATATACAATTTTTCAAGATATAAGTGAAGTCTTTAAAAGTTTATCATGGCACCTCGGTGATATATAGGTGCGCATTACTCATTGTTGGAGTCTCGGTTAAAAAGTAGTTAAGTGTGGAATAGAGGTAGAGATTTCACCTTCTTGGTTCTAATATCGATTATATGATTGAGCTGTCGAAAATGTAACTTGCAGAAATATTTTAATTAAGAAATTTGTTACTTTTGTTAGTAACAAAAACGCGCGTTTTTATTGGAAAACGGGGCTTAATCGCCAATAACTTAATCCAATAATAATGTGTGAAAATCGTATAAGTTTAAATCGATAAAAACGCGCGTATTAACGTATTTTTTTATTGATGGATTGCATTGAGCGATTTGTTCTTGTATTATCATGTTTTGAAGTAAAATTACCGTTAAAAAAATTAACTTATTTGGCTTAAAGTACAGTCAAGGGCACCAATATGTATACATTTTTCATCTTAATCCATTGACATAAGGTCCAAAAATGTATAGATATTTATGCCCTCGACTGTACCTACTCTCATCCAGGCCATTCAATGACAATGACATGTATACATATGGAATTAATGTTCTGAAATTAATTATTTGAATTTATAACCATTAAAAAACATGGTAATTCTTTCATTTATACAGTGTATTATTTTTTACTCATATTATTACTAAGATATACCTGACTTATTTTAAAATTAGTGTAACTGCTACTACTGCTTTGTTTTTTGTTGCATCTATAATAATAGTGTACAGAGATACGCCTTAATGTGTTGAATTAATTAACGGATAATTATAATTATAACTATTTATAGCACTTAAAGTAGACAGGTACCTAATTACTGTTGTTTAATTAGCCGTTCCACAATAAAATGTGAATAAGACTTAAAAATATAATTTATTATTATTAACTTTATTTTCTTCAGGACTCAGGTTAAAATTTAATACCTACTTAATAATTAGTTAAAAAAACTAAATTATAAAAATATTAATGGTTGCCTAATTTGAGGCCTTGGAGGGTGTATAATGGAATGTTCGTCACTTTTTGAATGAATGAATGATTTATTTGCTTATATGCGAATATTGACAAACCTTTGTATTCCTGGACTATAATTAACAAACGGTAAATAGGTAAAAATAGGCTTCGTATTGAATTTAAACAGTCACGTATGGAACCTCACTGCATCCTTAACAATACTGACTCACAAAACCCTTCATACCGTAACCCGAGCCCGAATTCAGCATCACGATACGCCTTTTTATTTACGACCTAATATCCGGTATCCTGCCGTATCTACAACTAGCTGTATCTGGCTATCTAGATACCAGATACCAGATACCGTTATTTATATCTCGCCCACGCTGTTTACATTTGCATCGTTGGTGCGAACGCGTGGATATACTTATTATTTATTATTTTTTGCGATGTCTACTATATAAAGTATTCCCGTTTCCCGTTGGATATATGGATACTACGTATCATTTTATGATTAATATGTAACGTATCTATCTAAAGTTCCATAAATCACGTAAAATTGGTATTAAAGTAGAACCGTGTCACTTAGTAATATTCAAAAATTAAAAAAAATACTTACCGAAAATCATTTCAAAATTGCTTTTTTGAGGTTAGATATGAGGATATTAAGTATCATTTGTGGTATATTGTACAAAATAAAAATCAGCCGTATCGTGTCTGGAGGACCTCAAACTTGGTATGTTTCGAAAATTATTTTTGATTTAATTAAAAAAAATAGCTGAAATGTAATGATGTGGTATATTTTCACAATCGCCTCAAAAAGCTCTTTCATATGATACTACACACGATAGGTTGCTGTAAAAAAAAAATGTTTTTTTCATACAAAAAAAAGAATGTCTCGGCTCTCCCCCCCTAAGGGATTTTTTTTTAGGAACTGCGGGTCAAAAATTTTGTTTTGACCTCTAGTATGCGTGTGCCAAACGGCTAAACTGTACATCGATTTGCGGTTTTTTTAATCGTACGGCGTACACTAAGAGCGTTTTCATACATTTTGAGACAAAACGCAAACGCGTTCGAATTAGTTAATGTCTCGAAAAAACTTATACTAGAGCTACTGACGAAAAACTCTCGAGAATTCGAAACGTTTCGCCTGGAGTGACAATTAATACCTACATGAGTTTTAACCGTTTAGTAGAATATAATGTCGATCGATTTTATGGTCTAGATTCACGGCTCATATCGCACAAAACGTCGCTTAAACATTACCGTAAAATCTATAGCACAAGCTGGCCTGGTACATTGAACATCTATATATGTGTATAGGTGTGCACCTATGAAAAGAAAAGCTTCAAACACAACATA
The DNA here is from genome assembly GCA_951800055.1 of Cenopis cana. NCBI lineage: Eukaryota > Metazoa > Arthropoda > Insecta > Lepidoptera > Tortricidae > Cenopis > Cenopis cana. The sequence goes on along the minus strand of OX637477.1, from coordinate 3,082,650 downwards.
ATAAATATGAACAATAAGGATTTTCCAATAAATTAACATATTTTTGAATTGGTAAAAGTGGTTTTCATCTTTCCACTGATGAGAATTTTAATTTAAAATTCACAGAATAATAACAACAACACTTTCCATACCTGACAGCTCATACTGTTCATAGCAATCGAATTTCAAGTACTTTTAAGGTATCCAGCAGAATAAAACATCGATAAATAAGTCGTATACGACAATTTAACAATCGTAATTGTGTCATTAATCCATACCGCGCATCCTTACGTAAAGAAATGTCAATTAACACTGCAATTGTCAAAAAAGGTACACAACTTATGCATTATCTCAAGGAAAAATGGTCTTTTTGTCATCGCTACAAGGCCCCGATGACACAGATACGAGTCGTATGCCTTCGTCTGTTACCTTACACGTCGGCATCGAACATTCCGCGCCAGAGACAAGAAAGTATCAAATATTAACGATCGAACACACCTGAAGCACGAACTCGTGGCATGCATATGAACAGAACGGACGCAACATCACAAATTTAAACATACGTCATTAAAACACAAGAAAATATAAGCGAAACTGTAAAATCGAAGGGTCAAAGACGAATATCGCGTGCTCCGCCGAGCGCGGAACCGCAAACGCTAATTTGCAAGGGTGCAAAAGATAGCATCAATTCGTATGTTAGCAAGAAACACATTTCAAGAGAAACATGGGCGATGCAGGGATGGGACCGAATCGAAACAAAGCGTTGTGACATCAAGATAAACATCGATTGGCTCGAAACGTCGCGCCAAAACGGACCGAACAAATTATCGATTCATAAAAACATCGATTTTTAAAATATTGCCGCGCGTTTATCGCGTCATTGTTCCGCGCGATAGGGTGGCCGGTTTTTTTTGCGATATTATGCTCTATCTGCATGATTATGGCGCATCGGACGCTGTAAAAATTGTGACCATTTTTAACGGCGGTTCTGTGGTATTTTAACTAGTGGACATGCCATTATGTTATAAATACCTGCGTACATTATTAAAAACCGATTATATCGCGATAATTGTTATAGTATAATAGAATATAAGTGGGTACGTAAGGCTATGGATACAATGGTTAAAATAAAGAGGTACCTAGCTACTTACCTACCAGCCAATTGTATTCTGTAATTAATGTTAGCTGAATAATTACGATTTATGTATTAGCTTAATTTTTATACGTTTAGTTATACCGACGTCAGAATACTTCATAATTACTACCTTATAACCAGCCAATTTGTAAAAAAAATTAGCACCACCTTACGTACTGAGACCATACTTAACCTCAAAATCTCGTACATGCTATGCAAATCCAAGTAAGATACGTTTTCAACAACCACAATTCACAGGCGCACGCGTGTAAATCAAAACGGCGTATCGGCCACCCGCGCGTTTTATCGCGGCCGTCCGTCACGCGATATCGCGCGATCGCGCCGCTATCCGACAGTGGTTGACACCTTTAAGGTCTGCATCCTATCCCTGGTTTGAGTGTGTAGTTGAGACGGGCCGTTTCACATTTCGCATGCAAAATTCAAATTTAAATTATACTGGATTAAAATAAATTAAAAACAAACATAGCTAAAAACAGTCACCGCATTCAAGACCTTCGATTAAAAAAAACGCACTCCAATCGGTTCATACTCGTATCTTAGGGAGCTACAATGTCATAGACGAACACACATAATACACATGTTAATATTAGTTTAACTAAACTTCTGGACCGGAAATTGACTACTCTTTAGGAGACTTAAGTATGTCCAGCATTGGAAGTCTTTCAGCTGATAAACTTCTCTAGTTTCATCTACCTATTTAATGCCCTACTTTCATCCATTTCAGGTACGGTCTGTGTTTTTAGAATTTTTCATGAAGACATATATATCGTTTCAAACATCACTAAATCTACCATTCTCCAAGCAAAAAACTATTTTCTTCCGCTTAAATTCGAATTACACCCAATAAAATCAAAAAATAGCAATGTTACTATCTAAAACCAATAAAATCATCATATCATTTGATCAGTTTATTGCTATTTTGTCAAAATTTAAAATCAAAATCAATATTAAAACTTGTAAGGGCTTCTTGCCGCCAAGTATAATTCTATCGTATCGTATGAATGCAGTGTTGACTTGTGTATACCTGTATCTCGTCCATCGCAACAGGTTGTGGAATAATTAGGTTAGCTTTAATGCTTGCTGGCATGAAATCAGTGTTTACATAGTAGGTGAGACTCGATTACTCGTAGAGTTACGAGTTGCGAGTAAACCAGTTTCAAAACTAGTGGCTTTGTGAGTTAGACCAGACGAGTGATATTTTTTACGTTCATCAATCGCTCCGCCATGTTGAAAATTTTCCGATAAATGAATCGACAAAGATGTCATATACGACCGCTTTAGCTTAGTTGGTAGTGACCCTGCCTACGAATCTGGAGGTCCCGGGTTCGAATCCCGGCCGGGGCATTTATTTGTGTGATGAGCACGAATATTTGTTCTTGGGTCTTGGATGTTTTCTGTGTATTTAAGTATCTATTTACCTATATAAGTATGTATATCGACGCTTAGTGCCCATAGTAGGTACAAGCTTTGTTTAGTTTGGGACTAGGTTGATTTGTGTAAGATTGTCCACAAATATTTATTTATTCATAATTCCGGGTACTGCCGCATACCGGGTAGAGTCAGTCCGACCCAGGTCGGGCTTATCTGAGTTTCTTGCTGGACTCTTCTCAGCTAGACTAGGTTTAGTGAACCAGCGACAAAACTCCCAGTAGCTCGATTCCACTGACACCTCAGATTCCGTTGACGCCGCTCAACAAATCTCACTGGAGTGCAAACTCTTAGAGTATTCCAGTGTTTAAACCGACCGCGTGGTCGTGTCGGAGGTTTCTCCTGGATTTTCCCCAGACCACTCTCCAACCGTGCACTCCTATCGCTTTAATGGGCTCGGCCTATAAAATCACAGTCAGTTTAAAAAAAAAAGTTGTGAGATCTTAGTGAGATGGTACATTTTGATTTTTCGGCACCTCTTTTGCTTCGATTTATCTAATCATGACTGTACATACAGTGTCGCATATCTTATCTTATCTTATATCTTTAAACGAGCAATTCTTGTATATTTATTTATTTATATATTTATTTCGGGGATCTCGGAAACGGCTCTAACGATTTTGATGAAATTTGGTATGTGGGGGTTTTCGGAGACGAGCAATCGATCTAGCTAGGTCTCATGCCCGGGGAAACGCCGAGCAAAGCTCGGCCGCCCAGATATTGTATTTAATAATTTTCTACAACTATTTTGTATACTCACATGGTTATTATGTCAGTCTGTGAGGTCGAGCCAAGACCTCAATTCTAAGAAGACAAATCTCAGGTCCTGCCATATTTACCATCTTAATCCTGCAATGGTATTGAGGATATTAGCCCGTATTACAGAGCAGTAAAGTATTTAAAGGACGCAGGCTTATAGTTGTCCGCGAGAGTGGCTGTCTGTTACACCGCAGGTTCTGCATACGCTAAATATTAGAGATGCAACGGATATCCGGTTGCTATCCGGTATCCGGCCTATCCGGCCATTATTTTACTATCCGGCCGAATACCGAATAGTTGCGCACTATCCGGCCGGATACCGAATAGTGATTCTGTTTGGTATTTAACTTTGAAAAATAGGCGGGTGCATGTGTACTGCATACGAAATAGTTTCATACGTACTGACCTAATAAAACTCGTTTCTTGCATAGAAAACGGTCCGCGCGAACCTACAATACGGTAACAGGTTGAAACCTGCACGACGCGCCCGCCGCCAAACTAAAATGTAGGTATCGTTTGGCCGGCCGAATATTCGGCGGCCGGATACCGGATATTCGGCCGGTGATGAGGCCGAATATCCGGTATCCGGTATCCGGCCAAACAACTATCCGTTGCATCTCTACTAAATATGATGGTTTAGAATTTTGGTGAAATTTTAACCATAAGCTACACCACCACTACTTAAGGAAAAATTCTAAAATCTTTTTACGTTCATATAGCCAAATTGCCAGCTCCAGCCTGCCTGTCTAGTTTATTTGTGACTTGATAAGATTTAGGATTAGTTTTAATTCTTAATTATATTGATATAACGAGATTATCTTTATGGAATTTTATGATCGTGAAGAAACTAAAGATAATATCGCGCAATGTGTGATTGAAGTCATTGAAGTACTGTATAGAATGCTGCTTTATGTATCATATATAGAGGACGCTCTTTGCGATGGACAAGGCAAATGAAACGCCTCTTGGAGCCAAGAGTCAGTACACGACTATACTTGAATCATTTCAATTGAACGAATTGCTCCAAAGCAATTCCTTCAAAAAGCTACTTTACTATAACAATAAGGTTCAAAATCCAATAACAATTTAATTGAAATATGTTCAACAAAAATAATTTCAACCATAAGAAGAGAAGAAGAATATCAATTTACTAGCTTTTGCCCGCGACTTCGTCTGCGTAGAACTCGGTCATCACGTTAGAATGTTATTTCATTCTTCTATTTCTTGCGCTTACCTAGTTATCTCTCTTCCATTCTAACTTAAACCCCGTTAAGGGATGATTTCCGGGATAAAAGTATCCTATGTCCTTCCCTAGGACTCAAACTATATCCATACCAAATTTCATCTAAATCGGTTGAGCATTTTAAGGGGAAACAGGCAGACAGAGTTACTTTCGCATGTATAACCCGCCCCGGTTTCGTAGTCCAGTTTTAAACAACAACAACAAACAACAACAAATACCTACTCTTTAGTGCACACCTCAATTAAAGGAATCACAGATCAGGATCACAGGGAGAGGATTTTTTATGATTTAAATTTATTTATCTAAGCTTTTTCCCGCGACTTCATTCGCGTGAATATCCATATCAACAACTTCTACACCGGCTGTCTCGCCAAACATTGCGCACGCCGGCTCAATGCGCCCACATGAAACACATGACAGAGGACAAAATATATATTAAGAAGGAAGTAGATGAAAAAGCGCGCGAGCGGAGCGAGCGCGAAATTTTTCGGATATTCTGATACGGGTGTGGAAAATACTTCATACGCATCAAGTAATGAAGATGAAAACGCGAGCGCAGCGAGCGCGAATTCTTCCAAACATTACGATGCAGGTGTGCAAAAGACTTCATACGCACCAAGTAATGTAGATGAAAACGCGAGCGTAGCGAGCGCAAAATGAAAAAAAAGAACATTGTGATGCAGGTGCGGAAAATACTTCATACGCATCAAGTAATGAAGATAAAAACGCGAGCGTAGTGAGTGCGAAATGTTTCGAACATTATGATGCAGGCACGGAAAAGATTTCTCACGCATCAACTAATGTAGATGAAAACGCGAGCGTAGGGCGTGCGAAAATTTTCGTACATTATGATGTAGGTGCGGAAAATACTTTATACTCATCAAGTAATGTAGTTGAAAACGCGAGCGCAGCGAGCGCGAAATTTTTGAACATTAATATGCAGGTGCGGAAAATACTTCATACGCATCAAGAAATGAAGAAAATCGCGAGCGTAGTGAGCGCCAAATGTTTTGTTGCAGGTGAGGAAAATACTTCATACGCATCAACTATAATGTCGATGAAAACGCGAGCGTAGGGCGCGCGAAAATTATCGAACATTATGACGTAGGTGCGGAAAATACTCATCAAGTAATGTAGATGAAAACGCGAGCGTAGCGAGCGTGAAATTTTTCGAACATTCTGATGCAGGTGCCGAAAAGACTTCATACGCATCAACTATAATGTAGATGAAAACGCGAGCGTACGGCGCGCGAAAATTTTCGAACATTATGATGTAGGTGCGGAAAATGCTCATCAAGTAATGTAGAAGAAAACGCGAGCGCAGCGAGCGCGAAATTTTTCGAACATTATGATGCAGGTGCGGAAAATACTTCATACTCATCAAGTAATGTAGATGAAAAAGCGAGCGTAGCGCGCGCTAACGTTTTTGAACATTATGATGCAGATGCGGAAAATAATTCCTACGCGGCAAGTAATGTAGATGATTGAACAAAAAGAAATTGTTGACCTATCAAATGGCTTTGTAAAGAGGTGGTTGAATAGATATTTTTTTGTTCATAAATTAGTGGAATACCTTTCAAAGTTCAAAGTGCTTTATTGTAAAACATAGGTATAACTGAATACCTACTTTGGTCTGTTCTTTCACTTTCGAAGATGGAGTAGAGGCCTAGGTTGATAGCGCACCTACCCTGGTTGCTTCTAAGAGTTATGTGATTTTCTGAGAATTGTTTTTTTTTGCTTCCTATCCGCCTATAACTTTCGAATTTGGTCATACTTGATGTTTATTGTTACGTAGGTATATTTTACTAACGAATACCAATATACCCTAAATTTATGTCTGTTACGCGCTGAACGTATTTTATACATTTTGCTGACGGAAAACGCAACTAATCGGCACCTCGAAGAACCTCAATGACACCCATATCGATTATTAAGAAAAGTAAATAAGTAAATGTCCGCCATCTTCGATTTGAAAATGCATATCATTCTTGTAATGAGCACCTCAAAAAACAATATTTTATACAAAAATGCGCATACCTAATATAAAGGTACTACATGTCGCAAGTGCTACCATGCAACCGAGAGCCCGCCGCTCTGCGTAGGTACCCTCCATCGAAAACAAAAAAAAACGAGGTTTCGTAGTAAGGTTTATGAATATTGATAGAGACTAACTGGCCAACATAATTAGATCTCTCATTTCAAACAGTTAATATGGTTTGAGGGACTTTTGTATTTTTGTCTTTAGCCCTGAGAGGCAGAGGTATTGTTATTTCACCCCCAATTTTTTCAAATACTATCTGTTTATTATAAAACTAGCTTTTGCCCGCGACTTCGTCTGCGTAGAACTCGGTCATAACGTTAGAATGTTATTTCCCTGGCTAGATGCTGACCAAGAGCAATCCCATCATTAATTTAAAAAAAATCTTCTATTTCTTGCGCTTACCTAGTTATCTCTCTTCCATTCTAACTTAAACCCCGTTAAAGGATGATTTCCGGGATAAAAGTATCCTATGTCCTTCCCTAGGACTCATACTATATCCATACCAAATTTCATCTAAATCGGTTGAGCATTTTAAGGGGAAACAGGCAGACACAGTTACTTTCGCATGTATAACCCGCCCCGGTTTCGCACGGGTAGTCCAGTTTTAAACAACAACAAACAACAACAAATACCTACTCTTTATTGCACACCTCAATTAAAGGACACAGATCAGGATCACAGGGAGAGGATTTTTTATGATTTAAATTTATTTATCTAAGCTTTTTCCCGCGACTTCATTCGCGTGAATATCCATATCAAATTCTACACCGGCTGTCTCGCCAAACATTGCGCACGCCGGCTCAATGCGCCCACATGAAACACATGACAGAGGACAAAATATATATTAAGAAGGAAGTAGATGAAATTTTTTGCGAAATTTTTCGGATATTCTGATACGGGTGTGGAAAATACTTCATACGCATCAAGTAATGAAGATGAAAACGCGAGCGCAGCGAGCGCGAATTCTTTCAAACATTACGATGCAGGTGTGCAAAAGACTTCATACGCACAAAGTAATGTAGATGAAAACGCGAGCGTAGCGAGCGCAAAATGAAAAAAAAGAACATTGTGATGCAGGTGCGGAAAATACTTCATACGCATCAAGTAATGAAGATAAAAACGCAAGCGTAGTGAGTGCGAAATGTTTCGAACATTATGATGCAGGCACGGAAAAGATTTCACACGCATCAACTAATGTAGATGAAAACGCGAGCGTAGGGCGCGCGAAAATTTTCGAACATTATGATGTAGGTGTGGAAAATACTTTATAATCATCAAGTAATGTAGTTGAAAACGCGAGCGCAGTGAGCGCGAAATTTTTGAACATTAATATGCAGGTGCGGAAAATACTTTATACGCATCAAGAAATGAAGAAAATCGCGAGCGTAGTGAGCGCGAAATGTTTTGATGCAGGTGAGGAAAATACTTCATACGCATCAACTATAATGTCGATGAAAACGCGAGCTTAGGGCGCGCGAAAATTATCGAACATTATGAAGTAGGTTCGGAAAATACTCATCAAGTAATGTAGATGAAAACGCGAGCGCAGCGAGCGCGAAATTTTTCGAACATTCTGATGCAGGTGCCGAAAAGACTTCATACGCATCAACTATAATGTAGATGAAAACGCGAGCGTACGGCGCCCGAAAATTTTCGAACATTATGATGTAGGTGCGGAAAATGCTCATCAAGTAATGTAGAAGAAAACGCGAGCACAGCGAGCGCGAAATTTTTCGAACATTATGATGCAGGCGCGGGAAATACTTCATACTCATCAAGTAATGTGTATGAAAACGCGAGCCTAGCGAGCGCGAAATATTTCGAACATTATGATGCCGGTGCGGAAAATAATTCATACGCATGAAGTCATGCAGATGAAAAAGCGAGCGTAGCGAACGCGAAATTTTTACGAACATTATGATGCAGGTGCGGAAAAGACTTCAAACGCATCAAGTAATGTAGATGAAAAAGCGAGCGTAGCGCGCGCTAAAGTTTTTGAACATTATGATGTAGGTGCGGAAAATGCTCATCAAGTAATGTAGAAGAAAACGTGAACGCAGCGAGCGCGAAATTTTTCGAACATTATGATGCAATTGCGGAAAATACTTCATACTCATCAAGTAATGTGTATGAAAACGCGAGCGTAGTGAGCGCGAAATGTTTCGAACATTATGATGCAGGTGCGGAAAATATTTCATACGCATCAACTATAATGTAGATGAAAACGCGAGTGTAGGGCGCGCGAAAATTATCGAACATTATGATGTAGATGCGAAAAATGCTCATCAAGTAATGTAGAAGAACACGCGAGCGCAGCGAGCGCGAAATTTTTCGAACATTATGATGCAGGTGCGGAAAATACTTCATACTCATCAAGTAATGTGTATGAAAACGCGAGCGTAGCGAGCGCGAAATTTCGAACATTATGATGCCGGTGCGGAAAATAATTCATACGCATCAAGTCATGCAGATGAAAACGCGAGCGTAGCGAACGCGAAATTTTTACAAACATTATGATACAGGTGCGGAAAAGACTTCAAACGCATCAAGTAATGTAGATGAAAAAGCGAGCGTAGCGCGCGCTAACGTTTTTGAACATTATGATGCAGGTGCGGAAAATAATTCCTACGCGTCAAGTAATGTAGATAAAAAAGCGAGTGCGAAATGATTCGAACATTATGATGCAGGTACGGAAAATACTTCATACGCATCAAGCAATGTAGATGATTGAACAAAAAGAAATTGTTGACCTATCAAATGGCTTTGTAAAGAGGTTATTATTGGGGAACGGTGCTTAATCGCGTACAATTATAACTAATTTACCTTTTTTAAGGTTTTGCCCGACGTTTCGAATGTATCACAACATCCGTATCCAACGTCCGTATTTTTTGTAAAGAGGTGGTTGAATAGATATTTTTTTGTTCATAAATTAGTGGAATACCTTTCAAAGTTCAAAGTGTGTAAAACATAGGTATAACTGAATACCTACTTTGGTCTGTTCTTTCACTTTCGAAGATGGAGTAGAGGACTTGGTTGATAGCGTACCCACCCTGGTTGCTTCTAAGAGTTATGTGATTTTCTGAGAATTATTTTTTTTTTGCTTCCTATCCGCCTATAACTTTCGAATTTGGTCATACTTGATGTTTATTGTTACGTAGGTATATTTTACTAACGAATACCAATATACCCTAAATTTATGTCTGTTACGCGCTGAACGTATTTTATACATTTTGCTGACGGAAAACGCAACTAATCGGCACCTCGAAGAACCTCAATGACACCCATATCGATTAGAAAAGTAAATAAGTAAATGTCCGCCATCTTCGATTTGAAAATGGATATCATTCTTGTAATGAGCACCTCAAAAAACAATATTTTATACAAAAATGCGCATACCTAATATAGGTACATGTCGCAAGTGCTACCATGCAACCGAGAGCCCGCCGCTCTATACCCTCGTACCCTCCATCGAAAACAAAAAAAAACCGAGGTTTCGTAGTAAGGTTTGTGAATATTGATAGAGACTGACTGACCAACATAATTAGATCTCTCATTTCAAACAGTTAATATGGTTTGAGGGACTTTTGTATTTTTGTCTTTAGCCCTGAGAGGCAGAGGTATTGTTATTTCACCCCCCATTTTTTCAAATACAATAAGTTTATTATAAAATGTTTGAATGGGGTTCTATTTACTTTGCGTCCATGTATATACTTACCAATTTTCAAGCCTGTAAATCATGAACTGAAAGACTTCTCATACAAAGTTTAACCCCTCTTTTCACCCCCTTTCATCCCTAACCTATATGATTTTTATAGCCTATAACCTGGCCGAAGATCCAATAAACATATTAGTGAAGGCTGTATTAAAATCCATTCGCTAGTTTTCGCGTGATAGTTAGACATATAAACAGACAGACAAACAGACAAACAGACAAACAGACAAACAGACAAACAGACACGAATTCTAAAAACAGTTGAAACGTGTTCTGTTATCGATTCTTAGACCCCTCCATCGATTTTTTTACTAATATCTTCAATGTACAGATTTTCGACCCTCTTCTGCTTTATTATATGTATAGATAGATAGATGTTTGAATGGGGTTCTATTTACTTTGCGTCCATGTATATACTTACCAATTTTCAAGCCTGTAAATCATGAACTAAAAGACTTCTCATACAAAGTTTAACCCCTCTTTTCACCCCCTTTCATCCCTAAACTATATGATTTTTATAGCCTATAACCTGGCCGAAGATCCAATAAACATATTAGTGAAGGCTGTATTAAAATCCATTCGCTAGTTTTCGCGTGATAGTTAGACAAATAAACAGACAGACAAACAGACAAACAGACAAACAGACAAACAGACACGAATTCTAAAAACAGTTGAAACGTGTTCTGTTATCGATTCTTAGACCCCTCCATCGATTTTTTTACTAATATCTTCAATGTACAGATTTTCGACCCTCTTCTGCTTTATTATATGTATAGATTACCGCCCGTGGAGAGTACGAAATAAGGTCAAAAAGTTGGGATTTTCCGCACGCGAAGTAGGTGGTAATTTCCCCTATACTCATACTCATACTCATTTATTCATAAAATTGAGAATTTTACATGTCAATATATATGGCCAGAGTGACGTAATAATTTATTGCACTGTTTTCAAATACCGTATGTTCCTTACGGTGTGACATCGGCCTGTATCGCGGGATCGCGCGCGGGGTGGCCGCGTCGCGCGATCCCCGCCGCGATACCGCCGCGCGATATTTCGCGACTGACACGACGAGTCGTGGCCGGCGCGGGATGAATTGCGTTTTAATATCGTGTACATGAATGGGGGGCTTTAAGTTTTAACGTTTGCTTAAACTAGGGTTTGCAGTTGGTCAGCACTCAGCTTGTATGAAAACAAACTAAAAAAAAGATGATTTCAATTTTACGAAGTGGTGGGTCGGTCACCCTTAGTCAAGTTTACGGACCGTATTGATTAATGGACCGTATTGCTTGACAATGCCACAAATTACGTGTGAAGCACTTAATTTAGTATCAGCTTCCTCGACATAATGCCAAGGCCCAGCTATCGTGGTCGGAAGTAAGGCCCGCTAACCACCAAAGCGGTTATTAGCAATTACGATAGCTCGTGCAGCCAGCCGGCGAACACGTCTCGTTAACTTCACTAGCTTGTCACCTGCACTGTACACTCAGCTAAGAAACTGGTCTACAGTCTAATATTTGCAGACCAAGTAAACTGACAGATGTCTTTGTGAATATTTCGTAAATTGAACATTATTTCATAAAATATACATACTTAGGTAAAAATACCGGTAAACCGGGATACCGGTGATGTATTCTGTAATTGTCTAGACTAACCGAATAGCCCCCCAAGACCCGAGGGAGTCCATTCGGATCTACATCTCAATTCCCCCGAGTCAGAGAGAGATAGTAATTATTTAGGTAGTTCAATTAATATTTAACACGTGAAAGGAGCGCTCGTGGCAGTCGTGGCCCAGCGGCGCCGGGTACCGCTTGCGGTATCTAAGGTTAAGCAACGTGGGCAGCGGTCAGGACTTGGATGGGTGACCGCTTTGAGTGGTTACTAACTGAGCGCTCTCTCGCTACTAGCTAAACCGTTGATCCCGGTTGCTGTCTATGGCAGCAGTCGTTAAGCCAAGTTGGAGGCCTTCGGGCGGTTTGAGAACTTCTAACAGTCAAGTTGCCCACTCACTTGATAAAGCCTAATCCCAATAAGGTCTAGTTTCCCCTCAGGGTTGGAAGGTCAGATGGCAGTCGCTTCTGTAAAAAGTAGTGCCTACGCCAAATCTTGGGATTAGGTAGCGGACCCCAGGCATCCTTCAGGATGCAACTGTACTGGGATAACGCTAGGAGGATGATGAATTAATATTAACACGTAATTTACTTCAATTGATATTTCGGTTTGTCTGTTGCCACATACTCAAATACATGAATACGTTGCATTATCTCCACTACCCAAAGGTTGCATGGAAGAGATCTCTCTTTAGCGATAAGACTACATATTTACCTCTACTTTAAGTATTATGCTCTGTACGAGTATTGTGCTCTTTTTTGAGGCGTGCAATAATAGTACATTACTTACCAAGGGCGATAAAACAAAGAATGTCTCAGATCGCAGGTATTTTACGCCCGAGCCGAAGGCAAGGGCGATAAATATGCGATCTGAGGCTTTCTTTATTATCGCCCGTGGTAAGTACAAAATTTTATGTCACCCCCTGGCCAGGAAGTGGGCTTTTTCGCGCGCGGAGCGTGCGATAATGGCCACTTTATGGCCAGGTGTGACATAAATTGCCTTTGTATTGTATTGACAAGTTTTTCTCTCAAACTAGATATGTACAACTCCTTCCTATCCCGCTCCGCTTTGGCCCTTTTTATTATTTGGCGTAGGCACTATTTTCACGAAAGCGACTACTATCTGACCATCCAAGCCAGAAAAACTGGGGCTTGTTGGGATTAGGGCAGCTTCAAGATGTTTTCCTTCACCGAAAAGCTACCGTGAAATATCAAATGATGCATTTTTGTACTGTGAAAGAATATTACTACTACTACTACTACTCGTAATACCTTATGTATACATTTAAGGGGAGGTATCCCCAACGCAACTGTCCCGCTCTAACATGCGTGAGTTTACAATTAACCATCCCGCTCTCTACGCAAGCTCTGCGCGCAGTTTTGTAAATATTTAGCTATAATAATCAAGCCAGTCATTTTATCAAAGCAAACCCTGCGAATTTGTCTATAACTATTTACGATCTTTAATTGAGTACAAAAATTAAATGTTAAATATCAGTAATGTAGCCGTAGTATTGAAAACACATTCCAAAAAGAGGTAACTTCGCGATTTTTTTCTATCGAGTGAAATTCATCAGGTCATGTAACTGACTGCGATTTTGACTAGACAAGATCCTTATGTAACACATATATTTTTTTTTAGATTTTAAGACACTATATTCTATGTCTCAGATGGTTTTTAAAAACTCAAAAGTGGTAATACACGGCCTTAAGGACTTCATTGCTTTAAGATATAATATCGAAAAGTGTGTACATTATATGGTGATCTTGATGATGACTGCACCAGCCGGGATTCGAACCCGGAACCTCCAGATCTAAAGCGGTGAGTGACCATGATTTACCGCTCATCTACAGAGGCAGTGCAAATATTAACCCTTACCTTAAAATCGTTTAAAGCCTAGAAAACGTCACCTAATTTGTCAAAGTCGTGTTAACCCATTCGCCGCTACACACGAACCCCCGCAATGCCATATCAATTTCCTCGCGCAGCCTCGATTTTACGGCGTTTATTTTATCACTTTGAATCATAGCTGCATTAGGGTTGTCGACCGAAGTTTACAGTAAAATTTACATGCAATTTATTTCCTTAGGGATGTTTTCATAAACTTGTACTTTTGGAACCGTTAGGTATGGTTTTTAAATTTTCCGGCAAGAAACATTTCTATTAATTATGGATGATGACAGTGAGTTCCTGACTGATTTTGGCCTCAGCGACTGAATTGTACTTGGTATTAACAATTGGCATTAACACGTACCCGACCTGCTTTACGTAAAATTACTTAAAGACAAAAAAGTCCCCGTTTGACCACAGAAAATTAAAACATGCATCCATGTAGCATTTTATTCAATCACTTACATGTTAATTGTCAGCTATGTATATTCTTGCAAAGAAAATTGAACAAATCATGAAATATAATAAACGGGTTCCCCGTGTATTACATGTCTGTCTGTGTGTGTACATGTTTGAGACTCAATGTAGTTTTATATTTGACTTTGACGTTTTGTTGACGACCGCTTCAGCTTGTGACCCTGCCTACGAAGCTGGAAGTCCCGGGTTCGGATCCCGGCCAGGGCATTTATTTGTGTGTTGAGCACGATTATTTGTTCTTGGATCTTGGATGATTCTATGTATTTAAGTATCTATTTATCTATATAAGTATGTATATCGTCGCGTGATCGTCGCTTAGTACCCATAGTACAAGCTTTGCTTAGTTTGGGACTCGGTTGATTTGTGTAAGATTGTCCACAAATATTTACAGTATTTCTAGTTTTTGGCAGCCCTATTGCAGCGGCGGGGCGGGCGCGCTATCAGCCGCCCCAGCTATCGCCTATAACTGGTCTATCGCCCACACATTGTCTTTTTGTACCGCTAAGTTGCGCTCCAAAAAGGATTCTGTTTCCGTATTGAATGGCCCGCTGTATGTATCGCTTTTTTAAGTTTTCGTTTTTATTTACAGTTTTCCGGTTCGGTTTTATATCGACGTTAAAAAATAACTATTGGTTGATGGTTTCTTATTTTGGAAACTGTATACTTATTCGTTTTGGATATCTAATGATACTCGTAATATCTGCATTTCGTAATATCTAGCAGGGATCGGATACCGGTATTATTTTCAAACCGGTTTCGGCCATTGACTCCAAACCGAAATGAATAGCGTTTGTGGTTTCGTTCTTGTTTCTGGTTTTCGGCACTCAAAACCGGTTAGTGAAGGAACTGTTCTGGGCCCAATTTCGTTTCCGTGGAACGAAATTAACCGGTTTTCGACGGAGACAACCAGTCTAAACTGGAATTTTTGACAGAGGCCGCCAAGGGTTACTATTATCCGCAGCGGGAGTGCGCTTACAATTTATTTAAAAGCTAATTTATAATTTGATATTAAATTTTACCACTAGACCTGATGTCGAGGGTCTGATGATGCAGCCGGAAGAGAGCCACTGGAACTGCCTAACGGAAAGTGATAAAGTAGTCGAGTTTGGGCTTGTTTGTTTTGTTGTCTTGAGTACTTACCAATGGACCTGATGTCGAGGGTCTGATGATGCAGTCGGAAGAGAGGTACTGGAACTGCCTAACGGAAAGTGCTACGATAGTCGAGTTTGGGCTTGTTTGTTTTGTTGTCTTGAGTACTTACCACTAGACCTGATATCGAGGGTCTGATGATGCAGCCGGAAGAGAGGCACTGGAACTGTGTAACGGAAAGTGATAAAGTAGTCGAGTTTGGGCTTGTTTGTTTTGTTGTCTTGAGTACTTACTAATGGCCCTGATGTCGAGGGTCTGATGATGCAGCCAGAAGAGAGCCACTGGAACTGCCTAACGGAAAGTGATAAAGTAGTCGAGTTAGGGCTTGTTTGTTTTGTTGTCTTGAGTACTTACCACTGGACCTGATGTCGAGGGTCTGATGATGCAGCCGGAAGAGAGGCACTGGAATTGCCTAACGGAAAGTGATAAAGTTGTCAAGTTTGGGCTTGTTTGTTTTGTTGTCTTGAGTACTTACCAATGGACCTGATGTCGAGGGTCTGATGATGCAGCCAGAAGAGAGCCACTGGAACTGCCTAACGGAAAGTGATAAAGTAGTCGAATTTGGGCTTGTTTGTTTTGTTGTCTTGAGTACTTACCCCTGGACCTGATGTCGAGGGTCTGATGATGCAGCCGGAAGAGAGGCACTGGAACTGCCTAACGGAAAGAGATAAAGTAATCGAGTTTGGGCTTGTTTGTTTTGTTGTCTTGGGTACATACCACTGGACCTAATGTCGAGGGTCTGATGATGCTGTCGGAAGAGAGCCACTGGAACTGCCTAAAGGACAGTGCTACGGTAGTCGAGTTTGGGCTTGTTTGTTTTGTTGTCTTGAGTACTTACCACTGGACCTGATGTCGAGGGTCTGATGATGCAATCGGAAGAGAGGTACTGGAACTGCCTAACGGAAAGTGATAAAGTAGTCGAGTTTGGGCTTGTTTGTTTTGTTGTTTTGAGTACTTACCAATGGACCTGATTTCGAGGGTCTGATGATGCAGCCAGAAGAGAGCCACTGGAACTGCCTAACGGAAAGTGATAAAGTAGTCTAGTTTGGGCTTGTTTGTTTTGTTGTCTTGAGTACTTACCCCTGGACCTGATGTCGAGGATCTGATGATGCAGCCGGAAGAGAGGCACTGGAACTGCCTAACGGAAAGTGATAAAGTAATCGAGTTTAGGCTTGTTTGTTTTGTTCTCTTGGGTACTCACCACTAGATCTGATGTCGAGGGTCTGATGATGCTGCCGGAAGAGAGCCACTGGAACTGCCTAAAGGACAGTGCTACGGTAGTCGAGTTTGAGCTTGTTTGTTTTGTTGTTTTGAGTACTTACCACTGGACCTGATGTCGAGGGTCTGATGATGCAGTCGGAAGAGAGGCACTGGAACTGTCTAACGGAAAGTGATAAAGTAGTCGAGTTTGGGCTTGTTTGTTTTGTTGTCTTGAGTACTTAGCACTGGACCTGATGTCGAGGGTCTGATGATGCAGTCGGAAGAAAGGCACTGGAACTGCCTGACGGTAAGTGCTACGATAGTCGAGTTTGGGCTTGTTTGTTTTGTTGTCTTGAGTACTTACCACTAGACCTGATATCGAGGGTCTGATGATGCAGCCGGAAGAGAGGCACTCGAACTGTCTAACGGAAAGTGATAAAGTAGTCGAGTTTGGGCTTGTTTGTTTTGTTGTCTTGAGTACTTACCACTGGACCTGATGTCGAGGGTCTGATGATGCAGCCGGAAGAGAGGCACTGGAACTGTCTAAAGGAAAGTGATAAAGTAGTCGAGTTTGGGTTTGTTGGTCATGTTGTCTTGAGTACTTACCACTAGACCTGATGTTGAGTGTCTGATGATGCAGCCGGAAGAGAGGCACTGGAACTGTCTAACAGAAAGTGATAATGTAGTCGAGATTGGGCTTGTTTGTTTTGTTGTCTTGAGTACTTACCACTAGACCTGATATCGAGGGTCTGATGATGCAGCCGGAAGAGAGGCACTGGAACTGTCTAACGGAAAGTGATAAAGTAGTCGAGTTAGGGCTTGTTTGTTTTGTTGTCTTGAGTACTTACCACTGGACCTGATGTCGAGGGTCTGATGATGCAGCGGGAAGAGAGGCACTGGAACTGCCTAACGGAAAGTGATAAAGTAGTCGAGTTTGGGCTTGTTTGTTTTGTTGTCTTGAGTACTTACCACTGGACCTGATGTCGAGGGTCTGATGATGCAGCCGGAAGAGAGGCACTGGAACTGCCTAACGGAAAGTGATAAAGTAGTCGAGTTTGGGCTTGTTTGTTTTGTTGTCTTGAGTACTTAGCACTAGACCTGATGTCGAGCGTCTGATGATGCAGCCGGAAGAGAGCCACCGGAACTGCCAAACGGACGGAACGGACTACTTTATCCCTTACCGTTAGGCAGTTCCAGTGGCTCTCTTCCGGCTGCATCATCAGACCCTCAACATCAGGTCCAGTGGTAAGTGCTCAAGATAACAAAACAAACAAGCCTAAACTCGACTACCGTAGCACTTTCCGTTTGGCAGTTCCGGTGGCTCTCTTCCGGCTGCATCATCAGACCCTCGACATCAGGTCTAGTGCTAAGTACTCAAGACAACAAAACAAACAAGCCCATACTCGACTACTTTATCACTTTCCGTTAGGCAGTTCCAGTGGCTCACTTCCGGCTGCATCATCAGACCCTCAACATCAGGTCCAGTGATAAGAACTCAAGATAACAAATCAAACAAGCCCAAACTCGACTACTTTATCACATTCCGTTAGGCAGTTCGAGTGGCTGTCTTCCGGCTGCATCAGCAGACCCTCGAAATCAGGTCTAGTGGTAAGTACTCAAGACAACAAAACAAACAAGTCCAAACTCGACTACTTTATTACTTTCCGTTAGGCAGTTCCAGTGCCTCTCTTCCGGCTGCATCATCAGACCCTCGACATCGGTCCAGTGGTAAGTACTCAAGACAACAAAACAAACAAGCCCAAACTCGACTACTTTATTACTTTCCGTTAGGCAGTTCCAGTGCCTCTCTTCCGGCTGCATCATCAGACCCTCGACATCGGTCCAGTGGTAAGTACTCAAGAGAACAAAACAAACAAGCCCAAACTCGACTACTTTATTACTTTCCGTTAGGCAGTTCCAGTGCCTCTCTTCCGGCTGCATCATCAGACCCTCGACATCAGGTCCAGTGGTAAGTTCTCAAGACAACAAAACAAACAAGCCCAAACTCGACTACTTTATCACTTTCCGTTTGGCAGTTCCAGTGGCTCTCTTCCGGCTGCATCATCAGACCCTCGACATCAGGTCCAGTGGTAAGTACTCAAGACAACAAAACAAACAAGCCCAAACTCAACTACTTTATTACTTTCCGTTAGGCAGTTCCAGTGCCTCTCTTCCGGCTGCATCATCAGACCCTCGACATCGGTCCAGTGGTAAGTACTCAAGATAACAAAACAAACAAGCCCAAACTCGACTACTTTATTACTTTCCGTTAGGCAGTTCCAGTGCCTCTCTTCCGGCTGCATCATCAGACCCTCGACATCAGGTCCAGTGGTAAGTACTCAAGACAACAAAACAAACAAGCCCAAACTCGACTACTTTATCACTTTCCGTTTGGCAGTTCCAGTGGCTCTCTTCCGGCTGCATCATCAGACCCTCGACATCAGGTCCAGTGGTAAGTACTCAAGACAACAAAACAAACAAGCCCAAACTCGATTACTTTATCACTTTCCGTTTGGCAGTTCCATTGCCTCTCTTCCGGCTGCATCATCAGACCCTCGACATCGGTCCAGTGGTAAGTACTCAAGACAATAAAACAAACAAGCCCAAACTCGACTACTTTATCACTTTCCGTTAGGCAGTTCCAGTGACTCGCTTCCGGCTGCATCATCAGACCCTCGACATCAGGTCCAGTGGTAAGTACTCAAGACAACAAAACAAACAAGCCCAAACTCGACTGCTTTATCACTTTCCGTTAGGCAGTTCCAGTGACTCTCTTCCGGCTGCATCATCTGACCCTCGAAATCAGGTCCAGTGGTAAGTACTCGAGACAACAAAACAAACAAGCCCAAACTCGACTACTTTATCACTTTCCGTTAGGCAGTTCCAGTGACTCTCTTCCAGCTGCATCATCAGACCCTCGACGTGGCTGTCTTCCGTTCCGGCGGCATCATATAAATTAGCTTCTAATCTAAATATTATAAGAGCACACGCGCCGCGGGGCCCGCGGGTGATGGTATTACCTGACGACAAAGCCTTCAAAAGTGAGAAAGTGACAGTCGTGACATTTTAAACCGGTTTAATAAAGTTCCACGGAACGTTAAAATTCCGTTCTCCTAGAATACTGATAACCGAAATAATTCGTTCTTTCACTAACAGGTATTTTGATAAACCGGTATTATGTAAGAACGAAATCAAACCGGTTTAGGAACAAAATAATACCGGTATTTGGAAACCGGTTCCGATCCCTGATATCTAGTTTATAACATTTTTAGTAATAATAATTCTTTTTTATCATCCTTAATCATAAAATTTTATAAAGCTCTGTTATTATAAAGCAATGACTGAAATAAAAATAAATAGTTTTCTGAACATTGATAGTATGTATTTGTTACTACAATATTTATGCAATAAAACATTATGTAATGATAATGATGAATAAAAAAATATTACTTTCTACAAACGGAATAAATAAATGTGAACGTATACGGTACGGCAAGAAATTGATCTACCCACTTCTGTCTCAATTATTAGTTTTTAAGGTTCAAGTTCAAAAGTGACTTACAAGTAATTTCTTGGCTGACTATACGTCTCAGAATCTAATTTCATTTGAATGTGTTCAGCGCACTCGCTCTTGCACGCGTACTAACTTTTCAAAACAATCGTGCGACTCTTTACAATCAATTTGAAATGCGAAACTTACTTCCAGATTGACCTTACTCTGTTCACGCTCATGACTGCCGTGGCAAAATCGGCGTGAAATATAGTAGGGCGGGCGGCCGTTATCACCGCCGCCCAGCTATCGCTGATAAGATGCCCGCTACTACATGTTAACGGAGGACCACTGAAAAATGTATCACCCAAGTGACTAGTATCAGTAAAGTGAGCGATTTGAAATTAATTGACAAGAAAGCCACAGTCAAAAGTCAGTTGAAAAATAAAACTGTTGCACCTTCCATGATTGCTGTTATTTGCAATTTATTTTGTACCTGGTATTAGCAAAGAATTGGTTAATGCATCGTTACGATCCTCAATAGTGAGGGAGCGAAGTAGACAAATATTTATTTTTTAACCGAAAAAACATTATTTTTAAAGTCAATCTAAATGTGGCGGTCATAGCAAAATGTAACATCTATATGGAAGAGATCCCTTTTAGGGATAAGTTCGGCTTTGTACCAAAATGTCCTTATTTGTTTGTATTTTTTGTGTTTTTTTTTGTGTACAATAAAGTTATTACATACATATACATATATATTCTTTACAAACAGCAACTACTCTGTAAAATTTCATAGAACTGGGGGGCGATTTTTGAGTGTCGAACGCTCGCCTTTTCACTCGAGATCTGTCAAAAAACTATGAAGTCTGAAAAAAACAAAGTAAATACACCTAATTCATTACATAATGTACAGTCGAGCTGTAAATTCGCACACTCGGAGTGGGGGCGGGCGGCAGTAGCTGGGCGGCGCTGATAACAGTGCAAAGATGCAGGCAATGCCCTTTCCTGATCATAATCACTATTTAATGTTTCCCACATAACAAGTGAATACGTGATAGTAAGTTAAATGCGATCAGGATGCAAATCACTGAGTAAAAATAGACCACCTCAAATTTTAATTTTAATGATAAAAAAAACTTCCTTTTAAGTGACATGATGTCTCAATAATCTTAGTTTTAGAAAACCGTGAATATTTAATTTAAAGTTTTATGGTTACTTCGATGTCCAAGTAAGAAAGGGAAATAAAAATTACTTATTTTGAAACTAAAATAATGTACAGATATATTGCAAAATGATTTTCTTTCGGGAAAGCTCGGATCTCAATCGGAATACGATGGCACCCGAACTACCAATCAATGATTGTATTAAATGAGTGACGTTTTCATATCCATTATTATGGAACTTTATTGTTTAGTGTCAAATGTCGAAGTGAAAAATAACACAGTGTCAAAGTTACCCCTACGGCTGTAAGATGGGAACTGAAGCTAATTGAGAGAGCACGATAAATACGAACTTTTCCGATAAAGTACGAAGGAAAATCATTTTGCACTACATCTGTAAATGTACATTAATAGTAGTTTATGCAACTGGTACATAATGAGGGGCATTAAAACACGAGTGTTTTAATGCCTAATTATGTACAGTTGCATACATTACTTTATCTACACACATATTATAACTACTCTAAGATGGGTTCAGAAACCGTTGTAAATAAATACAATAATTGCGTTAATACAACCTTTTTTGCACGGTTGCGGAAATATCGAAATCAGAACTGGCAACCGATACCTGAAAGTTATTTTAAAAAGTAAAGAGTCCCTATTCTGATGTGATCATGTCGTTCTAGCTCAAATTTCGTGCGATATATACCAAAAAAACATCGAGCTGACATTTCGCATCGACTGAATTTGAATTTTCAGTGATACTAGAATAGGGACATGTCAACTTTGACATTTAAATTTTGACAGTTTTGTTTGACGTTTTTATATTTTAACATCACATATGAGATTAAAATTAAAAATTATATTACTGCTGTAGCCTTAGCCACAGATAAGAAAATTGCCATCAATTCATTGAATGTTGAAATGAGAGTCATTTTCTACGGTTTCCGAACGCATATTAGAGGATTTATGATATGTGTGTAGATAAAGCCTCTTTTAATTATAAGATTTGAAGCTCACATGCTCATTTACATTAGAATTACAATTTATAACGGAATATTCCGTGACAATGGCGCTTGGAACAGTGGCGAAATATCGGAAACTCAACAACACAAATATACATGCTAAATATCCATTACATAACATAAACATTAATCGTAATTGTAATCGTGATTGTCGTGACGACCGCTTTAGCTTAGTTGGTAGTGACCCTGCCTACGAAGCTGGAGGTCCCGGGTTCGAATCCCGGCCGGGGCATTTATTTGTATGATGAGCACGAATATTTGTTCTTGGGTCTTGGATGTCTTCTATGTATTTAAGTATTTATTTATCTATATAAGTATGTATATCGTCGCTTAGTACCCATAGTACAAGCTTTGCTTAGTTTGGGACTAGGTTGATTTGTGTAAGATTGTCCACAAATATTTATTATTATTATTTTTTATTTCTTAATTCCTAATGTAATATTAAAGAACCTAAATCAATAAAAAAAAGCAACGAAAATATGTCCTAATTCATAACAGCCGCGCTGTAAATTCGCACGCGTCTGGGCGGGCGGCGATAGCTGGGCGGCGCTGATAACAATGCAGTCGAGACCCAGTCGATGCCCTTTATTTCCTACAAAAAATCTAAATGCTGAGTAAAAGGGAATAAAACCGGCCAAGTGCGAGTCGGACTCGCGCACGAAAGGTTCCGTACCATTATCTATAAAAATGGCAAAAAAGCATGTTTGTTGTATGGGAGCCCCTTTAAATATTTATTGTATTCTGTTTTTTAGTATTTGTTGTTATAGCGGCAACAAAAATACATCTGTGAAAATTTCAACTGTCTAACTATCACGGTTTTTGAGATACAGCCTGGTGACAGACGGACAGACGGACAGTGGAGCCTTAGTAGTGGAGCTTAGTCCCGTTTTACCCTGTGGGTACGGAACCCAAAAAACCTCAAGCGATTAGTACCTTGTCACAAAGCGATAAATAATTTATATTAATCTTAAAACTTCCGTAACCGACTTGGCATGCTATACTGTTGATGAATTTGTTGATAGGCGTCGAAAACCCAATCTAAAATGTTATTCTTGCCGGGATATCACCTTTTTTATGAAAAAACATCTGAATCTGAATATCGTCCTCCTAGCGATTGCCATGTTGTATTCTAAAAGTTTCGCTTTGGTAGGTGTACCATTCCAAGTTTGGCGTAGGCACTAATTTCAATTATTACATTTTAAGTACCTAATCTTATTTTTTGATTATGCCAAAGATTGAAATGTTTAGATGTTATCTGTTATGCGATGTGCTGTTAGTGCTACTCTGTTTTTGTTACTAGATCACTGTAGCTAGATTTTTGAAGTGAAAACTTCTTTAGCGGCGCTGAGCACTTTTGTACTGGGGAAAAATGTATAAACTCGCGATAAATTCTATGACCAGGTTAGTTGACCCCTCCTAGTATCGTGATTGCTATGTTACGAGGGGTCCCCAGCTGGTCTTCTTAGAAAGCCAAGGTTCTAACTGTTCTAAGACAATCCTAAGATTTTCCATAAAGATCATATTTCAAATAAATTCTCATGGAAAGTAGCTCTTATTGTCCCTAAAAAAGCGTTTCCAAAGTCCAATATCGGATAGCCAGACTGACTGATTTCCGTAAAGATCATATTTCAAATAAATTCTCATGGAAAGTAGTTCTTATTGTCCCTAAATACGGTGACAGTTCCCTTCAAAATACCTAATGGCCAAGAGTGATGGATAAAATACCAAGGGCCTGACACGCTTTGTAAGAGAAAGATAGCCTTATTGCGATTCCTATGAGAGGAAGTAGAAAATAGTGCGATGTTTTGTCCTTATCACCGACCGAATTTTTTTTCACGGTCGGGTAAAGCCAATCTTTCATGAAGTGTCAAGAAGATTGCAAAACAAATTGGCAATATTTGGTAGTGCATTTTATAAATGGAGAATTAATGATAAGTTTGGTTTAAATGAATAATAATTTACCAATTATCAGATCCGTAGTGTTTGGGTGTTCAGTGCAAACATGGTGGGGTGTTCAGTGTTGGGCTGTAAAAGCAAACTCGACCGAAAAAAGGCGGATGTTACATTCCATGCGTAAGTACATTTTCTTTGCATTTTGGACCCGTGTTTATTTCTAAAATCTCACCGGAACCAAGTTACTGAGCTAAATCATTAGTTATATCAAGAGACACTTGATGAAATAAGAAAAATATGTAAATTAATTCAAAAATAACCTCCAAACATTTCACATACAAACCGGTCAAAACACGTAGTATAAATCTACCATAGAAGCCAGCTTAGAATTGATGTCCCATCATTCAGTCGGTTTATAATTCGATTTCGGGATACCAACAAATAATAAAAAAAATCCCCTGAAGATTACCCCACGTTTCGGGAAATTCAAGTAATTTGATTTTTTCAGTTTTTCAACAGAGGATGAATTCCGAAAAAAATGGATTTGAGGACTGAGGGAACAGGAAAAGAGAATTGGGAAAAACTATCTATAAGTAGGTATTTGTTTATTTATTGTAAATAAAGTTATAAATATATTAAGTAAATTACTTGTTCTAATTTAAAGTTTATCCTTTTATTTCAACAACGACATACCTAATTTATCTATGAAAGACAAAAAGGAGCATGTAAGTATTAAGGTTACTTATTTTTACCCGACTGCAAGGCAGAGTTATGTGTTTCGCGCGTATCTTGTATGTATGTATGTACGAGTATGTAATATTCTTTATGTCACACCTGGCCATAAAGCGGCAATTACCGCACGCTCCGCGCGCGGGAAGTCCCACTTCCTGGCCAAGGGGTGACATAAAATGTTGTACTTAACACGGGCGGTAAAAAAGAAAACCTCAGATCGCATATTTATCGCCCTTGCCTTCGGCTCGGGCGTCAAATACCTGCGATCTGAGACATTCTTTGTTTTACCGCCCTTGTTAAGTAATGTACTATTATTACCTGACCTCTTCCAATTCCCTGAACGGATTTTAATGTTTGAGATATCGTTACATTTGTCTTACCAGCCCGAGTGTTCTTAGAAATGTGACGTCAAAAAAAAACAAAGATGGCGGCCACCAGACATCATTTTGTAAACAAATAATAAATAAAGTTGACGAACTATATCATGTGGGGTATCATTGAATAGGTATTTTAAAATCATTATAAGGTTTTTTTAGTCATTAGTTAGTGAAAACAACCGTTTAGGATTTATAACTATTCAAAGTTTAATAGTCGGATCCGCTATCCGCTATGCGCAATCACTCATGTTTTCATTGTCATCGTCATTCGAGGTTTGCTTTACACACGTTTAACAATTGCAACAGTGGCGGAGCACCCATACAACCCGATTCCCACCGGTTTGACTTACAAAATCTTGCTACAAACTACTTGCTGTTAATTTAATAAATCATCAATTTATGTATACAAAATATCCATTACCTAAATACAATTTGATAATACGATTTACTTTAGCGTCATAATAGATTTAAGCTAACCACTACGAAATCTACGCACGCGAATGCCAAACGCAACGCATTTCATAAAGCCAAACAAGCCGGCGGAGTTTAGCATGCCTCCTAGTATCGTGATTGCGATGCTAGGAGGGGTCAACACAGCTGGTCTTCCCATTCTTCCCAATCGTAAGACATTAAACACCAAACCTGAGGAATGAAGTTTCCTCTTACTGACTTTTCCACTAAGTCCAATATCGGATAGCTAGACTGAAAGTAGTTCTTATTGTCCCTAAATACGGTGACAGTTCACGTCAAAATAGTGGCCAAGCGTGATGGTCAAAGTACGAATAATTTTGAATATACTTTGTAATCGATGCTTGGTTTCCGATTTCAATTAAAACTTTAACTGTGCAGAAAATTATAATTAAATCCAAAATATACGTGCATGTGAAATGATAATTTATCTTTGTGTTAATTTGATAAATTATAACGTTTTATGCACTCAAAAACAGCACATTAAGGCATTTTGACGGAGCTCTTCACACGCCGGGAACGATTCTGAGACTTAAGTATAATCGATTAATGAAGTAGTTTTTAATAACGTGGCAGATTTTTCTCCTATGCTTTTGGCAGAGGGGTAAGTATATCAATGGCGGCTCCCGTCTTAAATGCTTTAAGGTATATGTGTAGATGGATTATTCGAATATGAATATCAATATCTTTGTTATTTATTTTCTTTAAATCATGTCATTGAATTTTCACTTCTAACGGCACTCCCGGAGTGCAACCCGTTGTTTTTTTATATGTATATTTGATTAAGCCAACTTGTCAAATGAGAGAAAAGGAGACTGGTTATCAAGTGATTTGATTAAAAATACTATTGTAATATGCATGCACAATAATAATGTCATTAATCCAAAATTTGATGTTTTTCTTTCAACGTTTCGTACCTTTCAATGTTTTGTGCAAAAAATACCGGGATCCCGGTATTGAAGTTGCCAATACCAGTATCACGAAATGTCCGATATTTGAAAGCCCTACTTACAAAATGAGACTAGGCGCAAACGCGTTCATTTGTTTTGTTACGAAAAAATTTATACTAGAGGTACTGTAGAGGAGAACAGATGAACATAAAAAGGAATTTTTGCCTAAGCCGAATCGGAGACGTAACGGGTAGCTCGGTCAATAAAATAATCACATACTCGTATATGGTGATCTTAGATCGCACATAAACCTGACATATCGTCACAATAACTCGGCCCGGGCACGAGTGAGCGGGTAATTCATAATATTTTAAAGAGAAGGCGCCTGGGCGGGCGGATGGCGATAGCTGGGCGGCGCTGATAACAGTGCATCTCGCAGACGCATGCCGCAGGGATGCCAACAACACGAAATAAATAACAGTTTTATTTTTAACTTTAGCTTTAGATACAAATACCCCGCGAGGGATACGGTCGGTACGCGGGATCTTGGGCTCTTTGAACTATAATGTTAATGAATATAATAATGAAAATGTAATTCTAAAATTATTTTTTTAACTTAAGAATAATAATAATACCTACATTACCTATAGATAGATATAGTGTAAAAATATTTGTAGAAGAAGAAGAAGTAAAACATGACGAGAAAAACAAAGACAAAATAATACAACTAAAAAACACACGGAGTCTTCACGAAAAGGTCTCGCCTCAGTATAATGCCGACTCAGGGAGCCGAAATTTTAAGATATATATTTTTAAGAAATTATATTGCACTTATTATATATTTTACGGCCTTATTATTAAACGTTCATCAAACCTAAATTTGCAGTTAAAATTCGGGTACTTATCTTTATCATGGTAAAACTTAATCATGGTATCCCGTTCTACGGCATTTGCTCTTTCGTCTAGTTAGTCATCCTCGTGATACAATGTTCTGTGCCACGTCACTTTCTCCGACCCAAGTCGGGCCTAGCTGAGTTTATTGCTACACTCTTCTCAGCTAGACTAGGTTTAGTGACCCAGCGACAAAACTCCCATTAGTTCGATTACACTCACACCTCAGATTCGGTTGAAGCCGCTCAACCAATCTCACTGGAGGGCAAACTTTCAGAGTATTCCAGTGTTTAAACCGCCCGCGTGGTCGTGTTGGAGGTTTCCCCAAGCCACTCTCCATCCGCGTACCCCTATCGCTTTATTGGGCTTGGCCTAAAAAGCCACAGTCAGGTTAAAAAAAACGCGACGCAGACGCGAGATCTACAACTTACAGTGCCATTAGTTAAATATCATACATTAAATAGTTTGCAGAAAATAAAAAAAAATCCGTTAGAATATAATCTCATCAGCCAAATGGGAGGCGCATGACGGACAGGGGTTGTGACCCACGTTCCGGCTCTTACCTGGGGGCCGATTTTTGAGTGTCGAACGCTCGGCTTTTCACTCGAAATCTGTCAAATCATCATAGTTTTTTGACAGATCTCGAATGAAAAGTCGAGCGTTCGACACTCAAAAATCGGCCCCCTGGTCCAACAAATTTCTGTCGCCATACAGCGTGGCAATGCAGCCAGCGTTCTCGGCACTTTTAGACCAGGTCTGAGCCGGACGTAGTTCAATAACATATGAAATTATGTAATATTGTCCTACTTTTTAACCTGTTTTCTTGTAAATTCTTGTAAAGTGGTAAATAAATCTCAAATTGAAATTTAAGGAATCAGTCATTAGTGACAACCCTAGCGCGTGCCGGTTATCGTCCGCCGCCACCCGCTCTATCGCGGCCGCACCAAATATTGTATCTCCAGGGTTTTGTCTCGGCGACTCCGAATTGATATTGTGTGAGTAGCTATGTGCTGATAAATTTGATACCGACCTTTACATAGATTCACTATTAGGAAGAAATATGTAACGTAATGCTATGTTAACTATTGTATCTTTGTAAGCTGTTGGTTCTCTGAAAAAAAAAAAGTAATGACCGAGAAAAAGTATAATTTTGTTAAAAGTTTGGTGCTTCACTAACGATTTCAATGTTTGAATGGTTTTATAACTGAGATTTTAAATGTTGACACCTAAATTCGCTTTAAAAAGCTATCAGAGGGCCGATTTTTGAGTGTCGAACGCTCGACTTTTCACCCGACATCTGTCAAAACATCACAGTTTTTTGACAGATCTCGAGTGAAAAGTCGAGCGATCGACACTCAAAATCGGTCCCTTGGTCTGCTACTAGACACGCTGAATTTTTCTTACCCACCGCCGCCATTAACTAAACCATTTTTTTATGCACACAAATATACGTACTGGCAGAAAATTTGGCCCAAATTAGAAAAATGCATTTTTATATATTAAACATTATACTCCCTTCGGGTTAGAAGGTCAGATGGCATTCGCTTCCGTAAAAACTAGTGCCTCTGCCAAATCTTGGGATTTGGTAGCGGACCTCAGGCATCCTTCAGGATGCAACTGTACTGGTATCTGGTACGTACTCCATTGATAAAAGTAGTCAACTCTTGAATAAAAGAAAGGTGAAGCAAGAAAAGCACAAATGTCAATATGTACCATTTGTGTCTGCAGTCTACTTAGTTATTGTTTGATGGAGTTATTTTTCAAAGCTCACCGGATATCGTTATCTGCACAAGCCAGCCCCTGGCCCGTGTTATTAGCAACGTGTACTGAAAATTACAAGTTTATATTGTACGTATATGTCGCACCTACAACGCAATATGGTAGGTTGACAACGGTTAAATAAAAACAATATAGGTACCTACCTAAATGAATTAGTCTTACATGACAACACGCAACACTTCTTAGTAAATAAATATATTTTTAAATAGGTAGGTACCTACATAAAGATCAAGAAAATAACAGAAGAAGTAATATATTTGCGAGTCTTTTTGGAAGTACCTACTGCTTGTGACTGTACGAGTAGCTATGTAATTCTATTTATACCAAACAAACAAACAAACAAAGATCTTGTTAAAGACCATCTCCGCCATCAAGTTAAGACTTTCGATTAGAAAAACAGCATTCAAATCGGTTATTCCTTTGAGGAGCTGCGATGCCACAGACAGACGCACAAAATGTTAAAACATCCCTTTTGAGACGTTGGGGGTAAAAACGAAACAGTTAACATAGTTTCGGGCCAATTATACATATTTAAGTGGATAGTTGAAAGTTTGGTCGCTATTTGCGAGGCGATGCAGTCGCTCTTATCAGCGCCGCCCAGTTATCTCCCGCCCTAACTTTTACAACGTGTGTCGTCGTTTAAATTCATACTAAATCAATACAAAGTAGCAGTAGCTCCGATAAAAATACTTTATCATATAAATAGTCCCAGAAATCGACAACTTAGGTAATTTCCGGATTTGTCGGTGCAGAGGCGGTACGATATGAGAAAACTGTCAAATGTCAGTGTCAACTGTCAGTCAACTCAGTACTTTTTACTGCGCCCCTACATTTAAATGAGTGCTTCCTGACTGGCGCGGGATGCGCGGTAGCGGGACGATGCGAAGGCAGTATATACTGTTCCGCTTCTGCGCATGATATTACTACTGCGCAAATGTAATACTGACAGTATTCCGTCAAGCGAGTATCTTTGCGACGTCAGTAAGTTTACGTCAAAGAAGAAAATGTCACATATCGATTACGTCTGTCATTACGACTACGACTTAAGTTTGAAAGTGCCATGTATTGGGTCAGTGTCGAGCACTGGGACCTTTGCGTTATTGATGAGACTATCATCTAGTTTATATCATTTCTATAAATGTTTACTTTGAAATCCGGGACGCACCACTGGGTGTTTCAGAAAACTGATGTACCTATGAAATATCATTTGGTATATTAACTGTGGATTATCGGGGAAGACAAACATCGTGAGGAAACTGGTCTAATCCTAAGAAGGTCTAGTTTTTTCCTCTGTATTAGAAAGACAGATTGCGGTCGCTTTCGTAAAACTGAGACGTCACGTTTTACCTACGTCTCCTTTATAGCTCCCGTCACAGACGCTGTCTCAGTTACGGACTACGGTAGACCTGTACCCTTACCATGAATTTTCAAAGTTTGCAATGCACGCAATAGAACTAAGAATCGCCATACTAAATCGTTTACGCAGTCGCTAGCGAGTACGGTAATGCAAACATTGCAAACTCACGGTAAGGGTACCTACTATAGTAAGCAGCGAACTATTATTGGAATCGAACTATTAGGAGTTTTGTCGCTGGTTCACTAAACCTACCCTAGCTGAAAAGAGTCCAGCTAGAATCTCAGAGCGGACCTGGGATCTTTAGCCTTTTGGCCACTTTCCATTATGACACTAGATTCAATCGCTAGCCATTAAAAACGTTTGCTTCCGTAGTATTTTTGTTTTCGCTGTATTTTTGAGTTTGCGTTTGCAAAGCCTGTATTTGCGGCGCATGTTATCAGTCCCGCCCAGCTATCTCCGCCAGCCGCTAACTTTTACAACCTGTGCTTCAGCGGAATCTTTTAACGTACATTATTCTTGTAAAATACACATTTTTGTCTTTACTGGGCAATGTTGACCTAAATAACTCATGTGACCTATTTTATAAAGGGTACAGTAATAAACTCCGAAAAAGTCTAACCTAACCTACAAAAAAACTAAATCGTATTGACTGAAATATACATATAGTCCTCCTCGCCGTATCCGGCGACAGGACTCCGTCAACTGTTTTTATTTAGGAATATGGAAGGCTCTGATGTGGCTATGGCATGGCTCGCAAATCCAAACTTTGTTTTGAAAATGCGGTCACACGGTGCACAATGTAGCTGGCCAGCTAAGTTGTACCTATAGGTATACGAAGGCTTTGGCCGAGTCTTGCGGATATGGCACTTAGCATCCAGGTCTTCTAAGCGTCGCTGTTCATATTATACTAATCGTGCGAATGTTCCATGTTCGACTAATTCGTATAGTTAGTATTTTAGTCGCCCGCTTAGTTTTTCTGTATACCGGTTTATTATTTCTCTTTTATAAATGCGAAAGTTGACTGTTCTTCTGTTGCTTTTTCGCGTTTAAGTCGATGAATGCATTTAGGTGAAATTGCATTAGAGAGTCTGATTCCCTGGTAGACCTGGTGGACTCTCGATTCAGATTGGAAAGGACAAAGAATAGTTTTTTCCGGAAACCATTCCTTAGGATTATGTAAGAGGGTTGCTTTTCTATGGGAGAGCAATGACTAAGCTTGAAATAATTTAATACCATAATTTTTGCTACGCGGACGAAGTCGCGGGCAATACCAGACTACTTTAATTCTTTCAATTCATAGATCCTCCTGTACATAGGGAACTTTAAGGTTCAATCGCAACCTCGCCCGTAAGACCAAACTCGTGAAATGCTTATTATAGCACGAAATCTGTATTACATCTCAATTGCGATACAATACTATCAATTCCAAAGACCGCCTCTTAATACGCAATGTAAAACAAACCATAACCCATCCAAATATAGTTCAAATTACATTGAGCGATTATCAGAAGAACGGTAAAGTTTAACTACAAAAGAAACTAAGGATAGTAATCGATGGTTCGACAATGAACTTTACAGTGTTGTAATAAGATGTTTATTGCTTTGTGTAGATGGAAAGGTTGTTTATAGGCAAAGGGTGGACGCCCCCACAATGCACTAGGTTTGAATGCAGGATCGTATCTGGAAACTAAATATGTGCAAAAGTTTGTTTTCTTGTTTATCTGAGTTGGGAAAGTCGATGTTGATAAATGTGATCGAAAACTGTGTATTTGGCATACAAATCATCCTCCATTTTATCTTGGTTGTGTTTCAAATTAATACGGGGTCCACTATACCTAAGATTTTGCGTAGGCACTAATTTTACTAAAGCGACTGCCACCTGATTTTGCAATCCAGTGTGAAAACTACACCTCTTCCTCAACTACAAACAGACTAAAACCCTTTTTGAATCCATATTTTAGTGACATAGTTTATGCAAAACGTCATATTCTGAAGTCATTAGTGTCATTACATTAGGTACTCGTACTTAGAGTGTAAGATCAGAGAAAAAAACATTAGGTACACGGGGTACACGAGAAAGAATTTCATGGTAGCTATTGATTGTAAAGCGACAAGCGACACTTCTGTCAAGCGCAACTATACTGTGTTGGTTTCTAAACTAAAGTTCTATACAAACTTGTACTCTGCAACAAATTTTGTACCAGTTAAAACTTAATTTCCCATAAAGAAATATGAAAACATGACTATGCCAAGCGTACACAAATCTGCATTTTAAAATTATTGTTATCTCAATTCTTTTGTGGCCATATCTAGTGGTCGCCTCTGGCACATTGCTGCTAATGTATGGACGTAATTATGCGTTCTGATAAGGAACCAGCAGTGTACGACGCGTTGGAAAAACGAGAATAGTAAGGGAAAAACTGGCGGAGGTTTGAATACTTTTAGAGCCCACATATGCACTTTTGCCAATGTTTATCGACCTAGATCTCAACATCTATATAGTGAAATCTAATAAACGGGTTACTCACGGCTGTATCGTCGAATACCCGAATAGATTTCAATATGTCTGAGACTCACGGAAGTTTTCTATTTAAAATCTATATAGTGATTAAATATCTGTCCTTTCAGTATATTAATCTTGAACTATTTTCCTCCAGTCTGTTAAAAGTGAAAACATGATTAGCGAAAAATTTCTCGATACTTTTATTTTTCAAACATCTTTAAAACCCTCCCCTTCACCCTCCCCTCATCTTTAACAATGATTTTTGGTTTAATAGTTGTAAAATGATAAGTTCTCAAACCTGATAAAAAATATTACTATCCTTATAGGTAAGTAAATGTACACGTTTAGAATAAACATCAATATTTACGAAAAACACGCGCTGATCTTCCGTAGAGAGCGGGATGGTTAATTGAAAACTCACGCACCGTATTAGAGCGGGACTTTTGCAATGCCATCTACGTCCTCTTAAAAGAAAATATCCGAATTTATTAACATGTCAATAAAATATTTTCATTTTCATCCGAATCTAAAAAGAGTAAGAAACTGGGTACCTATAAGCCAAAAATGTGGTCTACAATTTTTTAATCTTAGTATTAAACACATGATGAGCACAAATATTTGTTCCTGTTTTGGTCAATACAGAAGAAAACAAGATTAAAATTAAACATGTTAATTTCTATGTAAGTAGGTATGTACATTCATGGAACGGGCCCAGGAAATGAAAACGAGAAGTATTTACATCAAGGATAAGAACATTGTCGGGTAATCAGCGAGTGGCAGCAAAGCCAACATTTACTGAGCAACGCTTACTCCTTCGCTCCGCAATCGGAAAACACTAATAATTCTGTGTTTCAGTTTGTTTGGGCTTGCGCGTCGGGGGCGTAGAATTACTGGATGAGACAACATTGTGTACACAATAAATACATACCTACATACATAGTAACTATTTAGATGGCAAAAATCTTTTCTTTGTATTTAAAACACGATTAATAATAACAAAAAAAAACAGGGAAATACTACAAAAACATCAGTTCTATTTTCAATTGAATAAAGATCACAAACTGAACGTTGGTTTACCATAAAATAACCGTGACGTCAATAGTCGTCACGTCGTTTTATGGAATGCACCAATAGCGTTTTTTAACTTTCATAATAAGTTTCTGATACTACCCCATACTAGGGGTTCTTCAAGAAAGGAGTGTACCTACCTTTACTTTTTCAAAGTGTGGGCTAAATGCATGTGACAATCCTGGAGTTGCAAGCGTCCATATATTACCATCCTGACAATATAAAAGTTGCGCCCCAGCCAGCCCTAGCTTCCATCGCGCTTTGGCGAGTGCTACGTGCCATAACATAACGCGCGTTTCGCTCGCTAGCGTTTGTTTTGACGTTACGACTTTTGCTCAGCACGTCACACGGCGCGGTTATCGCGCGGCGCGTATAGTCAGCGTGTACATTACGCTTAACCCCATAATTACCATCCTGTGGGTAGAAAAATGTTAACTCCCAGATTATTCTTAAAAATGACGCTTCCAGCGCGCTATGGGGGCCGCTACGTGCCGTATCGCGCGTTGTGCTCACTCGCGATTTATTCCGACGTTACGACGTTTGCTCAGCGCGTCACACAGCGGTTATCGCGCGGCGCGTATGGTCAGCGAGTACACTACGCTTAACACCCAAATTGCCAGGGTAGAAATGTTCATATTCTTAAAAATAACACGTCATGTCACTCTAAAACAGTCAAATTATTTTCATACTTGCAGTTTGAGAAAATTTCTTTTGAATTAGCAAACTCTTGAATAAGGTGCTCCATACGCATTTAGACAATTATATTAGAACATTTCAGCTCACAAGGCTACAAACTTCTTCACGCCATGTCAAAAGAGCTTACACGTACAAAACCTCTTATTAAACTCCGACCTTGTTAAACACCTGACAGAAATGAGTTAATTACTGAAATACAAGCCCAGCTGCACCCTAATTGCGCAGTAATTCGAATGAACATCAATATAGTTTGATATTGCGTAGGTAAGTATGTAAAAATATTACAAGATGAGATGCTAGCTTGAGCCGCAAGAGGGCACTGCAGGCACGCGCGGTTAAGTCTTAAAAGACTCACTTAATATGCGGATAATATCTGGGGCCGTTTGCAACTAAATTTGCAATTTGGCTATTTAAATTTGATCCGATTAGTGTGTAATCTAACTGGTTATGCGCTATTGGAAAAGAGAACACGTTCGAATGTAATGCGTCCAAAGCACGTTTTAGAATTAGGCCGTAGGTGGCATTGGTCCTATGGCATCAGCCGCGTGTCCACTAGAGGCAGCCTCGGTTCGCGCGGCTGCCTGGGTCCGAGGCCGGGAAATGAAGACACTGCCACGGGCCCAGGGGTTGAGGCAGCGTCGCCACTTGCGCGGCCTCGGAGCGAGATAGCCGAGCCGCTCGACATGACTCTAGTGGATACGCGGCTATCGTTATTCGCAACTTAAATTCGATATCTTTATCAACATCGTTTTCATCAGGCAGACATACAGACACACTTTCGAATTTATAATATTGGATATAAGAACACATGTAGCCACAGAGTCGCAATCAACACCTCAGCAACACACCCTAACAGTTTATTTATTGGCACGGTTAAAGTACAACACATATTATGAAAACAAAAAAAGAGAGGCTACAAATTGAGACGCCTCATTCCTGTTGTATCGGCAGATGCTAATTATTTGCTTACACTTCGCTGCTGGTTGCAAGGGGCGAACGGACAGCGATACGATATTTCAAATTAGCGATTCAATTTAATACCTACAATTTTTAAAGACTTGTATGATATTGGGTTTATTGATTTTAAACGAGATCTTCTAAATCATCCTCCAATCTAGTTACCGTCGACTTTACCTAGTGTTTACTGAACTGGTTTCGATTTACAAAATGTGACGGCTCTCATAGCATTAGGCTATTATTAGGTATACCTTTTTGAGTCTGAATATGAAACAGACCATAATGTATTGACATTTTTCTGGGGATATCATACCTTACTTGTTTTGACATTCTAATCGCGACCCTAATGTACCTACTCAACTATTCTTTCTAAATTAAAAATTCTGCTTGTAAAAATATCACAAAATACAAAATTAGTCAACGCAATTCAGCAATAAGTCTTAGATTGTGTTGCTATACATTTCGGTTACAACAGTTAAGTTGACAAATTATGAGTCCAATCAAAATTTTTATGTTATAACAGTAAATTTTACCTTGACTTCCAGCAAGTTACCTTAAAGTTAAAAAAAATAAATATTTAACCTTAATTTGTGTTTCAGCCATGTGTATTGTCATTAGCAGAGCTAAGTATGTGTAGATATAATAATGTATCAGCCGGAACTTTCGCAAAGTGTCAGTCTATCAAAAAAAAACAGCGTTGAAACACGCCTTAAGTTCACAAAGATATCTGTCTTAGTTAAACATTGCAAACTTAAAATAGTGCTTGTAAGGTGTCTTGCTCAGCTTATGCAAAATAGCGAGATAAGCTCGCTAAAAGCTCGCTTAGCGTGATAAAGGAGCGTCATTAATGGCCAATACTTGTGTTATATAAAGACTTAAGCGCCAATAAATTTGTATAGAGATATGACTTTTTGTTCGAGTTGAAAGCTAGTTCGGACCTTCGCCGATACATGATTATTAACTGGATTTGCATTGTTAAGTGAGACTGTGGTTGCTTTTAGAGGTATGAAGCGATAGACGCTGGTCAATCGTGTACTAACTGAAATCACAATAAATACCCAAGTCAATAAAGAGTCGGCATCGCGTTTGGGCTTCTTCTGGAGTCGCAAGCGTCCATAGGCTACGGTGTCTTCTTACCATCAGCAAGCTGTATAAAAATATACATCTTAAAACGTTTATAAATATTACGCAGTTCACGGAGCAATACTTCCGTGAGTGTGCTCAGGAGCTCTATGAGCTCATACCGCCTTCCCCCTTCTTCCATCGGACATCCAGACGTACGGCTGGCTACCATCCTTCACTCGAACCAAGCGCTTTTCATCATGCGCACTTCTAACATTCGGAAGTCCCTGCCGGCGTCTGTATTTTCGAGTTCATACAACCTACACCTTTTTAAGGCACGAGTGAATAGGCATCTTCTGGGCGAGCTCGCTTCACCGTCGGCCTCATCTTTGCCCAGGCTAGATGTTGACCAGGAGAAATCCCATTTTAATATAAAAGAAAATAGCGTCGCGCAAACCTTGAACATCGACTCCCAAAGGGTTCGAAACATGTCGCCTGATTACGATGCATGATGGTTTGAAACGAAACAACTTTTGGCCAACCAACCAATTTTATGCTACCTTTACAAGAGAGAGATAAAAAAATGGTATAAATTGGGAACATACATGGAGATATTTCACAACACATTTTTTTATGCTAGACTTTAAGTTTAACTTCATTTTGGTCCAGTTACTTCTTTGGGTGTAGCCTCTCGACAAGGCCTATTGGGCGTTGCCGAGGTAAAGTGGAGAAAAGAAGGAAAAAAGTGAAAAGATACACAACACAAGTATTTAATTTAATAACAAAACTCGGCTTAGCGTTGTTACAATCATGACAAGGAAATGAAGCCAGTTAAACCGTTCCATTATCAAATCGGCACCTTAAACCCGTCAGTGCATTTAGCACTGAATTAAACGTGTACAACTATCTACCGCCCAGCGATAACATCGCCGCCCGCCCGCCTAATTGAATATATATCGACGCCAGGTGCACAGTAATGGCCTAGATAGTGTCCGTGTTTAAACGCCGCCATTTTTTAAATTACGCTTTTTACAGTTGTTCAAACGGTGAATACGGTGATGGGATATTTATGGGTTTAAAATACTTACATATGTTAGTGATCGTGAACGTGACAAGTGAAACTTGAATGCAATACAATACAAAAAAAAACAAAGGAAAAACAAGATTAAAATTAATTAAAATGAACAATGAATTAAAATTAACAAGATTAGATTTAGATTTCATTTATTTCACAATCAAGCCTTCAATATAAATTACATTAATGCCAATTTAAAAGAATCTCTATTGTGATCGTCAAAAATACATTGAATAGAATAATATAGGTACATATATCAAAAACATACATATATTAAAATGACACATATATTAAAATGAATGAATGGTATGTTTGCTTTAAAATAAAGGTAGGGTGGGGTAAGACTGATGTGAAAAGTTAATAGGACTGGTAGTCTTGCCCCGGTGATATTCTTACCCCACTTTACCCTACAACAGTAATTTTTTGGAGAAGGATAACATCTGGAAGGAACCGGTCTATCCAAACAAGACTAGTTTTCCCTCTGGGTTTTAAGATCAGATGGCAGTCGAGTTCGTAATGCCATTGCCTAGATTTCAAATGAAGAAATGAAAATAAAATAGTTTAATCCGTGACATTAGGTACATAAAACACAAAACATATGCCATATGGCATTAAGTCCGCCTTTTGTACGATAAGTTTTTCTTTTGTGCAATAAAGATTAAATAAATAAGTAATAAATAAAACAAAACTAACTAATAGGTAACTAACAAAATTGCCACGAAACGGGCCCGCCTCAGCATAATGCTAACTCATATCATAAGCCAACGCTGGTCTTCCGGCGAGACCGTTTTTGTGAGTGTAAAAAGTAAAAAAAAAACTTGGGTTTGGTGGCCAATCGGACTATGCGTTGCTTAGGGATACAGCAGACAAAACGCCGAAAGCATGTTGAAAATACTTGACGAGAATAATTGCAATTAATGCATTTTGGGCAATTTTACAAGATCGCATTTTCTCCATTTTTAAAACCTACAATTGCTAAAAGTGGCATTGGAATTAAATTTCATGTGTTCTGCCTACCCCTTTTGGGAATACAGGCGTGAGTTTATGTACGTGGGCAATTTGAAAACATTAAGGCCTATATCATCCAGCCATTGTCATTTTTGGATAGAACATGGCCAGCATATCGTATTGACATTAACCAACATGCAGTGTTAAAATTATTAATTTACATCTGTAATTTAGTATTGTACTGTCTGTAAGAGTCTAGTTGAAATTTTGTTTATTTTTCGGTTTAACAAAAAACAAGCAGTCGTATAAGATTACCGCTTAATCTATAAACCGTCTTCATAATCCATCTAAAGAGTTCTAGCGTAATTCAAAATAACACCAACAAATTATCTAACCCCCGATCGCGATCCAGATTTACGGTCCAAACACAATCGGTCTTTTTTGAAAGTCGGTACGGGGTCGCACAATGCCGTAGGAAGTGGCCGCGTCTAACGGCCTCGTTTACGGCCGCTAACGGCTGTTGGCGGCTGTTAAGCCGTTATCAGCGATACAGGGCGGGCGGGAGAGCGCCCTGGCCACCTGGGCGGGCACATGGCCCGCCCTAATGCATCCGCACTTATTTATTCTGTAACCCGATATGTTTCCTGATCGTAATCGGACCACGTGTTTATGTTTATGTGTTCCGGTTTTCGGGAGCGTGTCTTTTAATTTTGTTGTTAATTTTTAGGTGTGAAATGTAACAACACCATTTTGTATACCGGTCCAATGATCGTTTTTGTTTTTGTTTTTGTATAACGTGATGTATGTACGTTTTCGAATTACGTTCACTATTCCAAACCAGAACAACTTGGCGGCGTTCCGTGAATCAAGTGTTGGGCTCTCTGGGGATAAAAAGCGAAGAAGTAGGTAACCCAAATTGACCAAGACCGAAGCAAATGGTAAGAGATTCCAGCCCTCTACACCCCGGCAGAGTAGCGGGAAAAAGAAGAAGATTCACCTGATTATGCAATTTTTCAAGTTTATCTATATCCATAGAAAGCAATTAGGAAAGTAATCTTATTTCAGCCAAAAACAGTTCACAAAATATATTGAAAAGCTCACAAAAGCTCACACCTCGCTGAAAAGCTTTTGAAGCTCCGAATGATTCGACGTTCCCCGCGGCACTAGGTCACCTGGCCGCAAACGAAAAACGGGCCAGAGTAGTCCATTCATTCGTGGCAGAAGTGTCGCTCATGAATGAAAATGTTGGAAATGGCTTCCAAATAATTATGAAGTTTTCCGTTTGTTTTATTTAGTGGACTTAACACTTTCGCTGTAAAGCTTTTCGTAGTACTACGCAATTTTCTCTACATACGGGGAAACTGATAGCATTGGCTATGCGTCCACGAGCAGTGCGATCGCTAGGCGGATTTTCGACAGTTAATGTGTTAAAATAAAAGAATTAACATTTAACTTGGACGATTCCTACGCGGCGTGCGGCGTAAGTTGGGAAGCGTCAGGATTAGCGGACGGGGAACGGGTGACAGGGACTTGCTCCAGTATTGCATCCGCTATTCTTTTGACGTCAACATGTCAAATTAAAGAACAAAAGGAAAACTGATTTCCGAAAGTTAACTATAAAATTTTTCAGAGCAGTGGGTATTAAATATTTTCAAGTGATTATATTCCATTAACCACAAATATATTTTAATATATTTATAAAACTATAACGTGTTTAACCTACGGCTTTTCTTAGTGCACCTCAAAGCTCATACTCGTATTTTAAGAAAACTTCCCCACAACATACCCCGAACTGGCAGCGAGTCTTATCTGCGCTCTGGCAACATTTGCGGCACATTACACGTGAAAACTAACATAACAGTTTAATTAGAACTGCATCTAAGGCGTATTAGATGGTCGGCGTAGGGCAAGAGCGTCGAGCGGGTAAAATCAGATATGTCAATCAAAAATAACCTAATAATCCAGTAGAAATGGACATAAAAAGACTAAACTTGCAAAGCATGTTGTAGATGTGGTTTTCAGAATGTTATATCTATCAGTTAGGTTAGTATTTTATGCAGCAACGTCAAAAAAACTTGAGCTCGCTGCGCACCACCCTAATAACCATATTAATTCACCAGAAATACATCAATGCTTTGTGAATTTACTGTTGATTTCCACTGGACTATAATGGGCATTTTAAAGCCCTTAAAAGTCAGTTCATCGTTACTTAAATAAAACGTATCATCGTCATCCTATATACGTACCATAGCTGAGCATAAACCTCCTCTCAGAAATGGGAGGATTGAGAGCAGGCAGTAGTCCCTACGCTGGCCTGGGGATTTTCAATACACCTTCGATTGTCTTCACAGATATATGTAGGTTTTCTAACGGTGGTTTGCTTCACCGAAAAGCTAGTTGATAAAACGGGTTACCCTCATCTGGCATAATATTTTATTTGTCAGATGTACACTTTTCGCAGAAGTTTCATTTAGCAGAATCTTTTTTTTAGAAACCGATAACTTTTAAGGTACAGCTAAATGTCATTTTGTAGAACTGCGACCCTCTTTTGAAAAAAAGAGCGTTATGTGCAATGAAAATTCTGCGAAAAGTGTATTTCTGCCAAATCATATTATGCTAGATGAGGGTCTGCCAAAAAATTAAAAGAACCTTGCACCGTGCTTGCCTTGCACCAAACCGAAACTGCAAAGTTTCGGCAGTCTCGTATTGAATCTGCGAAGTTGGCCGTATCTGCGTATCGAGATGTCTTGCCCGTTGTTTAGCTGCTTCGGGTTATAGTTCGTGTTAATGTACTGCAGATACTTAGCTTTTGTTTATAAGCTATTAATAATGTACGAGTGTATGAAGAAAGTGCATTAGAGAAATCTCTGTTAATTTGTGTTCAAACACCAATGAGGTAAATCTCTATATGATGTGATGTGTTTTGTTTTTGGTGATGAAACAAAGTAATAAAGGGATACGACGCAAAAATATATGACACCTTCTAACGGACCGCCAAATATAGTCGTGTCAGATATCTATGCGCACTTTGTTCTGGCAGATATTATTACTGATAACGTTTTTGGAAAATAAAATATACACAACATTAAAAAAACAAGACTAACATAAACTAGGTCTACTCGTAATATCAAAAATAAAATAAACCCATGTCAGTGCCTTGTGGTATGGTGCCTAGAAGGCTGGCGGCATTGCCTCTCTGAATTGCAATGGCAATCCGTTGGTCGAGATAGGCGCCAGCCCTCTGGTCCCCAGTTGCCTCTACAAGCCGCTTGGCCAGCTTCTTATTATGCAAACACCTACCCTACGGCCCAAGCGTTTCAATCCCAAACGATTCAAACATGCAGCCGGTATCAATAGCTTCATATTTGCTCCGCTTGAGGTTTTCTGCCTAGTACATGGCTATGCTCAGCCTGCAACTGCGTCTAACTGTACGCTGCACTATTTATATATTGCCCACTATCTCCCATCAGTGGAGTTTGGATGAAAAATGCCGGAGCGTAGTTTTAAAGCGGGCTAAAGTTTAAAATTCCCCAGGAAGAGATCGCTCGTATCTCGATGTGAAGTTCGCAAGATACCATGAAGTTTGCGATAGATGTGTGATCGCAGAGAAATGACTTTTGTTATTGATGGATTTCTTTTGAAGATCTGTATAGAACAACATCTTAGGTAACCAATAGTTATAGCCGAAAGGCACGCGACTTTTTAATCTGAAGGTGGCGGTTTCGAATCTCGGCTTGTGCCAATAGGTGTTTCAAAAAAACTTATGTACGAAACATAATACTTGGCTTTTCCTATTCTTCATGAGCCGTAGTAAAAGAACTGGACTGGCTGGAAATTAGGCAAGCCGGTGGGAATCGAGTTGTATGGACGCTCCGCCACTGATGGTACGAAATAACTTTTGGCTTGTGACTTTTCGGTGCAGGAAAACAGCGTTAGGAAACTGATCCAATCCCAACAAGGTCTAATTTCCCTCTGGGATCTCTATACGAGTAGAGAGCCTTTGTGTCTCAGAGAGATATTTTAAGATGTTTAACTTACGTACTTTTATCTTTAGGGTAAAATATCACCA
The DNA here is from genome assembly GCA_951800055.1 of Cenopis cana. NCBI lineage: Eukaryota > Metazoa > Arthropoda > Insecta > Lepidoptera > Tortricidae > Cenopis > Cenopis cana. Next base: position 3,039,565 of record OX637477.1, on the reverse strand, counting down.
AAATATTAACATATCAAGAAAATTAATGACCATACATGTGTGGGATGTACAGTCGAAGGCATAAATATATATGCATTTTTTCTCGAAGGGAAAATGAATTCAAGTAACATACCTTAATATGGTAAACTTTATCTATTTGACATGTAAAATTTCACATTTTATAAATAAATGAGTATGAGTATGAGTATGAAAATATAAATACATCATGCCCTCATGACTGTATATGCACGTTGTGTCTATGTGACTGTGTCTTTGTGCAATACGTTAAGTTGAATACACCCCTCATACACTCCTGCTCATGTAGATAGCTCGAGATTGCGCGAGCGCAGATAAGGGAGAGTGCTTTTCAAGATAACGTATGATTTAAGCTCCAGTCGTTAAGTTCAAAAATCTCATCATGACATCATGTTTGTTTTTTTTAATAAGTGAAGAACGTTCTAGGTAATATAGGTTTTTTTTAAATCTGGTTTATTTTAAAACTGTGTAACTAGATTATAATATGAAATGAAAAATGAATTCAAATTCAAGATCACGTTTGTTTTAGCAAAACTTTCAAGGACTCATGTCAGATAGATATGATGATGATTATCACAGTCTTAACTGATTTACTGTATATCCTTGGTTAGGCATATTTAACTGTCTCCTTTTGTGACGATGTAATGTAGCAGAAGGAGGCTGCGGAGCGGGCTCGCGAGAACGATCCTCTCGCGGATCCGCTCCGTCGACGACGGAATGGAGGCAGAGCTAGACGCTATGCGCATCTGATGCCTCCGCCGTAGTGGAACCTTGCCAGGGAGTCGGGGACAAGCCCTGTAAGAAAAGTTTCCACAGGACTCGAGGCACTCACCTAGCTGCTGCCTCATTATGTCTGCGGCCTACTAGCCGGTAGGCCGCCCTCCGGGACGTACGCGGTCGAATGCGATGAGTGATCCTGCGACGTCCCAATTCAAGGCGGAGCCGGTCTTCGTTGGTGGTTTTAGACGGTAGTCCAAGGCTTTCTAGCCGCGGTTAGTCCGTCATACCCGTCCTGCCTCCCCGACAGGACGGGATGCGTAAATGCATTTCCCCAACGTTAAAAAAAAGGCATATTTAACTGAGCTGAGACTCATGGTGGGGTTTTTCATTGTTCCGCCCGCCCTTAAGCGCGCTCTTGTGTGGCTTACGTATTAGGTGCAGTACTTGATTTTTCCGGGCACGGGCAAAGTTAAAACATAAAGTGTTCAAAATCAAGGAAAGATTCACGTTTTTTATCACTTAAATAATCCCTACATCTTCAAAATACAGTAATAAAAAGCTCTGTACCTCTAGTATAAGTTTTTTCGAAACATTTAACTAATTCGAACGCGTTTGCGTTTTGTCTCAAAATGTATGAAAACGCTCTCACCGAGTTTGAAATACGCGCGTTCATCGGTTAGCAACAAATGTTATACTCGCTGTTTTAGTTTCCACGAGTGACCGCCAGAGGCGCTGTTCACGTTTTCATACCACTTTCATACATTTTGAGAGAAAACGCAAACGCGTTCGAATTAGTTAATGTTTCGAAAAAACTTATACTAGAGCTACTGACTTCACAAAACAACCCCCGATTCTTATAAATCCCAGCGGGCGCGGCGTAAATTCTCTAATGATGTTTGCGCAGCCGAACTACTTTAAACAACGTGTGTCGCTGCAGCGGTGCGATAAGCGACGCGATACCCGCCCTTTTGGTATAGTACAGGAGCTCGTGGCGAGATTTACACGTCACAGCGTTAGGCGACTTCCTGACTTGGCGGGGCGGGATCGATATGTGACATTTTCTTCTTTGACGTAAAATTACTGACGTCGCAAAGATTCCCACTTGACGGAATACTGTCAGTATTAAATTTGCACAGTAGTAATAGCATGCGCAGAAGCGAAGCAGTACTGCCTTCGCATCGTCCCGCTTCCGCGCATCCCGCGCCAGTCAGGAAGCACTCATTTAAATATAGGGGCGCAGTAAAAAGTAGTACTGAGTTGACTGACAGTTGACATTGACATTTGACAGTTTTCTCATATCGTACCGCCTCCGCACCGACAAATCAGGAAGTCGCCTTACAGTCAGCATCAAAAGTAAATCCCATCAAAAACATTACATGTAAAAAGATGCAAGTCTCGCAAAACAGTTCTTCTACAACAAAAAAGTAATGATATGTAATGTTAAACCAAGTCGGTTATATTTTAGTCAATAGCACCAGAGGGGTGTCCACAGAACAAGACTTCCACCGACTTGCATCGGCATTACTTTATTTTTTTAAATATATAGAATGACTTGGCCATCGCACACAACGCTTTACTTATACATGTGTATTGCTCAAACTCGCTCAAGCTGCATGTCATTAGGGCTAGCGCTATGTTTAATAAGGAATATTTTAATCAGCTGACGATTGTTCTTTTGCCATTATTTAGCCGTGCGATGGCCAAGCCATTTTATATATTTAAAAAAATAAAGTAATGCTGATGCAAGTCGGTGGAAGTCTTGTTCTGTGGACACCCCTCTGGTGCTATTGACTAAAATATAACCGACTTGGTTTAACATTACATATCATTACTTTTTTGTTGTAGAAGAACTGTTTTGCGAGACTTGCATCTTTTTACATGTAATGTTTTTGATGGGATCTCATCTCTTTTTGTAGGCAGTCCTTCTTTTTTCTTTTCAGGTACGACTTCTTGTAACGAACATTCAAACTGCAAAAGTAACTTTGTAATCGCATGTATTTTTTGATAGAATTAAACAAACAAACTTACTTATGCAGTTTGTGTATCTAATCAGGGTCACTAGGTACTCCAGATTTTATAGTTTTTCCTTTATGTGGCCATTAAACCCTAACTCTGTACCAAATTTCAGCTCTCTGAGTTTATGGGAAGTACTAGTTCTATTCTTATGATTATGAGTGAGTGAGTGTCGTAAATGCGAAACTTTGCTTTCGCTTAACTTCGGAACTAAATGACCTACAGACTTGAAATTTTGGATTTTAAGTATGTGATTATAGCTTACTGGATGACGAAAATTTATGCGTTCTGGTCTTATCCAGAGGTTCTCAAATAGGGGCCTGAAAATGCGGCGAAATGGTTCCAGTAAAGGATGGTACGGCAGTGTTTGCTTCGCGCTCGACTTGGCGGGGGCACTGCCGTGCCCCCAGATACGTAAATGAGGAGATCAAAATCTCTCATTCCATTACAACAAACACTTTTGAACTCTTCATATGCGTAGTTACTTTTAATGCTGACTGTATCCGTTGACTATGAAATAAGCAATATTTGTATAATTATTTTTTATTGAGTTCTAGAAAACCACTCCAATAATTTTCATACAATTTTAGATGTAGGCGGTTACGGGGATGAAAAATTGATCTAGGTGCGTTTGATTCCTGAGAAATTCATTTACGTCGGAAAAGCATGAGTGAATTTCACCAAACGGGCATTTTTGTCCAATTCCCATGGAATTTAGAAATACCAATAATACATAGAAAATTCTATGCTGATAATTTGATAAAAAAATTAATAAACACAAATTTTCTTACGGGGTACTTATACTTATAAAATTACGGAAGTTATTACAATTTGAAAATTTGACCTGGGCACGGGAATTTATCTGTCCATGGGAATTGTCTTTTCTTAGAAAAAATTGCATTAAAATTATTATTTACCATCTAATTTATCAAGAATTATAAAGTTCAGTTGTATCGAAGTTATTTAGCCTAATTTTACCAATCATGGGTCACTCTTTTCAAATATTTAAGAAGCTAAGTGTAATTGTAGCAGTTGGCCTGTTTTCTTTAAATAAACGCATAAACTATAACTCTAATCGATATACGTAGTACAAATTATATTTATTTATGCATTTCATCCATAATTATTGTTATTAAATGAGGTTTATTAACAAAATAAGTCACCCTTCCCAATTCTCGTGTCCCAAAATCAGCTGTTTTGGGTAAACAAGCTATGGGAATTAGGACACGGGAATTGGAAATCTATATAAAAAAATCATAAAAAATTCAAATCGCATGTTAATAATATTTTAAGTTATCGTTTATATAGAGACACCAAAGTGCTTTATAATGCATACATATGTTAATGATTACTTATGTAAAATTTGAATTTCTAAGGGCCACCGAAATTGCAAGCAAAAGCAAAAAAATTGTCGCCCACCCAGAAACCGAAGTACTTAGGTGGTTTACTCGAACTTAATGCGGTTTGCTATATATACATTTTTTATATATAATAGCTGACATTTGAGAGCACGTGTGAAGCAGGACGCGAAGCTGATCAAATGTAAACGATGGCTGCCAGGGACCTTTGAATTTTGCCGACAAAATTTAACTCTCGCGCTCGGACGATTTTTAAACATCAATTACAAGTTATTCACCACAGTGAAGTGAATAGTGTCTGTGCTCAGTGATAGTAAATATAATCGAGTTAAAGTTTTTGACACGAAATCAGTGATTCTAATGTACAGTTTTTGATAGGAATTTTTGATTGATTCACAACTCGATGCCGGACAGGGCACGGAGTCTTAATTTGAGCGTTTAGGTATTTTTTAATGTATTTTAAAAACAAATTAGTCCGTGAATTTGAGTGGACCTCAACGTGGAAACATGTATTCTTTATGAAAAAAAATAAATGGTACGTATTATCTCATGCTACCATACGATTTTCAGCTCGGACACAAAAAAAATCGAGTATAGAAAATGACCCTAAATAATAAGAATAAGAAACATTTATTCGAGACAAATCAAAGCCGATCAAAGCCCGATTTCCCAGATACTATTAATTTAAACTTGGATATATAATTTATGGCCAGAGCAACATCAACCTATATTTTATAATGAAACATTTATTTTAACAGCAACTGATTTCATTTCGCTTGCCCAGTTGAAACTTTTAAAAAATCCATCCATACCAACCAGTTCCCAGGGTATTCGTATTCCACGGGTTAAACGTGGTCTCAGTTTAATTTTTTGGCCTCAAACACATTGGTTTGCAGCTATCGCTAGCGGCGATAAGATGGACGATAGGTACCTTTGACTAGCTGGGCGGCGCGATAACGCCAGGGCGGGCGTATGTGTACGCATCGATTTATGTAAAATATATCTTTACAGTTCATTAGGAAAATCTAAGGCCAAATACTGTCAAATGAACGCAAGCAAAAAAACAACTGAGAGCTCTGACTATAAGGTAGAATCTTGCTTGCGTTCATTTGACAGAATTTGGCCTTACAGTTTCGGACGTTCTAAACCATCATGCTCCTAGCATTTTACCTTTTGTAGCCTAACTAAAGTAACCAGGGGTCCAATGTGGCATCTAGTCCCAAGATCTGGCGTAGACACTAACTAGTTTTACGAAAGCTACTTCCAAACCTAGAGGAAAAATTAGACCTTGTAGGAATGATACGGGTCTCGCCGAAAAGGTGTCAAATATTGAATGAAATTAAGGTTTAAATCATTTACAGGTTAATTCATTTTCTTAATGTGCCCTTCCTTTCGATCAATGCAGCCTAATGCTCAAGGTATGAGAGTATTAAGTAGTAAAATACATTTTTAACATTTCTGTGAACCACAAATCCCACGTTGTAAAGCAAAGTACTTACACCCAGACGTTAAAATTACATAAACACTTATTTTAAATTACCTAAAAAGTATCTCTAAAAAAGCTACTCAACTAGCTCGGATAAACGCAGCGTGCAAGCCAACGATAAGCGTGTGTGATGGATGTGTTACCCCGATAGCCCTTTAACTACGTCGCTAAATTAAAAAGCCATAAGTCACCGTGAAACTCTATGGTTAAACGACTTTTTAAGTTTGCAGTTACGGTTAAAGGTAAACACTAAAAGTTATTATGATGATATTTTGTTTATGGGTTGAAATTAAACGCAGGCTGGTTAAAATAAAGAGTGCTAGATGGCCTGAAATAAAATATTAGGCGACGTATTCATTTTGTATATACTTCCGCCTTATAGAAGACTGCAGCCATAACAACATTATAATATTTAGTCCGGCAGCCTAATCACGTAACTTTATGTACCTACGGGTAACCGGGGTTACTTTAAAATTGAGGGGTGACTTAAAAAAATAAGGCTTTATGCTGTGTTTTAGTTTTTATTTGGTTTACCTGGGGTCAGTGGTATAGGTACCTTCATAAACTTCCTTACTATTTACTACACTGAATCAAACTATGTAGAAATAGATAGTGATGATTTTAGGTATAAGTGTTCTAAATCTATCAAAGTAGCCCCATTTTTTACTAAAGTAACCCTGATTTACGGTTCTAACGGTAGGTAAATTTTAATGTAATTTTTGAAGTATTATATATATCTCTCTGGAAGAACTGCGGAATAAATATAAAAGGCAAATACTTAAGTCACTTACGATTCGCAGACGATATCGTACTACTAGCCGAGTCGGGTTCGCAACTTCAACACATGATGGGATCTCTACATAGAGCCAGTATACAAGTGGGCCTTGAAATGAACCTTTCAAAGACTATGTTAATGACAAATAGCACAGAGAGAACAATAACAATAGGAAATGAGCCCTTAATATACACTAAAACATACATATATCTCGGCAAGCAAATAAGTTTTAACAAGAAAAACAACGAGCAGGAGATTGAAAGACGAATACAAAATACATGGAATAAGTACTGGAAGCTACAAGAAGTGTTCAAGAGCAACATGCCCATAAACTTAAAATCAAGAGTCATGAACTCATGCCTACTACCATGTCTGACGTACGGCTGCCAAACGTGGAAGTTCACAAACAAGGTTAAAGAAAAAATAAGAACTTGCCAACGGGGAATGGAGCGGAGCATGGCTGGCATTAGAAAAATCCAAAAAATAAGACATACAAAAATAAGAAATCTAACTAAGTCTATAGATGCCCTCCGATACGCCAAACAATTAAAATGGAAGTGGGCGGGGCATGTAGCACGACTCCCAGATCAGCGCTGGACGACAAGAGTGACGTCATGGTCGGGCCCACTAGGGAAAAGAGGCAAAGGAAGACCCGTCACTAGATGGGATGACGAAATTAAAAATATCGCCGGTCCGAACTGGACACAAGTGGCTCAGGAGAGAGATGAGTGGAAATCCTTGGAGGAGGCCTTCACCTGTGAAGATGGGGTTCTTGCATAAATAATAATAATTAATTATAAGTTACGCTCAATAGCTACTAACACTAGGTTAACTTTTTATAATACTCATACTAACCAATGTAAAACAATTGCAAGAAATACAAGGCTTTTTTATTTTTATTTTTATTTTATTATTTTTTATATATATCTCATCATCATCATCATCCTCAGCCTGTAGTCGTCCACTGCTCGACATAGGCCTTCCCCAATTCGCGCCACCACACCCGGTCCTCAGCATATATATCTATGAGTTAATATTAGATAATTACATTAAAATATGCCTTACGTTCATACATAAAGTTACATGATGACTCTGTGGGTTTTATAAAGAACTATTACCACAAAAGTCAGATCTTTTGGTAGACCTTTTTAAGGCACGAGTGAATAGGCATCTGGGTGAGCTCGCTTCACCATCGGCCTCATCTTCTCTCCCTGGCTAGATACTGGCCAAGAGCAATTCCATTTTAATAATTAAAAAACTCTTAATAATTTGAATTGAAATATTTTATAATTTGTACGGCCCCTTAACGATCAAAGTAAACTCTGGCATTTGTAGAACATAATCGTCTCGACATTCTTACGCCATGTCTCCACATGACACATATCTTATCGTATCGGTATAAAAAAAGCTTTTAGATCTCAAACCGAAGCCATTAAGAGTCTCAGAAACATCTGTTTATCTGTACCGGTTTATATATTATATATATAAATTATAGGAACAATAACCCTCTGTGGTTACTTGGCTGATAGGATGTCGAATAAAAGATCGGACTTGGTGTTTGGCTAGTGTGTCCATTGGACCCTTTTTATACTTTATCGTCGACGGCCACGGCACGGTAAAACTCTATGGTTTCATTCATAAATAGACCATCGACTATGGACTTTAGACTAATTATGAATGAAACCATAGAATTTTAAGTATAAAGAGTTTTGCTATTGTGCCACGAATATTATTTCTTTCAAAGTAATAAATCTCCCTAGTTTATGAAATTTTAAATACTCTGCTTACTAAATTGTTTTTGTTTCTTTCAAGTGATAACTAAATATATAAGCTAGCTGTATTTTTTAGCTAAACTAGGTATGATGAATATTTTGAATATACATATAGGAATAAAAGCAATTAGGATCTGTCTGTTGGTGTGACTTAGAGCTTACCTTAACACACGACCTTTATAGATTTTTTAGATTAAGGCTTTGTATACTAAAAAAAACTATGGACCACTGATGTCTGAAAATAAACTTATTTTATTTTATTTATTTATTTTATCAGCCACCCACCGAACAATAACTCAACTAATTTAATAACGCCTTTAACCATCCAGTTTGTTTTTGGCGGCAAGTTAGACAGACTTTTGGCGGTAATGTAATGTTAACCGCTAAACAAGACATTGTTTTCAAACTGCCTGAGAGAGACAGACAAAAACAGATTGATCGCATAAGACTTCCGTTGATCTACTTTCAGCACGGAACTTAGTCTTCCGAAACCATCACTTTCCATAACGTGACGTATCGAGTCGCAATGGAAACACGGGCGCTCCAAACTCCAGATAAGGCCGCATTTGGCTGATAACGGATCGATTAGTGGACAGATAGCCTATCTGCTTCTGCGAGTCTGGTTTCGATCACTCTCGGAGCCGGATCAAGGCCGAAGTTCACTAGGAAAATTTTGAGTGTGGAATTAAGTACCTAATACTAATTAATGATTGTTTACCGTACTGAGAAGGGAAGGGTACTGGCGCAAAGGGTAATATTAAGAGGCAGGGCCGCGCCGTACGTACGTAGTACGTATGGTCTTCTCACACTCCTCTTTATCACTCACAGGAGTGTGGGGAGGTCATGTCAGGACTTGGTCCTTTTTGGTGTTTTTTTTCTCTCGATCCATAACTATGGAAAGCTAATTTTATGCCTTCTTCGTCTGTTTATTTCTTCGTCTTCTGGGGACGTTGGGCGTCTTGGCTTTGAGGTCAAGTTGACCTGTCATGCATTTCTATAGGGTTCAACTTCACGCTTGATATTCGCGTCATTGGTGTACCTACGTATGTAGTGTGTGACGGCTTTTGTATTTCTTTTTTCGTATATCTTGAGGGAGGGGTTTCAATTAAAGTTTCAGTATCAGAGCGAAGCGTTCCAGACAATCAACTACGCGCTTGCGCAGGATTCGAGACGATTCACATATGATTATATTACTATAACGCGTCAGACATAGATCTTTCGCTTCAGTTACAAAAGGGTTGACATTTTCCCATTTTTTTTATTCATCGACAACACATCCTGTAAATAATAGTTTTGACAACACAACAGGCAATAACTTACCTAATCGCGTATCAAAATCTTAAAATATGACGGACAAAGCTACAAATTTCCACACTTCCATCTGCGCGTGGGCACAATCGTGGCATCTCCCGAACCCGCCCGACGCGACCCGAGCGCCGCCGAACGGTTAGTAGGGTTGCCACTTTAAACTTTGGTCTCGATTCGGTCAAGAATCTTTCAAGTGAATAGGCATCTTCTGGGTGAACTCGTTTCACCGTCAGCCTCATCTTTGCCCCCTGATGCTGGCCAAGAGCAATCTGATTTATAATAATAAAAAAAGAATTAATGTCTACGGTTTCCTCCAATCGTCCAGCTTAATCTGAAAAAAAAAATTATGTTTGAGCTTCCAGTGTGAAGACATCATGTAGAATTAACAACTACTCAAAAATAGACAAACAAAGAAACAAGGAAACACAATAACCGAAAAAATCGGGCGCAACTCTTTAATAATTTGAATTCAAAGCATTTGGCCAGCTGAGCTGTGGACTGAAAGCAGCTGATGGTCATCATCATCATGGTTCACTGCTGGACATAGGCCTCCCCCAGAGAGCCAAAACGATCGGTCATGGGCTGCCCGCATCTAGCGGGCCCCCGCGTCCTTAACCATATCATCAGCCCAACTCGTGGGTAGCCTTCCAACGCTGTGTCGCTGATGGTTTTTTTTTTTCGGTTTAAGATATTTTATTTCTCAAAAGATTTACAAAATCACTTACTGAGAAAACACTAAATAGCTGGATATAAATGATACAGTGTCAGGCCAGCGCTGGCAAATCGCTAGCAACTGTTGTACCAACCCTAAGTTAGGTACCTTGAGTAGGTACAATCGCTGACGTGGGTGGTATCTAGACAATGAGCAGTAAACGGCGAGGCATAGAGCCATCGCGGAATCGAAGCCGCGTGATGAGTCGATAGCGCACCGCTGGAATGTAGCTTTTTGAGAATACACTCTCTGATACTCGAATATACGCCTAGGTGTTTAAAAGCTGCATGTATTTTTGTTTATACCCGACTACGCGACGCAAAGAAGAGTTATGTGTTTATTTATGGAACCTTTGCACGCCATTTTGGTGTCGCCTTCTTTTACTGAAAAATGTTTCGTAGAATGAATTGTTTCGCAGAATTTTCGTTTCACAGAAACTTTTTTTTTCAGAAACCGGTAACTTTTTAGGTACAGTTAAAATGCAATTTTGTAGAACCCAATTAGATCTACCAGAAAAGTAGGTTAGGTTCACAGAAATATATCAAGATAGAAGGAAAGAGTTCGGCAATTTGTAGGGAGACCGAGCGTGTAACATTTTGCGTAGGTACTTTGACGTCACGAGCGTAATTTAGTGATGAGAAACATAAGCCGCGCGAAAACGATTCAAAAGGATCGATTAGAAGTATTAGAACTCGGCACCGATTCTATGCATCGATTTAAAATATCGATAAGAAAACCGACAGAGGAAATGATTTTTTTTTTTCGACAGAAGAAATGTTTTGACAGAGGAAATGAGTAAGCTCAGAATTTAAATCGAAAAATATAAATGTAGGTAGGTACCTACCTAATAACCAATAAATTGCGTTACATTTTAATAATTTGTACATATTAGCCGCTCCAGTTATTAACTAAGTACCTATAAACGTGTACCATTTTCAGGGTTCCGTACCCTAAGGGTAAAACGGGACCATATTACTAAGACTCCGCTGTCCGTACGTTTGTCACCAGACTGTATCTCATGAAAAGTGATAGACAGTTGAAATTTTCACAGATGATGTTTTTCTGATGCCGCTATAACAACAAATGCATATTAATTTAATATGCATAAGAATAAAATAAATATTTAAGGGGGCTCCCATACAAAAGATATAATTTTTATTGCCGTTTTTATAGATAATGGTACGGAACCCTTCGTGCGCGAGTCTGACCCGCACTTGGCCGGTTTTTTATATATTCTTTGTTACAGACCATGGAAAAATCAAAGACGTCCCGCGAAGAAATATTAGAAGCTAAGAGGAAAGCGATTAATAATATTTGTTTTGCACTACGTACATTATATAGCTGCATAATAATATAAGAACGTAATTATTATTTCGTCTGTTTTCAAATTAAATTTTAATAATCGAGTAAGAAAATCGCAGTGCACAGCACTATTCTTTAGTTTTGACAGAAAAAATGACTATCGACCTTGAACGTGACTCGACAGTTTGAATAGCTTATTTTTACATTGCCGGATTTGAACGCACGCCAAGTCTGGCTCGTCAAATTAAAGCCGCAATGGAAAGCTAGCGTTGACACACAATCGCCCGCTACCGTTATGATGAAAATAATAAAATATTTCGTTTTTTAATAATTAACAGATATTTAAGGACAAATTGTACTTACCAATGAAAGGAAATACCTCGATTAACAGCTCCAACTTTCTTGGAAGTGTTTGAACAATTAATTATTGCGCAACGAACCATTTTGTTTTTAAAACCTGGCGTCGCACGCATAACGCGATCGGGAGCACACTGAAGTTTGCGGCGAGCAGTTGTGTCTCCGGGACGTAATTTCGCCACGCGAGGTACATACACTCGTTCCTTCTATCTTGATATATTTCTGTGGTTAGGTTAGGTTAGAACTGCGACCCTTTTGTAAAAAAATGTTTTCTATGAACTGAAAATTCTGCGAAACAATACGTCTATGAAACTTCTGTCTGCGAAACAAAGTACAACCCGCCATTTTACTAAGCAACGTTGGTACAACGGAAAATTTATGATGTCGCTTCGCTTGGTCTATCCATCTGTCACAGTCAGTCTTCTTATAAAAAGCTGAAATTTGGTATATACGTACGGCAATTGATGTTGTTATTGCTTAAGTAATAAGTTATTACTTACTTCCCTTATCTCGAAAATCTAATGTCGTATTGTGAGGTCAAATTCCTTGCCTGTGCTAGTATTCCTGTGTAAAGAATGCTAATCAAAAGAAAGCTCAAAGATGCTAATCTTTACACTCCTAAAAACACTCAGTCCTAAAGCCAAAACCCGAATCAATAATCCAATTTGAAAATCCGAGATAGGGCCACGGCTACACCGTAGTAAATTAAGAGAGAGCGAGATAGCATAAATCAGAGCTATCGGCCAAAAGCCGATCAGATCCGTGGCACGGCTGAAGACCTAATTGCTGCATTTGGCCATTGGCCGTTGTTTCTTTGGTCGGACTCGTGTTTGTGCTTATCTACGTAAAAACCGGCCAAGTGCGATTTAGACTTCGCACACTTAGGGTTCCGAAATCCGAACCAACCGGAAAATTATGTTGGTTTGTTTTCGCGCCCCCTTTAGGTGTACGGTACATGGGAGCCCCCCTTAAAAAAATTAAAGATGTTTTGACGATTTGTGTGACTTTTGGCTCCCAAGATGAAGATTAATTTACATTAATGAAATAAATGAATCTGAATCTGATGATTGATTTTAAGGCTGTAGCTCCAACCGTTTGGCTATAAAGCCTGTGTGACAGACGACGGACGGACGCGTGAGTGACAGCAATAGGGTTCCGTTTGGAACCTTCGGGTTCGGGTACCTAAAAACTGCAGACAGTGTTGGTTTCACGTAACCGATTGTAATCGTAAGCGATGTTCGTTAAAATCTGATTGTAAAGTTTGACAAGTTTCTGTGGGATGACAGTTGCGGGCGCCATATTTAACATTCCTGGGCCTGTAGGTACTCCGATCATCGAAATCCGAACTTCGTATATTGCCGTTCCTTCCACTCTTATAGAGTAGATCACGAGAGTGAAGAGGACGGCACGATACGATGAATTTCACTCGATAGAAAAATATCGCGACGTTACCCCTTTTTGGAATGTATTTTCAATACTACGGCTATATTACTGATATTTAACATTTAATTTTTGTACTCAATTAAAGATCGTAAATAGTTATAGACAAATTCGCAGGGTTTGCTTTGATAAAATGATTGGCTTAATGACTATAGCTAAATATTTACAAAACTGCGCGCAGAGCTTGCGTAGAGAGCGGGATGGTTAATTATAAACTCACGCGTGTTAGAGCGGGACATTTGCGTTGGGGATATCTCCCCTTAACTGCTCTTGTTATTTCTGTTTTGTAGTTGTGATCTACTTAGGTAGGTACTTGTAAGATAAAGAATGTTACACATATACATATATCTACTTCCGTATAAAAAGCGCACTAAGGCGTTGTTTTATTACCTACTCATTTCATTTACTGATTAAAAAGTTTCATGATCAAATATATTATTAAAAAGAATTTCAAATAAATAGAAAATAAAATGATAATTATCAATTAAGAAGTCACATACAAAAACACAAAAGTGAAATTATATCATTCATTTAACTTTTTTTTTTCTTATAAAATTCGGAAATATAATTTTTGTTTGACCATTAATATCTACTAGATATCAGTCGTTAAAAATGATAAAAGCCTTTAAAAAGTTGCCGTTCATAAGGGCAAGTTCCGGTATGATAAGCATAATACTGTAAACAAAGCGACTTCAGCGATGTCGTGCGTAGATCGCTATCCACACGCACATGTGGGCGCTACATGAACAACACCACATGTGAACTAGGCCTTATATACGTGTGTTGTGCTAAGCCTACATTATTATAAGCGTGTACTGGGCCTTATGTTAAAGAATTGCTCTTTCAAAGATACTACTTTTACAATACAATACAATACAATCCAAATACTTTTTATTGCACACCTCAATTAAAGGACACAGTACAATACAAAAAAAAAAAAACAATAAGTAGAGGCAAACAAGAGGCGGTCTTATCGCTAAAGAGCGATTTCTTCCAGACAACCTCAGGGTAACAGAAATGAAATCTAATAAATTGATAGTAGGTGGTGCAGAGTTAATATAAGAAACCTGCTAATAATTACAACTAAGTACATATTTTACTCAATTAATAACATTTTAATGAGGATTTTAATGAGGGTTAAGGTTTTTGTGCTCACCAGTTGGCGCCACTAGTCGAGTAGGGTCCAGTCCAGCTGTCAAGGTTTGGTATTGATAAAATTGTCTCATGGCACTGAAATGCATTAACCCCTAACTCATATTTGCCATAATCAATCTCAGGTATTGCGAAATAGTCACCATATTACTCTAATAAGATTAGTCCCACAAACAGTGAGAGTTGACATTTCGGATACCACGCCTCACACTAGCGGCTGTAGTGGCGAATTCTTCATTGCAGATGCAAGTTAATATGGCAAATTAAAAATAAAACCCGACGCAATAGGTACATTAACTTAGAACCATCTCGGTCATCAAGACTTACGAATATAAAAACCGGACTAAAATCGGTTCATCTGATAGGAAGCTACTATGCCATAGACATACACATGCACCCTCTATGGCATTGCACTTTGGGGTAAAAAAATGGCAATTACGCTCATTCCGAGGTCGTTTTAAACCTCGTGAAAGCCATGGGGGCGGAAAAATTCGTTTCACAATCACTTGTCTCTTATCTGTATAGCAAATATTGACCAATATAGTAAATATTGAGATACATACACGGTTTCGTCATAAATCGAGATATCGCGTGATTGCGCCACAATTTGCATTCGGAAGCTTCCTATAGTCGATGACAGCGATATATGAGCGTATGCACAAGTCATGGGCGAAAAACACTATACAATTCAAATTACGTAGCTATAACACAAATAAACAATAGTAGGTCATATTTACCTACGTAAAAGAACCAGATTAAATCTGGCGCTCGCTCGTTTTTAATCTTATTTATAAAAGTCAGAGTCGCAAACTCGTATCGGTAAATGTCAGTTTTCACTAAATATTTTACACGATTTGTGGGTAAGATCTCATCCTATAGCTGACCTGCAAAATAGCTATTAATTCAAAACAAAAAATCTTCGCGTTTTTCAAAATAATACCGTCAAATTTAGCCCATTGCCCTACACCCCTTCATATGACAACAACAAAAGACTAACACATCAGATCGAACTTCGACTATCTCGCATCTAATCACCTCCATTATTGCAAACCCAACCATACGCAACACTGTTTAAGGTTAAATTTCTTCAATCCCAATGACTCTAGCAAGCGTTTTTTTACAATTACAGCCCTCACCAGAAGAAAAGGGGCGAATGTGTCATACTTTTACAAAGCAAAACTGACATTTTTTTGTTTCACGTTAGTATAGTGTGCGTTGCGTGACATGTTGATGGTTTGATAAGGTGATAAGACACGCGATGTTCAGGGTATGTTGTCATTTTGGGCGGAATTGAACTTATCTATGAGGAATGGCGCCCTGAATATTTTAGGGGCACGACATATTTATGCTTATTTAAAGTCATTGTCTATACACTCAGCAAAAACATCTACCGTAGTAAAAGCC
Organism: Cenopis cana; assembly: GCA_951800055.1. Taxonomy (NCBI): domain Eukaryota; kingdom Metazoa; phylum Arthropoda; class Insecta; order Lepidoptera; family Tortricidae; genus Cenopis; species Cenopis cana. Next base: position 3,023,751 of record OX637477.1, on the reverse strand, counting down.
GGTTCGTACTTATTTAACGCCATGTTGTCCTCTGAAGCTTCATACGGTGACGGTAAACAACTCTATTTCTGTAAAATTACTCCAAAAGATAATGGATATGAAAGTCGACAATCGACTTGGTTTAAAATAACCGTTTTATTCATAGTATCCGTTAAACTCATATTGTTTTTGATATGAAGGTAATGTTAATATTGGATTTTGGTAATGGTCGCGTTGGTGATCACACGTGCTCTCGGCGCGACGAATAGCAGAATCCATTATTACCGAACAAAACCAGTTGCCTACTGTCATGGCGTCGTTACCGAACAACGTCTTTGCACACGTGGTTAGCGAAATCATCATAAATTTGATGGGAAGCCATTTTTAAACAAAAAAAAATGTCAATAATGTTATGTTACAGAATGACTAATGATACTAACTGTAGAAATTGTGTGCTTTTATTCATATTTGAAAATTTAAAATAGATGTAAATGATGTCTCATGAAAATATGTTTCCTTTCAGGTAAGTTCCAGTAATGCAGTCTATCCGCCCGGGGTAATTACGTACAATGCAGAGCCACGGGGCGAATGCGACTAATGCTCCGCTAATGTACGTATATTCACTTACTTATCCGAGTCTTTGTGCGACATGAAGAATGAGGTACGAGTCTTGAATATGGCTGTACTTATGAGAGTTTGAGTTGCTTAAATGGCTAGCATTTGAGGCAATAACTATTCAACGTTAAATTATACATTCGTTCAAAGTCACTTCAAAACGTTGTATTTTGCCTATCTTAGGTATTTTTTTGATAACTTTCTAATTTTTGTTGGTGAGAATAGAAAAAGATATTAACTTAAGTTACAACGGAGATTATTGAGTTTTATGAATAAGTAACGATTAGCTTTTTTAACGTTTACATGCTCTAAAAAAACGTACAACTCAGTGTTTTCCACTATAATAAGTACTTCAAAAAAGCCACCGCCTTCAATTTTAACCATGAACTAAATAAACGCACAAAATGCGCATAAAAACTTTACAGGACAAACGAAAACATCGATTCATAACACAATACAATCTATAATCGAATAAAAAGGGCGGCCACACATCGATTCATTGTGGCGGTTATCGCGCATCCAAGTCGCGAAGACAGCTCAAAAACGGTGGTCAAACACAGTACCGGCCAATAATACATCCTTCATGTAGTTTATGACCAACTTTTTCAATATTTCCTGAAAAAAAATCATATTAAAACATCTATTGTTAGTGCGAAAAAATTTGGTCACATTAAATGGTTGTACATATTACCTACATATGTTAAAATTACGGGTTGGGACTTGTACCTTGTACCTATGTGATATTAGTGAGGAAATATTGTTTTTGATGTAACCTGAGGTATTACATCTATAAGTATAGGTAATAAAGATGAAGGCACAAATAATAAATCCAGTTATAAGATTTTGGATTAATATCGAACTCTAGTTACACGATTTTGAATGCATGATATAAGTAGGTAGGGGATGTAAATGTCTCAATAATATAAACTCTTTTTTAAAGATCTGATCTGATCTTCAGAAAGACCTTTTATTGAAAATTTATATTTATTGTTATCCGTATTTCGTTTTGCCACCTACTCAAATAGATTTAATTTCTTGCATTATCTTCGCTACAAAAAAGTTGTCTGGAAAAGATCCCTCTTCAGCGATAAGAGGGCCTATACAAGGTTTTCTGCAGTAGGAATTTTGTTTTTTTTTTGTGTGAATTTCTATTGTATAACCTATAAACAAGATTTAGTTACTATTGTGTAGTAAACCGCATATTATCGTTTACCAACAAACAATAGTAATGGCTACTTTACTCCATAAAGCCTTTTCCCAAAGCGACAACATGATGCATTCGCTTCGATATCGCTTCGCTATTAATTCAATATCGCTTTCGGCCAGCACCTAATTGCCCCTGCAAAATATCGTTGACATTTCTACGCCACTTTACAAACTCGCATTTTACATAAAAATAAACCCATGTAGACTTTACTGCACATGCATAAAGACGTCTAGAACTGAATCTGTAAGGTTGCACGGCGGCATCCAATCTCAAGGCTTTTGCAGTTCGAAAAAGGCAATTTGAATTCTATTTTTATGACGATAAGGTTGTGTACGGTTAAGTTTGAATATTGGTACGTCTGTGTTCGGATTTATAAGCCCGCCTGTTCAGACGCGTGCTAAGATGTTTATGTGAAGAATGCGCTTTTGTAAGGAATTTGTAGTCGATTTGTTCACGAATGGCCGAGTTTATTATAGGCTTGTATAGTTACGATAGAAGATAAAGTAAGCATACGTATATGTACTTAAGTAACTATATCATCTCAGCTAGCATAGTCGAAAATTTCGAAATAGATTTTTTGTCATTTTTATTGACTTTTTGAGTGATTTAGACCGTGAAACATATTTTTATACTAAACATGATATTAACCCTGTCACTACAAACGACTTACATGCTGGTTTTGCCTGCGTGGCGAAATTTTCCTCTACAAACGAGAACTTAGTAGTAAAATAAAAACCATTAAAATACTAAATAATCATATTCATAGGTAATCAAATTTTATATTTGAAAAGTAATGGTTTAAAATATCTACAAAATCTGGCGTGAAACTCATAATATACAGTCGTAAATAACAATCGTCCATAGGCTATGTTCTTCGCTTTCATACGCTACCATCATCGAGGTAAGTGCTTCGATGATGTATAAGTAAGTATACAAAAAGATTTATACCATTCATACTTGCTTCTGTCATATGAAAACTTATAATAAATAATATTCTTTCAACTGTCAGTCATGGCAAAACGAAACAGACAAAACAAAATATGCATAATAGAGCAATATAGCAAAAATAAAAAGCATAAGATCATAGTTATAAAAAGGTGACTCGGGCACAATATGCATTTGTACTCCATAAATTAAACATTGCCATATAAATTATAAATATTAATCAATCTGTTTAAATATTCTTAAACACTAGCTTTTTTTCTGTTTGTTTTGCGTGGACTTAAAATAACCTCCAATATTTTTATTGTGACGAATTACGCGCACTATTGGCCGCATCTGCATACAATGCGCATCGTTAGCGGGATCGACGCGCGTCGTTCGTTGCTGACGCGAATAATTTGCTTCACCTGCGTTTGCGCACTTATATGGACGCTAGGCTGGTTTATGTTGACACAAATTCTTTTTTTTTAAGAATAAAAAATGTCAGCAGTAATATTCAGGGTATACACTTTGGTGTAATTGGGGGCTGCTGCCTCCTGAACCAAGTAGTAGTTTTTTTAAAGATTAAAAATAGATATCCAATGACTGATATTGTATCTCCCTCTGAAAAAATCCTGTATTCACACTTGGTAATACTTACCGGTAAACTGGGGTTACTTAGATTCGAGGGGTGACTTTGATCAAAACAGTCTTTCTAATAAATTATTGTTGGTATATATTTTCGTGTTACCTGTGGCAGTGAATATATTGGGTCTCGAGCTTCGTCGTGCAACAGAATATAGGCACACTCTGATTCAATAGAAGTTAAACCATTTGTAAAATTTCGAAAAAAAATGTTCAGCTCTATTACTATTTTCAATCACCCAAATTTGAGTAGCAAGATTAGTTTATGGATATTATATATATAATGATGCATTGAGCTAACATTCAATTACTCATACTCACTAATTTGCATATTAAATTTTTCCAACAAGTAGAAAAAGAGCTACTTACCTACTGTTATTTTATCCTTTGCCGAATCAAAACATGTTCATAGGACACTTGCTTTTCCAAAAGCAAAACCACGGCGCGTAGAAAACAATCGTCTATTCCACAGATAAGTAAAACATGGCTACCGAACAAAATCGAGATAGCGCCGATCCGATCGAACAATGCTCCCCTCATTAGCCGAGTCGATACCGCGGGAAATTGTGCAATTCCAGAATCGAGCGAATCGATACCGAGTCGATCGATTGCGATGTCACTGGCTGGTTACATGTTCCAATATGTATAAAAAAGTAAAGAAAATATGGCGGAATGAATTTATTGGTTTTAAAATGATTATACTCGACTCGGGACATTTTTTTAACGTGAGTTCGGCAATACAACCAAGCCCCGTCAAAGAGTGAACCCCCATAAAAATAAATAAAGGATAAGTATACAGGAAAATATCCACGAGCCTAGAGCCTGCAGATGAAATTGAACGTTGAATTTGACAGATTATACTTTTCTCACTCTCCCTCTTACGGCTCTTACTCTTGCAAGAAATCGTTCATGATAAATAAGTATTGTCTACCAGTGTTATGTCACAATTTCATTATAGATATTTTATAAGACTAAATTAGAAAGAAAAAATTAGGAACATTCATTAAAATTAAAACTTATGACTAAAGCAAGTCATATACTTAGTGCCAGTTGCACCAACGTACGAACACAGACCGGTCATCGTCAAATATGGCGCCGGCAGCTGTCATCCCATAGAAACTTGTCAAACTTTCCATACCATCAGATTTGACGAACACCGCTTACGATTACAGACGGTTTGGTGCAACCCAGCCTGTCTTGCTGTAAGCTTAAAGTTTGAAGCGTTATCTTGCTTTCAGGACTGCAGTCGTCTATAGGGATGCTTATGAAAATACTTGGAAAACATCAAACTTCGACATATAGGCTATTTTAAAAATGTATAAATACTTATACGATGAAAAAATGACGCAGTAAGTAGACAATTTTGACGTCATTACCATAAGTCATATTTTCCATCCGTGTCCCACAAATGTTCAATTTGTATTGGATTGGTAACTTGCATTTGAATGAAACGAGGTTGTTCTTAATCTAAAACATATTCGATTTTAGTGGCAGTAGAATCGAGCCCCGGTGATTCATCTCCCACTACCGAGCCGCTAAATGCTGTGACTCAACATGTTGGTGTGAAATGTCTTATTTATTTGTATAAAGAGATATTGTTTTCACATTTAAGTACTTATTATCGTTTTATTTGTAGAACCATTGGATATTGCTTATATTCTATATATGACTTATATTGTATTAATACTGTAATTACATTTTGATTTTAATCTTTAAATTAGCTCCTATTGCAATCTGAAAAGGTCGTCAAACTTAGGTACTAAATTGTCTCTAACAACCTAGAGACGCAGCTATTCGATGGAAAGAGACAGCCATCATTTAATTGATTCGCTTTGACGGCGGTTGTCTTTCTTGATTACCAATTACAATATCCTTGCCTTTAAGATTGATGTTACAGTCAACCAAATTGATTTCTGGGCCAATTTACCTTGTGACAGTGAAAATCAATATAAAAGCCGCTATAGAGATCTCATATTAATGTCACTGTGACGAAGTATATTAACAAACACATATGGTTCTCAAAAGAAAATCCCAATTACACCCAATCAGATGAGACTTTTTACAAATTTTCCGCGATCGCCGATCATAAGTTCAAATGTGGTCACGATATCCCCGGTTTCGGCCTCCTTCCCGAGCGGCCTCGTAATCTCCGCGCGCATTAAAAAAACAACCTTATCTCTCGCCACATTGTGTTCATAATCCTCCGCCCCTTTGTTAGTTATATGACGTTCTGTCATCGAGCTTGCGTTGTAAAATCGCGTAAGCGCCAAGCGATATGCAATCGATTTTGGGTTTTTATGTAACAAGTTAAGGTTGAAATTCACTGTTTCTGTGATGCGTATACGGCTGTTTTTGGATAGGTAGGCGGTTGGCGCTATCGGCATCACCTTAATGATGTCTCGATGGTGGATAGCCATTGTGTTGGATGTAAATTTGTACCCGTCGGCGCGGGGTAATGATGTGAGAACAAACTGAGATCCAGATAGCCTGATCGGGATCGGCGGATTGTGTTCCAATTTCGAATTCCTTTTTTAATATTCCGTTTTTGTTCTGGGATATGACGGTAAATGGAATGTAGTTGCGGTGGCTTTGGTAATGTAAATCGGAATGGAACACGTAAAGGGAACAAATGGACGCTTTCGGAAACAGGGCGTGTTGCAAGCAATTTTTAACCTTACCTTACAATAATAGAATAAATCTCAATGGAAAATATTTGCAATTCACAATAAACATCACGTCTTCTCTAAAAATTGTTCTCTCGAGCGGGACATTTGTTGAACTTTTCGAACACCCATTAGGTCAACCCCCATTAGGGTAACCCTTAAAAAATGGCAATGTTTGACATTTAGGGCAAAATAGGTACATGTCCTAATCGTGCTTGTAATATTACACACATTCACATTAAATTGGTTTGGCTAAATAATCACATAACAAACTCCAAACACCCAACGACACCCATTTATCTTCACAACTCATTAGGAACTATTTAGCGAACCTTTTTGCTAAACAAACTATTCAACTAAACGCAAAAACCCTTAACGTACAGAGCAGAAACAAAACGCGTCAGATCCAAAATGGCCGCGAAAATGGCGCCCATCACGGCGTCATTAACTTCGGTTATCGCACTATTTTGTCGAATAGACAAAATTTTCAGTCTTTCACCGTGCGTCTACGTAATGAGGGTAAATGATGTTTAAGGCATAAATATAGGAACATAATAAAGTAAGCAAGTTAATTTTGGTGAGATAATTTGTGAAACATTTTCAAAGAATTTATGGTTATTTCATGCTTTTAATATATTGGCTAATTATAAGTTCCATTTTCTTTAAACTTTTATTTTGACAGAGATTTCACGTGTTATCTGTATCTAACTCATCATTACTTTTATAAACCAGAATCTGAAATGTCGATTTTTAACAAAACAAAAAAAGTAATAATTATAGTAGATAGTTAAGTCAGAAAAGGAATTAACAAGCACGGAGGTATTTCATACAACATAGCAACACAGGGTCCTCGAACAAAATAGTACATTTTGATTCTAGTGCGGAAGGTATGTCATTTTGCACGAGTCCCGAGTTGTCTTGGCCCGAGCCGACGGGCGAGGGACAAGACTCGGGACGAGTGAAAATGACACTTCCGCACGTGTATCAAACGACGTTTTTTAATACAGTTGCGAAAAAATATCAAAGAAACTAAAATAAAGCAGTAATTAAAAGATACAAAATACAATACTTTTACTTGCCATTGTGGGCTTTAAGTACTTACCTGGTCTATCTGGCGTAGTTTACATACAGACATACACTTTATAAACAATCGTATAAATCACACATATCACAAAAATATTATTAAAACAATACGACTCACTACAAAATTAAATCTTGAAATCATGTACAAAGAAGCGGGAATTAAAAAGTCGGTTTAACTTTTAATTGATTGACTTTTTTTAAACAGGCCATGGTTGTCAGCATTCAGCCAAATCAAATACTATTTTGGAGGAGATTTTATGTCACATGGTAGTTTAATGACATGTAAATATTAATAAAATATTATTTTTCATTTTATAATTAATTTCTATTTGATTTTTAAGTAACTAAATGTATTTTTTGGCGAAAAAAGACAAGCGTTCATTCACATCCGGCGCGACGGTCTTCCATAATACTCTATTAATTAGAGGTCTCGCATAATACTGTTTCCGGTATTTAATTTACTCAATCAGTCAACTTTTTGAATACAGTTTTAGATGTTTTAATATTTGATAACCATTTAACTTGTTTAATATGCCTTTTTAATGTTTTAAATATTATAGAAGGTTACTTTTAATGGCCTTTGCTTTATTAAATAAATAAGTAAAGTGACTGAACCTAAAACCCTTTGGCTTGGGTCAACAATAAATTTAAAAAAGTTGGAAAAGTAAAAAGCACTAGTGCGCGAAATCCAACTTTGCGCACGATATACAGCTACATAAAGTACCACTTTTTGAGCAACTGTATTAAAAACATCTTTATCGATTAACGATTGTTTTTTATCGATTAATAAACCTGGCGCCGTTCGACCTCCTTTATCGATGAATTATCGACACTAGCTTTTAGCCGCAACTCTAATCGTGTGGAATACAGTCTACTTAGTCGTATCTACACGGAAATAAATTATGCATATTAGTTGGTACATAGTTATTCCTCTTTGCATACAAATTCATAGGTATGTACCGCTATTTATTGTTTTAAATTTATGTTACCAACATTTGCAGGTACGAGTATGTAATCGTGATTGTGTAGTGTATGTACATGTAAGATTTTGTATGTTATGGGCTCAAACATATCTTCAAAATAACCATGACATATTGTTGAAATATGATAGAACAACATTTTTAATTATTTATCCAAATTATATTTTGAAATTGTTTCAGTGACAAATTGCGACTTCAACGGTGCCTATTTTACTCTTCTTCACAAAAAGAAAACAGTGTAAAAAGCTTAGTAAACAAATCTGAAAACAACAGAACCATTAAATTATACATTACGCAGCAATCCAGAATTAAGTCGCTTCCAACCAAAACATCTTTATCGATTATCGATTTTTTTTGGAATCGACTAATCTGAAGGGAGCGTGGCGCCGGCCGGGTTATCTGAGAATTATCGAAGACTAATGCACTGCGCAAGATAACGCGCATAAGAGCGGGTGCAGATAACTGGTGTAGCCATGGTAAAAATAGTTTACACGCATAGTTTGTCTGTGTATTAGGGTTGCCAGTTTTGTTTTGTACATCTAATTTATTCAGAAACATTTGACGAGCAACCAATTTTTATTAGATGAAAGGCCCTTTGTCATATGTGCGGAAGTAGGTACCTAGCTGTCGTTCTCGCATCTTGGCTTCTCAAGCCATGAACACAAGTACCGCAATTCTAGGGATGCTGCTTAAATCATCTTTTATAGATTTTAAATAACAATGATGATGCCTTTGCGTAATTCGTAAGTAGGTAAGTAGTATTTTTTGCTCTCAATAGTCATATTATTTACTCACATTTTGTACCTAATCTCCTTCTAGTTGGGAAACAGTAAACGAATATAACGTCATAGGTACCTGTAGGTAGTTTTATGTTTTGTAACTATATATATAAAAATTATGCACCCTATTTTATGAATGAATTTATATTATTCTTATGTTTTAGTTATCAGTTTCTTTTTAAGTCTTTAGATATTGAAAATAAACTTTCATAGCTAACAATTCATTGAGCTATTAATTAACCAAACTCAGAACCTCACTCACAACCCTAACGGCATTCTTAAAAACGGAATACCTCCGAATTCCAAAATCAAATTCAAACTTATCGACCGCCGAAAGGAAATACATCTTCCTTATTTAAATTGTCATTACGAACTCTTTCGTTTATCCGAGCGAGATGGCAATAATAAAAATTATCAGTACAAATGGGCTGGGATTATTCGACAACATAAATTTGGATTGGACCAATGGGAGAGGAGATAGGGCCAACGGTTTTTAGCCTTATACTAGATAGGGTTACCGACTTCTTGATTACTTTTAGTTTTTAACCGATTTTAAAGAAATTGAACTACACAAGCCCACGCGTGACATACTTGTACACTCTAAAAAATATTTGGTTGGCCCAATCAATATCTTGATAGTCGTAATCAAGCATCTTGATTCCATACGAGCCTAACAAGGACTTGGATACATCAAATAAGGTAATTCTGATTGTTCTTACTATTGCTATGTAACTGAACCAATAAAGATCTTGTTCAAAATTTACATGAAAAATAATTATGCTAACTAATTGATCCTAGCAAGATCAACTAAGCGCTTGGTAATTATTATCATGCTATGTAACTGTACCAACTAATACAAACAAGTCGGTTCAACTAAGATGTATATCAATATTAACATGAAGAATTACTGTATTAACTATTTGACCCAAATAAGTTCAAATAAGAACATGATTACATCGACTTATGCACCTTACTAGACTGAACTAAGATATTGGTCAATTTGAATATTAATTGTTTAATTATTTCCACTAAGATGTAGATCAATATCAACATGAAGAATTACTGTATTAACTATTTGACCGAAATAAGTTCAACTAAGAACATGATTACATCGACTTATGCATCGTACTAGACTAGACTAAACTAAGATATTTGTCAATTTGAATCTTAATTGGTTAATCATTTCAACTAAGATGTAGATCGATATTAACATGAAGAATTACTGTATTAACTATTTGACCCAAATAAGTTCAACTAAGAACATGATTACATCGATTTATGCATCTTACTAGACTAAACTAAGATATTGGTCAATTTAAATCTTATTTGTTTAATCATTTCAACTAAGAAGCTTGTTCAGTACAATACCATTCTTGTTCAATTGTACTATGCCTTACTTTGTCTCATCTACTAAGACATTTCTTTCAGATCTAGGTTTCTGGCGATCGACCTAGACCCTAGACCTAGTTTCACAAACACGGGAGGAGGCGTGTTTGTAAAGCCAAACCGGTCTAGGTTGATCCTCAAAAAGATCTGAAATAAATGTACATCTTAGTATTTTTTAAGATTAATGTCTTGACGTACCTATAATATGAGTATAAGAGGACCAGCATTATTCAGCACGGCACGTATAATAAAAATTGTTGCTATTATTTTAAGTAGGTAAGTATATATAGTTTAAATAAATAAAACAAAAATAATAATAACAAGATGTTATTTATTCGTTTAAACATTTTGGAAGTAAACGTTTTGCATTTAAAAATTCAACTTTCTGTTACATAATTATATTATAATTAACATTTAAAAAGCTAGTGAGTAAACGCTTTGCATTAAAAAAATTAACTTTCTGTTACATACTTATATTATAATTAACATTTAAAAAGCTAGTGAGTAAACGTTTTGCATTAAAAAAATTAACTTTCTGTTACATACTTATATTATAATTAACATTTAAAAAGCTAGTGAGTAAACGTTTTGCATTAAAAAAATTAACTTTCTGTTACATACTTATATTATAATTAACATTTAAAAAGCTAGTGTCACTTAATGCACTGGACCTGACATGCTTTATGAAACCTTCCCTTACTTCCACTTTGCTGGGCTTCCAACTTTGACTTGCACCCGAACCGCGCTTCTTCTTTTGGCGGACTGCCGCAGTGTTCAGCAACAGTGGAGTGGAATGGTGAGAAATCCGGCTATATTCGTAGTTTCCTCATTGGACGCTAAAAAAAAATAGGAGCTACCTTAATTCAAGAACACCTTTAGGCGCTCGTTTGTCTTATGCGTCAAACGCATGCGTTTCCATATAAATCCATTCAACGCAATGCGTTTGAAGCAACGTATTTATATGGAACGCATGCGTTTGATGCATAAGACAAACGAGCGCCTAAGACGGGTTTACCACACCACACAAATCAAACGATGAAAATTAAGATCTGCTGCCGCGTAGTGTGGTTTACCTCATACATTTACCTACAAAGAATATTAGGGCAGTGTCGCGTCTTTTCTTTCTTTCTATTCTTTCTAGTGTCGCGTCGCCTAGTGCGATCTTACTCTAAGTTTATTAATTAAATTCTCGGTCAATGTCACGTTAGGGGCGATTTAAATACCGCGCACGGCTTGCCAAAGGATCGCATGCAGAGGCGTATAGCTTTGAGGCAGGAGGGAACGCCAGTGAAGTTGAGAGGACGGGAGGTGAAGTTATCCTGTCCTGGTGGTTAATGACGTGTTCCTGCCTACGGGGGTTTCTTGGCAGGTGGTAGACGTAATGACAAAACTGTATATTCACCTTTAAAGTCTATATTTCAACATTAACAACCCCTAATTGTTATTATATTAGAAGGCGCTGTGGGCGCGGCAGGAGGAAGTTATGTTAGTCCGAACAAACACGAAAAAAACACTATAGTTAATCTTCATAGGCACCGGCTCGGAAACCGGTTAATTTTTCAAACCGTTATGATGTACTTGCTGCGAAACCTTTTTATTACAAAAACCGGTTTACGGAAGAGCTTTATATAAAGCTTTGTTCGGATTAACCGGTTTAGAACGATAAAAACCGGTTAAGGCGGGTGCACGATTCTGATTGAAATAATTTGAGTTGGCCGAGTTGCATCAACTTTATTTGTTTAAAAAGCTATTTTACGGTTCACACAATAAGGTGCAAAATCCAATAACAGGTTTATAGAAATTCGGTCAAAGAAAATAATTTCAACTATACCTACCTATCGTAATACCTATGGACAGTGACCCCGGCCTGGCCTCTCGTCGAATAAACCGGTTAATATAAAATTCTTAAAACATTCGTGTTCTCTATAAAGTTCGGAGCTAAACCCAAATAAACCGGTTAAAATAACCGGTTCCGAGCCCTGATAGGCACAGTCTCAAGCACTGGGTATTAGTCAGATGTTAATACACTAATTGGAGGTTAATAACTTAGTTAACAATAACAAGCGGCGAGCATAAACCGTCTATCGCGCATGCGCCCGCGTATTGTACTACCTACGGCGAGCCAGGTGGCGGTGCATGGCTACGTGAATATAAGAGTATAATAAAATGATTATTTGAAGTAGTGGTAGGCCACAACTTTTATAATGCCCTTGGGGTAAATAGGGTGTTAAAAGTTGGTAACAAATAGTCGGCTAGGGCGGGGGCGGCCTAGCCCTCGCGTCATAGCAACTCGTCTTAAAAAAACCCTCCCTTAACATGACACTGACCAAACAAACATAAATAAATAATGAGATATAATGTACTTACTGGTGAATTCGGGTATTAGGTTCTCCAACTCCCAGGTCTTCAAAAGTTCGATCACTTCCTCCATGGCAAGTCAGGCCTCAAAAGCGTCATAAATGCCACTAACTTCACAGCGAGAAAAACTTTAAGAAGACGATTCTAGGTGTTCGGTGCAATTAAACAGAGGTACCTACTGTACCTAGATGGGTTTCTTTAAATTATCCAAATAGGCCGTATATGCCATGAAGCGCTACTAGCTGACTGACGCCACGCCGCGCCCGCGCGCCTCGGACGCGCCGCGAGAGGGGCGCGGGCGGGGAGCGGGTGTACAGGCGCTCCCCCCTAATACTTTTCTCTTGATTGATTGGATTAATTGATTATTTAATTTAACTATTATGAAAATCGACTTAACAATTAATTCTTAGTAGAATGGAATAAATACAATAACTTGATCATAATGGGATTGAATGTTTTATCTTCGTTGTTCTAAATATTATATGATTAATTGATTGAAATACCAAATCTTACGTAAATCTACAAAGACAAAATAATCAAATGAACTATAAAAATGTTCATAACTATTAACATACTTATCTGTTTTAATGAATTTGTTAAGAATGGATTCAACCTACGTTACATAATTATGCCAACAAGTTAATAATAGATTCAAGGTATATAATTGTTAGGATTAATAACAATACTTCTTTATTAGTTATATCACAGATACACTTATTGTTTTAAGTAATCAGCTTTCTTTGTTTTATATAAGATCGTAATTGTTGTCATTAACTTAACGTCAACTAAGAGAAAACTGCTCTTAGTTGGTCTTCATTTTTTAGAGTGTATAGAGATAGGAAAAATAATCTATAGAGTAAACATATCGAGCATTATGTAAGTATCTAAAGTGTGTTCTAACATTAGATGTTGTCACTCGTAAAATTTTTTATTTTCAAGCGTAGTTAGGTACTTTTTGGCGGCGTTAATAACTAGTGGTTCTGTGAGCTTTAGACCTCGTGAGCATTTTTTTACGTATTCATTCACAGAGGCACCGCCATTTTGAAACTTTTCCAAAAACAGACGCGAATAAAATTATACAATTATCAAACTTGATCACAAAAATTCACGGGAATCTGTTGAGGAATGCGCCTGTAGAAGAGAACAGCTGAACAGGATCGAAATCGTCCATACTTAGACTACGTCTAATTACCTTAGGGCCATGAGCTTATATTTACCACCATCGCTGTTTAATATAACTAAATAATTATTCATAATGCATCTTTACAGAACCCTAGAACATTAATTACAAATTTCACCCCTTCAGCGGCGAATAGAGAAATATTTTAAAGTCCAATCCTTAAAAAAGGAAAGCCCAGTATCGGCACAGACTCAGACGAGTTATTGCACAAAAATGCTAATTCTCAAATCTCGGGCGCGCTTGCAATCGCTTGCCACTTTTTACACTGCCGTCCGATTTTTAGGGTACCGGAGTTACTTTTATCTCACGAACGCGGGTTGGCCATTGTTGTAGTGGTGATACATACGAACTCCTAGACAACGTGAACTTAATAGCTACTACGCTAACGCACACAAGACAATGTGCATGTATAGCTCAAGCTCAACACACCATTGCTCATCCGCGCTCGTGAGATAAAAGTAGGTTATAAAATCCGTTCGTACAAAACTGCAAGGCCAAGTGCTGTCAAATTAACGCAAGCAGAAATCTACCTTACAGTGACAGCTCTAAGTCTAGTTTTGCTTGCGTGCGTTTGACAGAATTTAGCCTTAGAGTTGTCTCCGAACTATACAAGAGTATATATACCTACACGCAGCAAAATTTCGCATTTATTAATAGTACCTAGCTGGCAGCCCTATAGATGAATTATAATGATACAGAAAAAATCCTATTTTTTTTTAAATCAGAATCTCTATACACGTGGTTTTGAGAAAGAGAATAAAAAAATCAAATATTGAGACGAAAATCAAGGTATAATATTAAGTGAAAACCTATTTTTTGTAGAATCAACCAAGGTCCATCCATACCACCAGCAATGCATCCATTGAGTTCCTCTTCCTACCGGCTTCCCCATGCATAAACTACTTAGGGATAGGGGCTAGAGATGTTTAGAGAAACTAAGTATGTTTTCAAAACATTAGAATTCCTTGACCTATAAAGAAAATATAGTTTAAACGATATTGTTATCGATAATGCCACTGCTTGGTGTCTAGTAAAAGGTTGACGAAATGATGACGCATCACCTGCGGTGAAGATCTAAATGGCCCCAAATTATTGTTATTGATCACGAACACAAAGAAATAAGTAAATCTATTCCGAACGTGCAAGAAACTCGTGAGATCCACAACGGAATCCTACCGGATACTACGGAATCCCTATTTTAGTACCGCTACGTACTTACCCGCTCCATCCTTGCTCCACACATCACCTCGGTTTATTTTCAACTCGTGTGTTATCGATATAACGGCCATGTTATTCGATTAACATCGTAGCTCGATTCCAATCGCTGCAGTTTTCTTTAATTATACAATTTAAATTGCGGCCACCACGTATCAGCGCCATCTCGTGCCCGCGCTAGCAATTTTTCAAGATGGCGAACACCGATTAAAAAGCGAATTTATTAATACATACACTACGTTTCTCGCGCTTATGAAACTTGTAAAAAATATGTCGCCATGATAACACAGGTTTATGCGATTTATTCATTAATTCAATTGATTTCTTCCATCGATTCAGCTTTATGATGCGAGTAATAAAATAAATAAAAACCTTCATGAAAGTTGTAGTAGGGAGCATCGTTAGATCGATCCATCATTGCCTCGTTAACACGTCCGTTTTGTTTTTTTTAACCGGCTAGTGTTGTAGCTGCATGTTTTTATTGAATACCGATTCAATGTCGGTAGTAATTGGTCGGGAGTCGGTGTTAACACGATGTTTGACGACTGGGCGGCTAATTATTTTCATGTCGTAGGCGGAGATGGTATCGCTATTACAAAAGAAAACGGATCGTTTTGACGCGATTGTTTTCGAACAATGACTTGTTGGTTTAGTTCCAGATAGCATGTGAGATGTTTAATTTCCGATTTCGTAAGGTATTGTTAATTTGTAACGTATCTTTGGATGCAAATGTGTGTTATCGAGATGGTCGACGTCCTGCGATCGAGATCGGCCGTTATTAGCCATCGTTCGTGGAATGTTGAGAATTAATTTGAAAATAAGCTAGTTTCAAGCACAGTATACTTAATTGCAAGTGCTTAAATTGTTGTTTAAATAGGGTATTAAATAAAGGTAAAAATAAATTATTGTTTACTTGATTAATAAAAGATCTAACGAAAATACTCGGAAAACATCAATTATTAATTTATTTTAGCCAATTGAAAGATTTTATAAGCATAAAGATTTGAACATACCAATTCATACTGTCTTAGTGACGTCACTAAGACAGTGTCTTTACAAACTTCATACTAACAGAGCGTTTTTGACATTTAATAAAAAGTTGCTGATTTGACTATGAGTAAAATACCGTATTAAAATTTTGCATTGGGCAGCACGTAGCAAACGCAACGCGAAAACTAGCGCCTACGCCAGTTATATTTTTGGTAGCAAGTAGACTCCGGGAGCCTTTAGGATACGACGAGCAAACACGCTAGAATGATGATGATCTTCCTTCACACAATGGGAAAATTTGGGTGGGCGAGCGAGCTTTGTTCGGTGCATATTGACGAAGAAAACGACTGTTCCCGGGTGTCGCAAATTAATTAATACTTAGAACTATTTTCGAGAACTCTATTTTTTACGACAAATAAACATGTATAGTGCGCGCCATCCACGACGACGCGCCCCTCCACAGCGCATCTCATACTAATCTAAGCGCAATTGTACGGAACAGGCGGTGGAGAGGCGTCGTCGTGGATGGCGCGCACTATACACATATGTTACTCGTTTCATAGTAATAAGTATAGAATATAGCACCATAAGGAAAATCAAGACTTAACTTTTTATTTTAACTTGACTGTGGCCGAGCCCAATAAAGCGAAGGAGTGCGCGGCTGGAAGGTGGCCTGGGGAAAATCCAGTGGAAACCTCCGACACGACTACGCGGGCGGTTCAAACACTGGAATACTCTAAGAGTTTGCGCTCCAGTGAGATTGGTTGAGTGGCTTCAACCGAATCCGAGGTGTCAGTGGAATCGAGTTACTGGGAGTTTTGTCGCAGGTTCACTAAACCTAAGGCTTAACGTATTTTTGAATACAAAGACTATCAATATGGCCGACTTGCCAACACGATCTTTATCATCGATTGTCGCATAATGTGAATTCCGCAAATCATTACAAAGCGCCGCTATCGCCGCTCGCGCAATCGTATATTAATATTCGATCTTCGGTCGATTCGTATAATTAAAATCGAGATCGATTCGATTGGCGCGGACGTCACGTAGTACATCAGAGGCCCCGCCCACTTTTGACGCCTACGGCGCGTAAGCAACTTTCTTGTTTATTTATCGCGCGATTATCAATCGTTTCGCGCCATATTGGCAGCCATTTTTGTCGAAATGGTAATTATAATGAGTGGTTGAATTTATTGTGTCGATACGGGGAAGTTAAATGTTGCTTACTGGTTTCTGAGTCGACTGCACATCCATACTAATATTATAAATGCGAAAGTGTGTCTGTCTGTCTGTCTGTCTGTCTGTTACCTCTTCACGCTTAAACCGCTGAACAGATTTAGATGAAATTTGGTATGGAGATAGTTTGAGACCCGGGGAAGGACATAGGATACTTTTTATCCTGGAAATAATCCCTTAAACTGATAAATTAGATTCAACTTCCAATCTATGAACCGGATCCATGTTAGGTATTTACAATGCCCACGAAAATTCGTCTCTGCAGAACCAGTGAAAGCCTGACCTCCGAACATGCTCACAGTTTTCACGAATCTCAGGTTCAAGATACAATTGGGACGTATGGTGAGGTGAGTCTAGACATTTGTAAATGTTACGATATTATTTGACGTTTGACATGTCAGAGACGTGTGTCAAGTGTCAATATACAGATCATAGATATAATATAAACTCTTTAGTTATAGATGCGCCAACGAGCGACCGATGCTATGTCTTTCTCATACTTGACTTGCTAATTTTCATACGTAATTTGTACTACCTACGCAATTTGGCCGGTTTGCATGTCCAATGTATTTGCTTATGGAAGTTTGCGTTTTGCCTATAACCCGACCATGAAAAAATGTTCGGTCGGTGATAGGGACAAAACATGCCACTCTTTTCTATTTTCTCTTATAGGAATCGCAATAAGACTCTCTTTCTCTAGCAAAGCGTGTCAGCCCCTTGGTCAGTATACAGATGTCATTCGTTAAAGTTGAAGGAAGCTAATGTAGAACTACACTTGCACAATTTACTAATTTGAGTCTTAAAGTGGCAAGATAAAATAGGTATTTGCATGATTTAGATATGATTTATTTATTCTTTCCACCGTAGTTATAAACTGAGTAAGCCACCACTTGATTATGATGAGCTATTAAGATTGTCGACAAAGACAAGAAAAAGAGGTCGATAGGAGGACAGTAAACGCCTGGAAGAGCTATTGGTCTATGAATCACCCAATGAAAGGCGATCTACCTCTTTCACTTAAACGTAGGCTCATTGGACATGAGCATACTTCCAGTTCTCACCTACGGTGCACAAACTTGGTCTTTGA
Source organism: Cenopis cana (assembly GCA_951800055.1). NCBI lineage: Eukaryota > Metazoa > Arthropoda > Insecta > Lepidoptera > Tortricidae > Cenopis > Cenopis cana. The sequence goes on along the minus strand of OX637477.1, from coordinate 3,005,427 downwards.
CAGAAGCCCAGAAATCCATACTCGGGGTTTGCCAGCGAGCCATGGAGCGCAGCATATTAGGTGTAAAGTTGGTGGATCGAATCCGGAACACCACACTGCGCTCCAAAACTCAAATAGTTGACGTAGCTCGGAAAACAACCCAATTAAAGTGGGACTGGGCTGGACACGTCTACCGGATGCCGAATGAGCTGTGGGCTAAAAAGACCACAGAGTAGATGCCCCACGACTCAAAACGGAGACGCGGTAGACCACGCCGGCGGTGGCGTGATAATTTGGACTCTTTAAAAAGGAGACTGGGCAGATAAACAAGACCGCGAGGAATGGAAAAAAGGGGGAGGCCTTTTCCCAGCAGTGGGACATTTTACGCTCAATAAAATATAATAATTATATAAAGGCTCGGCACCAGACCGGCGCCGCCCCAATTCTTTGTTAGAAACTTCATACTGCAACGCACAGTTAAGGTTTTGTCAAACCAGATGAGTGCGGATGCAGCGGTATGCTTCAGCCATTATCCACTACGTAACGGCATCGCCCCTGCTCGGGACAGGACCACCAGCCATGGTGAACAGACGCAGGCGAAACGGCCTACTTCAAACGTAAAAAGCCCTCAACCAGTGGACACCTCGCGGCAACCGCGGCACCGCCACGCGGCCACCCACCTCGGCGCTGCTGAGGCACGATGCTGTTCCGTGCTTGCGTTGGATTTACGTGAGGTGAGGCCGCGCCGGTCTGGTGCCGAGCTTTAACTATGTGTGTGTCAACCTTTATTATGACAGATTTAGTTCGAATGTCTGTTGCTCTTAGAGCAATTAATAGGTACTATAAATTGCGTATAAAATAAAATTAAATTGAAATACTTTGGCACTTAGAAATATTTATTTGCTAAGATAGCTTTCAAAGTTGTTACTTAAAAATACCAGATATATGGTACTACAGTCTATCTAACCTGTAAGCAGGCTTGCAAATGATTAAAAATTATTTACATTCGTGCTACATTACTTGATGGAATTTTCAGCACCTGCATCATAATGTTCGAAACATTTCACGCTCGCTATGCTCGCGTTTTCGCCTTTTTTTCATCTTTTACTTAATGCGTATGAAGTCTTTTCAGCACTTGCGTCATAACGTTCGAAATTATTTCATCTACGCTACTTAATACGTATCAAGTATTTTCCACACCTTCATCGTAATGTTCGAAATATTTCGTGCTTGCTACGCTCGCGTTTTTATCTACCTATTACACTTGAGGCGTTTGAAGTCTCTTCCGCACGTGCATCATAATTTTCGAAACATTTCGCGCTCGCTACACTCGCGTTTTCGTTTCCATACTTGATGCGTATGAAGTTTTTTCCGCACCTGCATCATATTAATTTTCATCTACGTTACTTGATCTACATCCATATATTAAATCCTCTGTCATGTGTTTCATGCGCGCGCGTTGAGCCGGCGTGCGCAATGTTTAGTGAGATTGCCCGGCCCGCAGTACCTGGTGACGGCGAAATACGGTATAGAAGTTGATATGGACCGAGATCTACGCAGACGAAGTCGCGGGCAAAAGCTAGTACATAGTAAAATCCATAATAGGTATGATGATTTATTTTTTATAGTCTACTAGTTTTTTCCCGCGACTTCGTCCGCGTGGAACTCGTTCATCGCGATAGAATGTAATTGCTAATATACATTTATATCAGGCGCTTGCCAAGTTATCGCTGTTCCATACAAATTTCCACCCCCTTAGGGGATAATTTCCGGGATAAAAAGTATCCTATGTCCTTCCCCGGAGCTCAAACTATCTCCATGCCAAATTTCATCCAATTCGGTCCAGTGGTTTAAGCGTGAAGAGGTAACAGACAGACAGACAGACACACTTTTCATAAAAAGGAAACGGAAGCACCAAGCGATACTTATCTTAAACTTTTTTTTCGGGTAACAAGGGAAGTAGGTACGCTTACATCCACCTTAAAGAACGCAGTCATAATAACACACATGCTCTGCACACATCTTTGACGACTGCTTTAGCTTAGTTGGTAGTGACCCTGCCTACGTAGCTGGAGGTCCCGGGTTCGAATCCCGGCCAGGGCATTTATTTGTGTGATGAGCACGAATATTTGTTCCTGGGTCTTGGATGTTTTCTATGTATTTAAGTATCTATTTATCTATATAAGTATGTATATCGTCGCTTAGTACCCATAGTACAAGCTTTGCTTAGTTTGGGACTAGGTTGATTTGTGTAAGAATGTCCACAAAATATTTATATTTATTTATTATATTTATTTATTGAAGCCGCTCAACCAATCTCACTGGACCGCAAACTCTTAGAGTATTCCAGTGTTTAAACCGCCCACGTGGTCGTGTCAGAGGTTTCTCCTGGATTTTCCCCAGGCCACCCTCCAACCGCGCACTCCCATCGCTTTATTGGGCCCGACCTATAAAGACACAGGTTCAAAAAAATACTCTGCAGTACCTATGTAGGTATTTTGTTGTGTAAGAAGTACAGTCAAGGGCATAAATATGTATACATTTTAGGACCTTATTTCAATGGAATAACGTGAAAAAGTGTATACATATTGGTGCCCTTGACTGTACCTGGTGTTGAGGAAGATCGCCAAAGCGCCCATATGACTCCTAGCTGAACTCTAGGTATCAAATACAACGGGCATGCTTATTTGCCACTGTCGTAGTATGAAACAGACAAAAGTCGCAAAATGCGTGTTCCTTTCGAGTATGTTTGGTACGGAACTCTAAAAAGTGTCATATGTTTTAATAGGGTATTTGACACATGTTAAAATTTATAACACAGTGTCACTTTTTGGATAGTTAGCCATCAAAGTATCACAATAAATCGTGAATCATAAAATTTTACCAAAATCATAAAAAGATATGAATCATCAAAAACTCAGAAAATTACGTATTTTTTTTTTACCGTCCAAAATTCAAATAAAAGTTATCAATGGAATGCTTATGTAAAAATAAAAAATAAATTGTATGGCAACTATGTACCTAAACGCATTATTTTACGACTAAAACAACAAAATACTAATTTTCCTATACAACGGTTGGTCGAATTCTGTGCAAGTGACATCATTTGCCAGGGCCAATTTGTAGGAGCCTTTTTGAGGGCCGCTAGCGTCGAGATAGGTTTATCCCTAATTTTAGCCCTTTATTGTGCTCTAATAGTTGTTGGTCCCATATAGACATTTGATCGTCTCTAAAAACTGGTTCGATTGGCATTATAAAAAAAATTTAGTCAGCGTATTGTTGTACATCCATCTGCAAAATAATAAATATGTAATGTTAGTTGTAATTGTATTGTAATTTCAAACATGCAAGTAAAAGAGCCATCGAGGCCGACTTGCAGAATACATAATTTTAATTTTTTTAATGTTTTTTAGTCACATTTGACGTAAGCACATTGCGCCAGAAACACACATTCCAACAACTAGGAGGGGCGTTCATTTTAACGGTTTTACTGTACAAACCTTCGTCCATCGATTCCAAGTCTGACCAAAATGCTGGCCTTTATCTCGCACAAAGGTTGAGCATTGCCATCCAACGTGGCAATGCGGCCAGCATTTTGGGTACCTACGTTATAGTGCGCGCCATCCACGAAGGCGCGCCCCTCCACAACCCAAGCCGTACAACTGCGCACAGATTAGTATGAGATTCGCTGTGGAGGGGCGCGTCGTCGTGGATGGCGCGCACTATAGCCACTGGCAGCGGTTTTAGATTAGGGGTTTTGTTAGGTTATTTTTATTTTAATCATCATCCTCCTAGCGTTATCCCAGTACAATTGCATCCTGAAGGATGCCTGGAGTCCGCTACCTAATCCCAAGATTTGGCGTAGGCACTAGTTTTTACGAAAGCGACTGCCATCTGACCTTTCAACCCCGAGGGGAAACTAGACCTTATTGGGATTAGGCTTTGTCCAGTGAGTGGGCAACTTGACTGTTAGAAGTTCTCAAGCCGCCCGGAGCCCTCCAACTTGGCTTAACGACTGCTGCCATAGACAGCAACCTGGATCAACGGCTTAACGTGGCTTCCAAAGCACGGGAGCGCTCAGTTAGTAACCACTCAAAGCGGTCACCCATCCAAGTCCTGACCGCTGCCCACGTTGCTTAACCTTAGATACCGCAAGCGGTACGCAGGCGCCGCTGGGCCACGAGCGCTCCTACGCAGGCATTTTAATATGTTATTTTATATTTTGACGATAAATTGAAAGAGTAATTATCCTAATTCCGTACTAATGTCCAAGGTTATTAATCAAGCAAGAGTCGCATGCATGTGTTCGCGGCCATATCGTCGCGTTTTGCATAGATTTAAAAAGTCGATAGTAATGCAAATGTGGCCCCGTGTTTACTTGCGGCGTAGGACGGGTATCGGAGTTTTGTATGTTGCAATGGTAAGGTTTAATTGTTGCTTAAAAAACTATGCCCCTATCTCGTCAATCTCTTAGCCAATAGAGGAATCTCTCTAAAGCTATGTATTCCCTAAAAAAAGGCCCTATCTTATATCCCTCAAAAAACTTAAAACTAGAAAGCTTTTCGACCAGATTTGTGAGATAGAGTTCGGATGAGTGTCTTTAACATTCGAACTGTCAGCGCTTAGGCGAGCCTTTTCAGAACTGGGTCATAAACACTTGAAAAACCGGCCAAGTGCGAGTCGGACTTCGCACATTAAGGATTCCGAACCAACATCAAAAATGGAAAGGAACGACGTGAACCTAAATCTGTTAATTAGGTACGTGAGACGTTCAGGGTTGGGGGGGTCGAGCCGAATCTCATCTTATCTTACTTTTCACGACTCCGCAACTCCCGAATGGTCCTCGAAACATGTCACCCTTAGTGACAATTAATACGTGAGTTTCCCCCAGGCCAATCGCGCACTCCTATCACTTTTTTGGGCTCAGCCAACAAAGCCACAGTCAGGTTTAAAAAAAACTTGAGTTGAACCGTTTTCAGGTAGTAGGGATAAATAAATTAACAAGTAGAAAAGGGTCAGCATTCGAAATATGCGTACATTTTCCCTCATACGATTGCGTGACGGGTGGACGTATGAATCAAAATTTTCAGGAAATTAATGCACAGTCACACGAAAGTACTGCACGGGTTATGGGAGGACACAAGAAAGTACAGACTATAGAATTATAAAAGATTACGGGATATTTACCATGTATATTTGTTTAATCGTATTTCGAATTTAAATAACCATGTGAGCTTGAAATCTTCTAAAGTACAGACCAGTTTGTGATGTCTGTAGAACTAGCTTTTGCCCAACTTCCATTCCCTGTTTTATCCCTACGAGGAATGATTTTCGGGACAAATTGTATCCTGTATGTATTCAGGCAATATACTCATAAACTTTTGCATTAATAATATTAGGATTTAGGTATCTAGTTGAGAGACATGTCAATCATATCTGGAACCGCCTAACTCGGGATGTTCTGTAAGAAGACCGCAGCTATAATGACATGCACCATTACCTACTTGCTCTTTAGGTACCAATACAATACAATACAAATATTCTTCATTGTTTACCAGAAAGAAATAAAACAATTAAGAAACTTAAGCTCTAAAACGGTATACAATTAGCGGTCTTATCGCTAATGAGCGATCTCTTCCAAATAACCTATATGTGGTGTTATGTTCTGTTTGGCGACTAATGTCGCTAGAACTCCCGATGCGCTGTTAAAAGTGAGGTACCTGTACAATATCTACCAATCTGACAACACAACAAATCCTCAATTGAACAAAGGGTCGGTAATGCACGGTAGGTATGATTCCTGAAGTCGACTCAAATAAAATCAACAACTATTCAGTAAACTAGTTTTCCACCATTCGTTCAAGTATTTAGCACGTAAGCACTTTATTTTAAGTAGAGTCATAAGGCTCAAGCGACTGGGCGTGGTCATATTAAAGAAAGAACGATCGCTTCCCACAACTCATGCTGCCCTGGTACTTCCATGACTATAATAAGTATGAAATTTGAGACTTACATTTTGCATTCAATTTTATATTGATTTAAGAGTCCTTATCAACAACAACACCTACATTAATTCGTGATAAATACAAGACAATTTACAAACAATTACATTTTGTCACAACTCAGCGTAATCTGGTGGGGCCAGCGCTGGTCTTCCGTTGTGACACTTGTGACCCATACGCTCCAAAAATGCTCATCTATTTGGGCTACTCGTATTTTCTTTAGTACCTATCTTGACATTTTCTCCGTTACTCTCTTGTACAGGATGATTGCGACCTAATATCGTAGATGTTACATGTATTTTCAGGATTTTTCATTAATATCATTTTCAAACATCGAGCATAATCAAATTTTGTGACAATTCGAATTCAAAACATTTTAAAATTTGTAAGGCCACAAACATACCAGATTTTAAGTTACACATATAAGCACCTACATTTTGCCACACCATACGTATAATAGTCAGAAGAAAGTGTAGTTTTCCCGCAAACTTTATTATGCGTGTAAGTCTAAATACAAAAGCTATTATCAAAAGGCGGTTTAATTTCCCGTTATCTCGGCATCGATCGCTAGTGTTGTTACTATTTTTTTAATTACGTACGAGTATGTTACTACTGTTGATGAATGCCTCTGTAAGAAAAGTAGAAGAAGTGGGGTTGGATGCGGCAGTTTTTTTTAAGTACAACTAATGTTAATGGCAGACAAGCTTACGGTCCAAGATTTTGAACTCTCGCGCTTTGTACACGTAGGTACTTAAAAGATTTGCTCACAAAGGTAACATCAATATCGCGTTAGACCCATGTCCTAGTAAACACGTCTTTTGAAATAATCTTACGTCTGTCTAATGGTAAACAGATTTAACATATGAACGCTTGTTAGATACTTCAAAAGCAAAATAGATTTTGCTCCCTTTTTTTTAACGGTAGGATAAGGGTAGGCGCGGTGATGTGGCCTGTGTCAGGCTACCCATTTAAAACCAGCGGCTTTCCCTCATCGCCTTTGTGAGACGCCGCAGGATTCGCTTGCGCATGCCACCGCTCTGACGTCTGTTGGCAGGGCAGAAATGAAAGATTAAAAAATAGGAGAGCTAAAATGTGTTTAGCTCTTTCTAAATGGGCTTTTTTGCGAATAGAAGACTTGAAAATATATTTTTTGTACCAGCTATATTTTCGTGAAATGCCGTATCCACGTTTCATCCACCCGAACCCGCAAGTACATTTAGCAAGACTTCATGAATATTAACTTTTTCTACATCAATCATACTGCATTACGGCAGTAAATCAAAAAGGCCTCAAGCACCCACTTGTCAGGGTACTTAACGACCTCTTTAACTTTGCAGGGTAGCGATCACACGACGAACCTGTCAGCACGAAAGGTCTTAAGCGCCTATTATTTGAGGACTTTCGTGACCTTTCTGAAGGGACTGTAGAAAGGGTTGGAAAGTAGGTAATTTTTTGTAAGACTTTTGTTAATTTCCCTCCGTTTTTACGGTGATTAGGGAATGTTAATTAGTTATGGATAAGGGTAGGTGCCTAGTTGAAGGTTTTGTTTAGGCGGTATCTTTAGTTGGACATTTTACTAGTTAGATATGTCCATAAAATGCTAAAAATGCTTTGACGGAACAGACAACATCTTTACGGAATAAAATTCAAAAAATTTAAAATTCAAACATTTATTCTGCAAATTGGCCACTAGGGCACTTTTATATGTCATAATGTCAATTTACAATTTAATAAAGTTTTACAGGTACTTATTCGTTTGGCAAGGAACCCTAAACCGGCTTGTCAAATGTCTTTGAGTTTGCCATTGACTATGCCATTCGTTAACGTTATTGCGAAACCCCTAAGTGCGCGTTTACCCAAACGTATGGAAATCCATAGCGCCTGACAAACGCGCGACGTGCTGCGAAATTACGCATCATGTGCGTGAACACGGCCTATATGCCTTTTTTTATTCTATTCCCAGTAAAAATAAAAAAAAACATTTTAACTTTTAAATGTACATACAATAATAGTAGATTATACACCAAGGGGATAAAGCACTGTTTTATGTCACGGGTGCGATTTTGAATCCCGAACGTAACGAAGGACTCCGAATTTTACTCCCGAGCGGAGCGAGGGAGTAATGACTTAATTCCTGAGCGAAGCGAGGGAATTAAGACTGAGTCCTGAGTGTAGTGAGGGATTTAAGCGCGCCCAAGACAAAAACAGTTTTATCCCCGTGGGGTATACTCTACTTTTCTCACCACCTTTGGACAATTTCATGTTATTGAATATGGAATCGAGTATGACTATTTTAAGAAAAAAGTTTTTTTTTTTAATTCTAAATAAATATTAAAAATCTAGTAATCCTTAATTCTAAATCTTGAAATCCTTATCCCTGAATTTTTCGCAAAAAAACATTTTTTTAACTTTAAACTCAAAATAAATATAAAATTTGAAATCCTTGTCCCTGAATTAGTCGAAATCGAGTATAATGACGATTTTTGGCAAAAAAAAAATTTTTTTCTCTTAAAAATCAAAATAAATATAAAATTTGAAATCCTTATCCCTGAATTAGTCGAAAACGAGTATAATGACGATTTTTGGCAAAAAAAATATTTTTTTCTCTTAAAACTCAAAATAAATATAAAATTTGAAATCCTTATCCCTGAATTAGTCGAAAACGAGCATAATGACGATTTTTGGCAAAAAAAAAAATTTTTTCTCTTAAAACTCAAAATAAATATAAAATTTGAAATCCTTACCCCTGAATTAGTCGAAATCGAGTATAATGACAATTTTTTTGCAAAAAATTTTTTTTTTTAACTTAAAATTCAAAATAAAGATATAGTTTTAGTCTTTTTTTTTGAGAAAAATAAAACGGAACTAATATCACGCGCTTATTGACCCGCTACAGGCGGCGGCCGTCGACGCAGTCTTTTGTTTCGAACGCGACGTTCCAAACAAAACACGGAGCTGGTGTGCCACCTCCTCGCCGTCGTGTGGACTTCACGAAATTAGACTTTAAAGACATATCAATAAGAACTATCAGAACTCAAATGAAATTATTACCCGGCGGGTAATAATTTGAAATTATAACCCGCTAAAACCAAGGGGCACGTGTAATGATTTGCTTTCCGAAAGGTTTGTATGATATATAATTGAGCAAAATCGAGCAGGTGGTGTGAAAAACATGTTATAGTGTTGTAGCAAATGAGTGGCGGACAATATTCCATACATTACCGGGTATCTGCCGCGACGACATCAAGATTTATTCCTCATGCTCGGGACATGCCCACTACAAGGAAATGTTTATCTTCGCCGCTTACCAACGTTTTTGCCGCACGTTCCCATCATCTTACGACACGGGATATTATTACCTAATATAAGATCTCAAGCTCAGATTCAGATTAATGTGGCGGAGTTTCTCCGATATTGAAAGTGAGAGACCTGCGTATGTAACCAGCTGGTTGTCTCCTTCTTTTGTAGAAAAATTCATAGAATGTATTATTTCGCAGAATTTTCTAAGGTCCGACCGAGAACACCTTTTTTGTCTCGGCCGAGACCGAGACCGAGACCGAGAATAAATTAAATTCTCGGCCGAGACCGAGACCGAGAATTTGAAAATGTTAGAAAAAACTCCAATCTGTAGTAATGTTTTATTTATTTAGTGATCAAAATGAAATAAATCGATGTTGTAAGTTAAAAAACCGGCCAAGTGCGTGTCGGGCCTCGCGCAATGTAGGGTTCCGTAGTCGTCCACCCGTTACAAATGTGGACTAAAAAGGTTGCAAACGCTTATTTACTATCTTTGACAGAATTAACAACATTACCTAAGGTATCAATGGAAATTGTACGAAAGTTTGCTTTTACAAAGTACATTTCTGAAGTTCGACTATTACTCGTTAACTAGTAATGTCTACTTAGCTGTGATAGTTTTCCTTTTAAATTCATCGTATATACTATTACCATGATTTTTTTCACATGCCTAGTAGCCACCGTTTAGCTGGCAGGGGGGGGGGGGGGGGGGGGACACTTGACCATAACAAAAATTATCACTTCAAAGCTTAATATCACGCCAACCAATTCTTTAATCAAAAAATGCTTTTAGAAACCTTATAATATTTTTGAAAGAGCTGATACCCTACACGATGGGGTTTGGAAGAAAAAAAATGCTCTTCCAGTTTACATGTAGGGGAGGTAACCTAAAAAAATTTTTTTTAAAGATTTTATTCTACCGTTTTGTCGGTGTTATTAATATGTATACTCATACCAAATTACAGCTTTCTAGCACTAACGGTTACTGAGAAAACCAGGGGACAGACGGACGGACGGACGGACATGGCAAAACTATAAGGGTTCCTTGTTTACTACGGAACCCTAATCACTCGAAAGCTTAACACTACGCTGTATATACTAAATACGCTCTTCGTTAACAATTTCGGCAGTGTCATAATTGGTTAGAAAAGTACATAATCAACATCGCGAAAATCAATGGTGAACAAAACTGCCAGCCAATAGATCACCCCGTGCGGCTCCACAGGCGTGTCAAATTCACCAATCTTAGATCGTAGAATAGTCTCGGCTACGGCCGAGAATCTCGACTCGTTTTGGCCGAGACCGAGACCGAGTTCTCGGTTCGAATTTTGGCCGAGAATAGCCGAGACCGAGACCGAGATCTCGGTCGGACCTTAGAATTTTCCTGTTTAAAATAGGAAATTAACACAAAGAATTAGAAAATAGTCCTTAGGTCATGTCCCTTGCTCACCATGCCTCAATTGCGAAGTCCAGGGTTCATGCCGCAAGCACACACACGGATTCACACACGAAACAATACTTTAGGTATTTGACATCACAGGTAGGAGCGACATACGCCTTAGGTGACTTCCTGACTTGGCGGGGCAGGATCGATATGCGACATTTTCTTCTTTGACGTAAACTTACTGACGTCGCAAAGATTCTCACTTGACATAATACTGTCAGTATTACGTTTGCGCAGTAGTAATATCATGCGCAGAAGCGGAGCAGTACCGCCTTCGCATCGTCCCGCTACCGCGCATCCCGCGCCAGTCAGGAAGCACTCATTTAAATGTAGGGGAGTAGTAAAAAATGGTATCGCGTCGACTGGCAGCTGACACTGACATTTGACACTTTTCTCATATCGTACTGCCTCCACACCGACAAATCAGGAAGTCGCCTATTCGAATGTAAGCCAAGGGTCGACTGTCTTTCAATCGTCATTAGAAGCGCGATGCGCCCGGGACGCGAGGAGGGGGTCGGGCATTTAAATTGTTTATTGAACATTTCCTTTCATAGACTTTTTTTCAGAAACCGTTACCTAAAATACCATTTTGTAGAACCCAATTAGATCTACCAAAAAAGTAGGTTAGGTTAGAGCTACGACCCTTGCGTAAAAAAATGTTTTCTATGAAATTAAAATTCTCTGAAATAATACACCTATGGAACTTCTGTCTGCGAAACAAAGTACAACCCTCCAGCTGTCGACACAACGAATCCTCAAGTCAATAACGGGTCCAAGGCTACAGGTGTCTGCTTACCATTTGCCATCAGACGGGCCGTGTGCTTTTTTGCCACCGTTGTAGGTAGTTCAAAAAAAACGTCATAATCAAAAGCAATAAAACCCATTTTCGTAATAAAACCCATATTATCGTAGTACAATGGGGTTTTAGAAGAACCAAGCACAGTAATCCGTAGCCCATGGACTCCAGAAGAATCAGTAGCGCGTTGCCGACCCACTATTGAGTTGACGATTCGTTGTGTTGACAGCTGGAGGGTTGTACTTCGTTTCGCAGACAGAAGTTTCATAGATGTATTGTTTCGCAGAATTTTCACTTCATAGAAAACATTTTTATCGTAGTAGTATCATATTATCGTAGTACAATGGACCCTCGGCCAACGTTCGCGACACGGGGTGATAGCGGAATCGAACCCGCGATATGTTAATGCCAGTCCGATCGTGACGCACGCCCGTCCGGCTCTTCATCGCCATCTGATACCCGCTAATACTAAATATATTTTACTGAAGATTAGGGTAGTGTACAACAATCCTTACTTTTTTTGCCTTTTACTCCACAGCACTATGATAGGTTTGGTTAAGTATCCTAAACTTCGCAAAAAAGGACACTGGGCTGAAAATTGCATGGACATATGTCGACCGTATTGCTGTTGTATTACGTTTGAAATATGTTTGTGCAAGTTTGCAGCCCAGGGGGCCGATTTTTGAGTATCGAACGCTCGACTTTTCGCTCGAGATCTGTCAAAAAAACTATGACGTTTTGACAGATGTCGAGTGAAAAGTCGAGCGTTCGACACTCAAAAATCGGCCCCCAGCCCTTGGTACAAAATAAATAAATATAAATAGTTTTGGACAATCTTACACAAATCAACCTAGTCCCAAACTAAGCAAAGCTTGTACTATGGGTACTAAGCGACGATATACATACTTATATAGATAAATAAATACTTAAATACATAGAAGACATCCAAGACCCAAGAACAAATATTCGTGTTCATCACACAAATAAATGCCCCGGCCGGGATTCGAACCCGGGACCTCCAGCTTCGTAGGCAGGGTCACTACCAACTAAGCTAAGGCGGTCGTCGCAAAAATACATAAATTACTAAATATCCGGCCCGAAGGACCATCTTAAGCTGCGTAAAATCTATGATGGATTATAATTTTTGGTTCATTGTATTGTACTGAAATATCGCGTCAAAACATTGTACAGTTATTTTATTGTCACATCACACTTGTTACTCCAAGCCAAGATAACGTCTGTTAACCACACGAAACAAACATTATGTTACTTCGACGTTACGCAACAAAAACAAAGCATAAAAAACAAAACAGGAGCGATCGAATTTCAAGCGTTCTCATTTCGAATTAAACACCCTGTCTTTACCACATGACAGATGAACTAACACAGCATCAAGATGCCAACATAGATAATCTAGCAGTCCGTCAACCTTTGTCTATAGTGTTGGTTTATTTTTATCTGGCAACACTGGTTAATGGCGTCCGAGTTGTACTGACGCTAAGTTGACAGCGCGTATTTTTGTGAGTAGGTGGTAACAATGATGTTTTTGAGTTTGCTTTTCGGCTTTGACGTAAAATGAAATGAAAACTTTCACATTAAGGCTGGGTTGCACCAAACCGTCTGTAATCGTAAGCGGTGTTCGTCAAATCTGATTGTATGGAAAGTTTGACAAGTTTCTATGGGATGACAGCTGCCGGCGCCATATTTGACGATGACCGGTCTGTGTTCGTACGTTGGTGCAACTGGCACTAAGGGTCGGTTGCACCAAACCGTCTGTAATCGTAAGCAGTGTTCGTCAAATCTGATTGTATGGAAAGTTTGACAAGTTTCTATGGGATGACAGCTGCCGGCGCCATATTTGACGATGACCGGTCTGTGTTCGTACGTTGGTGCAACTGGCACTAAGAGTAAAGATTAAAATCTGTTAGTATGGCTAATTTGACAGTTCTTCATATGAGATTACAGGTGCCTGCGCCATATTTAACGATTACCGCTCAGTAAAGCGTGGTCGATGCGACGCTCTAATAGGTTACTAAATAGTGCTCTCCTTTCGGCTCGATTCATTTAGTTCCCATAATTACCGCAAAGATCCGCCGATACTCGCGGAGTGACAAGTCAATGCCGGTACTATGCTGAGCAATCACTTATTTCACTTGCGATATCGCTCTACGTTTTAAAATTAGTAAACCCTAAGCCGGTAATAATTGGCGTTTAATGAAAAACGATTGAAACCGCCGGACAGTGACAGCATCGTTCAACTAGGTTGTGTAAGCTTGTTATTAGGTTACTTTACTACCTAGACATCAGAGCACATTGTTACTTGCTAGAGTGGGATAACATGTGTCGGTGTTTTCGCTGTCAAACGTTGTGTTGTCAAGTGTCGATATTTCAAAAGTTTAACGCAACTGGAAATAATGGGTTTTGGCAGGATTATTATACCTAAGGGCGGGGTGAATTTTAACTTTTTAAATTTGGGCGCATTCTTAAATATTCCCGTGTTCGTTTTTCAAACAAAATACGTCTCTTTCCGAGCATGTTTGAGAAAACTCTATACTTAACATTATATTCTATGCAATAAGAGCATATGTAAGTGTCATACTCAAAGTAATGTTAATTTACTGGTACATAAGTACCTACTAGGTACTAAGTACCTATCAAGTATTGTGTGTCAGGGCCTATGACCAGCGCTGCCTTTGATTACGACCCAAAAAGGGCACTAACACTAATCACAGTTATGAAACCGTTGACAGAAAGAGATCATTCACAATGGTATGACTATAACACCATGCATAATACATGTAATGTTTTATTTATGAACTTTTATCGCGGTGTTATCGGGGAATCAATTTCATGCGAGCGTATTTGACATTTGAAATTTGAACGCATTACTATTGGATGTCTCGTCTCGTTACATTTGAATTTCGAACACGAGGCATCGTTAGGTACTATCACCAACACAGCTGACCATTTTATGTTCATAATAATAAGGGTCACAAATAGTCAGTTATAAAAAAAAACTATTTTGGCGTTTGCACGGTCTGTATCGCATCCTCTGTTTACGGTCTCCATTCATTATTGTAATTTGGGGTGATGGGGTAAATTTTCATCATCATCCTCCTAGCGTTATCCCAGTACAGTGTCATCCTGAAGGATGCCTGGGGTCCGCTACCTAATGCCAAGATTTGGCGTTGGCACTAGTTTTTACGAAAGCGACTGCCATCCGACCTTCCAACCCGGAGGGGAAACTAGACCTTATTGGGATTAGGCTTTGTCAAGTGAGTGGGCAACTTGACTGTTAGAAGTTCTCAAGCCACCCGAAGGCCTCCAACTTGGCTTAACGACTTCTGCCATAGACAGCAACCGGGATCAACCGCTTAACGTGCCTTCCAAAGCACGGGAGCGCTCAGTTAGTAACCACTCAAAACGGTCACCCATCCAAGTCCTGACCACTGCCCACGTTTCTTAACCTTACGTAAGCGGTACGCAGGCGCCGCTGGGCCACGAGGGCATGGGGTAAATTTTAAATGGGATAATTTTAAGCACTAATAAGAGAGAGTACTTTTATCTCACGAGCGCGAGTGAGCCATGGTTCTGTGTTTAGCTACATGCACATTGTCTATGTGTGGGTCAGTGTAGGAGCTATGAGTTGGTGAAGGTAGAAGACAGCCTACCGAAACGAACACGTTTGCGTTTATTCTCATTAATTTCTATGGCAATAAATAGTTACCAACTTACCATCTAAGGCCACCAGATGCGCTGCTCGCGTTGCCTTACAAAACGAGACTAACCACAAAAGCGTTTGTTTGTGTTTTGTTTAAAAAAAAACTTATACTAGAAGTAGGTAGGTACAGTAGCCAATTGAACTCCAAATCGACTTGCATTTCGTATCGTATAACATGCGATGATATATAGTAGGGGTTATCACAAAGTTGGTGATCGCTCACGGTCAGATGGCTATCTGGAGATTGTGACGCGGCCGATGCACGACTATTTTAATTGGGGCTCGATGCCACAGATAAAAAACAAGATGGCAGCCAAGACACGTGTTCGGTGTTCGACATGCCCGCTTCAATGAGGTTTGGGATGTAAGCGGTGTAACATGAATGAAATTAATCGCTTAAAAGTTACTTCTGGTTTATATTATATCAAATAGGGGCCTGAAAATGCGGCGAAATGGTTCCAGTAAAGGATGGTACGGCAGTGTTTGCTTCGCGCTCGACTTGGCGGGGGCACTACCGTGCCCCCAGATCTTTGACTTTTTATACCTTGCACAATTTGAGTTGAGATTTTATTTTCTGTGCGAATAAAAATGAGTGAATTTGAGATCTGTATCACGACGTGGCTGCCATATCTATTGGACACACCAGGTTTTGTAGATCCGTTGAACCAAATATTCGATCATATTTTGGTAATAGGTACAATACATTATTTATTTAAGGAGAACCATCACCTAAATTTACACAGATTGCAGCTTAATTAGAAATACAGAGCTCACGTTTAGATACATTTTATTACAACATAAAAACATACGCTTAAGTAACACACACAACGTTACAACCCATACAAAAAAAGATATATTAGAACTGTTACGTTTTTGACATAATAACCACAAACACGGATGATTGCGTTTAAGTGTGTCGGGCATATAGCTTTCGTCCCTCTCGTACTTACATACTTGACAGCAGACAGGGATAAATGCTACTCGTGTCTCGTGTATGTCCGACATATAAGCGATCATCTTGGCCCCTCAGAGGAGTCAGAGGGTCTAAGATGATCGCGTATTCCGTCACGTTTTATGGCCGAAATGTATGAAAACGTCACATAAAACATCACGGTTTATGCGATCATCAGGATTATAATATAAAACTGAGCCTTACTGATTAATACAACCAATCGACGTTCCATATTATGTAAAGTTATCAGTGTTAAAAACCCCACCCAGCGTCCCAACAACAAGCCAACCAATGTGAATTCGGTTTCAAAGCTATACGTTTAATCAGATAGGTATCCTTACCTAATGCCTACACGGAAAAAGTTGCAGAAAAATTATACAAATATTGGCAACGTCAACGTCTCAGTGAAGAGGTAATTAGTTTGTTATAAATTTTATATAATTCAGTATAATGGAACGTTAATAAAATATTAATCTTATTAATAACTGAATAGTTACCTCGGTACATTGAGTATAAAGCCTCTCCCGCGCCTTGAATAATCTTTACATTATTCTATAATTTCAGAATAACGTACTTGAACGCTGAGTTATTGCGATTGCAAACATGTCTGCTCCCACGAGATGCATGGCGCAACAAAGACTTTGATAATTCTATGACTAGTCGAAACTATGCGGGCGAATTATGCATCGCATGCTTCTCTCATTTAAAGCCTTCGCTGACATGTTTATAAAGACAAAGGTTACAGATGAATATCATTTTAACGTTAACGAAACGGGCGCCCGCGCGCGGCTAAACGACGCCCAGTCACGCCATCTATCTGATTCTACGTACAACCTTTCACCGAACAATCGCTTTATAACTTATTTAGCGAACGCTAACGAACTCCGATAACTCGAGTATGACGGCGCATACGTCGATGTAATGGCGGGCAATCCGACCAATCGCCGCGCGTTAGGATAGCGTGACCCGAACGCAATCCGATCCGAGTTGTATTCGTTAACCGGGAGATGGCGCGCGCCCAATCGTCGCGTCCATCGCGCTGTCGTGCCCATATAATGATCTTCACAGGACCAGGAGAATGAAGTTGAGCCTCTCATTAATTGGCGTTTTGAGAGATCGCTGCGCGAAAGATAGGTTAATTCCTCGCTCGCTCGAGATCCTTGTCGCTCAAAAAGGAAGGTGAGCGCGCGTTTTCTGGAAATCAGATCCAATTACATGAGCCCGTTAAGTTTTTGTTCTGTTTGCGCGATATTGATGGACTAGGGAGCTATTATCTGCGAACATTTCTCGCATTTGTTAACATGTACTGCCCCACCCACGCGGAGACATTTACATAGCGCGGGCACGTCTCAATTAGGAGCGTAATGTATGCCTCGACTCAGGCTCGGATCTGACTGACGGCGACTGATAGCGCGAAACGTGACGAGTGACGACTATCACCCGCTTCACCGACACTAATAGGAGCCGATATTGAGTTGGATACTTTTTGTTTGCATATCCATTAGCGACTATCCGCCCGTTGACTCCTTAATAAATTATGTAAATGTTATTTGTTGTTTTTCAGGTGAGGACGAGGAATGGGGAAACGAGAGCGAGGCGATGCCAGGAGAACCTCGCACGCCAAGCTCAGGGGGAGAGCGGGCCGCATCGAGCGGCGGCGCGTCGCCGGCGTCGGCGTCCGCCGGCTCCCCGGCCGCCTCCCCGCCGCGTCTGCGCCTCAACACAAGCCTTGCCACTGACCCCGCGTTAGCACCTTCCGCAACGCCCGTGAAGCGCGAACTCCCATCGCCGTCTCCCCCGGCGCTGCCAGCCACAACGCAAGCGCAAGCCAGAGACTATCTCGCCCTTACAGCGGCGGCGTTCCCTGCGCTCTTCCCTGTCGCACCAACGGGCTACATGTGCACGCCATGCGGCATCCGTTACTCTTCACTAAGCACGCTGCAAGCGCATCAGGAGCACTATTGCTCGAACAGACGGCCGAAGCCGTCCGAATCAGCGGAACCGGGCGCTGATGCCGCCGGCGATGAATCGAGCAGCGACGCAAAGACTCCGCGACGTACAGGAAAGCAATACGCTTGCACCTACTGCTCTTACAGTGCTGATAAGAAAGTCAGTCTCAACAGACATATGCGCATGCATTCCTCATCTCCAGTCAGTAGCGGGACGCCTGCGCCAACACCTACTTCTAACGGAGAAGCAACCGAAGGCCAACCGTCGCCTGACCGGTACTGCGCTGACTGCGATATCAGGTTCAGCTCGATACAGACTTATCGGGCTCATAAGACACATTACTGCAGCACGAGGCAGGTGGTGAAGCCTGCCTTAGCTTCAGCAAGAGGGAGCTCGGTGACATCGGGGTCTGCACCTCCTTCACCTGGCGCCACCCCGCCAGCTCAGAACCAATATGCGCTAGCCCTGCCTACGAATCCCATACTCATCGTCCCGTATTCACTGCTTCGGGGCGCAAGCACGCTCCCAGGCACAACTCTGCCTGATCCCGACACGCCATGCTTTTTACTACCAAACGGCACATTCCAGCCGCTAAGCCGAGCCATACCAAATATGAATTCCGATGGAAAAGAAGCTGAAGTCTTAAAGTCAGCAAATCGGCCTCGCGAGCCTTTGAAAGATGGAGGCACGCCTTTGGATTTAAGCGTACGACGGACGCCCGAGTCAGTTGGGACTGATGAGCATGAAAAGGAAAATAGACTGAGATCTGCGACCCCAGAACAGATTGTCTGCGCGCCTTCACTGCCAGGGTCTCCAGGCACACCGTCGCCACAACGTCGATCCTCGTCTCCCAGCGGAGAGAGTTCACCAAAGCGCCGAAGACGGGACTCTAGAGGGCCAACGCCGAAACCCCCAAGCGTCCCTTCTCCCCCCGAAGGCAAGTTCACCCCGGTTGTGCCGCCCGCAATTCTGCCCCCCGCTCTAGCCATGCGCCTCGCCTCAGAACTGCCTCTCGCAGCAGCCTCCCCACAAGTCCTAGTCAAGCAAGGCGTCTCAAAATGCAAAGAATGCAACATCGTCTTCTGCAAATACGAGAACTATCGTGTTCACAAGCAGCACTATTGTTCCGCGGGCGGGGAGGAGCGAGCTAGTCCGGCGCCGCCTGAACCGGGTCCGCCGCCACAATACCGCCAGCTTTACTGTCTCGCCTGCGGGATCCACTTCAGTTCCCTGGATAATCTCACGACGCATCAGAGTTTTTACTGCACGAAGCGGGAAACGCGTTCACCGAGGACGGTTCCTGAAGCTCCAAGGCCGTCATCTGGATCGGAAGGCGGGTGGAAGTGTCCGTGCTGTGACGTGGTGTCTCCAACGGCGGCCGCTGCGCAGCGTCATATGGAGGCCCACGCCGGCGTCAAGGCCTTCCGCTGCACCATCTGCCGCTACCGCGGGAACACGCTGCGCGGGATGCGCACGCACATACGAATGCATTTCCCGAAGAAGCCTGCTGATTTGCAGGTAAGTTGTGATCTCTGTATAAAACGTACTATAACATTTAACTGGAAGGTCTGGAACACCTCGTACACTCTAGTCATTTCTACCGTACATTCGAGTTTATAAGTAAGTTTATGTGTGCTCCAGTGGCGGCGCGTCAAATATATTCTTAGGGAAGCCGGAAATAATTTGCCTTTCTTATTCTTCATGAGCCGTAGTAAAAAACCTGGACTGGTTGAAAATTAGGCAAGCCGGTGGGAATCGAGTTGTATGGAAGCTCCGCCACTGGTGTGCTCCCCAAGTTAACAAAATATCTTAGCAACCATGCTCACATTTACTACTTAGGTACTCGCATAAACTCTTGTTCACATTTTTTTACCTCTGTCTGCTGTGCACATATTTTCGACCTCGACTGTACTTATTAATCAAAAATAATTTACTGGATCCTCATCTCCATTAGCGGACTGACGCCATTAGTTACGCACGCATTATTGTACCATTTGCTCCTGAAAAAAAAATCCAATTTGACAGGATGAAACTAAGTTAGCTACCATTACCTATCTCTTAAACTACTTAAAAAAAGGAGGAGTTTCTAGTTTGTATTTTTTGTATATACCTACCTAATGTATGTTACTCAATTTACATACCTACTGCAGTGGCATGTGATTACTTAGCGTTGTGTTATTTACCTACATAATTAGGTTTTGTAAAACGCTGGTTTCACTTGATTTCTTTTTGTTTCTTATACTGTCCACATAAAATTGACCATAGTATATCTTCGAATTAACAGACAAATCATAATGTTATTTTTTTAAATTTCAGGAGGAAAGCTACATAGCCTGCGTAGTCGAGGAGGAAAGTCGCGAGACAACCTCCCCCTCCCCCGCCGTCGGCGAACGCGTGCACCGCTGCAACTCCTGCGCCTACACCTCCACCTACCGCGGCAACGTTGTCCGCCACGCCCGCCTCGTCCACGCCACCGACGACCCAGAACCAGAAGAAACTTCCCCCATCCCCGTCGCAGACATCAAAAAGGAGCCAGAGACAGAGATGGAGGAAACACCCAACTATTGCAAGTCCTGCGATATCTCTTTCAAATACGTTAACACTTATAAGGCGCATAAGCAGTTTTATTGCACGGCCAATAACCAAGATGCTGCGGCGAATAATAATGTGCCGCCGGCGCTGCCAACCGCGCGGGTCAACGAAGTGCTATGAACGTTGAGTTGAATTTTGAATTTCGAAGCGTTCAAGTTCGGCTTTCAACTCTGGTCAGTTGACAATAGAGGTGATTATCGTATGGATTTAGATTAGACCAGTCATAGATAGGTCTTTGAAATTAGTAGTAAAGAAACTATCGGGTAGCAACTCAATGTTGACGCAATAACTATACGTTAAAGGGAGAATTAGTGTATTTCCATCTCGTTTTAACTTTCTGCGTTTTTCTCTGCAGAGTTGCGGCTCGAATGCGCTTGGTTATAAACATGTATGAATCGTATCTAAAACTTTTGGATCTATATATTAAAATCATGTGCAATAATTGAATTAATCGATATACTATACTGCATATCAACGCCAAATTTAACGGTTTGAATTTAAATTTGAGTGGTATAATGGCTTATGTAAATAGCTCTCAAAATATAGTTTTTTGTTATTGTTATGTAAAATTAAAGTTAATCGTGTATGTATTAGTTAACGTTAAAAACTACCAAATTGTACATATTATAGTATGTGTAAAGATATTATTACATCGTAACGAAATTTTATTACCATTTGTTCTAAGCAATTGTTCTTAATTTGTTGTTTATTTTGTTTAATATTATTACTAGGGAACTGAGTATTTAATGACGTACTCGATACAGGTACTTTATTTACGTACTAGTGCTATAGCTATCGGCAAACTTAAGGAAATGGTCTCTATAATCCGAATGGCATTTTTCAGTATGAATTTATAGCCATAATAACATTGGTGATACAAAACCATGGATAAACTGGGTTTTAAATATCAGTCATTATAAGAGGCAAGTAAATAAATATCCTATCAAATTTGTTGAACCTACAAAAAGCCTAGTCTTATCTGTAACGGACTTAATCATGAGTTTTGGATATCAGCGCCATCTATAATCGAGTTAGCTGCACCAAGAGTTTTTTTTTTTCTATTCTAATACTGGAATCTAGTTGGTACATCGTTTACCGTGTTTCTTTTCTTCATATAAATTTTGTCAAGTCAAGCCCATAACTCAGGATTGTCTCAGAATTTTAATACATTGTTTCACTACATATATATTCACTGTTTTTCATCCGAAATAAAAACGTGTTTTTTCGCTTTCAAAATTTTGCTTATGAGATCAATTCATTATTTCAATGTGAAAGAAACAGTAAAATAATGTGATTTAAATACTTGAAATCTGTACACTGCGTCAAATTTTCATATATAAATTTTCATGTATCATTTGATACAAACTGTATATTAAATTACAAATTTATGTATTTAATCCCGATAGTCTAACAAACTTAGTTAGAACGTTCCTTTTCACGCATCAATTTAAGAAAGCATTTGAATTATAAATAAGAAATTAAGATAAAATACCATGTTTTGCCAATGCCAAAGCATCGCTAGCGTATCGTAATGCATTTATAGCTATCTCACTAATATAGTTATAGGATAATAAACACAAGACTTATCTTTAGACGTATTGTAAATTGTCACTGTGTTGTCTCGAAATATATGTTTGAGTTCAGGATTATAATTCATCTCATCATAAATATTATAATGTAACCGAATTTAGTCCCGTTATAAGGTAAAATTACTAGTGCTCGACGCTGCACTAGTATTCGAAATGGGCACTTTATGTCGAAGTGATAAGGCTTAAATTCGAATAAAGGAATAATCTTCGTTGTTCGAATTTAACCTTGACTTTGACATAAGGTGTCCATGTCGAATACTAGTACAGCGTCGAGCAAAAGTACTTTTTACCTTATTGCTTTTAAAATAGCTTGGGAACGGTACGTGACAGATGTCATCCCAATACAAATCCTGTCATGTTTGACGTTTTAAGGTTATAGTTATATTGTACGGAGATGAAAATGTCACCAAAACCAAGCTATTTTAAAAACACCGTGGTAACAGTTAAGATCCATGCTCATTATGATTAAAAACACAGTTCATTACACTATGTAAGTGAATAACTGTAACGTAAATCCATTTAATTGTGAATTGAAACAATATGGAGAGATGGATGTAGTAAATATAATTTTCCATCACTATAGTTGAGCCATTGAATAATGACCATATATCGATGTTTTACGTCTGTTTTTTTTACATTTTCTCGAGAGGTTGATAGCGCTTTTACTAAAAATATGTGATCTACGATCTTTATAGCGATTTTTCTAATATATTTTCTTGCTGCCAACCTCTAAAAATTATCTTTACTGTAGTAGATTTATTTTACTTATTTGGTAAAACAAATTATAACCTCAAAATTTTAGTTACTCAGTTCTAGTTCACTTATTTTAGCCGGACTATAGCGTAACAACATTTATGTCACACCTGACCATAAAGCGGCAATTACCGCACGCTCCGCGCGCGGGAAATCCCACTTCCTGGCCAGGGGGTGACATAAAATTTTGTACTTAACACGGGCGGTAATAAAGAAAGCCTCAGATCGCATATTTATCGCCCTTGCCTTCGGCTCGGGCGTCAAATACCTGCGATCTGAGACATTCTTTGTTTTACCGCCCTTGTTAAGTAATGTACTATATTGTTATAATTTGGCATCCAGTAACAAACCACTGGAAGGCTACAAACGACATCAAGCGTGACTTTTTTAAAGTATTTTTGCCTCTTTTTAACAAAGGGCATCTGTGAACTAGAGTGATTAGATGAACTATATGGTTGACTTTCGTCGACACCTCTTTAATTGGTCCAGTATTTTAGTGGCCGAAACTGTTTGAGTATTTCTGACGCAAAAAAAAACTTCAGAGAATTTAGTAGTTTTTTTGCTTGTACTATAAATTTTACTGATCTTGAGGTTATAATTAAAACGTGTTTTACCAGACGATGTAAGCATGAATCGGCACATGTATTACTCAGTTCATATATAGCAAGTTCCTTGTAAAATACACCTTAATCCGTTGAAATATAATTCACATTTGCGTGTTACGGTGGTCACAGAGTAACGTAAATCATGACATTGTTACGAATTGCATCTGATAACGTGCCATAATCTGTGTTCTCAGAAATAGTTGTTAATTTTAGACATCTCGAATAACTGAAACTGGACCTTGTGTTTCATGAGAATAAAGGATAGTATTCAATGCTTTTTAATATTTCCGTTTCACATACGTACAATATGAGATATTGCGTTTTTTTTAATCAGTTTCTTACATGTACGATCAACCAGTTTGATTTTAAGGCCATATCGTACTCCTGTCTCAGTGAAAATGTGTTGACACAGCCGCTAGAGATCTCGTTATGATGTAACTGTGACAAGGGTACGAAGTGCCACAGAAAAAAATCAGGTTGACTGTATATTTTAAAGTTACAATTCCATATTAAAAGGAGCATTGTGTGAATTTAACGCAATGCTATTGTAGTACAGTCGCCATCAGATATATCGGAGCGAACGAGATGCTCACACTATCTTAACACGACTGTATTGTCAAGGCGTTAAAGTGCATGTTCGGATATTTTTGAGTACCCTGAAGAGTACAGATATATATGATGGCGACTGTACTCACTTATGAAATTTGGATTGCTAAAATATTTCTACTGCATTTGTCACCGTTAGGTTACACGCTTAGGTACAACTAAAGGGCTGTAACAACATAATCCGAAGACCGGTCTTCGGATTATTTTGTTACGGAGATATACGATCTTCAACCTTCCGGTGTCCGCGGTAGCCCCGTTTTTAAAGTTCTTGTTTTTAAAGTTAACTCATAAAACGCAAGGTACCAGTCGTAAGGTGTAAAACTAATAAAAACACATCAATTTATTTCACAATTCCACTTGTAATTAAATATCGACTTAGAGGCATTGTAATAAGATAACTTTTTGGGTGTCATTGTGAAATAAGTTCTATTATAAGATATTCTTAAGATGTTGATTAAGAGTGGTTCTATAGTATTTTAATCAAGTAATTATCTTTCACTAAGTCGCGGGCGAGTTAAAATTATTAATGGTAACAAATGTTCCTACTAACATTGGTAGGAGTCAAAAGGGAATAAGAGCGAGTTTACCTTGCTGTTAATAATGGGGAGATTTACCAACGCTGGTACTCCCAGACCAAAAAGCATGGTTAGGTAATTATTGTGGAAGGGAAATATTTGTGTAAAATACTAGAGAAACACCCTAAAGTGATAATACATGTAATTATGAATCATTAACATGAGTACGCCTACAATGATATTGTAAAATACGCCAGACAATAAATTATTTATCACATATTAATGATTTGTTTTCTTTTTAACATAAGGTTGCCACACGAAGCCCTACATGTACGCTACAAATATATACCTACCTACCCTATATGTCTTAGCTTCGATAAAAATGCTTTCGTATGTCCGGATTTCCGTTTGTCCTCCTCTACAGCGTTTCGCAACCGATTTTCGTGAAATTTTGTGAGCTGTGCCCTGTGCCCTTACCATGAGTTTGCATTACCGTACTCGCTAGCGACTGCGTAAAGGCAATCGGCACACTTAATCGTTTACGCACTCGCTAGCAAGTACGGTAATGCAAACTCATGATAAGGGCACAGGGCACAGCTCACAAAATTTCACGAGAAACGGTTGAGAAACGCTGTAGAGGAGGACAAACGGAAACCCGGACATACGAAAGCATTTTTGTCGAAGCTAAAACAGAGACCTTCCTTTCACTCGGTCAATGAGTTACTATTTCGGTAAACTTCGTTGTTGTTAATACGATAAACCATAAAAAATACGAGAAAACGGAGTTACAGATCGAAGGTCATTGGGAGCTATAGTCTGGCTAAAATATCTTTACCCCAGCAATTTTTATCTTTTATCTCTGAATCTGTATATGACAACACCGAAGATAGGACAATTCGACAGCCACCACCAGGTATGACAGCTTAACTTCCCGAGTTTGCAGAACTGGTGCTACTATCGCGCCGCCATCTGAATCCTTAAATGCATGTTTTATTCTTTATCGAACAAAACGCAATATTTGCTAATTTAAGGTGTACCGAAAACGGGAAAAATAATATAAAAAATAAATTAAAAGTTTTTCGTACAAAATTTGAAAAAATTAAAAAAAAAAGTTTTTTTCATGCATTATGAAATGTACAAATATTGATTACTTATATGTGAAGACAATATTTATGATATGTAGCCTACTATCGCTCCGCCATCTTAAAATGAATTAGGGCCGGTTCCTAGTATCCGATATCCGATATAATGGTGCCATACAGTGGCACCAAACGGCAAAATTTGGAAACACGACATAAGTAGCTAAGGTCAAGGCCATAATTCGGCGGAGTAAACTGGCAGATGAGATGTTGCCAGGAGTAGAAAAAAAAAATAGTGACGGTATATATCGATAAAAATATTTCGATAAGTATAAAGTAACTAACTATACCCTCTCATTCACGAACAAAAATGTGCCAGCATTTTTCGGAATATTAAAATCGATATATACCTGTTCGATAGGAAGTTTTTTCGATCAAGATTTAAGTCCTACTACTTTACTACCTAATTTAATAAATGTAAAAGTTTCTACTTTTCGGCAACTAAAGGCTCATTAAGCGGACAAAAGTAAAATAAATATGAAGAAATATGAAAAAATCATAAAACTTACAAATCATTTTAATTTGTCAAATTTTGAGAGCATTTTAGATTGAGAGAAACACTACTAATTTCGATTTTCGATGATCTCGGCAAGCACCAAGGGGTACCCGATAAATAGGTCCGTAAGATCCGTACGTCTAGTGAGGTCTTAAATAATATCGATATGAACAGCACTGGCCGTACTGTGGCAACATTTGTGCATTTTGACTTGTCAAACAACTCCGCCGAATGGTGGACCAGAGTTTAAGTATTCATCTGTGACCGTCACAGACACAAAACATTGCCATACTCAATTTTTATTTGTTTGACAGTTCATTTGCTTGGTAGAGTTAACTTAGCCAGACTCTAGGAGCCCCTTAACTGGCGGGTCTAAATAAAACTACAAGAATAACATCATGCTTATATTCAAATGATGCTTACAGCTAACTTCAAAAGTTGGAAAACGCTTACGTCTAAGATGAAACATGTAAATCCAGTTCAATCCGGTTCATCGGAGGAGTACTGCTCCCTAAACTGTTTCGAGTCCTCTTCCTGTCCGTAGTAGAATCCATCGTCGCTGTCATCCTTGTAGCCTTGTAGGGACTCTTTGTCTACTTCCTGCAATAAAAGGCAGGATATATCAATGAGGTTGGCCGGTGGAAACTTTTTACAGATGTCGCTAGCATAGGTTTTACCCAAGAAGTTTAGATACATCCTGGCGGTTGCGAGCCGAACATTCGTTTGAAGCTAGAGAATATGGCCTTGAATGACGTCACTATTATATTGCATCTCTTTCATTCTAATATAAGATGGATCTAATGAAAGAGATGCAATATAACAGTGACGTCATTCAAGGCCATATTTTGTAGCTTAAAACGAATGTTCGGCACGCAACCTCCTGTATGTATCTAAACTTCTTGGTTTTACCTGTCAAATGCGGTGACAGTTGCCAACCTCATTTCAAAAATTCAAGTTGCCTTACAAACTTTAAGGCATCAATCTTAATTTCAAAATGTTTTGAACTCAAATTATGACTAAAATATGGACATTCCGATAAACTGATTGAAGGTTACGGTTACGATGTTTTTGCCGGAACGGCCGGAACTTTGAACGGAGCCTTCTTGCGCAGTTTTTGCGTCGTTGCGCGGAAATAAAGTTTTAAACTCGTAATTTGTCGATTGGATCGGAATTAATAAAGCTGCACAGAAAGTCCTCCTTTCCCGGCTCTTTCTATTCTAGCACCCGTGCTTAGTACTCGTCGTACGGTCCCCTTATCGGTGGAAAAGCTAGATTATACTCACGTTTATAACATACAATAAAAGGAAACTGGTTGAAAGATTCAGGGACCGAGCAAGGTTGCCCCGGTAGCTCAGTGGGCTGGAGCGTCGCAGTACGGATCCAACTTGGAGCACAGAATAAGTAATAGCAGTACGTACAGAAGCCTCACTGTTAACAAATCCCCGCGAGGCAAGCCAAACGTGCCTACGCGTGGCCATCTCCTTCTATCGCTCGCGCATCACTCGCTACATCACTTTCTATCGCATTGAAAGTCACCCGACGGGGGACCTTTGAGCGGCGCGATGACGTCACGCGAGTGAGTCGCCCCTGCTTGGAGCCAAAAACTTTAAATTTTTCCCTGTAATAATATTAACTTACGTTAATAACGCTGTACAGAAAGTCCTCCTTTCCCGGCTCCTTGGTGCCGAGCACCCGTGCCTTGTATTCCGCATACGCCGCGCCGTACCGGAGCACATCTTCGTTACTATACTCCGGGGGGCCGTCGTAGATTCGATCTTCGCCAGCATCGCTTGATAGATCAGATTCTGTGACGTTAAAGTGTCAAATTAAGGCGGAGTTATAGTAAAATTTGTGTTTTGTAAACGGTTTTATTTCAAAATACTACATATTAAAAATGTAAAAAAAATACGATGTTATATTTGAGACCTTTATCTAGTGTCGTCGTATGTCCGTTACAGAATTTGCAAAACTTTTTTCGATAGAAAAAATGACAAGTAAACCTATCTCTATTTTCTAACATGATTGGTAACATGACGTCCATGATGAGTAGATAATCACACCAAAATAAACGTCTATGATGGTATGAGCGATAAATAATAAATGAAATAAATGAACTTTATTCTGTAAGTAGGCCGCAATGGCACTTTTACAAGTCAAACCCTACTAGCGTTTCACAGAGGCCACTGCCGAGAAGAAACGCCGAAAGAAACTCGACAGTCAGCCATTTTCTCACAAAAATATGCTTATTACAATGATAATACTTAACCTACTTAAGATCAAGAAATCTAAGACACATAGAATTCAAAATTCAGAATTCAAACATTTATTCTGC
This sequence comes from Cenopis cana, assembly GCA_951800055.1. Classification (NCBI taxonomy): domain Eukaryota; kingdom Metazoa; phylum Arthropoda; class Insecta; order Lepidoptera; family Tortricidae; genus Cenopis; species Cenopis cana. The sequence goes on along the minus strand of OX637477.1, from coordinate 2,976,659 downwards.
AAATAGGCCACAAGGGCACATCACATGTCATAATGTTAATGTACAATTTTAAAAAAGTCTTACAATATAAGCATATGATAGATTTTTCATGAGAAAATATTAATTTACAATTTAAGAAATATATCAATAAGAATTTAATACATTTTTCATGTCAAAATATTAATTATCTATTACAAACATTACAATAATAGTAAAATTGAGAGATGTATAAGGTCTCAGTCTGAATAACAAAATTTAATATAATATCTCAAAGATATAAATGGTCTCTGAGCGTCAAAATATTCTTAAGACGACGCTAAGCAACCAAGCAACTGATGAAAACGAAATTGACTCACATGATCAATCATACCTTTAGCTTTAATTTTATAATTGCTTTTCACGATTGGATAACTTTTGCAACAGACTTTTCTTCGTCAAAAACACCTCTGTTTAAACAGAGATTCGCATTTTACAGACAAACGGCACTTGTTAAAGCCTCTTAGTTTTCAATATAGATTCATCTTAACAAACACTTTAAAATTATAATTGGATTTTATAAAATAACTTAGAACTCTTATTTAAATCGAAACACACGGTTTTGTCGTATACGACCTTATAGTTTAAGCCAGCGCGTGCTGTGTTTTCAATACAAGAATGATGACAAGATGTCAAGTCAATCGGCCGACGGCCGCTGTCAGCGTTGGACCCGTGCTCGTCGAGACCAGCAAAATTACGTAAATATATGTTTAAAATGTTATTTTATTCGCGTAAAAACTCGAGGAAGCACTCAAAACGAAAAAGGAAAGCTTGTTTAATTGATTAATGTAAAAATATGGTTATAAAAGGTAAGTAAAAACGCAAATAGATTTATTCAACAACATTCGTAAATGTCATTCAATGTTCTAGTTGGAAAAGAAAACAATGCCATGGAGTCGTCTCCGGATTTAAACGAAAACGAAAATATGTCATGTTATATATAATTTTTGATAATCGAATACTTAGTATTTGAGATATAAAACCGTCTTACTGATAAACTGTTTTAAGAGTATTTTTAACCAATCTAGTGTTCCGAACCAACCTCAAAAAATGTGTTTTATTAAGTATTTATTGGTAAAATATTCGTAATAATAAACATGATCACCAAATTTCAAGTTTATAGGTCAAACGGAAGTTGACAAATTCTTCGGAACAAAATTTTGTGGCAGACGACGGACGGACGGACGGACGGACGCATGAGTGACAACAATTGAGTTCTGCTTGGCCCTTCGGGTACGGAACCCTATAAAGGAGGAGGTTCCTACTTCGGCTGTATTATAAATTTCTATACATCGTTTTAATTTACATTATTTTATATGTTGTACAACACGAGAAATGCTACTGAATTATAAAGACTTACAAAATGTGTTGCCAATGTAGGGTTTTATACCTATCTAACTCGCTAGTGGCAACTCGATATGCCATGGGTTCTCTGTGGATTGCCAGAATTTTATACAGTAAGTATAATTTCGCTTGCCAGATTTTCATTAGAAATAATTTTGTATTCCACGGCGTTAAGTTTTAATTATATTCATGTATTTAAAGCCTGGATAAGAATTTATTTTACCTTCGCCGTGTTGCGGATATTGGATTGCTTATTGGTTGTTGACATGTCCGGTACTGACATTTTATAGTGCCGTTGTATTTAACTGGTTTGTTGGTTTGGGGTTTAACTCAATAGGTATTTTTTTTTCGTATTAAGGGACACGTCCACCAAACTACGAAAATAGGCAAAAAGATCTTATAATCGAATCACTGGCCGAACATTTTATAATTGAGGTCGGTGATACTGAAAGTGACACTTCAACAACTGACAAAAATGAAGCATCATCGGAGTTCGAATCTGAAGAATATTTTGAATCAGATTTAGATGAATAGGTAGCATAGCAGAGGCTGTCAAGACCTAATTTTGTTGAAATTGATGTTATTTAAGCAGTTTTTCAAGAAAAACTATTTGTTCTAGCACATCAAAATATATGTTAATATTCATCATATTTCAAAGACCTTGTACGGACTCGATACATAATTGGACGAAATCGGCTCGATAGAAAATAATTGCAAAGATTGGTCTTAAATTCATCATTAAACGGTTCTAATCTATGTCTTTATTTTTATTACGTATGGGTCTGCAATTAAAAACATAAAGTCAACATATTCATACCTAAACCGCCAACGAGCCATATTTCACAAATAATCCACACTTTTTTTCATTTCAATATTATTGTAGTATAATTTATTTACTATTTTACGCGCAGAGCTTCCGTAAAGAGCGGGATGGTTATTTGGAAACTTTTGGACATTCTACATTGTTAACATGAAGCTACACTGTACCGACTGTACATGACTTACACTCATTATTATTAATTTCAGGGCCAAATACAATCTTGTCAGGGTTTAACTGTAAACATGTACAATAGATATTTGATTTCTTACCTCCTAATCTGACATCGGTAATAATGTCGGCACGAATAGTTTTACATATTTGTATCAAGTTTTACCCGTTAAAATTCTTATTATTAAATAACCATACATCTCTAATTAGGTACACAATAAACACAATCTAATCTAATCTTTATAGGTATTACAAATTCTAAAAAGTAATGTTATAATTAGAAAATATTTAAGAAATGTGGAAAGCACAAATTAATCCTCAAATTTGATAAAGACTCGGCAACGCGCATGGAGTTGCCCGCGTCTGTAGGCTGCGGTATCCACTAACCATCTGGTGGACCATACGCTTGTTTCCCACCGTCGTATTTAAAAAAAATAATACCTCTCCTTTGATGTCTATGTTCCGTGCGGCGCTCTGTCTGTCAACTCTGTCATGCGCTATTCGATCGCGAGCCGCGTAAGAAATACCGGGGCGGATGAGGTGAGGGGATTTCAGCACACTGTTCGAGTTTCATAGTTTATCACGGCGTCACCTTAATAATGACTATTATAACGTGCTTTGAGATGTACATGGTCTCATGGCTTTGAGATGTCGGGATTAATATTATTAATATAGTATGCCATGTATTTTTTTCACCCAAAAATGTACTAAATATTTACGAAAACTCCGCGCAGAGTTCCGTAGAGAGCGGGATGGTCAATTGCAAACTCACGCGTGTTAGAGCGGGACATTTGCAATGGAGAGACCTCGCCTTAACCAGTTGACCGCCACTGTCGACTATACACGTCGGCAAATCGTAACATGCAGACTGCTAGAGTCTACGTCGTCCTCGTTCAACGCTGCTCTCCTATCGCTTGGCAACAAACAACGCGGGTAGCGGGGTAGGTTACCTATAGTTCGTACAAAAGTCTAAGGCCAAATTGTGTCAAACGAACGCAAGCAAAACTCGACTTAGAGCTCTGACGAAAAATAAATTTCATTCATTCATTCATTCACTGTTAGGTAGATTTTTGCTTGCGTTAATTTGACAGCACTTGGCCTTACAGTTGTGTATGAACTATACTTGTCAATAACGTTTTGCTTTACCGTTCTTACAAAAAATATTCCGCATGAGCCTAAAGTAATTTGATTTACCGTGATATAGGTATTCCTATATGACTATATCACGGTAAATCAATCTGTAAACGTGATGTCGATTAATAGCATTATTATTAATATAATGTTATAAAATGCTATTAATCGTCATCACCGTCGTTCTCAGAGGAGACAGAATAAGAACTGTCATGTGACACATACCTATACCGCACCTCTCGACAGCCCCCACCATGTCGTCCTCGTCGACACTGCCCTCCTCGTCGCGAGTCGTTGCGCCAGTTGTTCTCGTCATAGAGAACGACTCGAAAGTCGTTCTCAGGGGAGATAGTATAAGAACTGTCACGTGACACGTACACCTATACCGCACCGCTCGACAGCCCCCACCATATCGTCCTCGTCGACGCTGCTCTCCTCGTAGGGAGTCGTTGTGCCAGTTGGTCTCGTCATCTCAGAGACAGAATAAGAACTGTCATGTGACACGTACCTATACCGAACCTCCCGACAGCGCGCACCATGACTGCTCTCCTCGTCGGGATAGTCGTTGCGTCAGTTGTTCTCGTCATCTCAGAGACAGAACTGTCATGTGACACGTACCTATGCCGCACCGCTCGACAGCGCGCACCATGTCGTCCTCGTCGACGCTGCTCTCCTCGTCGGGATAGTCGTTGCGCCAGTTGTTCTCGTCGTTCGAGTCGTCGTCGTCGTCGTTCTCGTCGCTCGACGGCTCGCCGTTGTCGCGGTACGTGCCGAATATTAAGTCTGTTTCGTAATGCTCTATACTGTAACAATATTTTTTTAATCTAACAATATTCCATTGTTAAAATCTATCTATGAAAAAATAATGTCTTCTTTCAGAAAAATATCCTATCTACAATATTTAAGGTACTTTCCGTTTATGTCCCATAGTCTTGGGACACCCTGTATACAGTAGAATCCGGATACAACGACAGTCAACGGGCCAGTGATATTACGTCGCACTAACAGAACGTCGCACAAAACGGACTGATTTACTTTGAAAACGTTTGGTATGAAACCTATCGTGAGGTGATTTCGAAGTCGTTAAAAGCTGTAAAATGTTATATTATATGCGAATTCTACTGTAAATTTAATTCAAGTCATTAGTCTGGTCCACTTTCTAATAATTGTTGATAAATAATAAATTTTATGTCACACCTGGCCATAAAGCGGCAATTACCGCACGCTTCGCGCGCGGGAAATCCCACTTCCTGGCCCAGGGGTGACATAAAATTTTGTACTTAACACGGGCGGTAACAAAGAAAGCCTCAGATCGCATATTTATCGCCCTTGCTTTCGGCTCGGGCGTCAAATACCTGCGATCTGAGACATTCTTTGTTTTAACGCCCTTGTTAAGTAATGTACTATTACCTGACTAAGTTATCCAACATAGATATATCAAAGTCTTGTTTCGCAGCAGTGTACAGGTCATAGGCATACTGCTCATCTTCTTTCTGGCCTCTCCGCTCCAAGTCCACCAGATCAAACTCGTCTGCAGCTTCTTTTAAGCCTCGGTGGCAGTTTACCACTTCATATCTGTAATAAAATTTAAAAATCAAAATTTGCAGTGAGGAGTATGGTGAAAGTATGGTGGTTTTTCTAATCCTTTAGCGGCTTTAACCCTCAAATGTCAATGCAGTTACTCATACATAATATTCAACACTGTCATAAATATTGTCCCTTACACTGTCAGTTAAAGAGTGCAGGTGGTTAAAGAGTTAAGGCAATTTCTTGACAAAAACACTAATATTACAAGGAGAGTCTGTCTAAATAGACTAATTGGCCAATGTACACTGCTGGGCAGACTTCCTCTCATGTGGATGGAAGAGAAAATGGACAATATTCCAGGCTAGACCAGTGTGAGTTGGGGACTACACATAAACCCTTGAATTACATCTAGATGTGTTCAGGTTATAATATGTCCTTAATAAGATGTGATACTACATAAGATATGATCTTATGAATACAATTTTTTTTATACAATCACGGTGGCAAACAAGCGTATGGCCCACCTGATGGTAAGTGGATACGGCAGCCTATAGACAAGTATAGTAACTATAGTAAACATTTACCTGTTTTCTGAAGAGGCTTCTTTCCTTTCCTTTCGTATCTTGTCAATAATATCATTGACATTGTGTGTGGATTTCAACTTTACATCTGTTTTTGGTACTATGCCTTTTACATTTGAGGTTTCCTGCAATTAATAAAACAACGGGTTGCACTCCGGGAGTGCCAGCAGAAGTGAAAACTCAATAAAGAAAGTAAATAACAAAGATATTCATATCCGTATCCGTATTCATATTCATATTCGCATAATCCATTTACATATATAGATAATATGTCCCGAGTATCATTGTGTCTTATGCATCAAGACCAGCTGAGTTTAGCTGAGTTGACCCCTCCTAACATCGCAATCACGATACTAGGAGGGGTCAACTAGCTGGTCTTAGAATCTTCAAATCTGTCGCGAGTTTAACAATTTAACCATTCCATTCCATTTTTTTTTAACTATATTTACACATAGGGTTGGTCTTGGGACAACCATCTCTCTGCATCTCCTTTGTTTTACCATAATAAGAAAGAGTCAGAACACGATTATTTAGACTGCCGGCAATACAGTGGTTGTAACAATATAACAAAAAGGTTATCGTATCTGATAGGTCAAACATTCTCACTGAAGTACCTTAAAACGGCAATAATGGACTCAATGTAGCACTAAATATTACCTGACTATCAACAGTGCCTCTAAACACGAACAGCGACGGAGATACCTCTTCAGCATCAGTTTTCTTTCTCTTACACATGAGGACCAAGGCATCTTGTGGGTTGTCTTCTAACCGGCGTTTTACGCGCAATATAGTGGATGTCGCCATTGCGAATCTACGTGACAAAGACGTAGTAATAACACTGATGGTTTAATGGATGACTAAACTTAATTAAAACATTTCTAGAAGCGTGCACAAACTGCGAAATTTGGAAAACAATATTGCAATGCCAATATTGCCAATGAAAGTAATGAAAAGTCTAGTGCATGTCAAGACTGTCAGTGTCAACTGTCAACTGATAGTGATGTAGTGATGGCTGTCCATCGACCAACCGATACCAAGGATTAGGGTATAAATACACGTAATTTTTAGAATGAATTTGGGCCATTTTACGGAAAGTTGTACACTCGACTTTTTTTTTTAATTTTGATAAAATCGGGTTTTTTCTACTCAGAATCGAAAGCACTTTCGAACCTAATAGGAGAAAAAAAGTGTCCCAAATTTTTCATACAATTTTCAGTTTTTCCATTCCGTTACCACCATACAAGATTACAAACTTAGTATGAAAACGGTAACGGAAAGGAATAAAAAAAATTTGGGACACTTTTTTTCCCCTATATCATTCGATTTACCTATGACTTGTTAGACCGCGGGCCAACGACAGGTCACGATTACCAATCTCCTCTCGCATGAAAACTACATAGAGTGGTTAAGAAAGATGAATAAAAAATTACTGTGGACGTCTGCCACGATTCCGTTGGTGGGTTGAGGAGCAGCAGCCTCCCAAAGACGTAAAAAAAATAATTAAATTCAGTCATTTCCTCTCGACTGAAACTAGGTTTAAATGATAGTTAAGAAAATACCTTAACGAAAAAAAATCGTCTGCCACTTGTAGGGCGGTGGAATACCCGTCTGCCAAGCACGTGAACATGTAAAAAAAAATTAAATTCAGTCATTTCCTCTCGCATGAAATTTTGTCAGATGATAGTTTATGGACCATTATGAAGAAATAAATTCGTCTGCCACTTGTATCGCGGTGGAAAACCCGTCTGCCAAGGGCCTAAACATTGTATGGGACGAAAAGAAAAAAACAATGTACATCGGCGTGTGGGATATCTATGGATAGGTCTTTAAACCACTATTCAATAAATCGTAGCAAAAAAAGTCGTATCTGTATGGGAAACTCACGTCGCTTAAGTCGTTTTGTTTGAACAAGACGGTTTTTCAGCGTTTATTCAAAAACCGTTTGACGTAGTTTATTCAAACCAAATATTTTTGAAAGTCTTTATTTATTTACACCCTCCCAATTTTTTTCAGAATTTTTGACATCACAGTTTCGAAAAAAAAGAGGGGGGATGCACTTTTTACGACTTTCACGGCGAATATCTCACCAACGGTTGATTAAAATGGAAAAGTTTTTTAGAAACCCCTATATCATTTTCAAAGACCTATCCATAGATATCCCACACGCCGATGTGCATTGTTTTTTCCTTTTCACCCCATACAATGTTTAGGCCCTTGGCAGACGGGTTTTCCACCGCGATACAAGTGGCAGACGAATTTATTTCTTCATAATAGTCCATAAACTATCATTTGACAAAATTTCATGCGAGAGGAAATGACTGAATTTAATTTTTTTTTTACATGTTCACGGGCTTGGCAGACGGGTATTCCACCGCGCTACAAGTGGCAGACGATTTTTTTTCGTTAAGGTATTTTCTTAACTATCATTTAAACCTAGTTTCAGTCGAGAGGAAATGACTGAATTTATTTTTTTTTTTACGTCTTTGGGACGCTGCTGCTCCTCAACCCACCAACGGAATGGTGGCAGACGTCCACAGTAATTTTTTATTCATCTTTCTTAATCACTGTACAAGTTTTCGTGCGAGAAGAAATGACTGACGACTTTAACATTGTGGCCCGCGGTCTATGTGTTTTAAGCGGGTATTACACTGTCCTGAATCAGGCGTCCTAACTAGTGGAGGGGAGTTCAAGCATCTCGCTCTAACGTATAGGTCGGAACCCTTCTAAGTGTCCTGAATTCAGGACAGTGTAATACCCGCTTTACTCATATTTGTAGTGCCTAGTAACTACAATTTTGAAAGATTGACTCTAAAAACCTACTAAAATATCATTTAATATGGTCATTCTACTAAAAAAAAAATATTTCCTGATTTCACAATTTTAATTTAACCGGTACAAGTCCGCCTTTGTAGCCGATACCTTATGCTTTTTAATCTATGGTTTCATTAAAATTAAAAAAGATAACGAAAGTTCATCACAGTTCATTGCGTTGCTTGTGGAAATTTTCATCAAAATAATAAAAACTGACTCATTATAAGTGAACCTCCTGCAGAAATCTGCAGACATGAACAACATGGATAATTTGAAAATGTTTAACTCGATGGGGTCGGAGGAAAATTGGCGAACACAAACATTCAGACAAGGCGTTGTTTCAAAGATGTAAGTCTTATCATTTATTTCATAATTAAGTTGTTTTAATACCTTATAGTAACGATTTATCTACCTACTAACTTCTTAGTATTCATATATTCTAAAACATTCAAATTCTGCGCTACCATAAAACATGTATTACTTTAGTCAAAATAATCATATATGTGATAGTAATTGGTAATAGCAAACATACCCCTTATATCCTCAGTGAAGAAGTGATCCAGCGGTCAGGCATGCAAGTGGCACGGAACAGCAGTGAGATGGAGAACCATGTATTCCTGAAAGCCAAGACTCGGGAGGAATACATGAATATGGTGGCCAAGCTAATACTTCATGTTCGGGAGATGTGTGAGTATTTCTCTACTTTACCTTTACATTTATTTGTACCTTTTTAATTTAGATTTCATGGCCTATTTTATGTTATATACATTTCTTATCATATAAATGTGTTTACACTCATTCCTGGGGAGTTTCCTGGTACAATGTTTCTTATCTTGCTTAGATTGAAATAGATAGAAACAGCTGGAAACTTATTAACATATTCACTACAAGGGTCTCAGGAATAGGGTTGCCAACTTATGTGCTCCGATTTGCAGGACATTTGTTGTAGAATTGCGGGACTTGGCTAAAAAATGTGGGACTCGCGCACTCTATCAATATTGTTAATGTTTAATTGTGATGTAGGATACATTATTTATTCCCGCGAGATATACGTTCTTAGTGGATGATTTCCGAGCTAAAGTTATCCTATTAAAAGTACAGTCCTCCGGGAGCGGGATACAAATTACTTATTTTCATTTATCAAAGTTGTGCACTGTTAGAGCATTAAAAAATGTGTGAATGTAAATCAAACTATTCAATTAATCTTGTTTATTTTTTTACAGCAGCCCAACCAAAACAGAACCAAGCGCAGAACATGCAAGGCCCGAATCAGAACCAGCCGGGGCCAAATCCTCAGGTGCAAAATCAGCAGGCTAACCAACAAGGGCCGAGTCAGCCCGGCCTAGCACCAGACCCTATCAACGCTCTTCAGAACCTGGCCTCGCAGGGCACTAGAAACCAGATGATGAATATTGGACCTCAAGGTAGGTTTACAATTTAGTTTTTTATCGATTTTGAGAATATCAGTATTAACCCATCCTCTCCCAGCGAAAAAAACAAAACATTCTTTTTTTATCCACCAGTAGGGGACGCTTAATCAAAGTATGCAAACAGAGTGAAAGGTCCTAGTAAAAACTAATTAAAAATAAATTAGGAACTATTCAATCCTCCTACCCCTATCCTTTTTAAGGCACAAGTGAATAGGCATCTTCTGGGTGAGTTCACTTCACCCCTTATCTATGACCCCTGAGTAGATACAGGCGAAAAGCAAACCCATTATTAACCCGTGTCTACCAGTCCCTGGGATCCCAGGGCAGATAACAAAAGAATGGCATTGTATATTTCGTCCACCAACCAATCCTAAGGCTGGGTTGCACCAAACCGTCTGTAATTGTAAGCGGTGTTCGTCAAATCTGATTGTATGGAAAGTTTGACAAGTTTCTATGGGATGACAGCTGCCGGCGCCATATTTGACGATGACCGGTCTGTGTTCGTACGTTGGTGCAACTGGCACTAAATGTGTTTGAGTACATCGTCCTAATTGGCGCGCGACTACGCGATGATCGCGCGACTTTAACTTAGAATATTTACTAGTAAAAGTCGCGAGTTCGCGCGATAATCGCGTAGTCGCGTTTGTTTTACGACGATCCCTTTAGGACACCTATTCGATTTCAATATATTCGCGAATTTCACTCGCGCTATCGCGCGATCATCGCGTTGTATTAGGTCACAGATTAAGACAGATAAGTGAAATTTAATTGAACGATTTGTCATATAGTTGTCTCTTAAGATTCTTATGGTTAACCAAGATGAGTTAGAGTGGGACAAATAATGCGACATTTTTCGGCTATCCCTGAGTTGTCCCCCATTTGAACGAAAACCAAAGTTGTCAAATCACTGAAGTTGTCAAACGGAAAACCACTTATGTCACTACAAAACGGCACCAAGGACGGTTTTTCGCAATATTATATTAATATTTAAAGGAAAGTAAAGTTTTGTGCGGGTGTTATTAGTACTCCTGTCTAGGCATAATATACTGAGCAGTGCCGCAGTGCCGGATCACGTTTAAATAGGCGAGGAAGTCTGAAGAAAGTACCAGTTTTCATCGGTAAGAAACTATTGCTATTATTTTAAAAATTACAAGTTCAATATGCAATGTAATAGTCTCAGATTAACTTAAGATGCTTATTAGTATGAAATAAGTACCCTTTACTTAGTAACAAGTTGATTTTAGAACGTTAATTGGTATAAAATGAAACTTTCGTAAACCAGCTAGTGCTGTAATAAATATGTCGACAAATTATCGATAAGAATTATTTATGTGGGATTGGAGACAAAATGACCATGCCACAGGGGGGCATTTAAGAATGTAATTTATATTTATTGTTTCATTTATATTTAGATTTCCGGAAAACAATCTTCGTCAAACATGGATTGACGCGGCAGGGCTCAGAAATTGGATGCCGAGCAAACACCACCGGACAGAGGGGCTAAGATGATGGTTTAGCTTATACAGTGATGTTTTCATACATTTTGGCCATGTAACGGGACGGTACTTATAGACTATCGTGCTAATGCGCAAGGAGGCTATAGTAATTCCTAAATTACTCAAGATAAACTCGTTGTGCTTGGGCTCATTAGAACCAAGTCAACAAGTAGTTGAAGACTATGGAAAAAAATGTACGTACAGTTGTAATAAAAGCTTGTATCAAAAATTTTAATTTTCATAGAAAATTATTTTACAAAGAGACGATTATTACTTTACACTTTGTTAAAATATCTTTTAACATATACAAAATTGGGTACTTGTTAAGATAACCAGCCTAACATAAAACTGATCAATAAAAGTCAAGGAGCTTCTGTAAATAATTAAATATGTATAAACAAATGTTTGGTATTTCATTTTACTATTTGTCCTTTTTTATAACATTTGCAGATGGGTCTTTAATTAGTCAAACCTAAGGGTTTAAAATCAGTCAACCCTAAAAATTATAACTTTTGATATAGATGAAATTATTTAAATATGTCTGAGATTTATATAAAACTGTCGTTGGATGTTAAACTTTCTAGCCTGGACGGTAAAGTCGCTTTTGGAACGGACTAATTCGATACAACTCTGACAGTTCAAATAATTTTAAGTTACAGGTAAATTACTTTTAAGTTTACCCCTTAAAAGTAATTTACCTGTACCTGTTACGAATATCAACAGTTGGTAAATATCGATGTCGATATTTTTTAAAGAATTTATCTGCCGCCGCACTAACTCTCGCCACGAAGTGATCAAAAGCGGGGACAGTGACAGATGAAGACCTGTCAGATAGCATGCGAACTATCTCCTTCTTACTCACTGACAAGTACGTTAGTGAGAATAGATCAGAAGTATAGAAAACGTTCAATTAAATGACACTTATCTGTTAGTTCTGATATCTGTGTATTAGGTCGATCCCTGATGCTAGCGGGCTGACTGACATCTGAGAAGTTAGGTTTTCCTGGCAGTAAGTGTTAATGTCCAACTTTCTACAGGTCAAATGCAGCAGCAGGGCGTAATGGGTCCTAACCCTGGTATGATGCAGGGTCAGATGGGACAACAGACGATAGTGTCTCAAGGGCAGCCGCAGACGGCCACCAACTTGCTGCAGACGCTCAATCAGCGGCCACAGCTTAATATGTTGCAGGGGAAACTACAGGGCGCCATGGGCATGGTAAGTTAAGACTTATATGATATTGCCTTGGTCCAACGCTGCATGTGGTATGTGATCGCCACTCGAGAACCCGCTGGCTCGCCACGAGGTGGGCTGATAATCTGTTTAAACTAAAGTAAACTCGCGGGATTGCGGGCGCCCCATGACCGATCGTAGTGGAATTCTCTGGGGCAGGCCTATGTCCGGCTGTAGATGATGGTGATAATTGCCTTGGTCTCTAATCTTGCCTTCGGCTTGGGCGCCAAATCCCTGCGATCTGGGACATTCTTTGTTTTACCGCCCTAGATGTATAAGCTCTTATTCTGTGGGATATTCTACTTTTACACTAATGTGCCCTTATGTGGCCTTAGGGGTGGGTGACGTCGACGTAGGCTACCGCCTACGACCTCGCAGTCGGAGGGGCTTCGGGTCTCAAACGCTCATAACTCTGACACAATGTAAATATTTATATTTTTTGGCGTTGCGTTTGCTAACGCACCCTGAAGGCCTGGCTAAGCTAAGTGTCCTTGCCCACATCAAATTTTGACCCTGCCCCGCCACTGAGTGGCATTTCCATTGGAATAAGACCATAATATCCGACATGTATGTGTCAAACTCTTAATAATTACTACCACTATTCTTACACTCAGATTTTTCACAGGTGCCAAACCAGCCCCCAATGGGCGGTATGGGCATGGGCGGAATGAATCCAATGGGCAACCAGCTCCAGAACCAACTAGGTCCGGGCATGCAGGGCCAGATGATGTCCAACATGCCGATGTCGTCGAACATGCAGGGTATGGGGGGCATGCCGATGCAGCAGGGGGGCATGCAGATGCAACAGGGGGGCATGCAGGGACAGATGGGGGGGCAGATGGGTGAGTCACACTTTTGTAGTCTCTATCCCTCATGTTCATGTGTTGAAAATTTACTTCTTAATAAGAAAAGCCTTTATTGCATGCATGTCGATACAAAGGTAGAGTGATTAGGTAATTTTTACTTTGGAACGTCAGACGTCCACCGCCTTGATGGGTCGATGATATTCTTAAGATCGCGGGTCACTGACTCAAGGCTGACTCAAGACCAGGGGCCTGTACCACAATACTTCACAAGCGTACAATTCGACAAATTTGTCAACTTTTTCTATGGAAAATTGTACAATTTTGTCGAATTGTAGACTTGTAGACTTGTAAGGTTTTGTGGTATAGGGGCCAGGACGAGTGGCGTACTCGAAGAGAGGCCTATGCTCAGAAGTTGGCGATTACAGGCTGATAATGATGATAACCCCCCCCCCATCACATCTATGAGAGGAGGCCTGTGCCCAGCAGTGGGACATATATAGGCTGATGATGATGATGAATGATGATAACGTTGATGGGTCATTATTCGCCCGTTTCAACCGCATCACTTTCGTGCGAATTGGCTGTAGATTTCGGTGGCATTTCTGAGTTAGCTGATAGCGGTCCCGTGCCAAGCAAGACCCAACGCAAGCACGGAACAGCATCGCAGAAGTGGCCGCGGCGCCGCGCTTGCCGCGAGATGTCCGCTGGTTGTCAGCTTTTTCAAGCTTGAAGGTAGGCAGTTTCGCCCGCGCACCGTAAGCGCCGCGTCCTCGCGCTCCTCTCGCCGGCAGCGAGCTGCAAGCGCGGCGTTCACCCTGCGCGTGCGACGGCGAGCTGTCCATCCGCCGTTAGGTGGTCCCGAGCTGGGGCGATGCCGTTACGGATTTAAGTGTGCGATGCAGTATGAAGTTTCTAACAAAGAATAATATGACCGGCGCGAGCTGGGGCAGCGCCGGTCGGGAACCTTTATGTCTGCGACAGCCTTAAGGGGAGGTATCCCCAGTGCAAATGTCCTGCTCTAACACTCGTCCCGCTCACTACGGAAGCTCTGCGCGTAGTTTTAATAAATATTTAGCTACAGTCATTAAACCAATCATTTTATCAAAGCAAACCCTGCGAATTTGTCTACAAGTTCTACAACTATTCAGGATCTTTAATTGAGTGAGTTTAATTGAGTCCAAAAAGGGGTAACTTTGTGATTTTTTTCTGTCGAGTGTAATTCATCAGGTCATGTAACTGTCTGTGATTTGACTAGACAAGATCCTTATGTAACACACATATTTTTTTTAGAATTTAAGACCCTATGTTCTATGTCTCAGATGGTTTAAAAAAACTCGAAAGTGGTAATACCCAGCCTTAAAGCAACTCTTAACAAAATAATGTATAAACTATGTATAGACAAGTGTGCACAAGTACAGTCAAGGGCACCAATATGTATACACTTTTTCTCCTTATTCCATTGAAACAAGGTCCAAAAATGTATATATATTTATGCCCTCGACTGTACTATGTAAACACTAGCAATAAGGTTTTCAATTCAATAAATATTGTTTCGTTACATTTAACAATACATAGGTACATATTATTTGTTTTGTTAAGTAAATTATTTCACTGTATTGTTAATATTAATTGCAGTTGGCGGCATGGGAAACAATCCAATGGTGAACATGAACATGTTGCACATGTCTCGGCCCAAACAAGACGTGGGCATGGTCGGCTACCGGCAGCCCCCTGGACAGTTCTTACGGCAGAGCCCCTCGCCTTCGGCTCCGAGCCCAAACATGCCCACGCCCAGCCCTGTGGGCATGCAAGGTCAGTGTAAACAAACAGTCAAATCGTTAATTTGCGATAAATGCCAGTAATGCCACTTTATGGCCAGGTGTGACATAAATAACGGTACACAGAATTTTACATGTGAGGAAAAAAATATAATATCCATAGTTTACATTATGAAATTCGTGCTTCAATAAACAATTGACCTCTTCGAGCCTGACCACAGCGCGGAAGCTCCGCGCCGCACTACTGCGGAAAACTGTCATTTTCTAAGCATACATTTATTATTAATCATTTATATTCACAGACAACAGGGGTCCATTTGTGTTAGTAAACTCTTAATTTATATTAGTAGATTTCAAATTAGATTATAATACAATTTACATTAAAACAAAAACTATCAATACATATTTAGCCTTATAAAGTGCACTTTCGGAGCATATGCATTGTAAATAACTAGTATATTATTGTTTGTGTGCAGGCGTGATGGGCGGCGCGCTGCCGTCGCCGATCGGGCTGAGCGGGCTCGGCGCGTGCGGCGGCGTCGGCGCCGGCTCGCCCTCCGCGCACATGCAGCACCACGCGCCGCAACAGAGGTACCTAACTTACTACCTCCCGCGTGCTCGTGTCGGAGTTTTCCCCTGGACTTTCCCCAGGACACCCTCCAACCGCGCACTCCTATCGTTTTAATGGGCTGGCCTATAAAGCCAATCAGATTTTTTTTTAATGACGACCGCTTTAGCCTAGTGACCCTGCCTACGAAGCTGGAGGTCCCGTGTTCGAATCCCAGTCAGGGCATTTATTTGTATGATGTGTACGAATATTGATTCCTGAATCTTGGATGTTTTCTGTCTATAGTAGTCTGAGTTTCGTGACGCATTAGTTATTATAATACTGTAATGTCGGATTTTGATCGTCGCCGCGTTGGTGAGCACACGTGCCCGGGGCGACGACGGGCAGAATCCATTTACCGTACAAAACCTTATCACTGTCATGGCGTCGTTACCGAACAACGTCATTGAACACGTGACATTGGCGAAATCATCATAAATTTGATGGAAGGCATTTTTTTAAAGAATTGAATTACTGTAGAGAGAGAGAGAGATCATTTATTTGTGAGACATAGGTACAAAAATGTGAAGGTCTTAAATAAAATAACAAATAGTTTCACTATGCTCTGCCAAGATTGGCGTACAAACGAAACAAACGAAACTTTTTCATGCAACTTTTACATGTCGAAAAGTATAAATACATGCAAATTTTTTTTAAATTATATTCGAAATCAAATTGTCAATAATAATTATAAATAAAAATAAAATGCTGCAATTATAAAAATTAAAAAAAGAAAGCCAATGTCAGGTTAAAAAATAATTAAATATTAAATAGCAATAGTTAATCTTCATTTAAAAAAATCACTAATTTTATAGTAACACTTGTGTAATGTCATGTAAACATTGTTATCAATAAATATAAATGTATATAATCGCTTAGTACCCGTAGTACAAGCTTTGTTTAGTTTGGGACTAGGTTCATTTATTATGTTTTTTTTTCAGAGTAAACATGGGCATGGTGGCCTCCCCCTCTTCATCCCTCAACACGCCGGTGGGAGCGTCCGTGGCGTCGCCCAGCAATGAAGACGCCGCCTACAGGGACAAAGTCCGCCAGCTCAGCAAGTACATCGAGCCGTTGAGGAGGATGGTGCACCGGATGGTCAGCGAGGGTGAAAGTGAGTACAAACAGACAGTATAACCATAGAATAGTATAATAGCATTACATACAGAACGGACACGAACCCCCCCGCACCGAGGTCAGTTACCTCGCCCCTGACAGGCCAGAATGACAAGCCGGGTTACGATCGGGTTACCGTCGCGGCTCGCGATTCGCCCGCGCCAAGCGCTACGCGCTCGCGCAAACAATTGACGCGTGTACCGACAGCGCACGCACACATACTTACCCACAGCGCTTGCTTTCCTTCGCGTGTCACCCCCGTGGTCATACACACATAAAAGTTAATTTTCATACGAAGTACCAATTTTGTGGTGCTCCTGAGTGATTTGCGTGGTTGTTGCTATTATGAGAAGAGCGGGATCTTCTGCCACAAGTATATGTAATAACTAGAAGATTCCAACCCTAGTCTATTGTACACATTAATATATATATATTTGTGGACAATCTTACACAAATCAACCTAGTCCCAAACTAATCAAAGCTTGTACTATGGGTACTAAGCGACGATATACATACTTATATTGATAAATAGATACTTAAATACATAGAAAACATCCAAGACCCAGGAACAAATATTCGTGCTCATCACACAAATAAATGCCCCGGCTGGGATTCGAACCCGGGACCTCCAGCTTCGTAGGCAGGGTCACTAAGCTAAAGCGGTCGTCGGGGCGGTTTTTGTAACCAAATAAATATTTTCATTTTGCATTTTCATTGAGTAAACACACAAGCCTTTTTTATACACGTACGATACTGGCATGCTAGTTTCATTAATTACATTGTGGATTACCCAGGTATATTGACTTCAATCGATCTACCAAACCGTGCAATCGCATTCGAGTCTCGAACATGTGTATAGTTTGTACAAAATTCTAAGGACAAATGCTGTCAAATTAACGCACGCAAGAATCTACCTTATAGCAGAGACTAGGAATTATATAGACTGCCAATGCCTATACATTGTGGCGTAATTTTAAAATAATGGGCCTGCTGTAGCTAGTTTCACTATGGAGAGATCAGTTTACCATTTAATTCGTATGCCACTAAGACCTCTGCTTAAAACATAGCGCCATCTGTTGGGAGCTTCTTCATTGTGTTCATAGATGGCGCTATGTTTTAAGCAGAGGTCTTAGTGGCATACGAATTAAATGGTAAAGTGATCTCTCCATAGTGTAACTAGCTATCGCAGGCCCATTATTTTAAAATTACGCCACAATGTATAGGCATTGGCAGTCTATAGAACTCCTAGTCTCTGCTTATAGTCAGAATTCTTTGTCGTTTTTTTTAATGTGTTCATTTGACAGAATTTGACTTTAAAGTTTTGTACAAACTATACTTACATAAGCATTGACTTATAATATAGAAATAGACACACAATGCCGAACAAAAATGACGGAAAATGTGGCACTGATTGACACTGTCAGTTGCATAAACGTTTTGTCACTGTCACTGTCTGCCGTCAACACGAAAGTACCGCAACGCGGTACATTTGAGGGTGCCGTTTTTTTCGCCTGACTGTGTATCTAGTTCTTTTATAGTACATCTATGTACATAAGGCTTTGAACTCAATCAAATAAACAGATGGTGATAAAAGTGCAATTTTGACTGAAAACTCCTTGGAGTTTGCAATACGCACATAGACACATAGACTCATATTAGTCATATAGCAGCAGACACAAACAAATCATATGCTAACAACAGATAAAACAAGTAACGCCAGATCTCTGTACATTCATTCGGTGGATTTTCATTGTTTGAACGAGGTTTTCAACATGCAAATTGCAGATGTGGAGAAGCTAACGAAAATGAAGAACCTTCTAGACATCCTGTCCAACCCGAACAAGCGCATGCCGCTCGAGACCCTCATCAAGTGCGAGGTCGTGCTGGAGAAACTGGACTTCAAGCGAGGAGACGGGCTCGGCGTGCCGGCTGCCGGGAAGGTAACTACCCTAGATAAAGAGTGCAATGACTGGAAATAGATATCCAACTTCACGCATATTGTGATCCCGACTAAAGCGCCATCAAGTGCCAAAGTTAGTAACTATTATCTTGGATACACGTGAAAAAACATACAACCCAGGTACAGTGACTCTAAAGGCAGTATACTTTACCACAGGGCCAATGGTTGCTACGCGGGCGAGGTGCTCAAAATGATCTTCACACATCTTTATGATAAGGGAATAAGAACGTGTGTAGATCATTTTGAACACCTCGCCCGCGTAGCAACCGTTGCTGCTGACTGTACGCATCGAATGTTTGAATACCTTTTTAACAGACCACATTTAGAAGACAATTCGTGCAAGTTTAATAACCTTAAGGGGAGGTATCCCCAACGCAACTGTCCCGCTCTAACATGCGTGAGTTTACAATTAACCATCCCGCTCTCTACGCAAGCTCTGCGCGCAGTTTTGTAAATATTTAGCTATAGTCATCAAGCCAGTCAGTTTATCAAAGCAAACCCTGCGAAAATGTCTATAACTATTTACGATCTTTAATTGAGTACAAAAATTAAATGTTAAATATCAGTAATATACCCGTAGTATTGAAAATACATTCCAAAAAGGGGTAACTTCGCGATTTTTTTCTATCGAGTGAAATTCATCAGATCATTTAACTGACTGCGATTTTGACTAGACAAGATCCTCATGTAACACATATATTTTTTTTAGATTATAAGACACTATATTCTATGTCTCAGATGGGTTTTAAAAACTCAAAAGTGGTAATACACGGCCTTAAGACTAGGTGGCGCTATTATTAATTCCATCAGCTTTCTTCTAAGGTCAACGACCATGTAACTACTAACTAACTTACCTTACCTAACTTAACTATTCAATAGCTTACAGAGCCAAGTGTCGTGTCGGAGATTCACGTCTAGGCCTCCGACACGACTTTGACATCTCGGAGGTAAAAGGCTAAACATAATCCTCGTCAGCATTATGCAATGCTTCAGTAATGTCATGTTTATTATTACTATGACGGTAATTGATAATATTTCATAATTTCCAAAAGTCTTAATTCGAAAACCATTTCGGTAAAAACATGAGAAGTACACAAAAAACATTTTTTTAGATTTTTTTCTCCGTTAATTTTGGAAAAAATCGCAAATTACTGTAAACCGAAAGTTGACGTCATCTTCCTCGCTTTCCCTTAGTACAGAGTACAGACAATCGCTGCTCTGGAGTGGCTGTTGGGAAGATGACGTCATATTTTACTTATGCCCTTTTGGAATGACCTACTTTTCAACGTGTTTTTTTTGTATGAAATAATGAGTTAAATTGAAAAAGAAAAAATACGGGTGGCTTAAATTTTTACCTTTTTTCTAACTAGTTCATAAAATAAAGTAGTTAAAAATATGAAATGTTGTCAATTGTCATCAATATCGCCAACATACCCAGTAGTAAAATTTATGGAATCAGGCGTTACTTTGCGGAATATCATGATAAATCTAACAATATTCTAAATTATGTAACCAAATTGGAGTTAAAGTGTCTTCCAGTCTTCGACTCTTCCGATGGTTGACATTGACATTTGTTATGATTTTTATTTCATTTAAAACGTGCCTTATCGCTCGGCTACAGCGCCATCCGCTGTTAAACATAAGGTCTAATTTACCCTTTCTCGTTATCTCCCAATCCCGGAGATCTCCGGATACATAACAAAAGAATGTTATTGATTTTATTTCGCCAGTAGGCAAAGGGTTAACAACGTATTATGTTTCACAGGAGCAGATCTTCAACCCTCTGCTGGAGGTGGTAAACAACTGTCTGTCCTCTCCGCTCGCGAACCACACGCTCAAGCGAACATTCGGTTCTACGCTCGACGCTCTCAACGGACCGGAAATCAAGTGAGTGAAACAAATGCCCTTAAGCCTTATTTACACACGTACGAGACTCGCATGAGTTTTTATTACAGAAATATTTTATTTTATTTATTTTTCTTTTTTAATTCAAACATATTGCACAGTATTACAGTGAGACACTAACCCCCTTATTCATAAAACTTAACAAACCTCTGCTAACTAAAATGTTGTTTGTCCCTTTCTCACAAACGTAAATGTCAGAGTGACAGATAAGGACAAACGAACTTTAGCGGCTTGTTAACTAACAGAGGTTTGATGGACGTTTATGAATAAGGGGGTAATGCACTGTGAAATGCGTACAAGATTGCTTAAGTACTAACAAAAAATTGTGAAAAATCTTAATAACTAACTGAAGATATAACCTGTTCAATCGCTACATAACACCGCGCAATGTTGTTAAACAAAAAACCAGCCAAGTGCGAGTCGGACTCGCGCACGAAGGGTTCCGTACCATTATCTATAAAAACTGCAAAAAAAAATCATGTCTGTTGTATGGGAGCCCACCTAAATATTTATTTTATTCTAAGCGGCAACAGAAATACATCATCTGTGAAAATTTCAACTATCTTGCTATCACGATTCATGAGATACAGCCTGGTGACAGACGGACGGACAGACGCACAGCGGAGTCTTAGTAATAGGGTCCCGTTTTACCCTTTGGGTACGGAACCCTAATTAGGGCCTTTATTCACCGAACCCATTGGTCGTTTTTATCGTCTACGGCCACGGCACGGTAAAACTATGGTTATTCATAAATATACCAGTGGCGGAGCGTCCATATAACTCGATTCCCACCGGCTTGCCTAATTTTCAGCCAGTCCAGTTCTTTTACTACGGCTCATGAAGTATAAGAAAGGCTAATTATTTCCGGCTTCCATAAGAATATTTTTGACGCGTCGCCACTGAAATAGACCATAGGTTATAGACTTTAGACTGATTATAAAAGAAACCATAGAGTTTAACCGTGCCGTGAACGTCAATGGTAAAGTATAAAAGCGACCATTTGCAGTCATCATCATCTCAGCTGAAAGACGTCCACTGCTAGACATAGGCCTCCTCCAAAGTGTGCCACAATGACCGGTCCTGCGCCACCCGCATCCAGCGGACTCCCGCGACCTTTACCAGGTTATCAGTCCACCTTGTGGGGGTTTACCTACGCATTGCGGTATTTGGAGGCTCGAGAACCATTCGGCCCCAACGGCCATCGGTTCTACGTGGGTCATTGTCAGATTTAGGTGCGCGTCTTTTCGGTGGACATGCCAAAAGTTAAGGGCTACAAAGCTTAATTTTCGATTGATCTGATAACCCGCATAATCTGTAATTCCGTGTCTATAAGTCCATGTAATAAAAACGTAAATTACATGCACACAAGCCGTTAACTATTGTCCACCGAATGGACAACTTTTGTTTTTCCGACTGACAATGACCCACGTGCAATGTGCCCCACAAACTGCCTTAAACTTAACCTTAAGTTTAGCGATTGGAAGGAATACATATATCGCTTACATTGATTCTGCAGGTCCGCTTCCACCACATCCCTCCAGCGATACTTGGGGCGACCCACAGGACGTCGTCCGGTCGGTCGGCCCGAGTATGCTCTCGCTGGAGGGATGTGGTGGAAGCGGACCTGCGTGAGCTCGGAGCTGGTGCAAGCTGGCGAGAAATTGCGCAGGACCGAGCAAAGTGGCATGCTCTTGTGTCGGAGGCCAACACTCATTTTGGGTCGTCGTGCCAGCCCAGTTAGTTAGTTAGTTCATTGATTCTGCCATTTACAGTGAATAAACCTGTTTAATTTTGAAGTGTCTTCGTTTGATTGAATAATATTTCTTTATTTTGCAGAAACTTACCACCTCCATTGAAAGTGCCAAAAATGGAGGAGCCCGCGATGGAAATACCAGACGTGTTGCAAGGGGAAATCGCTAGGCTAGATTCTAGGTTTAAGGTACGTAAAAACTAGGTAAATAAGAATATTAGATTAGTTTTTCAAAATCTCCTCTTCATGTTACATATCTGCGCCCCCCTGTTACAAAACATTTTCTGTTTCATCATACGTTTCATGAGCTTCAAAATGACATATATTATTATTCTCAAAAATGGCCCGCAATGTGAATATTACTCGCTACATATTCTAAGGTAAAGTGTATAGAGTTTAAGGTCAGATCAAAATTTAAAAACACTTAAAAAACATTGCAGGCCTCCTGGAATGTTACCTTTAAAAAAAGCAGAAACAGGCATATAAAAGATGGCACAGGTCGTATTCAGTCAATTCAACTCGTATTTATTCTGTTGGAAACGTGACGTTTTTGTATGTCTCAAACAATTTGCGGTTTTTCGGTGGTAAAATACACTTGTGGTTCTGTTAAAAAAATAAACGGCGGGGAAGCATGAAGTTTTCGACGTTTTATGGTTACGTTTATCAAATCTTAATTCAAATTTAGTACCTATTATTTCTACCATATTTAAGAAAAGCACTATATTAGCCTCGGTCGAAATGGCAAATCACTCGCAAGCTCGTCCGTTTAAACAAATACTCAGCTTGCAATGAGGGCTACCGTTTTTACGCTCACCAGTTGGCGCCACTGCGCTCTCAGTCCAGCTGTCAAAGTTTGTTATTGGTTATTATGGGCGTAATGCCTAAATTTACGTTGAAATTGTATTTCATACATTAACACCGCACCGTCAAATTTTTTGTCGGATATCCCGTATAGTAGCGCAGTCCCGTTTTGTTCGGGAAAACGTATGACGAAGTTTACGAGCGAGGAAATTGTCGCAAGGCATTGAATTTCGTTGACCCGTAACTCGTATTTGCCATTATCAATCTCAGATCTTGCAAAATAGTCACCATATTAATCTAATTAGAAATTAACCCGGGTAACCCGCCTATAAACTATGAAATTTGTCATATCGGAGGACTGACGTCACACTAGCGCCTCTGGCGGCGAATCCATACCCGGTAGCCCTCATTGCCTCCTTCCTGTCCGCGGCAATAATGTACTAATGTCATCATCATCATCCTCCTAGCGTTATCCCAGTACAGTTGCATCCTGAAGGATGCCTGGGGTCCGCTGCCTTATCCCAAGATTTGGCGTAGGCACTAGTTTTTACGGAAGCGACTGCCATCTGACCAGCCCCGAGGGGAAACTAGACCTTATTAGTAGATTAGGGTTTTTCAAGTGAGTGGGCAACTTGACAGTTAGAAGTTCTCAAGCCGCCCGAAGGCCTCCAACTTGGCTTAACGACTGCTGCCATAGACAGCAACCGGGATCAACGGCTTAACGTGCCTTCCAAAGCACGGGAGCGCTCAGTTAGTAACCACTCAAAGCGGTCACCCATCCAAGTCCTGATCGCTGCCCACGTTGCTTAACCTTAGATACCGCATACTAATGTATAAAATGTATTGTCAGGTATCCCTGGAGAGCATGCAGCTAGCGGGCGGAAACGGCGCCATCTCCCTCGTGGCTATGCTGGACGATGCTCGACTGCCCTGCGTGCCCTCGGTAAGTTCATTTCACTTAGTAAAATCATCAACATCATCATCATCATATCAGCCGAAAGACGTCCACTGCTGGACATAGGTCTCCCCCAAAGAGTGCCACAATGACCGGTCTTGCGCCACCCGCATCCACCGGACTCCCGCGACCTTTACCAGGTCAACAGTCCACCTGGCAGTGGCGGTGCGTCCATCAACTCGATTCCCACCGGCTTGCCTAATTTTCAGCCAGTCCAGTTTTTTGCTACCGCTCATGAAGAATAAGAAAGGCAAATTATTTCCAGCTTCCCTAAGAATATTTTTGACGCGCCGCCACTGCCACCTGGTGGAGGTTTACCTACGCCTTGCGGTATGTAGAAGTTCGAGTACCTTTTGGCCCCAACGGCCATCGGTTCTACGTGCAACCCCACCCACTGCCATTGGGGATATATCGGTTACATTGGTTCTGGCATTTACAGTAAATAAACCTATTTACCTATATTTAGAGTGTTTTCGTTCGTACCTGAGAAGTTAGAAAGATAAGATAATTTTTATTGACAGAACTGTGTACATTGTGGTGGTAATCATAAGATTATAGTGTCAGCAGTTTGCCCATTTCTGATGTGATTTAGAATAAATATGTGATTTAGAAAGAAACATGTTGCAAGGCTTTCTTTATTTTATTACCGTCCGTGATAAGTACAAAGTTTTACGTCGCCCCCTGGCCAGGAAGTGTCATTTTCCGCACGCGTCCTGAGCGGTAATAGCCACTTTATGGATTGTCATAAATAATGTGTTGGCACACCTGTGACACGCGGAGGAACGTAAGCGCTGTGGGTAAGTATGTGTGCGTGCGCTGTCGGTACACGCGTCAATTGTGTGCGCGGGTGCGTAGCGCGTGGCGCGGACGAATCGCGAGCCGCGACGGCACTCGATCGACACCAGGCGGGTGTCTCAGGGACACAGACCACCTCCTCTAGACCCCTCGTATGAGCGATTTAGTTCGAATCAAAAGTCACCAAGGTTAGCGGTAGGTGCGGGCTGAGGGGAGGTCGGCAACAGCGCTGCGATTGGCCGTTTCAAAATGCGCGCGACTTCGCCGCAAAATGGCGCGCGGGCTAGTGATGAGACACGGTTGTTGATTACCGGTTTTTACCAGCACCCCAATTTATTCTAGGTAAATTATTTTACATGGCGTGTATACTTTATCTATTGAATAGACTATAATAATATCTTCTAGGCATGTTTACAACCTTTACTATTGTATACAATTGAGATTTGAACAATTTTATTTTGATTCATGTATATGCGATGTATATAAATAAATAAAAATCATTTATTTCAGACCAAATGTTGATCCATACATATAGCGTAATGTACAACAGTGGCGGAGCGTCCATACAACTCGATTCCTACCGGTTTGCCTAATTTTCAGCCAGTCCAGTTTTTTTTACTACGGAAGCTAGGGCTAATAAAAAAGGCTTATTATTATTATTCCGGCTTCCCTTAGAATAATTTTGACACGCCGACACTGATGTACATACAAGTATTGGGGCCTACTCGTGTCACTAGTCCTAATTGCTAAAAGAAATCCACCACCACTAATTATGTTACTACTATATAAACTTCATAATAAAATAAGACAACAACAAAACTACAATGAGAACAAACTAACTAAATATTCTATCCCATACAACTACACTGATTTGTTTAGCGTATAAAGTAAAACAAGATAAAAAACACTACACTATTACCATCTTTCACCTCCTTATACGAACCTCTACGATTCATATAGTAAAATAATATTGTCCACGTAAATACTGACATTGAATATCAAAAAATAAAACTAATCAGTAATGTTTACTAATGGAATTTTAATATTTATTAAAATCATTGCGATATATAAAATACGGATGAACCGTTAATTAAATGAAATCGGAACCGAACATCACTGGCACAGCACTAGCCCGCGCACGTGCTGTCAGAAAGAGAAAGTATATTGGCATTTGAGGTGGTTGGAAAGGAACAAGCACACTTCACTACGCCTTATAAGCCGGCCCGGCCAGTGTAAAATGATCCCCGCCGGGCAGAATAAAATGTGTATTTGTATTAATTTAACTTACCTATGATATGTAATTCCGCCTTTGTTTAGATTTTTAGTTCGGGAATCGTTCCCACACCACTTTACCGAACAAAAACCCATGCTTACGGTTAGTCGGAACCAAATTTACGTATTTTTTGTGCCACGTGCGTATAGGTCATGAACCTGGACGAGACTGACTGAGCGGCGTGAGGCGGGGCAGTATTATAAGCGCAACTTCTCCCAAGTGTGGCGCGAGCGCGTCGCCCTGAAAGCTCTGTCTAGAGGAGGTTGTCTGTGCTCAGGGACGAGTTAACTGACCTCGGTGCGGGGGGTTCGTGTCCGTTCTGTATGTATTTTTATGTCACACCTGGCCATAAAGCGGCAATTACCGCACGCTCCGCGCGCGGGAAATCCCACTTCCTGGCCAGGGAGTGACATAAAATTTAGTACTTACCACGGGCGGTAATAAAGAAAGCCTCAGATCGCATATTTATCGCCCTTGCCTTCGGCTCGGACGTCAAATGCCTGCGATCTGAGACATTCTTTGTTTTACCGCCCTTGTTAAGTAATGTACTATTATAGTATTCTGTGTTGTGGTGTTGGTCAGGTGGTGGTATCGGTGCCGCGCGGGTACCCGGCGCTGGCGCCCGCGCGTCTCCGGCCGCGGCTGGCGCACGGCAAGCACGACAAGCACGAGTTCCTGGCACGCGTCGAGCAGGCCATGGACGCCAGGGTCGCCAGGTAACCCATGATATGATATGATTTATTTTCACAATATACAATAGCCGTGTTCCGAATCACGCTTAAAACGTATAAACGCGTTTACGATCGGACCGAATCACGCTCATAGCGTTTACATGAGATGTCGTGACGTCATTGATGACGTCATGGACGGCGCCATATTGGCGTTTACAATGCTCACACTCCCAGGCGTCAGCACCTTAAACCAAACGTCAAGTTGACGTTTGATATATGAACATGACAGTAAACACAACATGCCCGGTCCGAATCAAAACACCACTCACGCGGCCTTGAGCGCGCTTACTGATTCGGACCGGCCGCCAGCACTGTAAACGCTGTGGTCGTTGTTGGCGTGATTCGGAACACGGCTAATGTCACTTAAAATTACCCGTAGCCCTACTAGCCGCCACCAGCGCGCGCGCTAGGCGCGTAGCCTTTACTATACACCAGGGGCTTATTCTTGTCACAATGCATTCATCCATAATAGTAAATAATTGCATGTTAGTACCTAAATATACTGACAAGCAAAAATAACGGGTACACTTTGTATGGAAGTTCAATAGAAAGTGTACAAATAGCAGGATAAGCTACCATTTTCACATACCACCTAATGACACAAACATACGTACTTATTCTATGCAAAGGCATGAATCACGCTCATAGCGCTCAAAGCGCGCTTACTATCGGACCGATTCACGCTCATAGCGCTTACATGAGATGTCGCGACGTCACTGATGATGTCATGGACGGCGCTCACGGTGCTCACACTCCCAGGCGTAAGCACCTTGAGCCAAACGTCAAGTTGACGTTTGATATATGAACATGACCGTAAACACGGGCTATGTGCGTGAATCGGTCCGATCGTGAGCGCGCTCAAGCGAATACCGGTCCGAAACAAAACACTACTCACGCGGCCTTGAGCGCGCCATTTGATTTGGACCGGCCGTCAGCACTGTAAGCGCTGTGAGCATTTTTAGCGTGATTCGGAACACGGCTCATATAAACTATTCTAGTCTATAAAAGCGTGCATTCGCTTCCGTAAGACTAGTGCCTACGCCGAATCTTAGTATTAGATGCCAAAGCAGACCATAGCGCTAGGATATAACAGCGTAAACGCTAGTGAGTGTGATAAAACGCATTCATCACACGTATAGTAGAAATTATCTTCGTTGACCGAATTTCTATAAACATTGTTATTGGATTTTGAACCTTATTGTTTGAACAGTAAAATAACTTTACAAATAAAGTTGATGCAACTCGGCCAACTCAAATTATTTCAATCATACCTATGTTTGTCGCCAGGTTACCAAAGAGCTGTTCTGTGGGTCAACTTCTAGACGCCTGGGAGATGTCGGTACGACAGGCGTGCGCGCCCAACCCCGTCTCGTACACGCCAGTGCCCGCGCTAGGGCTGTAAACTGACTCGTCACGCCATCGTGACAGGGGCGTCACGTCGTCGTGACGTGTGTTACGGCATACATGGATCCTGTCACGTGAGTAGTGTAGTTACAAGTTACAATGGCGGTCGTGTAATGACATAGTGACATCTGTGTCATGTCATCGTGACAGTTGTGTCATGACACAGTGACAGTCGCATGACGACATCGAGACAGCGTTGGCGGCGTGAAACGCAAGCTAGGCTAGATAATTGTACCATTAAGTGTAATTAAATATTTATTTTATTGTGAAATATTCGAGGCTAAGTACCTTCGTCAATTTACGATGGTTGGGTCTGGAAATCCGCGATACAGCGATATAATATTCTCTTGACGTTGCTGTCATAATAAGTGACTTCATTAGCTAGTTCACTAAATTAAACAAAAGACACTGATGCACCCGTGTTCACGAACTTTTTTACTAGCAAGGCGTACTTCGAACTGTAAACTAAAGATCTCCCTCTCTATCGCACTTGCATATTGTAGCGACAGAGAGGCACCTTGCTATTTGGTTCGCTATAGGACTTATGTTGATTACTAGCAGCTCGAAAGCAGTGGTCCTGTACAGTCAACATCAAAAGTAACTATGCAAATGAAATGCTCGAAAGCTTACAATAGAGACTTGAACTCTTCATATGCGTAGTTACTTTTGATGCTAACTGTACATTTGATTTATTGATCCTATTCGATTGTGATAAAGCAAAAAAAGGAGACATATCTTTGACATCGACTGTACTCAGTTGTCTTGTGTTCGTAAAAACACTGGGTACAAATTCACTGTCATGCATTCGAGACGCGTGTCATCTATGAAGGCGCGCCCCTCCACATCCCAATCCGTTAGACATGTGTAGTTCACGAATGAATGATTCAATTGAAGTACTTCACTTGGTGTCCTTCATTCATTCACTAGTTCAGTTCGGATCTATATACTTCAATAGTTCACTTAGTTCAGTACTTCAGTTCATGTGTCATCGTTTCAAACATCTATCTCATGACGGTTTTTTACAAAAAAATATTTTTACTTAAATTATTCAATATATATATATATATATATATATATATATATATATATATATATATATATATATATAATTTGATATCATTATCCCCGAATTAGCATTAGAATGAGAGAAACGCGACGCGACGAATGACTCATCAATATGATTAGTTGAATCGGTTGAGCTACTGAACTAGTGAACTAAACTGAACTAGTGAACTAAATGAGTGATATACTTCACAGTGAAGGATTGAAGTATATCACTCTTTTCTTTTTAGTGACACATTTTGCGCATGTCTACAATCCGTACAATTGCGCATACATTAGTATGAGATTCGCTGTGGAGGGGCGCGTCGCCGTAGATGGTGTGGTGGCGTGCGTGGGTGGTGTTATTTATTTATTGTGTGGCAATTATTTAGAACCGTGAGATCTTCTAGTAAACGATGTGTTCCATGGCGAAGGTCATGTCATGACAAATTTGTCACCACTGAATCTCACAGTTACAAATCCAAGACCCCATCATAAATTGACCGGGGTTAACGCTAATATGTCATCTCCCCGTAACCGTGACTTGCCTGTTCCTTGACGCACACGTCACGATGTCAGGTTATCGTGACGATCGTGTCGTGGTTTAATTTATGAAATTTATGATTATGAATTCTAAATACATTTTATTTCTGTCCTTGACTAATTTTAAGAAATTTTATTTTATATCTCAAAATTATTTTAGTTAAGTATTTTTTTAATGTTGTCATAGTTAAGCAATTAGGCTATTTATTAAGGGATCCTCTCATTTTTTAATCTGATAGTAAAGTTGTATCTTTTAGTGATAATTATCTGTGATAATTTAATATTTGTACTAATATACATTTTGCAGTTTTTATAAAGAAACAAAACCTTGAGATCATTTTATTAGGTTACACATATATGACGAAAAAACCCAATGGCAGCCCCGTATATTATTTCATTCTATTATATGGTTCTGTCCTACTCATCCAGAATGATGAGCAAAACTGCTACACTTTTTTTTTATTAAAAGCAACCAGAGGTCAATTTGCTCACATGAATATGATCGGAGTATATTTTTTGACAATCCATTTCTTAGGTTTTTTTTTTCATAGTTTACAATATCCATGAAATGGGATTTGATAATGTAATCACCAGTTATATTTGTGTCTGGGCGAGTTTTCAATCCCCACGTAAAATTATCTGTCAGATAAATGTTAGCTCTGTCTTTTTCTATCATTTGACTTCAGAAAAAGATAGTCATAATTTTAATCATAATTTTATCTGGGGATTAAAATATCTGCCCATAATCATGTAAATGGGGTACCGTCAATGTCAATATGGAGTTATTTTATTACATAAAGGAATTAAAAAGCGCCTTTATTGACATCTACATCGAGGAACCATTTACTCGTGGCAGAGTATAGGATTTATCCTCATTTAACCTAAAAAGCAACCGAGGGGCTCCCAATTTTAAGACGTCCCTAAAGTCTTCGAATTGATGTTGTAAATGTTTTAAAGCAATAATTGTTTTTAATAAATGTCTGTACAAAAATGCTGGTTGTCTTTCATTTTCTTACAACCAAAGTTTTATAAGAAACTAGCGACCCGCCCCGGCTTCACACGGTTGCATGTATTATACATATAAACCTACCTCTTGAATCACTCTTATCTATTAAAAAACCGCATCAAATTCTGTTGCGTAGTTTTAAAGATCTAAGCATACATAGGGACAGACAGATAGCAGGAAGCGAATTTGTTTTATACTATGTAGTGATCAACATGAGAGCAATAAAGTTATGAGTTATGAGTTAAATAAACTATCGGAATCCTGTGATATTTAAACTCGAGCATTTCACACACTCGTCCAATACCCTTGGACTTTTTATATCCATAATAATGGATATATAAAAACATAGATATAGTATATACAAAAAAGCATATACAAGTACAGATGTATTGCAAAATGATTTTCCTTCGTACTTTATCGAAAAAGTTCGTATTTATCGTGCTCTCTCCTCTCTCAATTAGCTTCAGTACCCATCTTGCAGCCTAAGGGATAACTTTGACATTTGACACTAAACAATAAAGTTCCATAATAATCATAGATATAGTATATACTCTGTAGTTATAGATGCGCCAACAAGCGACCGGGGCTATGTCTTTCTCATATTATGACGTCAAAATATGGGGATACCATGGTTGCAAAAAATTACCCCAAAAATTTAGTCGGATAGTACTTAGTTACAAGTGATCAAATTCCATAGTGACTAAGTCGCCATTTTGACTCACTAACTAAATTTACACAACATCGTAGGCGATATCGTAAAATAAGTGATCTCGACCGGCCACTTTTTTTGGGATAATCTTACCTATAAATACATAGTCACCGGTTATCACCGTTGCATCAAACGGCGATTTCACTGATCCAAATCTATACATTTTGTTCTCGCCGCTCGCCGCTGGTCGCTGGCCTTCCTGCTCGCCGCTTGACTTGCTGGTCATCACGTCACCCAAAGAACCATGCTAAATGTTTAAGTCTCTAGACGATGAAAGTAGTAAGTAATGTAACCAGATAGTGCTTACTATTTCCATGCCCCTTTTTGTCTTTCACAGATAAATTATGTAGTTGTTGGAATAAAAGAATAAACTTCAATTTAGAACAGGTAATTTATTTACAATAATATATTACATTTATAACTTTATTTTTCAATAAATAAACAAATATGTAATAAGCAGTTATAGATTATTTTACCCAATTTAATTTCCTGTTCCCTCAGTCCTGAAATCCATTTTTTCGGGATTCATCCTCTGTTGAAAAACTGAAAAAATCAAATTACTTGAAATTCCCGAAACGTGGGGTAATCTTTAGGGGTTTTTTTATTATTTGTTGGTATCCCGAAATCGAATTATAAACCGACTGAATGGTGGGACATCAATGCTAAGCTGGCTTCTATGGTAGATTTCTACTACGCGATTTGACCGGTTTGTATGTCAAATGTTTGGAGGTTATTTTTTAATCAATTCACATATTTTTCCTATTTCATCTATTGTCTCATGATATAACTAATGATTTAGCTCAGTAATTTGGTTCCGGTGAGATTTTAGAAATAAACACGGGTCCAAAATTCAAAGAAAATGTACTTACGCATGGAATGTAACATCCGCCTTTTTTCGGTCGAAATTGCTTTTACAGCCAAACACTGAACACCCCACCATGTTTGCACTGAACAACCAAACACTACGGATCTGATGATTGGTAAATTATTATTCATTTAAACCAAATTCATCATTAATTTTCCACTTATATATTGCACTGCAAAATATTGCCACTTTGTTTAGCAATCTTCTTGACACTAATGACAGATTACTTTTACCCGACCATGAAAAAATGTCCGGTCGGTGATAAGGACAAAACATCGCACTTTTTTCTACTTCCTCTCATAGGAATCGCAATAAGGCTATCTTTCTCTTACAAAGCGTGTCAGGCCCTTGATAATAATGGATATAAAAACGTCACTCATTTAATACAATCATTGATTGACAGTTCGGATGCCATCGTATTCCGATTGAGATCCGAGTTTTCCCGAAAGAAAATAATTTTGCAATACATCTGTTTAGTTATAGATGCGCCACCGAACGACCGGGGGTATGAGAAAGCATAAGAATTCAAATAAAATTTGTGCTACGCAATTTGACCGGTTTGCATGTCCAATGTATTTCTTATGGAAGTGTGCCTGTGCCTATAACCCGACCATGAAAAAATGCTGGGTCGGTGATAGAGACAAAACATGACACTCTTTTCTATTTCCTCTTAGAGGAATCGCAATAAGGCTATCTTTCTCTATCAAAGCGTGTCAAACACTTGGGTGTTGAGTTGGTGTTGATTATGCAATAAAAAAATACAGACAATAAAAGCGTGTAATATAACATAGTTATTGCCCGCGACTTCGTCCGCGTGGAACTCGTTTATCGCGATAGAATTGAAGTAATTGCTATTTATTTTTATCAGGCGCTTACCTAAGCCGTGTTCCGAATCACGCCAACAACGATCACAGCGTTTACAGTGCTGACGGCCGGTCCGAATCAGTAAGCGCGCTCAAGGCCGCGTGAGTGGTGTTTTGATTCGGACCGGGCATGTTGTGTTTACTGTCATGTTCATATATCAAACGTCAACTTGACGTTTGGTTTAAGGTGCTGACGCCTGGGAGTGTGAGCATTGTAAACGCCAATATGGCGCCGTCCATGACGTCGTCAATGACGTCACGACATCTCATGTAACGCTATGAGCGTGATTCGGTCCGATCGTAAACGTGTTTATAGCGTTGTAAGCGTGATTCGGAACACGGCTCTAGTCATCGCTCTTGCATACAAACTTCCACCCCCTTAAGGGATGATTTCCGGGATAAAAAGTATCCTATGTCCTTCACCGGGACTCAATCTATCGCCATACCAAATTTCATGTAAATCGGCTCAGCGGTTTAAACGTGAAGAGGTAACAGACAGACACACTTTCGCATTTATAATATAAAGTAGTATGGATTATTGACGGGAACATGAATGTTCCGCAACCTTATAAACAAGAAATAAAAACGAAGTTGGGTGCAACAGATATATTGTTCACAATGAGAACTGGTAGAGGCTGGCTCTTTCGCACGGCCCGCGGCGTTTCGTGCTGCCACAGCACGACCAGTGCCGCACGCCTGGATGCCCTGCGTGCCCGTGCCCGCAACCTGGTGAAGAAAAAAAAACACGGATATTTTTTTAAACTTCCAACATTTTATAACTGTCATTAGAGCGAGGGACCTAAATTTGTCCCTTCCGCTGTCAACGAAATGGATCCTGAAATTTTCCTTTTCCTCCACAATGAATCCTGAAAAGGGTCGGCTACGCGCACGTGACTACTTTTTAGCTGCGATCTCCGCTTACCATCAGGTGCACCGCACACTTGTTTGCCACCGTCGTTGTATAAAATATAAAAAAAAAGGTTTGAACCTTCTTGCAAGAACGGTAAAGCTGCTTCTTGAATGCACTTATTTGATACAATTCGGCCAGAGCAAACGATTTTAGTATACGGTATAGTATGAGCACCCGACCCTGGCTGGGTCTGGCTCTGTCTGTACCCTCGCTACTGACCTCTGTACCCGGGCATGTGTCCGGGGCATGCGCAGTGCGCGTCGCGGCGCCCGCCGGCGGATCAGGAGCAGCAGTGGAACTGTCCCCTGTGCATCAGACTGGGGCACTTTATGGATCAGTCACCTCTATATCCTGGCAGGGAGACCAGTAGTGAAACTGCACTGGAAAGGGCAGCTAATAACTGTGACCAGCGCCATCCTTGGCCTTATCAGGAGCGATTCATTTCGCGTCACACATCGGGATCACCCATTCTTTCCACATTTTCATCTCAGTCGGCATATGAGCAGCTCACCCTAGCTGGGTCTGGCTCTGTCTGTGACCTCGCTACTGACCTCTGTACCCGGGCATGTGTCCGGGGCAGGCGCAGTGCGCGTCGCGGCGCCCGCCGGAGGAGCAGAAGGAGCAGCAGTGGAACTGCCCCGAGTGCGGCTGGCTGGCGCGGGCGGCGCACTGGAATGGACTACCCTGGGGACATTAGTAAAGTTAGGTACTCTGTTTTTAAACTATAAAGTACAGTCAGCAGCAATGGTGTAGCACACGGGCGAGGTGCTCAAAATGATCTTCACACATCTTTATTATAAGGGAATAAGAGCGTGTGAAGATCATTTTGAACACCTCGCCCGCGTAGCAACCATTGCTGCTGACTGTACTATGCTAAACAATGAAGAAACAAATGAACATGCCATTACATTTTACTATGAGCAGTACTTTATAACTACTTAGATAGTTAAAAGAAACACGGGTTATACTAGTCGATTTATCCCTGCGGGACTAGCACAACTGTAACTGCGACGCGACCCGAGTAGAGAAAAATCTACCCTGTCCTTTCTAATTCGCACACTTCGAGTGGGACAGAAATAACAGAGTCGCGCGAGATACGACAAGCAAGTTGTGCTAGCCCTCTTGTTATCGACGAATTTGTGGAAGAGTATAAACATAAATACTTAATTATGTAAATTTTTTGACCGTTTTCACTCTGCGCATGACCAATTTTTGGTGATCGTCATTTTATTTCCACTCAACTAAATGTTAGCTGGAAGAAATCCTTCATAAAGATTAACTCGCCTTTGTACATATGCCCTGCTTTATTTCATGCAGGTAGTTATTATTACCTACTTAAATGCAAGTAATAAAAATGTACATCTTATATCTTTAAACGAGCAATTCTTGTATATTTATATATTTATTTCGGGGATCTCGGAAACGGCTCTAACGATTTTGATGAAATTTGGTATGTGGGGGTTTTCGGGACGAGCAAATCGATCTAGCTAGGTCTCATGCCCGGTAAAACGCCGAGCAAAGCTCGGCCGCCCAGATATTAATAGGTAATATATGTAATTGTAAATTGGTGCTATTAGAGGTGGAATACCTTAACTGGCTTATTATTCAGTGTGACAGCGAGGAGATATGCCCCAGGGCTGGGCGGCGTGACGGTCAGCGCGTACGTGCCGTCGCCTCGGTCAGCCACGCGGGCGCTTTGCGGGCGGGCGCTCGAGTCGCTGCGTCGGAAATATCCCGCAACCTGCAACAGTTGTTGCAGCTCACGAGATTTATCACTACTTAGGGTCGGTTGCACCAAACCGTCTGTAATCGTAAGCGGTGTTCGTCAAATCTGATTGTATGGAAAGTTTGACAAGTTTCTATGGGATGACAGCTGCCGGCGCCATATTTGACGATGACCGGTCTGTGTTCGTATGTTGGTGCAACTGACCCTTATTCTTTTGACAGCTGGGACAGGGGCTAGCATAACATGCATCTCGTCTCTACTCGCGCGCGAGATAGGCTACCTGTCACTGTCTGATTAATGCTGTAAAAGTGACAGGTAGCTTATCTCGCGCGCGAGTAAATACGGAATGCATGTTGTCCTAGAGGGGCTACACCATAACATTTTTAAATTGTCGTTTCTCGAACCGCAATGACGGTTGTCAAAAGAACTGATAATGGGGATGATGACACTATAAAAGAAAATCAATAAATCCAAATTTTCTACATAAAGGCTCAAATTCTCAATCAAATGGCGAAAAAAGTAATTCAAAAAAATAAATAATTACGTAATTATAAGTCTTCAAAGTTTTAAGAGTGGGTATTTTCTGTCGCTTTTCCGCAAAACCCACCTTATTGTATAGCACGATCGTCATTACTATGGCGCTACTCAACAGTGACGTCACTGTTGAGTAGTACTTTCTCTCTCTAACTACGAACATTCTAACCCTTGTAGCTTCGTTATTTTTTTAAATATTTGAATAGGATTTTACAAATACTCATACTCATACTCATACTCATTTATTTATGAAATGTGAAATTTTTCATGTCAAATAGATAAAGTTTACAATATTAAGGTATGTTACTTGAATTCATTTTCAAATATGATTAAGGAACTTATATGGATACATATTAAAATTGTCAAAATGTCAAGGTTTTTAAATACATATATATAATACAAATGCGTTTATTTTTCTCTTTAAATTACAATTGTGTATCGGTTAGTAATAGCTTATATCTAATTGACATGGAATTTTTTTCACTATTTGGCATAGTTTTCTATTGAAGTAATTTTTTTTTTTTGAGTCAACATCCCTATTGTCGCTAACTGCGTACCTCTAGATACAGTAAGACCCTAAATCAAAGTGGTCAACTGTTCCACCAACCTGCTCTCCGCCGCACCAAATGCGTTCCCCGCTACTGTCTCGTAATTCCAATACCGCTTCATGGGGACAGTCAACTCGGAGATCTTGGAAACCTGATAAAAACAATGTTATTAGTATTGAGAACTTTATTCTCTCAAAACTAAAGAGGTAGGCACAGCAAATTGTCATCTCTTGCTCGAATTTGGATCAGCCCAACTGTGGAAGTACCTCCGCCTTGCAGAAGACCACCATAATAACATTATTTACTATACAAGTATGTATCTAGTGTTGTGTTCCTGGAGGTGAGCAAGGTTGCCAGATCTCCCGAGGATGCACTGTGTTGAGAACGAGGGACCTTTTATCCCTTCTGCTGTCAACACAGTGAATCCTCAAATTGTATAAAGGGTCTCTTTTGGAGTTGCGAGCGTCTATAGGCTGCGGCGTCCGCTTCCCATCAGGTGGACCGTACGCTTGTTTCCCACCGTCGGTCAAAAAAAAGGTAGAAAAATGATGAAAGCACATCCCAACTTAACTTCAGTTTATGATTCTAGCAGTTTTCTCTTATTCTCGTGTTATAAATAAAAGCTTTTCACCTTTTCATATCGTCGTTTGACAACCAAAACTCACTAAGTAACAAAATAACCCCTCCTAGTACTTAGACACGTATCCGTGCCCCACATTTGAACCTAACTACCTACACCTCAAGTTCATCAATTGATTGGACAATTTTGACACCCGCATACGAGGGGCTCTGCTGACCGTACCTTCAGTATTAACCACGCAGCGTTCCGGATCCGCCGCCTGCGTGAGCAGCCGGCCGAAGAGCGTGGCGTCGTGCGGCGCGGGCGCCGTGGGCGCGAGCCGCAGCTCCAGCCGCGGCGGCGCCGGCGGCAACTCCGTCAGCCTCTCCAGCCGGCGCAGCACTGAGCCGTGGAGGGAAAGGAGCTCGTGTTCGCGTCCAGAGGATAGCAGCTAGAGGAAAAAGTTAACATTTAGCTTACGTTCAACGACCTCCTTAAAATTAGGTTTTAAAAAAATACAGCCGCTCCAGCCGGCGCAGCACTGAGCCGTGGAGGGAGAGGAGCTCGTGTTCGCGGCCAGAGGATAGC
Source organism: Cenopis cana (assembly GCA_951800055.1). Taxonomy (NCBI): domain Eukaryota; kingdom Metazoa; phylum Arthropoda; class Insecta; order Lepidoptera; family Tortricidae; genus Cenopis; species Cenopis cana. Next base: position 2,938,332 of record OX637477.1, on the reverse strand, counting down.
AGCTAGAGGAAAAAGATAACATTTAGCTTATGTTCAACGACCTCCTTAAAATTAGGTTTTAAAAAAATACAGCCGCTCCAGCCGGCGCAGCACTGAGCCGTGGAGGGAGAGGAGCTCCTGCTCGCGACCAGAGGATAGCAGCTAGAGGAAAAAAGATAACATTTAGCTTACGTTCAACGACCTCCTTAAAATTAGGTTTTAAAAAAATACAGCCGCTCCAGCCGGCGGAGCACTGAGCCGTGGAGGGAAAGGAGCTCCTGCTCGCAACCAGAGGATAGCATCTAGTAGAAGAAAAACATTTACAATACGTTTAATGACCTGCTTAAGGTTTAAAAAAATATTTGCAGGCTGCGTAAAAAAACTCTTAAAGCTGGCGGCAAAAAACAACTGTCACGCTACTTTATTCAGCGTTGAATTATTGATGATATTGCTAATTATCTTATATCTTTAAACGAGCAATTCTTGTATATTTATTTATTTATTTATATATTTATTACGGGGATCTCGGAAACGGCTCTAACGATTTTGATGAAATTTGGTATGTGGGGGTTTTCGGGGACGAGCAATCGATCTAGCTAGGTCTCATGCACGGGAAAACGCCGAGCAAAGCTCGGTCGCCCAGATATTATTATCTTTATCTATATATATAAAGTTGATGGGTGACTGATTAATCACCACCCCGCCGAAACTTTTTTTAAAGTGAGAGTCTTCAAACTTTGTGTAAAAGTTCCTCATAATAATACAAAAAAAGTAATTTCAGCGTTTTTCGAAATTTATCCCCTAAAGGGGTTAAAAAGGGGTTCAAAGTTTGTATGGGGAGCTATTTTTTTTATAGTGATAGTCTTTAAACTTTGTATGAAAGTTTCTTATAATAATACAAAAAAGTAATTTCAGCGTTTCTCGAAATTCATCCCCGAAAGGGGTTAAAAAGGGGTTCAAAGTTTGTATGGGGAGCAAATTTTTTTTAAGTGAGGTTCTTCAAATTTCTTACAGAGACTCTCTGTTTAAATAAAACAAAACTGATTTCAGCGTTTTTTTTTAAATTCATCCCCTCAAGGGGTTAAAAAGGGGTTCAATGTTTTCATGGCGAGCAATATTTTTTTTAAGTGAAAGACTTCAAATTTTTTACAGAGTCTCTGTTTAAATACAACAAAACAAATTTCAACGTTTTTCGAAGTTCATCCCTAAATGCCTTAAAAAAGGGTTTCTGTGAAACTTAGTTAATCTTTTAACTCCCTAAATGACCTCTTGGTCATTTTGTATGGAGAACAAAATTATTTTTAAGATCGAAACTTTAAAACTTCCTGACTAAACATCAAAATTAAAAAAAAAACAGATTTCAGAGTTTTTCAAAATTCGCCCTCTGAAGGGATGAAAACAAATTTTATTTTCAATGAGACTTGGAACTTTGTTTATAGGCCTAGCATAACTCTGTACCGTCTCTCTGTAACCCCTTCACACTTAAACTGCTGAACTGATTTAGATGAAATTTGGTGCGAATATAGTTCGCAGTGGCGGCGCGTCAAAAATATTCTTAGGAAAGCCGGAAATAATTTGCCTTTCTTATACTTCATGAGCCGTAGTAAAAGAACTGCACTGGCTGAAAATTAGGTAAGCCGGTGGGAATCGAGTTGTATGGACGCGCCGCCACTGATAGTTCGAGTCCGAGGAAAGGACATAGGATAGTTTTCATCCCATCCCGGAAGTAGAAGTTTGTATGGAACAGAGATAACTAGGTAACCACCTGAAATAAAAGAACAGCGATAAAATTCTAACGCGATGACCGAGCCCTACGCAGACGAAGTTGCAGGCAAAAGCTAGTATATTTATAAAGGTACAGTCACGATTTATGCATGAAATGGCGTCCGGGATATTAGCAAGATTTTGAACTACGTTTACATGTGTCATAACCACGTCATAACTAAGTTGATAAGTGTGGACAAAATTGTAGTAGAGAGGCCAAGTTAACAAAACGCAATTTCCGTAGGACTGAAAAGGTTTAATACCTCCTACCAGTCCTACCGAGTATTACCGACAAGTGGTATCTATCGTTGGAATCAGCATGCTCAGTGATTATCAAAACGCATGTTGTCGCTTTCTAAAGTAGTGGAGTGAGTTTTTATGACGTCATAAGTTTTATGTATGAAACATCACATTTTTTCTTTAAAAACCTATCGAGTGGGGTATCAAACGAAAGGGCTCCATGAGCAGGCGGCTTTCACTCCGTCAGTTCGCCGCGCCGCTGCAAGTACATCCCCGGGCCGCTGCAAGTACATTCAGTGGTGAATTGCTACCGGACGGTCGCGTCGTCTCGTCATTCGCTTGGTGTGGTCAATAGTATTTGTTATTTACCTATTATAATTTGGGTTTGTAAGTTGGCGATTTGTTAACAGTGCAACTTCTGTACCTGTACGTAGTGTACTATTACTTATTCTATGCCATGAGCTGATTCCAAAAATATACCACACCTTTAGATTTCGGCCAGTGGTGCCGTAAAATATAAAATTCATTTTCAAAACACACCACGTTTGGGCTTTTTCTAACTTGTTTCTAACAGGAGATGCTTGTATGATTTTTTCTTAAATTTATGCTGAACGACTCACTGTATCCTTAATATCTGAACGCAATGAAAGGAGTTCGGAATATATGAATGCCTACCATTTATTTCATTAATTTAAAGCAGCAAAACTAGCATTTGTAGACCTGATGACTGCAGTTTACGTATAGCGATATTTTTCCGAACTCCTTTCATTGCGTTTAAATATTAATGATACAGTAAGTCGTTCAGCGTATATTAAAAAAAAACATTTAACCGTTTCCTGTCAGGAAGAGACCAAACTTGATGTGTTTTGAAAATGAACTTTATTTTTTACGGCACCACTCACTGGCCGAAATCTAAGTTCGTTTGATACCCCACTCGATACATTTTTGACGAAAAATTTATTATTTTTCATACATAAAATTTATGACGTCATAAAAACTCATTCCACCACTTTAGGAACCGACAAAATGCATTTTGATAATCAGTAAACGATGCCGATTCCAACGATACCACTTGTCGGTATAAACCTTTTCAGTCCTACGAAAATCGTAAATAAGGCACTTTCGACGAATTGGCCTCTCTACTATTGGGAGAAACAACCAATTGTAGTCTTTGGAAAAAACTGTCACTCAGTTCAGTTTGGCGAAATTTAAATAAAACAAATAAATCAATGTCAAAAATTACTTTATATGTGTAAAATAGGTATGTCATATTAATTATATTGTAACTAGCTTTTGCCCACTACTTTGTCCGCGTTTTCCATTCCCTGTTTCATCCTCTAAAGGGATGATTTTCGGGATAAAAAGTAACTTATATGTTAATCTAGACTGTAAACTCATTGTATATCAAGTTTCATCATAATCATTAATCAATTCACACATCTGTACTTTTGCATTTAGTAATTTACTCTAACAATATCTATTTTAAAAATATGCTATGGATTATGTTTCAGTTTTATCACCAATGGATAGTAGTCAGTTATTAAACAATTCCGACTATGGAGATGACTCTTCTGATGAAGATCCTGGGACCAAGTTCCGAGATCATGAAACTAAAGGTGAGGATCCCAGCTCCAATGAAGAAAGCTCTGATGAAGAGGCTGAAGGAGGTACTAATATGGGTACACATATAGAAGAAGATACACAGCATTCAGGCCATAGGCCATATAGAACAATTTCTCAGTTTTCATGCACCCGGCATGGAACAATATTTAAACAGACAAAGCCAGGTGTGCAATATTCAGTGTCTCATACCACCACCAGTTCCACACACATTTCAAAATACTTTTATGAGTACATTGATGATGAAATCATAAATCAAACCATGTTTCATAAAAATGGAAACCCAATGGACTTTACAAGAGATGTGTGTAAAATTCTCTTCGGCATAATAATACTACTTATACTATCTTATCTATGTCCCTTACTTTGTCTTGCACATCCATATACAGATGTATACAGATGTATTGAGACAGTAAGTGAGCTGTAGAACTTATTGTAAAAGCCATGTCTCAGGAACGTTTCATGCGGCTGTGGCAATCTTTAAAATTGGTGTTTACTTGATGATGATATTACCGAAGACATAAGAGCTTCTGATCACTTGTGGAAGGTACGGCCTATTATATATAGAGTTCTAGAGGGATGTCTTAGGCAAAAGCGACATCAGGACCTTTCAATACAGGAACTCAAAATTCCCTTACAGGAAAAATATCCCATCAAAAAATATTGCCCAGACAAACCTAACTCTACATGTATTAAAATTCTGGTTCTAGCAAATTCTAATGGGCTAATTTGCGACTTTCTCACATACCTAGACGAAAATAATTCAGCAGAAGAAATGATCCTGCATTTGAATAGAACTCTCATTCCAGGGCATATTCTTTATTTCAATAGATATCTTACAACTATTGAATTAGCTAAAGAGCTGAACTGTAATGGTATTAATTGCGTTGGAGCATTGATGAAAAGTCACGTGCCGAAAGAAGCTAACTCAGAACTGCAGAGTGCCAAAGCGTTAGTGAGAGAGGGACAGGGAAGTCACGATTTCCTTGTCAGTTCGGATGGTGAAATGGCCACAACTAAATGTTTTGACAATAAGCCTATGTTATTTTTATCCACTGTCTATGCAGTGGGGACTTAGCTAGTAATTGCATACGGTATGACAGAGAGGGACGGCGGCTACGCGTACCCAGACCAGAGGTCGCCAAAGAGTATGAATCCAACATGAGAGCAATAAGCATCATCGAAAAGCTGCTAGCAGCATGCATGGCCGTCCAAAATGAAAACAAGGAAGTGGACATTGCGCTTCATGCTTCACTTCATCGACTTGGCTGTCTGTAATTCATGGATACAGTATAAAAGTCACATGCAATCACAAAAAGTATCCAGTCACAAAACATACAAGTTGTGGGAATTTAAAAGACATATTGGCAAATACTTGATAGAATCCAGTCTGAATTCAGACAGAACATTGGTACTAGAACGTAATGAAACTGACACTTCTGAGTATGCTGTCAGTAAAAGAGGAAGGCTACCGGTAGCATCCATACCGCCTAAAGTGATGACGACTCAAGGCGAACACTTGCCATTGCCACAGATGCTGTCAGTGAACCGTTGCAGGAAAATTAGGTGTAACAAGAAAACCATGGTTAGTTGTATAACTTGTAAAGTGAACCTCTGCTGTACGCGTAACAGAAACTGTTTTAAAGAATTTCATACAGACATGAGCTGCTAAGTTTAAGTAGTCCTTTAAGGCGTAGGGCCCACCCCTACGCATTCTCATCATAGCCAAGGCATTCTCCATACAAACTCTGTGCACGTTTTATTCGTAGGTTTTGGCCCTAACGAATGTAATATTTTTTTTGGATGTAAATATTAGATATCCGAAGAAAGTTATGTGGAAATTTTCAAATATTTCAAAAAAATGAAAAATTTAAAAATAATGTCAATGAAAAAAAATTACATCACGAAATAGCTAACAGAAAAATAAGCATACTGACCAAAAATCATAACTTTTCTGCAAACACAAACGAAGAAAATCCTGCACAAAGTACCACCACCACCACCTATGGAGAGAGCTTGCCCTACCCCTCCTCTTAAGTATGCTACATTTGTAAGATTTTCATTTCTAATAAGTATTAGTTTTATTTTTCAAAGAGAAGACTAGAATTCTGTTATTTTTTTTATGTTGAGTTGTAGTTTATGAGGAAAGTAGGTATACAATGAGTATTAAAAAGTATAAGTACGTGTATATGTTTTTACTCGAACAGTGAACCTTTTATTCCCTTTTATACAAAATTGCTTATACCTAATCGTTTTCTTGGAAATCGGAGCCAAAAATCGTTTTTCGTAGTGTTTATTTTATTACTCAGGAAGATTAAAGTTTCGTCATGGAACAAATACCAAAATCAATTTCAATGAAATGCCACAGCAATTAGGAGATTTCTATCTGAAGTGTAACATTACGTGAACATTACTTATTACAAGAAGGAGTGAAATCGTAATGCTGAGAAATCTGTAATAATCTAGAACACAATAAGTAGAGGCAAACAACAGGCAGTCTTATCGCTAAAGAGCGAAAATGAAATCTAATAATCAGTGCCGGATTAAGACTATTTGATGCCCTAGGCAATCCACGCCGCAAATACTTCATACGCATCAAGTCATAACATATCTAGACGAAAACGCGAGCGTAGCGAGCGCGAAATTTTTCTCGCTGAATAGATAAATGACCCTTTTTTCGTGGTGTTTCTGGTGCCCCCCTAGACGTGGTGCCCTAGGCAATTGCTTAATTTGTTTAAGGGTTAATCCGGCACTGCTAATAATAACTATTGATGGTAGGTGGCGGTGATAACATTGTAGTCTTTAATTTCTATGCAATATAATTTTTTTAAATATTAATACTTATTAGTAAAGGTGCGGCAGTGGCAGTATGCCCGTTTCCCGTCTACGTCAGGGAATAAATTAAAAAATGGTAATGTCTATTGTCACTGTCACTCGGGACCATGTTGATGGCTTGTTTTGTTGCTATAATTTTGTTTAGAGAACTATTTCAATTAGTTTCGCTGTTATTTCTTTTCTTTATGAACAAGTAATTAACACTATTAGAATCTTTCGCATAGATAACGAATAATATCGGCGCCAATGAGGCCGGCAGCATGTCGCGAAAACAGAGTTGTATGAAGAAAGAACCAGTTATCGTTAAAGAGGAAATAATATGCGGCCCCGTGTTAATGCGGGCCACCGGATTGGAGGAGACTGGTTTTATAAAGGTAGAAGAAAGAGAGCCCACGATTAAGAGTGAGAAAAATGAAATCTACGTGCAACACGAAATCAAGGATGAGTTAGTGGATAGTTCAGTACACAGTTGCGTCGAGACTGCTGGTGAGTTTAAAAAATAAATAAAAATATACTTAAATGTGAAGATAATCCATATCCATATTAATATTTAAAATGCGAAAGTGTGTGTGTCTGTCTGTTAGCTCTTCATGGTTAAACCCCTGAACCGATTTAGATGAAATTTGGTATGGAGATAGTTTGAGTCCCAAGGAAGGACATATGATACTTTTTATCTCGGAAATCATCCCTTAAGGGGTTGGAAGTTTGTATGGATGAGCGATAACTGAATTAAAATTATTTCTTACATGATGAATAAGCTCAACACGGAGTTGCAGTTTCGGGCAGAAGCTAGTTATAAAATATAATTTTGTGGAGGCAACCTCACATACTTAAATAAACCTAGGTCCTATTTTCAACCTAAGCAAAGTCCAAACTGTCAATTAATACATATTTAAATACATAGCAAACAGCAAAGACTCCGAACCAAACATCCCTAGTGTAGTGCTGTTAAATTAGTTGTATCTATTATTCTTATAATATTTTTTTTGTATGGATTATATGTATAGTAAGCAGATATTGTTTCAGAGACCAACATAATTGATTCATCACCAATTCACCATGAACCAGCTCCCGAGTTCACTTTTAATGGAATAAAATACATCTTCTGGCCTTGTTCAGTAAGGCTTGAACACATTTCAAATATGATTGACACATATAATATTGATAAAAAGACTTTTGACACTGAATTTACACTTACAAGTCATAAATGCATTTTTGATAAGCCTGATCATACAATAAATAGATATACTGACACATACCTAGTTCCTACAGAGAAAGAAATCCATATATGTAATGTTTGTGAGCAAAGTTTTTCACTAAAGCAAGAATTGGATCAACATGTTAAAATTCACAGCGACCGGAGAAGAAAGTCGTATTGCTGCGAAATATGTAGCAGCCGATTTTCTAGAAAAGCCGACATCACCAAACATATGCGTGTTCATAAGAAAAGGAAAACATACAACTGTGAAATATGTAGTAGAAATTTTACTAGGAATAGCCGTTTCGTCATACATATGCGTGCCCATACTGGAGAAAGGCCATTTGAATGTGAAGTTTGTGGTAAGCGTTTTATGAGGAACTCTGTTTTGAAACAACACATACTGTATCATTCAGAAGACAAACAAAGTTGTAAAGTTTGTAAAAAGCAATTTCAAACAAAAAGTGATTTAGCAAGACATGAAATTGTACACAACACGCTTACATTCTCCTGTGACATATGCAGTAAGGAATATGCGACTAAAAAGTATTTAAAAGTCCATAAATCTGTTCACATTGGCGAAAAAAAATATTCCTGCAAAGTATGTGATAAAAAATTTACTCATAAAGTGCTTTTAACTGGTCACAATGCCATTCATAACTCAAAAACATACTCCTGTGAAATATGTAATAAGTCGTTCACTCAACGGAATAAGTTGAAGATTCATAAACGCACACAACATACTGACGAGAGACCATATGGCTGCAATATGTGTTCAAAGACCTATAAAGTAAGTTCCGACTTATGTAGACATAGAAAAACTCATTTGGGGATAAAACCATATTCTTGCAAAATATGCCAAAAACGATTTATGGATAAAGATCGCGTTAAAAGGCATGAGCGAATTCATTCAGGGATACGGCCTTATTCTTGTGAAGTCTGTAATGCGGCATTTGGAGCTAAAGCTACGTTAGTTAGACATAATATAATACACACAAATGAGAAGCCTCATATTTGCAAGGTATGTAAAATGGGGTTCAACAATATATCTAACTTACATAGGCATGAACGAGTTCATAATAAACAATAATTGAATAAATTTAGAATGAAAGTTAATCCTTTTATGTCATATTTACTAACATCCAAATTATAAATTAAGAGTACTTTAGTCTTATGGTGGTCTAATGTTTGATTTTTTAAATGTTAAGTTATTAATTATTCTGTGCCTAATGATTTACATGTATACCTACTTACATCCAAAGTTATAAATCGAGATTAGTGTTATGTTTGATTTTATAATTATTTTGTAATGGTCAATATAATTTTTCAATTATCATTGTTACCTACTTCTGAAATGACAGTGAATTTACAGAAATGATAATGGAAATTTTGGTAAATTAGGCAATTAAATACCTACTGAAAATACAGAGTGTTTGATCTAAGTACATAGATACGTGTCCATACAAATCTGTTTTTCTGGACGTCAGTTCCTTATCTGTAACCCGCTCAAAGTAACAAGCAACAACGAATACTTTAAAATAAGTATGGGAATTTGACAGTTTTATAGAAAATAAAAAGTGGTCGATGCCTGCTGTGTTCTGGGGAAGCAGGGGCCATCAGCACTGGCGACTTACCTCTTCAACGAACTTGACAACGTTCACCACATACTGCTGGCGTAACCACTTATCTCGCTCGCACAGTGCTAGTTAGGACGAGAAAGGTACATTCTAGACGGCTTCAGCCCGGCCACGATTTGGCGCGATTTGCGGCGCGGCAAGCGTTTTATCTGTTCATTAAGGTATGATTCCGCTGCCGACTGCATACAGCAACTGCACGTTCCGCCGCACTTCAAATTGAACCGTTGCTTCTTCAGCGAATTCGCCCACGCCTACCGTACGTTACTCCCGTACAGTCAGCGCTTGCAAGGTTTGCCCATCTCTTTCGCTTGTTTCTTGATCTAAAAACCACGTACGTGATTCGGTATAAAAGCTAAGGAACAAACGTATCTAAATTCAGCACGGATGTTACCTCTTAGTCGACGAAGCTACGGTAGCCCAGTGGTTCAAGCATGCGGCTGTCAAGCGGCGGTCGTGGGTTCGAATCCCAGCTCGTACCAATGAGTTTTTCGGAACTTATGTACGGAATATCATTTGATATTTACCGTTAGCTTTTCGGTGAAGGAAAACATCGTGAGGAAACCTGCATACATCCGCGAAGAAATTCAAAGTTGTATGTGAAGTCCCCAACCCGCTCTGGGCCAGCGTGGGGACTACTGCCCAATCCCTCTCATCTATGAGAGGAGGCCTGTGCCCAGCAGTGGGACGTATATAGGCTGATGATGATGATGATGATGATGTTACCTCTTCAGCGAAGTCGACCGCGTCTCTGGCGTGCTGGTCGCGCGTGGCGAGCGCGCGCGCCAGCTCGCCGACGCGCTGCGCGTGCCGCCCGCGCGCGCGCGCCGCCGCCGCCGCCAGCGCGCGCACGTGCGCGTCCACTGACGAGAGGTATTGCGCGCCCCAGGTTTGGACTTCTTCTTCTACGCGGGCCGCTTGGCTCTGTAATGATAGTTGGTATACAGGGTGGATTTTCTTTTTGGGTCAGTGAGGGCAGCTCCCAGATCCCGTGCTGCGACGTGAAAATGGTTTTAGAAGACCTTCCTTTGAGTTTGAATTAATGAAAAATTGCGTTTTCAAATTTTGGACTTTTCTAGCCGGATATTTTTTTTGGTTCCATACAAGCTTTTGATCCTGAATATTACACGATCGATTGGCATCAAAAAAAAGTTTGTCAAAAATGGCCTTTTTCTCGCACCCTGTATGTTTTTTCCAAAATCTGAAAACGTTATTTTTCATTAATTCAAAATCAAAGGAAGGTCTTCTAAAACCATTTTCACTTAGCAGCACGGGATCTGGGAGCTGCCCTCACAGACCCAAAAAGAAAATCCACCCTGTGTATTGTAGTCGCGGATCATTGGTATCTATGTTGTAGTCGCAGATAGTTGCATCAACTGTCCGTGACTACGACATAGATAGTTGTAGTCGCGGATAGTTGATGCTTATGTTGTAGTCGCGTGCTATAGGCTTATAGCAAGCGACAGACCCAAGAAAGCGCTACAGTAGCTTCTTGTAATTTCTCGGCACAAGGTACTCCAACGGTAAGTACTCACGTCGACTTGCTGCGCCTGCATGTCCAGCAGCCTGGACGCGCGCTCGACGTGCTCGGGCACGAGGCGCGCGCGCGCCACCGCGTCCTGGAGCAGGCGCGCGCGCTCCGCCGCCGCGCGCGCAGCGTTGGCCAGCGCGTGCCCCGAGTGGGAGATCAGGCAGCAGTCTCGGCAGATCACCTGCGGGTAAACGGAAGGTATGATGATGCGTTAAGCATGCCACACACTGCAGCGGCCTGCGGTGACGGGCAGTTGTACACTATTACTATCCTTACATTCATTTAGACACACGCGGCCTGGATTTTCATAGTGTTAACTGGCTGCCACCGCAGGCCATTGCAGTGTGTGATAGGCCTTAACCGTTTAACTGCCATCGTTAGATTATTAAAGTGTCAATGTAAGTTGTTGAAAATTGTGGAGTATTTCAGATCGGCTCGGCTTTTGGTAGGTCGATCGTGACTGTCCTGCTTACTTCTTCAGCATAAAGCTCCACAAACCTGTTGACAAGTAGCGCAGTACACGCATAATTCAGCACGATGCTGAGTGCAGAGTGACGCAGGCGCCTGCAGAGGCTGCAGGGAGTGTCGTGCTGTGGTCTTCTGACGGCTGTGTGCTTCGCCACAGCTATCGCAAACGCTGACCAGGCACTGGTCGCAGCGGCTTTGTGCCTGCGCAAAGAAAACAGTGGTTTGAGTCTTCCTGAGGCCTTGTTTATGAATATGCCACGGGTTCGGCGACACGAGACGACGCTGCCATGACTTATATTCTCCTGAAAGTGCGTTGTCGCTTAGATAAGGTATCCGCCCGGACTCGTTTGACCCCTCATTAATCGAAATCGGTTCAGTAACTGGCACTACGAAAGAACATGTACGGAAAAAACTCAAATAAATATAAACTGTTAAGTTCATAACCCTTCTTTATGAATTTGCTGTTATCGGGTAAATGAGGAGTAAGGCGTCATATAGGTATAATTACTTTGATTAGATGCTGCAAAACATACTTTGGGGAAATGACCATCTGGATAACGTTAAATTCGTTCAAGGCCATTTTTTCAAATAGTAGCTGGTAGTTACTTCCTATTCTATTATTACAAAAAATGACACACCGTGAGACAATCTCCCTATATAGATTCCAACAATAAATCCAAATCTTTCCGAACATTTTGAAGGAACCACGTTAAATGTGGCATAACGTAACAAATGCCGGCTTTTCGTTAATCACTTGTATCGGAATCGAAGCGAATTGCTGCGCTTGAGTTGACACATGTGTTTCTTAAAATAAATCGATTGTTTTTGAGCACATCGAGCAGTTTAGTTGTGTAGTTGTCGAATATTTAAACTGATCGTTTTGAGCATATGGGGATATAGTTGTCTAGTTGTCGTGGAGTTGAATCATTAATGTTGAACTCCCTGCATTTAACTTAAAACTTTTGATGTGGTTGTTCAAATTTTACACCCAGAAGCAATTGTTATTTATGTAATGTTCTTGATCATATTAAGGTAGAGTCAGCTTTGCCTAGCAAGGATGATGGGCGTCTATGTCATACGTAGGTATAGCATCCGTAATTTACTCTTATAAAGTTTCACCATCAGAATGCGACCTGTAGATAAGATGAGATCAGCCGGTCATCCGCCTGATCTCATCATTCTACTCGCTGGGTCAATTCTTTTTCTTACCTTTTTGACCAACAAGCGGCCAGCTACTACTTTCGTACTTATATGGGCCATCATAGTGGGAGCTGGATCAGTAATGTCAATAATGTACCTTATTGTCACAGTTGCACAGATCGCACAGCACGCTAGCGCGGTTTTCACCAGTCATCTTCCGCAGCAGCACATAGTTGAGGGGCAAGGCGGACACTCCCCCCAGGGGAAGCTGCGTCTCCTGGGCGCACGTTGGGCAGATTATCAGCTGGACGCTTTTCCCGGATATCTGACAAAAAGAAGTCTTCATGAGCGCCGTGCGAGTCGGTCGCCGACAATTCCCTAGGACGGAGTGACCTTACGACCGATTTTCAAAGGAAATCTTGCTGGGAGCAACTGTCTACACTTCACGGTCCGTGCGGACCAAGGTCGCCCGGTCTTTGGGCTTGTTTTCGGCCGTCTGGCACGGGATTTAGCAGGAATTGAGGTTTTTTCTTCTTCTTTCAATCTTGAGGTCGTAAATTCAAGCCTAGACTCGTACCACTGGGATACATAGAGCAACGCCAGAAAACTGGGTTGCGACGTTGCATCACAAAATGTCGTGTGTCACACGCTTGTTGCCGACCCTTTAAAAATGTATACACTCCTTTCTTGAAGAGCCCCATAATCACCATAATATAGTAGTCCCTTGGGACAACCTCGGCAAGGAGCTCAGTCCCCAACCGGAGCGTCCGAGGGATGAAATTCCTCTGAACCCGTACATATTATTCACCTTTCTGGTAAATATCCCGTATTTCTTCTGCTTCTGCTCCCAGCTGATGTCGGAGCCCGACCGTCGAGGGTCGCTCTCGTAGCCCGAGCCAGCGGAGCCCCCGGAGGACCCCGGGTCCAGCTGGATTGAACCTGGGACAGATCAAGATAACATTTACAGTTAGGTAGGTTCACCAATATCTGCATTTCTGGACCTTACAATAAAGGAGGTAGAGTGCAAAAGTGTACTCGTACAGTTATGTTTGACTTGATAATTAAGTATTAATTCGATCTCGACAACGCGCCCCTCCACAGCGAATCTTATACTAATCTATGCGCAATTGTACCTACGGATAGGGATGTAGAGGGGCGCGCCTTCGTTGATGACATGCACTATTTACATCAGCGCAAGTTCGCGGGAAACTAAACTAGGGACTGCGATGCAGAGCTGTTTTGACATCTAAATCGCGTGGTTGCAAAAGGACGTTCACGAAATATCTAGGCGTGGTTGATTGTGTACAAGTGGATAACTTTTGGATAGTTAACCCTACTAAAACGGACGATTCATGTAGATCGTTAACGAAAATAGGAAGCGGAGAACAATAGACCATAAATAATTTCATCTAATGATAATGTGGCATTCCGGAAACTAAAATCCGGAAATTAACAGAGTTTCTATTACAATCATACGATTTAAAGACAGTGCGTTTAGCAACAAAATTTAAATGTAACAGAGACTATCAGAGTTACCTACCACATTGACTTCTTCATTGGCTCTAAATATAATTTGATATCTAACAGTGGCTTTTCGGTGAAGGAAAACGTCGTGAGGAAACCGGTTTAATCCCACAAAGGTTTTTTACCTTTAATATTTTTTTACCTATAATAGGCCGGGTCTAATAAAGCGAGTGCGCGGTTGGAGAATGGCCTGGGGTAAATCCATGGGAACCTCCGACACGACCACGCGGGCGGTTTTAAACACTGGAACACTAAGAGTTTGCGCTCCAGTGAGATTAGTTGAGCGGCTTCAACCAAATCTGAGGTGTGAGTGGAATCGAGCTACTGGGAGTTTTGTCGCTGGTTCACTAAACCTAGCCTAGCTGAGAAGAGTACAGCAAGACACTCAGCGAGCCCCGACCTGGGTCGGACCCAAAAAGGTCTAGTTTCCCCTCTAGCTTTGAAGGACAGCTTAGAAGGCAGTCACATTCATAAATATTTTTTTTACAACCTTTTTTTATGTATGTAATGTATGTTTGTTCGGGTGGAATCTTGCAACTTATTTTTCAACCACTTGCCGGTATCCGATTGAGCTGAAATTTGGCATACTTATGCAAGTTCGGTGACAATGCACTATTATGGTACCATCGAGCTGTTCTGATGATGGATTCAGAAGGTGGCCATAGCAACTCCTAAACTACACAAGACAAAAACATCGTGTTTGGGCTCATTGGAACCGTCTCGTCTCCACCAGTAGTTTGATGACTGTGGAAAAAAGTACAGTCGGCAGTATAAGCTTGTACCTACCTACCAAAAATGAAATTTTAGGCAGTAACTTTTTTTAAACCCAGTATAGTAACTACCTACGACCCGGGGTCCGAACCCGACACCTCGCGTGTTACCGCTAGGCTATTGGCTCCTACCTTACAAACACTATCTGCCCCTCTAGCACAACATGCAATCCGTATCTACTCGCGCGCGAGATAAGCTACCTGTCACTTTTTGACAGCATTAATCAGACAGTGACAGGTTGCCTATTTCGCGCGCGAGTAGAGACGAGATGCATGTTATGCTAGCCCCACTGTGCTTACAAATGACACAATCCGCGACTATTTCAGCCGCGTATTATTGGAGCGTGATTCATTGAAGGTCGACATATTTGGGTCCACATCCGACGGCGTTGCCAACTCGCTGACTCAGCACGGAAGTCATTCCTCATTTGCAAAGGTCGTGGGAAAAAGTTACCTACCTAGGTATGTTACTTTTAAGGAAGTAATTCCTACCTATCAGTAACGTTTTCAACAGTAGCCAAATGTAAAATATCCTCCATATTCAAATTACGTAAAGTATACAGGGTGTTTGGTACTTAGCTAGGTAGCAGTGGCGGAGCGTCCATACAACTCGATTCCCACCGGCTTACCTAATTTTCAGCCAGTGCAGTTCTTTTACTACCTACGGCTCATTGAAGTATAAGAAAGGCAAATTATTTCCGGCTTGCCTAAGAATATTTTTGACGCGCCGCCACTGCTAGGTAGAGAAAGAAATCGAGGGATGATAAAGAAGAACTTTTCTAGTTTTAAATTGTTTACTTCTTGTGTTCACATGAATATTCTGGTGCAAATTTTCGCTATACATTTTCATAGAAAAAGATAAGGTTTAGGCGAGTCAGGCTAGATTCCAATTGAGCCTGTTGAGCTTGCAGGTCATGATTTAGTACGATTCTGACCAGGTCGGATTTGACATCTTAGGTTCTTTTCTGAATGAGACCGTTTTAGGATACGACTTATTAAGTGGAAGTCGTTTTCTTGATATTTTCGTACATACGTTTTTGAAATACCCAGTGTTACGAGTAGATAGATACCCGTACTATTTGCGCAAGGAACTCATTCATAGTGCGATGGCCCATGGAGGGCCATGGGACTACTGCTAGGGAGCAGTAGGCGATTGCGGGCTTGTAAAGTGCGCGTTCTGCTCGTACGTCGACTTCGCGTCGATAGGTTTGGGGAGACCCTTAAACGCACATGTGGGGGCAAGATAAATTGCACTAATTTAGCAATACAAGTGCTTTCCTATCAGTTATTACTGTCTGAGAGGATTTGAATGAGTGACTCATACAAACGGACAAACAAGCAGATAACGAGATGAGTTTATTTGTGTTATGCGCCTTTGAAGAGTTATAAGTGGGTTTAAAGAAATTGTATAGCGATGGTTGCATCGTATTTAACTTTCTCCGAAGTGTGGTTAGATTATTATTGTGGGTTTTCTGTGTCGAGAAAAATTTCAGTCGACAAATTTCGGAGAACGCCGAAATCCAAACAATTTTATTAAGTCCGCTGGTAACATAACTTTTAAAGTATAAGAATAAACATTCATCTGGTTATCGTCGTTCCTGTCTTATGTATTAAAAGTATTATTTAAACTCAGGGCCGACGCGAGTGTAGAGCGAATGGAGTGGCTACTTTGAGCGCAATGTGCCTAACCCTGGTATGTATGTATGTATGTAAATACTTTATTGTACACAAGACAAAAGAAAAAAGAAATACAGACAAACCCCCCCTATAAACGCCCCCTAACCCTGACTCTGGTCTCCTATAAATGCCATCGGCCGCTTACAGCGTCACTCAACTCAGCACGTCAGCGGAGGTATTACCTCATCATCATAAATTTAAGACTTAGACTCCTGTCGGGTGTAAGAGTCTCAAGAGAGGTCCCGAGGATGCATCTGTGTTGAGAGCGAGGGACATTTGTCCCTTCTGCTGTTAACATTAACACAGTGACTGAAGTGAATCCTGAAATATAAAGGATCGGCAATGCGCACGTGACTCCTTTGGAGTAGCGAGCGTCTATAGGCTGGGGTGTCCGCTTAACATCAGGTGGACCGTGAACATGTTTGCCAACATCGTTGTATAAAAAAAATGGCCAACCCGCGCTCGTGAGATAAAAGTACTACCTATACTGCAATGCTCATCCGTGGGGACGCGCCTTTAGCTGGATGGACAGTTAAGGCGCTACACTGAGAAATTTGGAGACTTTGAAACGCTGTCCTGCCCAGACTAGCAAACAGTAGGGGCTGATTTTCAGATATATGATTCTTGACTATATGATTGTGGTACTGACAATAGCGAAACATGATTGCTTAAAATTTTCTCGATAGAAAATAAATCCAAAGTCGAGTCTATATTTTCCTTTTTTTCCTCAGCCTACTAAAACAACGCATTATTAAAAGACACGATCAAGTTAATATGATGGTATTTTACCTCATCTAGGTACTGACAAGAGGAAATTTAATAAACCTGCACACAGTCAGATATTTTACGAGATTTGTCTAAAAAGCCATTCTCGGAGAGGGTTGCGTCCCGTTTTGTCGTGAGCGAAAAACAAAGGGTGTCGTGTCTCTTTCAATCGATATATCGCCTTAACATTCATTACAAAGTTACGCAACCGCACCATAAACAAGTGAAACGGGACTTTCTATTTGTTTACAGTGTACGTTTGCGTGTCACCCGGGTGGCGGGTATTTTGGGAACGCATTAGCTATGTTCCGGTGAATGTTCCGTAAGGCGCGGGACACACGGGCAAAGCGTGGAAGGGTTGACGAGGTATACTCTATTATACTCTGTTTTTTATACCTATGTAAAGTACTGCCATAGTAATAGTACATTACTTAACAAGGGCGGTAAAACAAAGAATGTCTCAGATCGCAGGTATTTGACGCCCGAGCCGAAGGCAAGGGCGATAAATATGCGATCTAAGGCTTTCTTTATTACCGCCCATGTTAAGTACAAAATTTTATGTCACCCCCTGGCCAGGAAGTGGGATTTCCCGCGCGCGGAGCGTGCGGTAATTGCCGCTTTATGGCCAGGTGTAACATAAAATATATATAACGCCTTCATTTGTTTCTTGCGAGTTCTTGCATAATAGAACTTAGCGACTATGTCAATCCCACCTCCGTCGTCCTCAGAAATTAAACAGTAGACAGCAACTGCTCGTTCCGCCGCACTCCAAATTGAACCGTAATGGTATTCGTAAAAAGCTCAATTTGAAATGAGCGGGAAAGTGTCGCAACAGCCGCTCACTCTAAATTGGGACTTTTAGTCTTATAATTACGGTTCAATTTCGAGTGCGGCGGAACGAGCATTTGCTGTCTGCTGTCGGCTGTGGAACTAAACCTTTAGTGTAAGACCTGAGAGGACGCTCGAGTCGGGCGTCCAGCGGGGCGTGCATGTCAAACAATTGAAACTCATGCTGATGTCCTGAGTCGCCGCCGCACAAATAGTATGGGCGCTCGCTCGCCCCGCTGGACGCGACGCCGAACGCTTCGCTCCGAGCGAGGCCTTACACTTAGGTGTCAAAACGGACCTACCGTAAAAATATTAGGAAGAGAATGATGCTGAGTATTTACTTTTTTTAATCCTCGGTTCTAATGTAGAGAAGGCAGAAAACCGCGTCGTGGATCGATCACTGCCTGATCCGATTTAGTCCGCGGAGCTAGGCCATTGTAGGGCTTCCGTGCTACCCAGTTACTTCGTCTAGCAACTCGACTGTGTCTTTTTAATTAAATATAATTATCCGTTATTTATCAGTGTGCTCCAAAAGACAGGAAATATGAATATGACGTCCCTCGATGTGCCTCTCTCGCAATAGCGGGTCCGTAAAAGTTATTCGTGTCAGGCCAAAAAAGAAAGGCGACATCCTGTGGTCAATTAATGGGTTTATGAGAATGTATGAAATGTTTTTATAGGATACAATTACATAAGGGTAAATTGAATACCTACTTTGAATATCATCAGAGCGTTTCAAACGCCTATTTCCTTTGGCATCATTTATGGTGAAGTTTTAGTATATTTTGTTTGTATACTCGGTCGTTATCCTCTTAGGTTAGGAGATGGTTTCCGGGATAAGACCTATCCTGTGTTCTTCTTCGGGATACAAACTATCCCCATGCCATGTTTCATTTTAAACGATTCGGTGGTATAAGCTTAAAAAGGTAACTGACAGACAGTAGTTAAGTTATCTGATTAGTAAGGACACGTATTGGAATAGGCATAGTTCGTATAAAACTATAAGGCCAAGTGCTGTCAAATTAACGTAAGCAAAAATATAACTTACAGTCAGAGCTCTAAGTCTAGTTTTGCTTGCGTTCGTTTGACAGAATTTAGTCTTAGAGTTGTGTCCGAACTATAAGTACCTACTTAGGCAGATCTGCGGGGCTGAAGATAATGATGATTATATGTCGGACGTATAGCATTCTTCCCTTACTGGCAATTTTGTAAGTTCGAGGGGGACGAATGCTAAATGTCCGACAGATATATATGCGATCATCTTAGCCCTTTTGCAAGACAAGATGCTCAAAATTATCTGAAATCGATACCAATCAAATGAGAACAGTTTGAATACGTATTCATTGCTCCCAAATGTATATTTAACAGCACTTGAGTCAGAGTTTCATTGTGTTCTGATAGCTCGTAATACTTTAATGGCCGTTCCAGATGCGGTACTAGTCACTGCTATAACCATCTTTTATTAACATTATATACTTACCAGCATAACAAGAGCTCTCAGATTTCTTCAGTTGCTAACATTAGCTATGAAAGAACAATTACGAAAGGGGTCTATGTTAGTCGGTTGGTGAGTTAAAATTGTTAATGTTTTCATATGAATTGGTGGTTTCGTGTTTTGATAAACTTTGCTGTTTGGGTGATGAGTTTTTGTAGAATAATTTTGGTCGTTGTGGTTGAAGTATTTTTAGCGTGGAGTGTACAGGTTGGTTGTTATGCGCACTTTAAGCATACATAAATAAAATAGGAACCTACATACTACTTACGATTGGTAGCTACTTAATATTACCTTCGTGGATCAGACTAGCTCAAAATAGGACAACATGAGGAGTGAGAACATCAACAGGAGAACAGGAATCCTCATTCCTTTAGGTACTTAACCGTGGGTGGATACAGTCTGAAATGATGATGATGATGATATTTTGCCTTTGCCAATGTATTTATATTTTCACTAGTCAGATATTCCGCAATAAGACATCACTTTAGGCACTAGGTAATTGCAGTTAGAGGCGTTGTCCAATCGCAACCGTACTGTCTGCTCGAATATCTCACGGTTCGAAATAATTGCCAATACGATAAATAAATAAATCGCAACTTGAAGGTTTCCTAGAATGGGACAGTACCTCCATCGATCTCGCTCCAGCCCTCTGCCTCGCCCTCCTGCGGTAGTCCCTGCAGGCAGCGCGTGCAGAAACTGTGCAGGCAGGCCAGGAGTCTCGGCTCTGCCAGCTCCTTGCGGCATAGACCGCAATTCCATTGCTTCACTTCATCCTTCTTCCTTTCCTGAATAGGATAAAAGAGTTATTGAAGCGAGTGTGACGACAAATTTTTAGTTAGGCATTGTAAGTACCACAGTACGGAGTATCCCACTGCGTGCGCTGCGCCGCACGTAGGTATGCGTTTAACAAGCGCGCGTTATGTGCCGCGCAGCATGTCGTAAACGCGGTCTTAGAAACATAGAATACCTACTATACTTTTGATACGATACTTTGCACCTGAGCTATAAATTAATGCGTCTTCTCGGTCAAACACATACTTACTTGGGCTACGCACTAGTACAACCGAGAGCGTAGTAATAACTAATACAATTTCAATACTTATTACGTCAGTTCAAACTCGATCCTTTTGGAATCAAGACCCGAATCTTCGTTCGGGTGGCCATTGGTCGCTTTTATACTTTACGATGGACGTGCACGTCCACGATAATCTGACTTTAGACTAATTATGAATGAAACCATAGAGATTATCGTGGACGTGCACGTCCACGATAATCTGACTTTAGACTAATTATGAATGAAACCATAGAGATTATCGTGGACGTGCACGTCCACGGTAAAGTATAAAAGCGACCATTGTGTTATTTTTCCTATTCCTCATTTAAAAAAAAACTACAGTACTTAATGAAGTACCTTACCATCACATCTTTGACGTCTTCGTAAGCCGATGTCCTGGGAGCGATGCTGTGGGGTCGTCTTAGGGGACTGTTTCCAGCACTAATAGAAGATTGATCGAATGATTTACGCTTGTCCTTCTTGCGGGTAAAGCTACCGAAGATGTAAAGAATACGGTCCACTTCCATTTCATGTATGTATGAATTACACAAAAAAAAGTTAAGGAATAAATCCGTCGTGCTTTAAAACCGAGAACTTGACGCTCTTAAAAAGTTGGAATTCAAATGTTTTTAATTAATTTACCGCGGTTTATTGGATTCATGAATTTATTTAAAAACATTAACACAGTAAGTACACAGTAGGTACATTACATTTTATAACTCTTTCACGCGATTAATTATTTATTTACTTTAAAAATTAAATAGATGACCATTAAAAAAAGTTTATCTTAACCAGTGTTTTTCATGTATTAGTTCTATTTACAAGTTTTAATTTTGGCACTGGATTTTTTTAAATGTTTTCGAACCACGTTCGATCACTTCGAACCGAAAATAGCGTGGGCCGTGCTTACCGCCGGCGCGGCAAGGGTGAACTAAACTAAACCTGAACCAAGTCGTAATTTTACATTGACTGGTCATATACGGGTTTGATTGATGTTTTGAAATATTGTTATGGACTGTGTGAAGTAATGAAACAGGTTCTGTGACAGAGAATAAACAAAAGTTATATCAGATATATTATATATATATATATCGTAAATCAGACAACTTCCAGTCAATATAGAGATTTGGGAAGTGCGTGTAGTGGTATACTTAGAGGGGGATTAAAGGTACCTTTTTTAGTATTTCGTAAAAAACTCGTAAACGGTGGCCGATAGCTAAAAATGTTCTTAGACATCATAAGTAATCTACATAAAATTATGTAGAAAAAAGGTTCTGCACACTTTCGCTAGGAGTAATATTTAATGAGATTTTAAAGGGGCAAAGTAAAATTCTATGACAATATAAGTGGCCTCTCATTCCTTTGTTTTTTAATATTTCTAAAAACAAAAAATCTATATTTATGCACCCAACGAGCTCTATTCAACGGTACCCCACTCGATGGGGTATGGGATAGGCTAAAACATTGGACAACTGACACAGTAAATTGTAACTATTTCGGTACAATCAACCCGCCCTGTCATTTCTCATTTCCGTGACAATTTGAGGGGTAGTGTAGTTTAGTGATGGATGCGGTTCAGTTGAAGATATCGTGTAAATAATAAATCACGTAGCTACTTAAAGTAATGTAGCTATTTCGTTATTACAAGCTTTTGATTAACTTGCAATGTATGTAATAAAATAACTAGGTAAGTATGTTTGTTCGGATGGAATCTTGTAACTCAATTTTCAAGCACTTGCCGGTATCCGATTGAGCTGAAATTTGGCATACCTATGTAAGTTTGGTGACAATGCAATACTCTGGAACTATCGAGTTGATCTGATGATGGAGGAGAGATCTGATCATTGGAACCTTCTCCGCGAGTAAATAATTGATGACTGGAAAAGTAGAGCCGGCAGTAAAAGCTTATACCTACCTACCTACCAAGAATGCTGCAAAATTATGCCTCTGTGTATTAGCATACTTAAACTTCCGTGCAAGGTGCATTTTTTTGTTTGGTCTAATTAAGTACTTAAGTAGGTATTAAGGGAAGGGTAGGTACTTAATATTTGTACTCTATCAGGATGTCTCACTCCGTCAGTTCGCCGCGCCGCTGCAAGTACATCCGTAGGTACCATTTAGTGGCTGCCGCGCATTGTTACCCGACGGTCGCGTCATTCGCTTGGTGTCGTCAACGTTTTTATTTACCTATTATAATTTTGGTTTGTACGTTGGGGATTTATTTACAATGGGACTTCTGTACGTACAACTATTACTTATTATGTGACTCTATACTGATTTAATTTGATGTGCCGGTTTGCGGCCACTTGGATAAGTTGATGAACTACAAGGATATTTTCTTGTTTTTTAAATATATTCCCATTCAATAGGACATATAAAAAAATTAATTGAAAAATCTTCGTTCCTCAGGCGGCCGCAAACTAACACAGGCCGCGTAACAAGCCTAGCGACCCTAGCTTTTAAAAAAATGAAATTTTTAGGGTTCCGTACCCAAAGGGTAAAACGGGACCCTATTACTAAGACTCCGCTGTCCGTCTGTCACCGTCACCAGGCTGTATACATCTCATGAACCGTGATAGTTAATAGACAGTTGGAATTTTCACAGATGATGTATTTCTGTTGCCGCTATAACAACAAATACTAAAAACCGGCCAAGTGCGTGTCGTAGTCGTCCACCCGTTACATTATTTGGACTAAAAAGTTTGCAAACTAATATTTACCATGTTTTTGAAAGAATTAACAACATTATCTAAGGTATCAATGGAAATTGTACGAAAGTTTGCTTCTGCAAAGTACATTTCTGAAGTTCGACTATTACTCGTTAACTAGTAATGTCTACTTAGCTGTGATAGTTTTCCTTTTAAATTCATCGTATATACTACTACCATGATTTTTTTCACATGCCTAGTAGCCACCGTTTAGCTGGCAGGGGGGGGGGACACTTGACCATAGCAAAAATTATCACTTCAAAGCTTAATATCACGCTAACCAATTCTTTAATCAAAAAATGCTTTTAGAAACCTTATAATATTTTTGAAAGAGCTATCCAACGATACCCCACACGATGGGGTTTGGCAGAAAAAAAAATTGCATCACCACTTTACATGTAGGGGAGGTACCCTAAAAAAATTTTTTTTCAAAGATTTTATTCTACCGTTGTTCGGCGTCATTGATATGTATACTCATGCCAAATTACAGCTTTCTAGCATTAACGGTTACTGAGAAAAACGGGGGTCGGACGGACGGACGGACGGACGGACATGTAGGCTATGGGCCAGCTAGCCAAATTTTAGAAAATGGTATAATTTGGGGGTACTAAGTTTCCTTTTTACAGTAGTTAGACAGGCTTATTATGATGTGAAAGAACCATGATTGCCATCTCAAAGTAGTAGCTAATAGAAATGGCGGCCAATCCAAGATGGCGGATGTCGAGTTTTAAAAATCAATGAATAACTCGAGAACTATTCGTCCGATTTTGTTACTGTTTTTTTTAAACTAAAGATCCATATGTCTGCTTTAATTTGTGTCATATAAACTGTTTCGATAAAGTCAAGCATTCATTAGTAATTCAAAGAAATATAGATTTTTCAATATATTTTTTTTTACTTATTTTTTTTAAAGAAGTTTTTACAGAATATCTTGTACATTACAAAAAAAAAGCTTCAGACAAAATATGTAATGTAATAAATTATCTTTAATTTGATGTATTACATGTATGGATCAGAGGCTGAAAACACATGCAAAACATGAATTTGTGTTTACTTCCGTTGAAATCTACCGTTAACTAATTAACTGCATATAAAAGAAATAGCTTCAAATACATTGTTTATGGAATAATCTAATGTTTACCGATGTTCCTGTAATTTTTAGGGTGCCGTACCTCGAAAGGAAAAAACGGAACCCTTATAGGATCAGTTTGTTGTCCGTCCGTCTGTGTGTCTGTCAAGACCCCTTTTTCTCAGGGACGCGTGGAGGTACCAAGCTGGAATTTATATCAAATACTCAGATCTACTGTCCCTTGGAGCTGTGAAAAAATCAGACTTCTAAGCCAACGTAATCAAAAGATACAGACGTTTATGCCGCAAATTTTCGATACTCGCAAGGGTACTGTGGAGGTTGTTATGATATGTCGCTGGCCATGTGGTTCTAGAATCATATCATATACAAATTTGAATACATGTCAAGCGACATTCTTTGGAAAACAGTTGGTTTTCGGGGGGACTTCTAGCTTAGACTCCGTCAGGGTCGGACCTGCTTAAGATTGTATTAGCTCTAATGTGGAACAGTATACATTATAGCAAGGAAGTAATGTCGTAAAAGTCTTTCATTTCAGCTAATAAATAGAAAAACCCGCTTAGAATCCCCCTCAACCCGTACCTCTGAGCTGCTTCCCTCCACAGTACGAAGCAACGTCTTATAGCACGGATAAAGGGAAAATTCCCAATATTTTGGCCCTGTTGCAAGCGCCATTATCAAGAATTACCTGCACTCACAAATACAAATATACATGTTAAATACCCCGTTACTAATTGCCAGTGTACAGAAGATGGTAAAACTGTCTCATCCACGGCCTGAGCGCTTCATGGACAACTATACACGTTAACTAGCAGACCTGAAGTTAATCTGGTGGAAGATCGTAGCTAGCTCTACGATGACACTATAACCAACGAACGAACACTATACCGATGACATCCCAGCCAGACATCGGCCTGTACGAGATTAGAATGGCTGTTTAAAAGCTCAAAAACAAAAGGGCACCCAGGCAAAACCGACCCTTAGGGCCGTTCGAGAACTCCAAAGGCATGGAACACAGACGAGGTGGTGCTGTTCTCCAAGAAGAGTTAAAACACCCTACTGAAGAAATTCCGACCCGCACGCACGCACGAAAGGTCTTGAGTGGCGGCAACGGAAGGCACAGCGTGAGTAGACCCCCCACAAGGTGGACTGATGACCTGGTTAAGGTCGGGGAGCCCGCTGGATGTGGGTGGCGCAGGAGAAGGCCTTTTCTCTCTCTTTGGGGGAGGCCTATGTGTCTGTGGATGTCTTTCGGCTGATATGATGATGAAATAACACCGTCGTTAGATTGTCTATCTTTATAAGGGTGCACTTTACTAAATAGTAATATCTCGCCACATATTATACACATAACAATCTAGTTTAGTTTGACACATATTTACAATAATATTTTTTTTATTTTAACCGAATAATAGTTTTTACCTAGTATAACAATTCAAAATTAATATATTCGATAAGTTGCGCGCCGGATTGCGACCATTTGGAGCAGTTGAGGAACTGAATGTGTTGGCCACAAAATGACACCGGTCGGGTAACCGGCCTAGCGACCCTATTAGTATCGTACTATTATTATTCTGAATAATTGCTAAAATTAAAACAATTTTTATACGCTACAACTTCTATCTGAAGCTTTTTGTTCTGTATGTGGTAATTTAGTCAAAGATGAATTTCAACAGAAGTAAAATGAAATTCATATTTATGTGTGTTTCTAGCCATCCGACCCCTACATGTTAAGCATCACATTAAAGATAATTTAATACACTACCTTGCCTCATTTAATAGTAGTTTATGCAACTGGTACATAATGAGGGGCATTAAAACACGAGTGTGTTTTATGAAACGAGCCGAAGGCGAGTTTCATAATAAGGTCACACGAGTGTTTTAATGCCTAATTATGTACAGTTGCATACACTAGTTTATCTACATCCATATATTAAATCCTCTTTTATGTGTTTCGTGTGGGCACTTCTCGCCGGCGTGCGCCATGTTTGCGTCGACAGGCCGGCCCGCGCCTCCGCCGCCAGCCCGCAGCTGTGTCTTAATTTTGTACGTGATCTCATTTAAGTGTTATATTTCGTGATCAAATAGGGGACGCACGCAACAGCCGCACAGTATATCATAAAGCGGGGTCTTATCTACGGTATTTGAACTTATAAAAGAGGATTTACTATATGGGTGTAGATAAAGCTTTTTTGTAATGTACAAGATATTTTATAATAAACTTGATTTAAAAAAAAAAGTATTAGAAAAAAGGGAAAATTTTCAATATTTTCTAAATTACTTATTAACATTTGACTTTACCGATAGAATATGTTTACAAAATTTTAAGAATATATATAGAGCTATGGTTTAAAAAAAAGAGCAATGAAATCGGACGAATACTTTTTGAATTATAATTGATTTTGTAAAACTCAATATCCGCCATCTTGGATTGGCGGCCATTTTTGTTAGCTACCATTTTGAGATGGCAATCATGGTTTTTTAACATCATAATAAACCTATCTAACTCCTGTAAAAAGGAAACTTAGTACCCCCAAATTATACCGATTTCTTGGGTGGCCCATGGACTAATGGCGAAACTATAAGGGTTCCTTGTTTACTACGGAACCCTAAAAAACAGAATAAAATAAATCTTTAAAGGCTTTTTGCCGTTTTTATAGTTAATGGTACGGAACCCTTTGTGCGCGAGACCGACTCGCACTTGGCCGGATTTTTAACAATTATGGAAACCCGGTTGTTGTCTATGAAAGCAGGAGTTTAGTCTTTCTCAGAGTTGATTTCTCAGAAATTACCTACTGTTATATTATACTGTGAATAAGTATTTATTTAAATAGATGAAATTCCCGAATACCTCCTAGGTAGCTAATGTATTAAGTAACGTGTACCTAATCAAACATTTCCGTGTTCCATTCTGATTTCCTGCCTTTATTGCGTTGAATGTTTGATACATTTAAAGTTTGCACGTGCGAAGTTCAAACGCCGCCAGGAAATCAACTTTCATATTGATCGTAAACGTGCCTGAGCGCAAGTTGGTTTGTTATTTCCGTGACGTGTTTAGCCAGGCCTTAGGCTGTAAATGGAAAGCCCATTTTTGGAAATATTTAATTATGAATTATATCTTTAATTCAAACATTTGGTTCTAGCTTCTTGTCAGTAAAAATGTCTGTACCCCAGCGATAAAAAAATACTTAGAACATAGCTACATACCTACTTACCTATACAGAAATAGGTAAGTAGGTGGTGTTTCGAAAATAGGGCTAGCTAGGTACACTAGTATAGACATAGCACAGCAGTTCTCATAACATTTTTTTCGTCTAAAACCTACAAAAAAAAAACATCTACAGGCATAAAATGGAAAAATGGATGCCGCAGCTCTAAAACAATTAATAAACAATTATTCACTGCACTATTTACCAATGGAAAGACATCGCGCTCACAATAAAACTATAAATAAATTCCCGCCATTGCAAAACGGTTTTATAAATATTTAGGCGTAATTCTTTTGTTGAAATAAATAGAGCGCGCGCTGGCCTAATTGCGATGGCCGTTGTACGATTTGGCGGGAAAACGAATGTCAGTGCTATTTTTCGC
Organism: Cenopis cana; assembly: GCA_951800055.1. Lineage (NCBI taxonomy): Eukaryota > Metazoa > Arthropoda > Insecta > Lepidoptera > Tortricidae > Cenopis > Cenopis cana. The sequence goes on along the minus strand of OX637477.1, from coordinate 2,910,424 downwards.
GCGCGCGCCCGCGTTCGGCGAAGGCGGTTCGAAAACTAAATTTCAAACGTTCCGATTTTTACCTTTTAATGGTAAATTAGGTACGGTCTGACATATTTGACAGAATATTAGGGAATATGCATGCAGAATGTACTGTAACATGAGTAACTCGATCGGCAATCGAATTCGGCCCCCAAATACGCTTCCCTACTTAAGAGGAGGAGTAGGGCAAGCTCTCTGCATACAAAATTTGTGCAGGATTTTCTTCGTTCGTGTTTGCATTAAAGTTATGATTTTTGGTCAGTATGCTCATTTTTCTGTTAGGTAGCTATTTCGTGATGTAATTTTTTTTCATTGATATTATTTTCGAATGTTTTCATTTTTCAATTTTTTGAAATATTGGAAAATTTCCTCATCACTTTCTTCGCATATCTAATATTTACATCCAAAAAAAAAATTACATTCGTTAGCGCCAAAACCTACGAATAAAACGTGCACAGAGTTTGTATGGAGAATGCCTTGCCCACCCCTGCGCCTTAAGGCGTTTGTATAAAGGAACGGGTGAGGAACTTGGGGGTTTGTTTGTTCCGTTGAACTTGTTCCCATAGCTCAGTTAGCTAGGGCGACTGGCCGCGAATGCCACTGCCAGAGGGTCGCAGGTTCAAATCCTGCTCGGTCCGAAAATTTTATTTTTTTCCTTTATTCCTAATTTGTAATCTGTACATCTGCGCTAAAGCTTGTTGCTGGCTTGGCAAGTGTACCTACTGAATAAATACTAGGGCAGCACATTTGCCCTGTTTCCAGCCGTGTGAAGCCAAGTTCACGCTGAATTAATGCAATTAGTCTCACACCGTCCAATGTGGAGGTTGGTTTATTTGTCGACGGAACCACGGATTACTTGTGGACCGCATTCAATCGATTTACAATTTGTATGGTTGTGTTGTACCTAAACATGAGATGGGTTTTAAAATACCTAGTTTACCTTAGTCAAGTAAGTACGTAGAGGACAAAATCACTTATTCCTTTTTATTTTAATAACGACTTTTGACGTCATCATATGAAGAGCTAGGCACAGTAGTATCATATACGTTACCAATCATTATTAATATGGAATAATCGAGGCGGATAATGGCGGCAGTATTGGATTTAGTGCTTGGCAATTTTCTAGTATGAGAGTCCCGTCTACAGATGTGCAAGCTGCGGAAAGTTTCCAAAAATTTGGAAAAGTTCTCGGAAATTTCTTGAGAATTTCATAGAAATATAAGAAATTTCCATTTTACGTTTCGGAAAGTTTCAAACCCCATACAAAAATGTGAGAAATTTCAGAAACTTACCCATGTGGAAAAATTCGCAATTTTGGAAAGTTTCCGACGGCACATCAGTAGTCCCGTCCGTCCCCTCCAAGCCAGGAAGTCCCCTTGAAAATTTTCGATACAAGTGGATAAAGATTGCCATACTAATTATTTGATTTTATGCGATTTTCCTATTCGGTGGTATGGCAACATTACTACTCAATTGTCATTCATATGCGGAATGTGACAGTTTGCTACTGTAGTGTTGTAGTGTACATAGCTGCATTAAAAATAGAAATTTAATGTTTTTATTCATAAAGAATTCAATACGAAACTATGTCAGTTAGAGATCGTTGCTAGCGTGCAGTTCTCGCTAAATTACCCTACAACCATGTTGAACATACACAAGTTATGGTTAATATCATGCTTATGTATCATTGTGATCGTAATTTTATATTTCCAGACAGAAATAGCCCGTTTAGAAGACAGTTATCGCCGCCTCGGTACGTAAATACTGTGCTATTTAAATGCCGCGAATCAAGACCGCCTGAATTCACGTATTCCTTATTTCTTTGCAGAATACAAGCTCTCCCAATCACACGTAGATTCTCGGCAGTTTTTTCCAAAAACTGTACCGAATGATGGTGAAGACTTAGTTGTTATATACAATAGGGTGCCCAAAACTGGTTCGACGAGTTTCGTGGGCGTAGCATATGATTTGTGCAAGAAGAATCACTTTAAAGTGCTGCATATAAACATTACAGCTAACATGCATGTAATGTCGCTGAATAATCAGTATAAGTTTGCGCAAAATGTTACTCAGTGGCAGGAGATGAAGCCAGCGCTATATCATGGACACATGGCGTTTCTCAACTTTGAGAGGCAAGTATTGTTTTTCCTGTTAACATTTTTTGCTGTGGACGGCAAAACCAAAATTTAAGCCATCCACCGGTGACTGGGATCCCTGGCCAGAAAACAAAAGATTGTTTTCTTTTGTTTTTTTCGCTGGGAGAGGTTAATGTGATGTGGCACTGATGGCGCTAAAAGCAATGTTATAAATAAAATAAGAAGTTGAAAAATTAGGTGTGAGGCCGTAGGCTGTGGCCACTGCGAATGGCTGAATGCCAGAGATGGTTAACTAGTATAGTAATGAACTCCCATGTATTGGTACCCGTATGGCATGTGAACAAAGCTATTGGCAACTCGCTAGGGGAGTTGTCGGCACTGAAAGTGTTAATTGGTTCAGACTGACAAAATACAAATACAAATAGCCTTTTTTTCTTGCATGGGTAGAATTATATCGAACACTTTTTTTTTTTTTTCTTGTTTTTTTTTTTATTTTTTTCTTTTTCATTTGTTTTTTTATATATACTTTTTTTAATTATATATATATATGTATATATATATATATATATATTTCCTATTTCTCATGCATGGCGCATTAAGCGCAAAAGGCCTCCCCCAACCTTTCCCACAGTACTCTATCTTGTGCCGATCTCCACCAGTAATTGTCGTACTTCTTTAATTCGTCTCTCCATCTGACTCTTGGTCTGCCTCTCCTTCTCGTCCTATCTCTCGGTGTCCATTCAGTTAAAAGCTTTGTCCATCTATCGTTATGCATCCTGCATACGTGGCCTGCCCATGTCCATTTTATCTTCTTGATTTTTCTGATGACATCTTCTACTCCAGTTTTTTCTCTTATAGTTGTGTTTGGAATTCTATCCTTTTTAGTAATATTTAACATTGACCTTTCCATTGCTCTCTGGCATACTCTCAGTTGTTCGGCTTGTTTCTCGGTCAGGCTCCATGTTTGTCTGAGACTGACATCGGTTGAATAACCTGCAGTGGCGGAGGGTCCATACAACTCGATTCCCACCGGCTTGCGTAATTTTCAGCCAGTCCAGTTCTTTTACTACAGCTCACATAGAAGAACGAAGCAAATTATTTCCGGCTTCCCTAATAATATTTTTGACACACAACCACTGATAACCTGCCTAGCAATCTTATTTTGGAAGGCCTTGTTTTAGTTGTGAATATATTCATTACTATTGCACCCCCATGTTTATCAGTGTGAGAGAAATACATATGTATACAGATATCAGTATATTTCATGAATTTTAATGAGCATTCAAATTGACAAAAACTCTAACAAAATATCAAGATGCAGTCATCCACGTTTCATAATCACTGAGCTAACTTCTTATCAACCATTTTTATAAATGTAATTAACCTATTTTTTCTTAATTTAATGAGTTCACTACGTTAATTTAATTAATTAGAAAAATTCTGTAAAATTTGCTTTGATAAATGTGGGAATAATAATTCCATCATTGTGTTGGAATGTATTTGATAAAATCAGTCTGGCTATTTTGGCATAATTTTCATGCTCGGCTGAAGAACTTTAAAAATCTTTAAGTAATTATATATTTGTCATTGCATTACTGTGAACTGCGTTAATACTAATTTGCAGAATCTGTATAATTACTTGTTGTAGATATCAAGTAGTTAGTAATTAAATAGATAATAATGTGCTAAGGTCCTATTTTGATAACAAATCAGGTCAATTTAGGAAAACATGTCCTGTATGTAGGATATTTAGTTTCGAGTTACCTTAAATCTTAAATCTTTGCCCAGTTGCATTCTAAAGGCCTGCTACCTGGCCTGCTGCCTGGGGCCTGCTACCTAATTCCAAGCATTGGTTTAGGTACTAGTTCTTGTAATCGAACGTCATCTGATCTAATCCATTAGCGAAACTAGACTAGACTTAGTTAAGGTTTGGCTTCTTTCAAGCTACCAACATATTTTTTTTACTAAGTATCTTTCGTTTTTAGGGTTCCGTACCCGAAGGGTCAAAACGGAGCCCTATTGCTGTCACTCACGCGTCCGTCCGTCCGTCCATCGTCTGTCACAAAATTTTGTTCCTAAGAATTTTTCAACTTCCCGTTGAACCGACCTATGAACTTGAAATTTGTTGATAATGTTTATTATTACGTATATTTTACCAACAAATACGAATATATCGATAAATCACATTTTTGATGTTGGTTCGGAACCCTAAATGTGCGAAGTCCGACTCGCACTTGGCCGGTTTTTACACAACAACACTGACGACAGACAATTTGTGCCGAGTCCAGGAGTACCGGTTTCCACCTTCTGTATCTGACCCTTGATATGCCTTGATCTAGATACCTAGCGAGAGTCTCTTGACAGGTTTGAACATGCTCGATTCCACTGATACCTCAGATTTGGTTTCCACCTTCTGTATCTAACCCTTAACCCTTAATATGCCTTGATCTAACCAACTAGCTAGCGAGAGTCTCTTGAGGTTTGAACATAGCTCGATTCCACTGATACCTCAGATTTGGTTGAAGCCACTCAACCAATTTCACTGGAGCGCAAACTCTTAGAGTATTCCAGTGTTTAAACCACCCGCTTGGTCGTGTCGTGTCGGAGATTTCTCCTGGATTTTCCAACCGCGCATTCTTATCGCGTTATTGGGCCTGGCCTATAAACAGTCAGGTTAAAAACAGGTTCATACATTGTCGGAGAACATTTATCAAATATTTTTACTTAATGTTATAATTTCTGTTTCCAGGCTAGGCACAACATCGAAGTCCTTGTTCATAAACCTAATAAGGCGGCCTCTGGACAGACTGGTCTCGTACTACTACTTCTTGCGCAATGGAGACAACTTCAGACCGCATCTTGTTAGAAAGAAACATGGGGACAAGATGGTAAGTTATTGGTTTCATAAGACTTGAACATACATATAGTATACTAGTTTTTGCCCGCGACTTCGTCCGCGTGGAACTCTTTCAACGCGAAAGAATGTAATTGCTTTTATTTTTATATCAAGTGCTTACCTACCTTTGTTCTTGGTGTGCCTAAAACGTTTTATGACTTAGTCGCGTTCTGCCTAAACTTCAATCTCCAGGAGCATTAAGACTATGTTGTATGCTGGCTATTTCGGTTTTTGACTATAGCGTGGACTGCCTGTTACGATGAATACCTAAAAAGTTTTATGACTTAGTCGCGTTCTGTCTAAACTTCAAAATCCAGGAGCATTAAGTCTATGTTGTTTGCTGGCTATTTCGCTCTTTGACTATTACGATGAATTGCCTAACTCTCAAAGTGTCATTTTCGCGTTTTGCCTAAACTTCAAAGGTATGAAGTCCAAAGCCCGATAACTTTTATTAGAACAGGGTAGCAACATTTTAATAAATAGTTTTTAAATATTTTTTACGTTGGGCTTTATTTGATATCATGATAAATGCTAGGTACTGTATACAAAATAATACCAGTTATAAATCCCGATTTAATAAAGCAAGTAGTACCTAGATCACCTATAATGCGTTTTAGACCTGACGCGTTTTAGGCATAGGGCGTAATAGGCATCAGATATTTTAGACCTACTGCTTTTTAGTCTCAATCTTATCGTAGTCTAAATTCGTTTTAGTCCTATCGCGTTTTGATCCGAATTCTGATGGATAGGTAGACCAAATGCGTTTGAGACCTAAAGCGATATAGCTTAAACAGTTTTAGTCCTAATGCGTTTCGGTTCAACAGAGATGACGGCATAATGATCATTAGGAAATTGGCGTTTAAGACTATAACCGACTTAGGCTATGTACAGACATAGGCAAAACACGTTTTAGGCACACCAAGAACAAAGGCTTACCTAGCTATCGCTCTTCCATACAAACTTCCACTCCCTTAAGGGATGATTTCCGGGATAAAAAGTATCCTATGTCTTTCCCCCGAACTCAAACTATCTCCATGTCAAATTTCATGTAAATCGATCCAGCGGTTTAAGCGTGATGAGGTAACAGACAGACAGACACACTTTCGCATTTATAATATTAGTATGGATACAAGTAGTTAGTAAGAGAAAGAATATTCGTATAAAATTTATACTACGCAATTTGACCGGTTTGCATATCTAATGTATTGCTTATGGAAGTGTGCCTGTGCTTATAACCCGACCATGAGAAATGCTCGGCGGTGATAGAGACAAAACATGGCACTCTTTTCTATTTCCTCTTATAGGAATCGCAATAAGACTATCTTTTTTCAATCAAAGCGTGTCAGACCCTTGGCATTAAACGTGTCCATTAGCGCCATTTGTAAATTATTGTGAATATTTAAATTTAACGATAGATATTCAAAAAAGGCGGCTGCTGTGTACTATATTCTGTATTTAAGTACCTTTTGAATACATCAAACTAGTTATTACATTGCTGGATTCTTCCGTTTTTTTTTCTATTTATTCATATGCGTGCCAAATAGGCAAGTTGGTGCATCTCATTATCACTGATAGACCTACACGTACTTTCAGCGGAATAGCAAAGGTACTTTTGTTGAATTTATCATGGAATTCCGCAAAGTAACGCCTGATTCAATTAATTTTTTCTATTTATTTATATTAAAAGATAAAAAACACAATACACCATTAATTAAAACGCGCACAGAAACCTGCCGTTGCGTTTAAAACGGCTGTTTTATTTTGGAGTTCATGTGCGTGTCTAAATTTGTCCCTGGCTTGAGGACTGTATTATTGACCAGGGGTCTCCATTCTCCAATAGCCCGAGGGCCATATTGCTCCTAAGATAAAGTCGTGCGGGCCAAGACTTGACTTTCATGCCAGGGCCACCAAAAACGCAGAAGCCCTTACTTTGGAGACACCTTATATAGACCCTCGCCTGAGGCTCAGACTTGTTAATTATCTCTGTACATAGTAAGATAGTTATACAATGGTTGCAGACATTTGACGAGTGCGTTGAGCGCGGCCAGCCAGATTGCGACCCTAACAACATGTGGCTCCAAGTGCCATTTTTCTGTGGCCACGTCGCACAGTGCTGGTACGTAAATAATTGGTCCTTTTTACGTTAGTTACTCGCATGTCACGTCAAATTAGACATTAAGAACGTCATCTTTAGCTATTACTAATAAAGGAGTACCAGTAAACTGGGGTTACTTTAATCCGAGGAGCGATTTTTACCAAACCGGTTATTCTCATAGATTATAGTTTATTTTTTCGCGATCTGTGGCAGTGAAAACATTAGCACATCATCTTGCTGTTTACTTGATTAAATCTACCTACTCAATTGTCATTAGTAATGATTTTCTACTTCGTTCTTTATGGTCAAAGTAGCCCCATTTCTTCCTAAAGTAACCCCAATCTACGGTGAGGGCACTGTCAGTCTGAATTAAAGGCAGAAAAAATATTTTTACCTAAAAATGTAGCTAATCTTACTCTGTTAAATCCACCTGGGACTAGATAGGCTACAACTTATACTATAGTTACTAAGCGACGATATACATACTTATATAGACAAATATATACTTACATACATAGAAAACGTCGACGACTCAGGACCAATATTCGTGTTCGTCACACAAATGCCCTGACCGGGATTCAGTTTTATGTTGTTGACTATGACTCGTGGTTTTCCAGGAAACCAGGCAGCCGTTGGGCCCTCGAACAAGCTAAACACAATCTTATGAACCATTACCTATTAGTCGGAGTTACTGAAGAAATGCTGGACTTCATAACAGTACTAGAAGCCACGTTACCCCGTCTCTTCAAAGGAGCAACTGAACATTATCTTAACAGCAACAAATCACATCTAAGACAGACCAGTTCAAAAATAGAACCGACCAAAAAAACCATAGACACAATACAAAAGTCTACAGTCTGGAAAATGGAGAACGAACTCTATGAATTCGCGCTCGAGCATTTTAAATTCGTTAAAAAGAAAATTTTGCTGCGTGAAACGAATAGTGTTGATCAGATTTTTTTCTACGAGAAAATACGGCCGAAATGAAGCTTTATTGGTAACATGTTATAGTTAGTTCAATTTCCCTTATACTCTAGTGACTTCAAAAAATTATCTTTGCCGTTGACGGCGGTGTTTAAAAAGACTGTTGCGTTCAAGTTTGTAGAGGACGGCGTTCATTCAAGATTTGGTGGAACGCTCAGGTAACCTTGTAAATTTTCTAATGCCAAAAGGTACCACATTTTTTTCTTTTATTTTTTATGATCTGCAATCAGTCGCAAGACTTTGATCAGATGCGTTGAGTTAATGAGGACGATTTCTAGATACCACATTTATAGTGACGAAATATTCGTACTTACACGTTAATTCACTCTAAAAATAGCCTATAATATATGGACCCTTCTTAGAAATACTAACAATAAAGAAATACTTGTTAATATAGAAGGGCCTTCTATATTAACAAGTATTTTGTTGGACGTAGCGCTCATAAAATTTAGTTAAGTATATATTGTGTTCATGCAATTTGATTATCATGGAAGTTGTACTTAAGTTAAATGGATTTGGTACTTTAAGGTCCGTACCGAAAAAGCAGCAAAGGGACCATTAACTGCGACTGTCTGTCCTTCGGTCACAATTATGTGTAAGTATTTGTTCAAAATGAATATGAACTCAAATTTTATTTTGTATAGTCTAATTTGTATATAATAATTGTAATGAATACATTCCATATTGGTGTTGAAAAGACATTGTGTAAAACATAGTCAAATTGAAAATGTCTACTTTAGAAAGGTTCAACTGAAAATATAGATGTTATACGTCACTCACGAGATTAATAACTAGTTGTTCGGATACTTTTCACATATTACGAATAAATGTAGTAAACACGCAGAATTCACATATGATAAAGGAATTTACAGGTAAGTTACTTTAAGTATGAAACTGTCATATGCCCATATTATATGAGATTACTTTAACGCTGGCTAAAAATGGTATATTTGTAATAGAAACTATTACATTATAAAGTAGTATTAATAACATAATTATGTCAATGTCAATTTCAAAGTAATCGTACCGTATATGTCTTCGCTTTTTATTGGATATATGAAAAATGGTGTCAATGGGGGTAAAAGATAAGCTTAATCCGCTTGGAAATACTGACATTACTGACCTTACTTTTGACCAATAATGACCGACCATCGAGAAAGCGAGACATGCGAGAGGGACTGTTATATGCTAGGCTGTTCACAAACCGACTCCTCACCTGTCACCTCACCTCACCCGTCACCTCACCTCACCCGTTTTTATATGGAAACTGTCAAAAAGTGACAAATGACATTTGACAGTTTCGATATAAAACGGGTGAGCTGTGAGGTGAGGACGGTGCTTAGTGAATCGCATAGCAGGTTACTGCACAGTTATAACTTAAGGCCTTATTTACACATGTACGAGACTCGTATGCGAGTTTCATTACATTGCGGGTTACCGAGGTATAAATAATTCAATCGATCTAACAAACCGCGCAATGTAGTGAAAATCGCAGGTGGTCTCGTACGTGTGTATTTTTACGTTAAGGGGTTGGTTCTATGCCAACCCTATTGTTGTATTCCTATTCACCCCGATTGACTCCAATTTCTGTCTCATTAACTATAGTTTTATTTAAGCTACTTGTGATATTTCAATAATCCATCCAACGATTTGTTGACTCAGTTTATATGAAATATTATTTTCTCGTTGTAATTTTGATAATATATCGATATTTTAATTGTTATTTTTATATGTAGTTTGCTAAGTTACACTCAATTACTTGAATCTATTAATTAAGCTATAATTATTGTGTTATACTGCACGTTACGGTCAAATGAGCTTCCAACATGTTGCCTAGTGTTGATGACTTCACACTTTCGTAGTACTCTACTGTCATATTAACATACCTATATACATTGTTTTTAATGTGTTAACATTTAGTACCGTAAACCCGGGTCACTTTAAGAAAAAATGGGGCTACTTTGATAAATTTTGAACACTTTTATAATCATCACCATGTCTAGTTTGATTCAGTTTAGTAAATAGGAAATTTATAGGTACCACTGACCTCAGGTTAACGAAATAAAAACTAAAACATTAAAACTGGATTTTTTAAAGTCGCCCCTCAATGTGAAAGTAACCCTGGTTACCCGTATCGTATAAATTATTTTACAATCCGTATACGAAGGTAAATAAGTACCTCCGATACTAATTACTGTGTCTATTCACCCCATTGTAAAGCTGCCTCTTTTAAGTCTCATGACGCATGCTTGGTTGTTTCCTTTAGTCAATTTAATTTATTTTTAAATATGACAGTATATCATGCTGTTAATTAGGTTTATCACTGAACAATTATCGTTTGCCTGTAGCGTGTTTTTTTACGGATACAAATGTCAAAGTGACAGATAATGACTCGGAATACAATTTATTTGACGAACTTTTGCAATAATTTACGGACATTATAGACTTAAATGACGACGACTTAAGCCAGTACATATTTGGTACAGTTGGTAGTACATATTTGGTAGTGCCTTTGCCTACGAAGGTACCCGGTCAGGGATTTATTTGTATAATCAGCAAGAGTAACTGTTCCTGAGTTTGGGCACAGATTTGGTTTGGGACTAGGTATACAAATGTGTAAGATTGTCCACAAAGATTTAAATATTACACGACTGCTAAAAAAAGGAGTGTTATGTTTTATCAGACGTAAATAAGTTTAGCCTTGCTAAACCTGTTCTTAAATTTTGTTAATTTTTTAATCAAAGTGAAAATCCACGACGAACGGATTCCAGAGGTCGTGGGTTCAAATCCCACCTGTGGTGTTGAATTTTTCATTTTCACTTTGATTAAAAAATTGAGATTTTCGCTAGCGGACGCATCCGCTTAAAAAACATATTAAATTTTGTTGTTTATACGCTTTCTTTTGTTTACGCCTTGCAAAAAATATTGCTTGTAAAAAAACTGACAGAGTAATCTGGCGATTAATTCGTCAACTTTCTTCATCAGGCAGCCTTGTCAACGTAACTGAAAATGTTTTTAACCGATACCTTGTCTAACTGCCATAATACTCATTCTACTCGTATGAGAAACGTTCTAAGTCCCTACACTTCCTATGCTGATAATATCTTTTGAATTGGACAGCAAAACCTTACCCTACTTCACAGAACAAATACGCTTTATTATTCCAGAGTTTTCAATACAGCCTATAACTTATGTTATTAGATATTCGACCTTGTGTTCTGGGTGGGGTAGTCGTTAATGCAAGTGCTAGTTGAAATCGATAATGGGTCGAAGTAAGTTATTATTTTGTCTCAATATTTAATTATCCGCGGCCGAGCTAGCATTGAAGATCAGGTTTTATTTAAAAATGTAGAATTAGAAAGACTATATTAAACCTAGAATTGCTAGAATTTGCATTGTAAATTTAACTTCGTGTGCTTTGCCTGCCGTTTTCGGAATATAGGATTTTTTTTTCGGTCTCCGCTCATTCTCTGGATTGGTAAAAAATAGGCCAAGCTGTACTTAAATGCTACCAAAAACATTGGCACGGTTGGCCGGACCAAACGTAAAGGACGTCAGATAAGTAAATATAATGGAGTTTTTTTTACATTACGAATTTGTTTCGGGCGTCATTCCAGACCCCCTTTTTTGACTCATCGATCTTGACCACACTAGTAATATTTGCTTATAAAAAAACCTTGCTTAAGACATGTAATTTGCTGGTATTGTAAGTAAGTGTTCAAAAATATTATTTCAATGCAATAAACATATTGTTATACACATATTAGTGATTTTGACTGTATATGGTTCCCAAGTTATTTTAGCATTGTATAATAATGGTCGTAATCAAAAGACTTTGTAATTTAAATATGTCGTTTGTAAATACCTACGCTTTAATACTGAACAACTGCTCTTCCATATATTTAAGTACCTATGTTTAATGTAAATAGTTAATAGATTGTTAACACATTTGCATCCTGTTCTAATACGCTAAGGTTCAAAATGGAATATCAAAGCTGCTGTTTCTATGTTAAACTTATTATTAGCTGAAAGTGACTGTACCTAATTTAAATATGTATCGAATTAATCCTGTCATAAATTTGTACCCGAATTAAGGATTAACACTTTCAGTGCCTAGAACCCATCTAGCGAGGCCCCCCTAGGCTTAGTTAAGAGCTTCATATTGTAATGAAAGGATTAAGTCGAATAGTAAAGACGTACTTATCAGAAGCAATATTATCGAAGTTGAAATGAATAAATTTTATAAATATAATCTGACAATTATATTTTGTAACGCAGATTATATATTTTTTATGTTTTTTTTTGTTTGAATTAACTTTTGTGGTCTAAGTTTTGTCTAATTCATAATTTGCGTTGTTATAAATTTAATTTAATAGTAAAATTTATAGGTTAATGTCGAATAACATTTTATTATGTTGTCAGTTATGGCCGGTATACACATTGATTAGTGTTTAGTGCGAGTTCATAGAACATAACAGTGTTCTATTTTATTGCGAGTAGCATTCATATGGACTCGCACTAAACACTTATCAATGTGTATACCAGGCCTTATGTTAAGTATGTATAAGTACTGGATTACTGTATACTGGAAGAATGGATTAATTGGTCAGTGAAGACAAGAAAACTCTTGTTTTCGCAGGGTACCGTGATGCACAATACTACGCATAAAAAAACTACGGTGAACTGCTAAGTCGTCCTCGCTCCACTGTAACTGACTTAACTGAGTCAAACATGCCTTAGCTATAACTTTTAGTACAGATACTTGGCGAAGGCAAAACAACTTAAACCTTATTAGATTAGATATATGTACTTATAGTTGAAATTTGTTTAGTTATGTAACTTATGTAGCTTTTAATTATTTTGTATACCTATCCCGAATCTCTGCACATAGTTGTTCACGCAATATTATCAATAAACTGATGTTTAGTTGGACGCCATTTTTCATTTGGTCCTTCGAACCGGATTAAACTTAAAAGTTACTTGGGAATCCCAGTACTTAACACTCTTTTGCCGTTAATGTCAATATTCATTATATATATTCGTTTTTACCGCCTTCATAAAAGTACAAGGTTATATGCATGTTCGTCTGTATTTTTCTTTAAATAAAAAAAGTGTCTTAATATTGGTTAATAGCGTCGACATAGCGGCCCATTTGTCTTCCATTCATTCTCAATACCCTATATCTTTAATATTGATATAGAGGACAATATTAAAATATTCATTTTCACAGTCAACGTGCTGACTCATTTTCCAATAACCCAAACCTGTTTCAAGAAACAGAAACTTCAAAGTAATTACATCAAATTTTCACGACCCGCTTATTTACCGACATCATACTTTAATAGTTTCTTAGTAGTACTTGTCAAACTAGTTAACAATGTATTAACACATCAATAAAACACGGTGTCCCCGATCTGAAAAATGTTGGCCCTAATTTTCTTAGCAAATACATCAGTCACTTGCAGCCTTGCATTTTATACGATAATTACCCACGCACCTTCATTCAGGGGGACGATTACTCAATTATTCAATCGGTTACCTGTCTCGCTCCTCCTCCAGTTACATGGTGCATGTAAGCGAGAAAGCTACAGTTCACGTGTAGCGCGCGAAACGACACTTGAGTGTCGTGAGTCAGTCGCGACTCGGTGTTTGGTGAGGGCGGTCGCGCGCGATGCCTGCTCCGTCCGCTCTAAGAAATGCTCTCACGAATTCTAAAGAAAATAAATATCACCTTAAAGGTGGAAAACTGAAGATGACATAAAATACCTAGTTTCACGGATGTTATTTATTATTTTGTGCGAAGGCAGCGTTTAATCGATAAAGAGTTAATTTTGACGTCCGCGCGGTAATCTATCGTTTTGTATATATTTAATTCTATGTGCCAATTAAAATAGTTTTGATAGTGGACAGTGTATTAAGTGACAGAGATTGTTTATAATTCGTATCTTCATGGAATATGGGCATCTGTTTAGATACTGGTGAGTATTTATATACATTTTATTTTTAAATTGCTGTGATGCCTTTTGGATTATCCACCGCACCACGCAATGTAATTACATGGTTACACTGAACACGTAGATTGGTAAGACAGTAGGTATCTGCAATCCATACAAACATACATATTTATTGCTTAAGGTACAAAAAACATATAGTAAACATATTTAAATTATAATCACAATGTCCAAAAAAAGTCGCAAGTTGGGCGCCACTTTAAAAAGACTAAACGTGAGGACGGAATCGTTTGGCAACTAACTTCAGCGAAAACTTTTGCGAAGTTTTGGCAACTCACTTGGTGCTGTAGATATTTTATACGTGCGAGTTTGACTCTCTCATGAGAAAGAGATGCAAAATAGTTTTAATTTTTTAATTTCGGCAAGGTAAAAATGAGGGAATGTTGCGTTGGTCTAAAAATTCAAAAAGAGAAAAAGAAAAATAGCATAATGCTGGATTTAGCCGATGATGATGACTACTTATTGTTATAGACCCAATTAATCCTGACACCCATCGTTTCCATACATTTTATAACCTAAAAATCGCTTGTAGGTTATAAAATGTATGGAAATGACAGGTGTCAGGAGTTACTTCTTATCTTGCAGAGACTATACTACTATAGGTATATGTATACCCAAAATAAAATCTGAGGTTTTCATAACATCTAAACTTTCGCATTTTTTTTAATATTCGTAGGATTTGATGATGCATCAAATAGAAGAAAGTAAGTAAACACGAGTTATTGAAGTTATTTACTACAAGCACCTACGTCAAATAGGTACTAATAATATTAAAAAATGTGAAAGTTTAGATGTTTGGAAAAATTGGGTACCTAAGGTAAGACCTTCTCAATCACGCAAAAACGGCTTGTCGGATTGTGGTGAAACTTAATGAGTTTACAGCCTGAATTAACATGATACTTTTTATCACCCCCGAAAATTACCTCTGGAAGTGATGAAATAAGGAGTGGAAGTTTACGCAGACAAAGTTGCGGGAAACAGCTACTTGAAGATAATAATGCTTATGTCACTGTTCAATTTGTAAATTCTTAGTATCAAAGCATTATATCTACGCCAGGATAAATTCAAAAATCCAAAATCAGATGCTTAAAATCACTAGGTACAGTCAACCAATTTGATTTCTGGGCCACTTTGTACCATGTCACAGTGACATTTATATGAGATCTCTATGCAGCTTTCATATAGATGGTCACTGTGACACGGTACGAAGTGGCCCAGAAATCAATTTGGTTGACCGTACATTGAAGTTTTGTCCAAGTTCGGGAAAACTTCGTTTTTTGACAAAGGTTGTCTACTATATCGCTTGACCGAATTATTACGTGTTGTACGTGTTACTAGGAGGTAACTTTACACTAGGAAGCCTCGTACAGAACATATGAGCGGTACCTAACTCGAAAAAAAGCCAGGTTAAGTCATGAATCCGTGGTCTTCTTCATCAGTTACCTAATGCTTGGTTTCTTACTGAAAATACTAAAATCGGTATATGTTTCCCTTGAATTTTTGAGGAGTTCCCTCAGTTCCTCTTGGATCCCATCATCAGAACCGGATTCTGGTAACAACGGGACCAACCTTGAAGTATATGCTTTCTTTAAAATTAAAATGGAATCGCCAGGGGGCAAAGATGAGGCCGACGATGAAGCGAGCTCACCCAGAAGATGCCTATTCACTCGTACCTTAAAAAGGTCTAGGTTATGCTTACAAACAAAAAAGAATTTTCCATATCGGTTCATAAATGACGGAGTTCTGAGTTCTCACATAAAAAAAAGAACATAGGTACAACCGAACTGAGAACCTCCTTTTTTTGAAGTTGGTTAAAAATAGTAAAAACCGTTTCCGAGGCCGGCGAGCTATTGGGCCACTTTGGCCGCTAAGTACTGTATGACGGTGACTGTAGGTACCTATTAAAAAAATATCATTTGACGTTTAAGAGTAAATATATTTATTTATTTATGCCACACCTGGCCATAAAGTGGCAATTACCGCACTCTCCGCGCGCGGGAAATCCCACTTCCTGGCCAAGGGGTGACATAAAATTTTGTACTTATCACGGGCGGTAATAAAGAAAGCCTCAGATCGCATATTTATCGCCCTTGCCTTCGGCTCGGGCGTCAAATACTTGCGATCTGAGACATTCTTTGTTTTACCGCCCTTGTTAAGTAATGTACTATTCTTATCCTAGAACAAAATAATGAAGAGGTGGAGACAACCGGAGGCACACGAAGCCGGCGCGAGAGCATGTGGGCGGGGCGAGCCACGCCCCCCGCTGCCGCCTTCCCCATGCAGAACTCCAGCCACGTCAAGTTCGAGCCACCTTCTGTCCCTGTTATATTCATATTGGGTGAGTGAGACAGGACCACCAATTTACTGCCAGTCTGGACTTTTGGTCCTGTTATATTTATATTAGGTGGGTGAGACAAGCCCACCAATTTACCGTCTGTCTGGCCTTCTGTCTGTTATTTATATATATTTCCAACCGCCTCATGTGCGCTGCTCCATACATTTCGCTACAACAATTATTTCCGCAGGCGGACCTGGCAGCGGGAAGGTGACACACTGCGATAATCTGATGCAGGAGCGGCGCGGGCTCGTGCACGTCAACATGACGGATCTTCTGCAGCAGTACGCCATCGGTAACGGTACGTCACTTCAATACAATACAAATACTCTTTATAGCGCACCTCAATTAAAGGACACTGTACAGCACAAAATCACAATAAGTAGAGGCAAGCAAGAAAGAAAGAAAGAAAAAACATTTATCGTGGCACAATACAGTACAAATAAACATAACACCACAATACAGAACAAAGCCATTGGCTAGCGCTGGTCTTCCTTTGGGACCACGTGAAGCCACGAAGGACAAAGAACACAAAAAATACAAACAATATATAAGCCTATCTAATCTACATAGCTAAAGTCTGTCGTATTATTCAGATACATAAACACAGCAATTGGCAAAGTAGGTAATTTGTTTGGCTAGCGATCACCTGTTTTCTTTTTTTTTCAATAAGTTGTGTTTTATATTGCTCTAACAAATGACATGTTTTTGGAATCTACATAAATGTGGCTATTTAAACATATTTTTTTCATGCCCGAATTGTTGCCTGTTTTCACGTAATCGCTGCACATATTTTTTTAACATGACTTTTTAGAACTTTTACCTGTATTAAATTTTTTTCTATGAAAATATGTTATTTATGTCTCAGAAAATGATTGGCCATCCTCAATTTATCCGAAAACGATACCAAACATGCCCTAGTCTCTATATAGAAGATTAATATGAGTACTGAAAGAACGCGGGTCGGAACGAATATGAAGTAAAATTTTGACGGGTCAGCTGTTTTCTTTTTTTTTACTTAGTTGTGTTTTATATTGGTCTAACAAATGATGTTTTTAGAATCTACATAAATGTGGCTATTTAAACATATTTTTTTCATGCCCGAGTTTTTGCTTGTTTTTACGTAATCGGTGCAGAAAGATTTTTTTTTTAACTTGACTTTTTTACACTTTTACCTGTATTTCATTTTTTTTCTATGAAAATATGTTATTTGAAAAATGGAAAATGATCGGCCATCCTCAATTTATCCGAAAATGATACCGAACTTGCCCTAGTATCTATAAATAAGATAATATGAGGACTGAAAGAACGCGGGGCGGAACTAAAGTCCAGAAACCAGCATCTCCCTGTATCCTGATGGGATCGTTCCCTTAATACCCATTAACAGACATTTTGACCTCTATTGTGACATAAGATTGAAAGAGTCAGGGTCAACTGGACGTTTAGCATAATATATTTGAATGGCTGTGACAACAACTTATGTCCACAATGTATTGACTAGAGCTTAAAGTAAATCAATAACGCGTCGTGTAGGTAATAGTCGTCATAACACTTGTATTAATTTATACCGATCATGAGGTTACCACGCTTCGTGATTCTTCGGGACGAATATCAAATTCAATAGTAAACATTGGTTTATATCTATATACAGACGTTCAGCGTGCCAGACACGTGCCGTGGCAGACAAAAATACTTAATAAGTATTAAAAATAATAAATCAATAAATATTTGTGGACAATCTTACACAAATCAACCCGGTCCCAAACTAAGCAAAGCTTGTACTATGGGTACTAAGCGACGATATACATACTTATATAGATAAATATATATAATATATAATTGGAGCGCTCGTGGCCCAGCGGCGCCGGGTACCGCTTGCGGTATCTAAGGTTAAGCAACGTGGGCAGCGGTCAGGACTTGGATGGGTGACCGCTTTGAGTGGTTACTAACTGAGCGCTCCCGTGCTTTAGAAGGCACGTTAAGCCGTTAATCCCGGTTGCTGTTTATGTCAGCAGTCGTTAAGCCAAGTTGGAGGCCTTCAGGCGGCTTGAGAACTTCTAACAGTCAAGTTGCCCACTCACTTGACAAAGCCTAATCCCAATAAGGTCTAGTTTCCCCTCGGGGTTGGAAGGTCAGATGGCAGTCGCTTCCGTAAAAACTAGTGCCTACGCCAAATCTTGGGATTAGGTAGCGGACCCCAGGCATCCTTCAGGATGCAACTGTACTGGGATAACGCTAGGAGGATGATGATATAGATAAATATATAATTACATAGGTACATAGAAACATCCAAGACTCAGGAACAAATATTCGTGTTCATCACACAAATGGTTACCTATTTATGAATGAAACCATAGAGTTTATCGTGGACGTCCACAAACATATAAAACATAAAAAGCGACCATTGTCTATGTATGTCTATGTGTACGTCAGCGTAGGAGCTATGAGTTCAGATTGTCTATGTGTTCGTATGTGTCACAACTACAACAATGGCCAACCCGCGCTCCTGAGATAAAAGTACTATACTAGTGGTAGCCGTACAGGCCCAATTTCAAAGAAAAACCGCAAATCGATGTACAGTTCAGCCATTTGGCACACGCATACTAGAGGTCAAAACAAAGTTTTTAACCCGCAGTTCCTAAAAAAAATTCCCTTAGGAGGGGAGTGCCGAGACATTATATTTTTTGTATGGATTTTTTTTTTTTTTTTCAGAAACCTATCCTGTGTAGTATCATATGAAAGGGCTTTTTGAGGCGATTCTAAAAATATACCGCATCATTACATTTCAGCAATGTATTTTTATATGAATCACAAATAATTTTCGAAACATACAAAGTTTGAGGTCCTCCAGACACGATATGGCTGATTTTTATTTTGTACAATATACCACAAATGATACTTAATATCCTCATATCTAACCTCAATAAAGCGATTTCGAAATGATTTTCATTAAGTTTTTTTTTTTAATTTTTCAATAATAGTAAGTGACACGGTTCTACTTCAATACCTATTTTACGTGATTTATGGAATTTTAGTGCAGATACGTTACAAATTAATCATAAAATGATATGTAGTGTCCATATATCCAACGGGAAATACTTCTTTAATCCTTTACCCCCCCACCACCCACCCACCACCTACCCACTATACCAACTGATGAAAAGGTGCAGTTAAAGGGTTAAAGAGGTATTTCCCTTTGGATATATGGATACTACGTATCATTTTATGATTAATATGTACCGTATCTGCACTAAAGTTCCATAAATCACGTAAAATAGGTATTGAAGTAGAACCGTGTCACTTAGTAATATTGAAAAATTAAAAAAAAAAACTTAATGAAAATCATTTCGAAATTGCTTTATTGAGGTTAGATATGAGGATATTAAGTATCATTTGTCGTATATTGTACAAAATAAAAATCAGCCATATCGTGTCTGGAGCACAAAATAAAGAATATACAGAAGGTCCGCTCCCGCCGTTCTTGAAAATACATACCTAAACTACAGGGTTGCTTCTGTATTGATTCTGAATTTTAAAAAGGAGCAGATAAATTAAAAATTCTTCAACATGACATTTAAATATGAACCAGCGTATCTTGGTAAAAAACCGGCCAAGTGCGAGTCGGACTTCGCACATTTAGGGTTCCGAATCAACCTCAAAAATATGATTTATTCATATATTAGTATTTGTTGTTAAAATATACGTAATATTGAACATTGTCACCAAATTTCAAGTTCATAGGTCAATGAGAAGTCTAAAAATTCTTCGGAACAAATTTTGTGACATACGACGGACGGACGGACGGACGTCTGGGCGACACCAATAGGGTTCCGTTTTGACCCTTCGGGTACGGAACCCTAATAAATTGATGCGTGACCCGCTGCGAGTTGTGACTTGTGACCGGCGGCGGTCGAGAGCGCCAACAAAAATATACCTAATTAATTAGGTACCTACTTAACTAAACCATAGTACTACTTAAATACTGGCGTTTTACCAGCGAACGATAAGATGAATGTGTAATGGTTGATCGTCGTTATCAAAGCGGCAAGTTTCAAAAAATTACCTACCTACCTAGGTATTGTAACTACCAAAATGAGAAAACCGTTTTATTTACCTTTCAATATCGTTTGAAAATTTGAAGAAAGTGTAGGCACCGTTTTTTGTTGTATTTAAGTGTATTTAAACAATAAAATACATTCCAACTGTAATAATATCGGTTATTCATTTTGACGTACGTGACATAAACTATCTACGTAGCGGCGAGGACGTCAAGTGATCAACGCGCGCACAACTAGCACTCGCGACGCGACAGTGACAGTCGCGACTAAGCTAGTCCGAAATCAACCGAGAATGCCTGTAAATGCTACGTCATTGTGCGTGCGGCGAAAATGGCACTTTGTACTGAGCGGACTCTCTGCTCCGGCGCGCGCCGCCGCTATTTACTTTGTGGTCTGGAGGACCTCAAACTTGGTATGTTTCGAAAATTATTTTTGATTTAATTAAAAAAAATAGCTGAAATGTAATGATGTGGTATATTTTCAGAATCGCCTCAAAAAGCTCTTTCATATGATACTACACATGATAGGTTTCTGAAAAAAAAATTTCTTTTTTTTCATACAAAAAAAAGAATGTCTCGGCTCTCCCCCCCTAAGGGAATTTTTTTTAGGAACTGCGGGTCAAAAATTTTGTTTTGACCTCTAGTATGCGTGTGCCAAACGGCTAAACTGTACATCGATTTGCGGTTTTTAACACGCTTTTATTAGGTCGACCTGTATGTAACTATGTAATGGAATCTAATGTAACTAATTTAATCATCTTCCAAGCATCGTAGCGTCATGAAAATTGGCAGCTGTATGTAGTTCTGATGACAATACAATAATATGGTACTGTCGAACTGATCTGATGATGGAGCCGGAAGATATGAACTGGAACTTCATGATGGAACATCGTATGAAAGCTGTGTTTGGATTTGTTAGAAAAGTCTTGCAATGATCTTTGACCATGATTAGGTTTCAAGGTCTGATAGGTCGACTTGTATGTAACTAACTATGTAATGGAATCTAAGGTAACTAGTTTAACCATTTTCCAAGGATCGTAGCGTCATGAAAATTAGCAGCTGTATGTAGTTCTGATGACAATACAATAATATGGTACTGTCGAACTGATCTGATGATGGAGCCGGAAGATATGAACTGGAACCTCATGATGGAACATCTTATCGTAGCTGTGTTTGGATTTGTTAGAAAAGTCTTGTAATGAACTTTGACCACGATTAGGTTTCAAGGTCTGATGATGAAGCCGGAAGATAGGCACTGGCATTCCATGATGGAATATCGTATCATAGTCGTGTTTGCACTTGTGTTTGCACACGCAAAGCGTGTTTTTGTAGTGTTTTTAAACTATTAATTTAATTTTAATCGTACGGCTTACACTATACCCGTACCCGTACCTATAGTTAGTGCGGTAAAATAGCGTGTAATATAATATCGGTCATTGACCACAAAGGCACACGTAACACGTTAAATACCGATTAGTTAACACGTTTGTTTCCGGGAACGTGGTTAGAGAACGCTGAACTTAGTAAGTGGTTTACGAATAGCCCTTTCCAAAACTAAATATCTGGGCGGCCGAGCTTTGCTCGGCGTTTTCCCGGGCATGAGACCTAGCTAGATCGATTGCTCCTCCCGAAAACCCCGACATTCCAAATTTCATCAAAATCGTTAGAGCCGTTTCCGAGATCCCCAAAATAAATAAATAAGTAAATAAATAAATATACAAGAATTGCTTGTTTAAAGATATGATGAATATCTGGGCGGCCGAGCTTTGCTCGGCGTTTTCCCGGGCATGAGACCTAGCTAGATCGATTGCTCGTCCCCGAAAACCCCCACATACCAAATTTCATCGAAATCGTTAGGGCCGTTTCCGAGATCCTCGAAATAAATGAATATATAAATAAATAAATATACAAGAATTGCTTGTTTAAAGATATAAGATGACAAAATATTTACTCTAGTTTAGAGTATCTTACAAACATAGGTACGAATTTTAGACAGTGTGTAGAAAGTCTATTCCAGTAGTGTTAAGATTTTATTTGGCCCTCGCCATGTTGTCGATTTCCAGTGGTGCTAGGTAATTTATTTTACTGGCAAGGAGCAAAGAATATAGAAAACTAAGAACGCTAACTCTGTACATTGCTAGTTATCTCGCTTAAAACTTATTATCGTCGCTGGTACCTCGTAGTTCAACTTATTATTACAGATGGCGTTGTTTTCAATCTAAACTCGTGTTCTAGCGGCGAAACAGACGCAGCAGCGCTGCGGCGCAGGTGCTATCAGTAGTTTGTTCTTAGTATACACCAAATTTCGGCGCGCGAGTCCATTTTGTTTTGGTCGAGTGGTTCGAGTAGTTGATTTCAAATCCTGAGTACTCGGGTTCAAAACTTCAAACCCTGTCTCCAGACTTTTGGATTTTTATTTTTTCTGTAGGTACGAAGTG
Source organism: Cenopis cana (assembly GCA_951800055.1). Lineage (NCBI taxonomy): Eukaryota > Metazoa > Arthropoda > Insecta > Lepidoptera > Tortricidae > Cenopis > Cenopis cana. Next base: position 2,887,491 of record OX637477.1, on the reverse strand, counting down.
TGCTTCTTTTTTTTAGTTACTATTACTGGTTATGGTTAGTGTTTTAAAATGAGTAAGTAGTTTTTAATAATTTCGTAGGTAAACCCCTTCAAAAATTTATTTGCTAGAAAGCCTCATGTACTCACGACACGAGTACGCTATACGAGTACCAAAAGTACCAATATAAGTTAGGTATGTAGTGGGACCGAATTATCGACCTGAAGCTTTCGATAATTCTAAATTAATTAATTAATAGTCAAGCCACAATTTTAAAATCATAAGCGTGCATTTTTCGTCGTGAATGATCTAATATAAGTACCTTATTATAATTAGTATGTAATTAGATAAGTCTAAAAATATAAAAAGGTTATGCAGACATATTACAAAAAGTAAGACATGTATAGATTGTGTTTTAACAGAATAAACATTTAAAAAGGCGCGAAATTCATAACTACGCCGCCCTCCCGGGGCCGTCGAGGCGCCGCGCGCCGCGCCGCGCCGCCGGCGCACGGCGCACGGGAACGGGAACTAAGCGAGCGGTACCTCGCCTCCCGCCTGCCGCGCACGCGTTGCGGTCGTCTAATTCATTCCACATTTATATGTTTACGCGCGCAATACGCATATTACTTTTCTCAAAAATGGCCCGCAAACTGGACTTTAGTCGCTACATATTGGAAGGTAAAGTGTATAGTTTAAGGTCAGATCCAAATTAAAAAGTAAAAAGCATTGCAGGCGAGTTGCAGTCGGCCTGCAATGTCACATATAAATTCCTTTATTTGTCGAGTTATGAACTTTTTAAAAAGTAGAAACTGTCATATAAAAGGAGGCACAGGGGGCCGATTTTTGAGTGTCGAACGCTCGACTTTTCACTCGAGATCTGTCAAAAAACTATGATGATTTGACAGATGTCGAGTGAAAAGTCGAGCGTTCGACACTCAAAAATCGGCCCCCTGGTCGTATTCAGCCAATTCAGCTCGTATTTTTCTGTTAGAAACGCGACGTTTTTTTATGTCTCGAATAATTTGCGTTTTTCGGCGGAAAAATACACTTGCGATTCTGTTAAAAAAAAATAAACGGCGGGAAAGCATGATGTTTTTGACGTTTTAAGGTTATGTTTTTCAAATCTAATTAAATTTTTGTCGTATTTCCCCCATTTTTGAGAAATTACTTTAGATACTACGATACGAGTACCTACGAGTAATTACCTAGCATTCATTAATGGGCCAATTTTTTTGGCGTTGTAGTTTTTTTTTTATTTCTTAGAATTGCATGAAAATTGGTAGGTTGGGAGAGCTCCTGATTCTGAACAATATGTGCGCGATTTCCTACACTGTCCCACAATTTTTTTCCATTGAGTGACAAAACGTATGAGATTTTCGTAACTCAGTGGAAAAAATGGATGGGGAAAAAATTTTTTTGACGCCTTGTTGTCATATTTTTTTTACTTGTACAAAATCAGGAGCTCTTCCAACATACCAATTTTCATGCAATTCTAAGAAATAAAAAAAACTACAACGCCAAAAAAATTGGCCCTAATAGTATATTACTGCAGAGGCCGTGAAGTAAGGGATTGCTGGACGACTGTTGTGGTGTAGACGGCCGAGTCGTAGACGAGGCCGGATAAAACGAGTCCTGCAATCCCTGTTCCGGCCGAGGCTTGTATAGTGCTTTTCTCAAACAATGTAATGTAAGGAAATATTAAAATTATAATAACTACCAAATAAATAATAGTTTAAATTTCCTCCTAATTTTTTTTGCGAAAACCGACCCGAACCGATCCGAATTATACTCTATGTCGACTAATTCAGGGATAAGGATTTCAAATTTTATATTTACTTTGAATTTTAAGTAAATAAAAAAAAATTGCGGAAAGTCGTCATTATATTGGATTTCGACTAATTCAGGGGTAAGGATTTCAAATTTGACATTTAATTTGAAGTTTAAGCCAAAAAAATTTTTTTTGCGAAAAATTGTCATTATACTCGATTTCGACTAATTCAGGGGTAAGGATTTCAAATCTGACATTTATTTTGAATTTTAAGGCAAAAAAGTTTTTTTTTTTGCGAAAAAACGTCATTTTACTCGATTTTGACTAATTCAGGGATAAGGATGTCAAATCTGACATTCATTTTAAATTTAAAACAAAAAAAATATTTTTTTGCGAAAAATCGTCATTATACTCGATTACAACTAATTCAGGGGTAAGGATTTCAAATTTGACATTTATTTTGAATTTTAAGCCAAAAAATTTTTTTTTTAGAAAAATTGTCATTATACTCGATTTCGACTAATTCAGGGGTAAGAATTTCAAATTTGCCATTTATTTTGAATTTCAAGCCAAAAAAATATTTTTTTGCGAAAAATCGTCATTATACTCGATTTCAACTAATTCAGGGGTAAGGATTTCAAATTTGACATTTATTTTGAATTTTAAGCCAACAAATTTTTTTTTTGCGAAAAATCGTCATTATCCTCGATTTCAACTAATTCAGGGGTAAGAATTTCAAATTTGACATTTATTTTGAATTGTAAGCCAAAAAAATTTTTTTTTTGCGAAAAAACGTCACTATAATTCAATCAATCATCTTTATTGCAGACCAAAACGATCCATTGTTTGTTAGCATGTCTTACATAACTACTTATATACTAGGGTTAGGGTGACTAAAAGATAAACATGTCAATACACATTATACTCGATTTCAACTTATTCAGGGATAAGGATTTCAAATCTGACATTTATTTTGAATTTTAAGCAAAAAAAAATATATATTTTTTCAAAAAATCGTCATTATACTGGATTTCAACTAATTCAGGGATAAGGATTTCAAATCTGACATTTATATTGAATTTAAAGCAAAAAAAATATTTTTTTGCGAAAAATCGTCATTATACTCGATTTCAACTAATTCAGGGGTAAGGATTTCAAATTTGACATTTATTTTGAATTTTAAGCCAAAAAAATTTTTTTTTTGCGAAAAATAGTCATTATACTCGATTTCGACTAATTCAGGGGTAAGAATTTCAAATTTGACATTTATTTTGAATTTTTAAGCCAAAAAAAGTTTTTTTTTTTTTGCGAAAAAACGTCACTATAATTCAATCAATCGTCTTTATTGCAGACCAAAACGATCCATAGTTTGTAAGCATGTCTTACATAACTACTTATATACTAGGGTTAGGGTGACTAAAAGATAAACATGTAAATACACATTATAATCGATTTCGACTTATTCAGGGATAAGGATTTCAAAGCTGACATTTATTTTAAATTTTAAGCAAAAACAAATATATTTTTTTCAAAAAATCGTCATTATACTTGATTTCAACTAATTCAGGAGTAAAGATTTCAAATTTGACATTTATTTGAATTTTAAGCCAAAAAAATTTTTTGTTGCGAAAAAACGTCATTAATGTCATTATACTCTGATTTCAAATTTTATATTTATTTGATTTTTAAGTAAAAAATGTTTTTAAAAAAAACGTCATTAAAATTCAAAATTAATATAAAATCTGAAATACTTACTCCTGCATTAGTCGAAATCGAGTATAATGACGTTTTACACTAAAAAAAAACTTTTTTCACTTAAAATTCAAAATAAAGATAAATTTTTAAATTCTTGCCCCTGAATTAGTCGAAATCAAGTATAATGACGATTTTCGCAAAAAAAAAATAATTTTTGGGTTAAAATTCAAACTAAATGTCATATTTGAAATCCTTACCCCTGAATTAGTCGAAATCGAGTATAATGACGAATTAACGCAAAAAAATATTTTTCTGGCTTAAAATTCAAAATAAATGTCAAATTTGAAATCCTTATCCCTGAATTAGTCGAAATCAAGTATAATGACGATCTTCACAAAAAAAAAAATTTTTTTTGGCTCAAAATTCAAAATAAATGTCAAATTTGAAATCCTTACCCCTGAATTAGTCGAAATCGAGTATAATGACGATTTTACGCAATAAAATCTTTTTTTGGCTTAAAATTCAAAATAAATGTCAGATTTGAAATCCTTACCCCTGAATTAGTCGAAATCGAGTATAATGACGTTTTTTCGCAAAAAAAAATATTTGGCTTAAAATTCAAAATAAATGTCAAATTTGAAATTCTTACCCCTGAATTGGTCGAAATCGAGTATAATGACAATTTTTCGCAAAAAAAATTTTTTGGCTTAAACTTCAAATTAAATGTCAAATTTGAAATCCTTACCCCTGAATTAGTCGAAATCCGCTTTACAGGTGAGACGTACTAGGCAAAACGCGTACTGAGTTTTGCGAGTACGCGTCCACAAAAAGATTAGATCCAAAGACGCGCTAAACCGACCCCGACCGAATACGAATAGCGCGGAACATTAAGACCCTTAGACGTTTCGAGTCTTCAGAGTTGTCGTACGCCTAGTACTCGATACGCTAAATGACGCGCGGGCGGGATCGCGTACTTACGCGTCCATGCCCAAACCTATTCCAAAAACCAATCCCGTAAATACGTCTCACCTCCGCTTTTAAAGCACACTATCCAACAACTTGAATCAAAAAAAGTCGTATCTTCATAGGGGCCTTACGGCACTTACGTCCTTTTATTTGAGCAAGACAGTTCTCAAACACCCTTACATCCATCTTGTTCAAACCAAAAATCGTTGAAAGTATTAATTAATGGGCACACTTTTTAAATAAACAATTTTTATTTATTTACGACTTTGACAGCTAATATTTCACCAATAATTGACTTGGATCGAAATCTTGTTTAGTAACCTCTATTTCATTTTTAAAGGTTAATCGATAAATATTCAACACGACAATGTGCATTGTAATATTTGAAATTATGTGGAGTGCCCCCTAATATATATTTTTTTCGTACTTTTACATCACCTTTGTAGTGGTTCATAATATAATGTCCTACCAAATTTCATAATTGTACTACTCATACTTACTTCTCAGACTAAATTGATTGTGACATACGGACGGACAGACAGACATGATGAAATTATAATATAAGGTTTCTGTTTTAGCCATGATGGCTACGGAACCCTAAAAACTAATATAATATATTTGATCTACCACTGGCTGGAGTGGCTGGTATGTGTCATTCACCAGTGTTGCCAATTCATACATAAAAGTAATAGAACAAACAAACAAGTTTAGTATTATTGGAGCGCTCGTGGCCCAGCGGACCCTCGTGAAGACAACCACCCCATTTCGTTTGCCCGCAAATGGCATATCGGAATCGTTTGTTCATCGTTAGTTCACGTTTGTTCAGTAGGTAAAATCGTTAGGACCCGATTCTAACATCGGTTTTTTTAAAAAACAAAATGGGGTGGTCAACTTCACGCTAACCACCCCAAACCAAAATTGTTGTTTTTTTTTAGTTCCTATAGCAAGATAATCGTTAGTTCACGTTTGTTCAGTAGGTAAAATCGTTAGGACCCAACTCTTTCATACTTTTTTTAAAACTTAAAGTGGGGTGGCTGTCTTCACGCTAACCACCCCACCCCGAAATCACCAAAACCAAATATGTGGAGTCATCGGGCGTCGTTAGTTCACGTTTGTTCAGGCATTAAAATCGTTAGGACCTCAATAGTTTAGACACAAAAAAATAAAAACGAAAATTCATACTGTAGGTCTTGTTGACTGGGGTATCTCATTCCGAAGTGCAATAAAGTCAGTTTCTGCGGCGCCTGCGTGCCGCAAGCGTTATTCAAAGTTAAGCAACGTGGGCCGCGGTCAGTACATGGATGGGTGACCGCTTTGAGTGGTTACTATCTGCGCGCTCCCGTGCTTTGGAAGGCACGTTAAGCCGTTGATCCCGGTTGCTGTCTATGGCAGCAGTCGTTAAGCCAAGTTGGAGGCCTTCGGGCGGCTTGAAAACTTCTAATAGTCAAGTTGCCCACTCACTTGACAAAGGGGGGTCGAAGTTGCACCACGTCCGTAGGGAAAGTACCTACCGCTACCCTACACGTGACCCCTGGGTGGTTCTAAAAGTGCAACAAAAACTGGCAACCGTACTGTCTTCTCGAAGATCTCACGGTTCGAAAATAAATGCCATACGATAAATAAATAAATAAGTATTATTTAAATTCATAGTTAAAGTATAACACAAATAGGAATATCTTGGAATAGTAACCACTTCTAAGTAAAATAAGTTATACTGTTAATAACGTAAATCTAAACGCAATTTATTCTTTCATCATGAATGTAGTTTATCCCAGAAGTTTACCCTTTTTCAATAGCCTGGCAACTTCATTACATGATTGTTAAAATTTGCGCCATCTGCCGGAATACAATACAGACACTTGGCCATGTAGTTCACAAAAACTTACGATCAGTTGAAGCAAATCAACTGTTAGAAAAGGGCTATTTTTTATTTTATTATTTTCGTGTTACATTGTGACACACTGTATCAAATTATATTTTATGCTTTATAATGTCTAAATATGTCGATTTAGAATGTTAAAATGCAACATTTTGGCGAAATCAACAATACGTTTTTCATTTTCAGCCTGGTAGCGTCATCTCGCTAGTGCTTTCTGACCTGCTATGATACTTCCAAAGAGTTAGCGTTCTTAGCTTTCTATATTCTTTGCAAGGAGTAACAAAGTCATCCAATGTAACCGATGTAAACAAGAAGAAAATATCTCACAGTTATTAAACGATTAGCACAAATAAAGTCAAAAAGTTTTTCAATGATGCAAGAAAAAATATTAAGTAGGTATACAATAATTTTTTTACATTAAAAAAGGATGAAGGATTGCGTAGCTTTGCAATAAACAATGTTTGTTGTTAGTCGTTCACATGGTTGACTGACATTTTATACTGCATACTTAGTTGGCACGGTACTTAAATTAAGTATTTTTTCTTATTTAAAACCAGGCACAACGTATGGGTTAAATATGAGAGAGAGCGCACCACGATTTTCATAAACCCATACGTTTATAATTTGTGCGACAAAATTATCGCGCGACTAAAAATCGTGGTTCGCGCCTGATGGCCTAAGGTAGGTACCTAAACCTTGACGATAATAGTACATTACTTAACAAGGGCGGTAAAACAAAGAATGTCTCAGATCGCAGGTATTTGACGCCCGAGCCGAAGGCAAGGGCGATACATATGCGATCTGAGGCTTTCTTTATTACCGCCCGTGTTAAGTACAAAATTTTATGTCACCCCCTGGCCAGGAAGTGTGATTTCCCGCGCGCGGGGCGTGCGGTAATTGCCACTTTATGGCCAGGTGTGACATAATAGTACATTACTGCAGAGACCAGTAAGTAAGCCATCCTGGACGAGTATGAGTTAGCCGGCCGAGCCGCAGGCGAGGTCCGGCTATAATACGAGGCCAGGATGGCACTTACGGTCGAAGCTTGTATAGTGCTTTTCTCAAAAATAAAACAAATTGTATGAACAACGGTTAATAGTACTTGCATTCTGACCAACTTGTACTTTCATGATCCGCTTTCCACTTGATGAACTTTTTATAAATGGTCAAATACCATAGACTTGGGTGGAAGTATTTTTTTCAGTACCTAGTGCGATCTGTGTATGCATCGCAATCTGATTCATCTAAACTCATTTTTAGCAATTATACTTCTTACTGTATATATTAAATCAATGAAGTCAATCCCGTCAAAATACAATGGCAACTTTTTTTAGCCAGGTGTTGTGTTAAGGTTAAGACACTGATATTATGCCACAACCCCAATAGAATAGACTTATAAAATCGTATTTAAGTAATCACTAATCGTAAATAAAATCGTATTTATTTTATGTTTACTATAGTATTTAATTTCATTCGATCTATTCATGTTAATTTCTAAATTAGTCTCGAAATAGTTAAAAACAGGATTGAACATTTCCCGCCAATTCACATCGTGCAATACGGACACGTCAACCTCCATGGTACCTACATTTTTTTTAATGTCAATTACTGCCAACTTTTATCTTCTAGTTCTAAATTCAAATATTATGATATGTAATGGGATTTACATACTTACTTCCTGGACAGTAGGTGTGATTTCCTGGACACTTCTGGTAACTATCCAGGATGAGTCACTTTCGGATGCTGTCTTCACAGATGTTATGAGAACATTTCATACTATTTTTGAGAAAAATATGTTACCTACTAAAAATAACGAGACACTCCCGTCGTTGCCACCAGTTACCGGCAATAAGGTCCCACGTAAAAAATGAATAATCATTATGGACAACTTCGATAAATGTGCCATTTAATATTTGGGTAAGATTTTGATGAATTCGTAATTATATATATATATTATATAAAGCTACGGTAGCCCAGTGGTTCAAGCGTGCGGCTGTCAATCGGCGGTCGTGGGTTCGAATCCCAGCTCGTACCAATGAGTTTTTCGGAACTTATGTACGGAATATCATTTGATATTTACCGTTAGCTTTTCGGTGAAGGAAAACATCGTGAGGAAACCTGCATACATCCGCGAAGAAATTCAAAGTTGTATGTGAAGTCCCCAACCCGCTCTGGGCCAGCGTGGGGACTACTGCCCAATCCCTCTCATCTATGAGAGGAGGCCTGTGCCCAGCAGTGGGACGTAGATAGGCTGATGATGATGATGATGATGATTATATAAAGCTGTTAACTTCGATGCTCTGAGAACAAGCCAATACACACTGTACCGACTATACATGTCGATACGCGCATTATTCCCACGTGTAAACTGTTTGTAGCGACACAACACTGTTTCAGGGTCAAATAGAAACTTGTCAGTCTATAACATTTCAGGCGCGTGGAGCGAGTCTGAAATGCTTTTTTTTTTTTTTTTTTTTTGATCTGTCCAAACTATACACTATATAGCGACTAGCGAGTAATATTCACTTTGCGGACCATTTCTGAGAAAAAGTAATCCACCTAGAAATTGTTCTAGAGTTTAGTCCACTTAGGTCCGATTTTTCAATTCCCAAGATAAAATTACCCGTCAGATAAAACTATGTCTGTCTTTTTCTGAAGTTAACTGAAAGAAAAAAGATAGGGCTAACATTTATCTGACAAATACCTTTATCTGGGGATAAAAAATCGGCCATTTGGTGGTGATTTTAACTGTAATTTTTATTGCAGACATGCAAGACTTCGGCACTCTGTCCAGCAAGACGGTGACCGAAGTACTGATGCTGGAGATGAAGATGGCGCCCACAGCCAAGACTTACCTGGTCTCCGGGTACCCCAGGTCCATGAGGGACGTTGCTGAGTACTCTGACAAGGTAGGTCATCATCATCATCATCATCATCCTAGCCTTTCATCATGTTAGCGTTTTGCGGAGCGCTCGTGGTCCAGCGGCGTCTACGAGCCGCGTGCGGTTCGTAAGGTTCAGCAACGTGGGCAGCGGTCAGGAGTTGGATGGGTGACCGCTTTGAGTGGTTGCAAGGCACGTTAAGCCGTTGATCCCGGCTGCTGTCTATGGCAGCAGTCGCTAAGCCAAGTTGGAGGCCTTCGGGCGGCTTGAGAACTTCTAACAGCCAAGTTGCCCACTCATTTGACAAAGGGGGGTCGAAGTTGCCCCACGTCCGTAGGGAAAGTAACCACCGCTACCCTTCACGTGATCTCTGGGTGGTGCTAAAAGTGAAACAAAAACTGGCAACCGTACTGTCTTCTTAAAGATCTCACGGTTCTAAATAATTGCCATACGATACATAAAAGAATCCTAGCGTTATCCCAGTACAGTTGCATCGTGTAGGATAGTTACCCGGGGTCTGGTACACCTAGTCCAGTCGCTATCAAAAATATCTGTAGGTACTCTTCAGGGAGCTCAAAAATATCTGAACATGCACTCTAACGCCCTGATAATAGAGTCGTGTTCAGATATTTGTGAGCACCTCGTGGCAACTGTCCCAAGAATTGGCTTAGACTAGTTTTTATAGAAGGCGCTGCCACCTGACTTAGCCCCAGGGGGAAACTGGAACTTATTGGGATTAGGCTTTTCAAGTAGCCAACTTGACTGTTAGAAATTCTCAAGTCGCCCGAAGGCCTTTACCTTCTGAATATCTAATTATACATGTATTAAAATATGTACTAAACGGACATGTCAATAAAACATCTCAATCACAAAACAGCGTTTAGCCATGTCAACAAAATGTACCTACAGCGACAAACTTAACTTTACTATCCGTAGTGTCATTGTTTCTTAGTGACAAGAACATTTTCGTAAGCTTCTCAATTTTCCGGACTAGCAAAGATAACTTGGTACAAACAAGACAATACAAACTTACGTTTGCGGGCGTCAGTGCCGCTAGCGTTAAACACAACCTTTAGCTTTGTTCAATATGTTATTAGTTCCAGATTTTCCCATCGTTATCTGTAACGTGGTGATGTGTCAGACTTATAAATTGGAATTTAATTCGTTGTGACCTTACGGTGTTCGATTTTTGTGAACTCCACAATAGTTCCGAACACGCATGTCCGAATATTAATGCTTTTCCGTACTTAATTGAATAGTGTTTTGTACTTGAGTTTAATGTTAGGAAATTATCCGACTAATATCTACATATATATCTGTACTGTTGTAGTGTTATATGTATGGATGGGTAAATTGAAAAAGTTGGGGCTGTGAAATTAGTTGTGGATTAGTTTTATCAAACTTCTTTCATTTCCGATATATGAAGTGTACTCGTACTTTTGGTCGCCGGTTGTAACCATGGCTCATACGATTGGGCTTTCTAAAATCTTATGCGCGAAATGTAATTTGATTATTAACAGTGGCTTTCCGATGAACGAAAACATCGTAAGGAAACCGGCCTAATCCCAACAAGGTCGAGTTTTCCCTATGGGTTGGGTCAGACGGCAGTGACTTTCATAAAACTAGTTTTTATGCTTACCTGCGCCAGTTCTGGGAATTAGGTGTGAAAGCTCACCTGTAAGTAAACTTGAAACTTTGAAGATATTCGATTCGGTGCTGAGAAAATTTCTGCCTATAAGTATTACCTATATAGTCATTCTCATACTCATTTATTTATAATGTTATAAATATTACACGTCATGTTATTGTTATTATGTTTTGTTATTGTTATATTATGTTAACCATGTGATGGAGATTATGTTCTGAATAAAGTCCACCTCTAAAATGATTACCCTCGAGTGTTGTTTCTTAAGCGTTCATGAAAAACACAGTTCATGGACAAAGAAAATTGATCCAAGAATGCTTTTATCTACAAATTAATATCGTCGTGAATTCCCTCAAACAAATATTTTCTTCGAATTCGTACCACTTAAAGGGCTGTGTCTGCTAATGATCAATGTATTATCCGTTGATTTCACCATTGATAGAATATTTTCGCAACATCACAGCATGAGTCACACAGTAATGATCTTATTGTTAGTACCTATAAACAACTGGGTGACTAACAGTAACTCGTACTTAGGTACTTATAGACATATGTGCTGAGTTGATTATTGCCAGCAGTAAGTTCGATTTACATCGTGTAAGACATGTTCTTTTTAATCACCATTGCATATATTTTTGTTTAAGAGAATACAAATACAGAAACAGAATAAGAATAAAAAAAATAAAAATATTTGTAGACAATCTTACACAAATCAGTCCCAAACTAAGCAAAGCTTGTACTATGGGTACTAAGCGACGATATACATACTTATATAGATAAATAAATACTTAAATACATAGAAGACATCCAAGACCCAAGAACAAAAAATATTCTTGCTCATCTCATCACACAAATAATGCCCCGGCCGGGAATCGAACCCGGGACCTGCAGCTTCGTAGGAGAATAGAAATTAAACATAATTAAAACTAAATATAACTAAAATTATTCCTAAATAACTTAAAAAATAAATAATCTATAATAAGGGGTCCCCCCGCGGCATAGTGCCAAAGATGCTGGCAGCATTTCCCCGCTGTATAGCAATGCTGATACGCTGTGCGAGGAAGCTGCCAGCTCTTTGGTCACCAGTGGAGTCAACTAGTCTCTTCGAGATTTCTCTGAAGAGGGCTTGGGCCCTGGAACCCACGGACCGAGGGTCTCTCAAGTTGTATTCGGTGCCGAGACCCCTATATTAGGGATGATGGCTTTATAAGAAAATCAATAAATCCAAATTTTCTACATGAAGGCTCAAATTCTAAATCAAATGACGAAAAAAGTAATTAAAAAAAAAATTATACGTCATTATAAGTCTTCAAAGTTTTAAGAGTGGGTATTTTTCTGTCGCTTTTCCGCAAAACGCACCTTTGTATTGAACGATCGCCATTTACTATGGCGCTATTCAACAGTGACGTCGCTGTTGAGTAGCACTTTCTCTCTCTAACTACGAACATTCTAACCGTTGTAGCTTCGTTATTTTATGAGATATTTGAATAGGATTTTCACTATTTGGCATAGTTTTATGTCTTCTTTCTATTGAAGTAATGAATTTTTTTGAGTCGACAGCCCTTTTGTTCTTACACCATGTATTTTTTGATTAGATTGCAAGTCTGCGGGTTATCGGGGTAAGATGAGTCCGATCAAACCCTGCAATGAAATCAAAATCGCATGTAATTTCAGGCATTTTTCAGGATGCAACTGTACTGGGATAACGCTAGGAGATGATGTCATCATCTCCTAGCATTATCCCATCATCTTCAAGATGATTATGATTTTTGAGCTGGAGGTCCCGGGTTCGAATCCCGGCCGGGGCATTTATTCGTGTGATGAGCACAAATATTTGTTCTTGGGTCTTGGATGTTTTCTATCTAGGTATTTAAGTATTTATTTATCTATATAAGTATGTATATCGTTGCTTAGTACCCATAGTACAAGCTTTGCTTAGTTTGGGACTAGGTTGATTTGTGTAAGATTGTCCACAAATATTTATTTATTTATTATTATTATTTTTTATTAATTTTCTCAAACCATACCGCTTTATTGGGCCCGTCCTATAAAGCCAAAGTCAGGTTAAAGAAAAATCGTCACTTTTCGGACCTTGTGCCTTAATGTCATCAAAATAAAATAGAAAATTGGGGAACCTTTTTGTTCCTTGAGTATACTAACTCACTTAATTCTTCCAGATCCAGACAATAAGCGGCGTGGTGTTAGTGAGCTGGCGCCAAAGGGTCCTAGAGCGCCAGATTGAATATGGCGCCCGGCTAGGGCACGTGGTGCTAAGTCTGGCGCGAATGGAGCTCAACAACTTCTATAGAAGCGTCATGCCGGTGGCTGAGTACTTTGATCAGAGCGGAATGCTGATGGCAGTGAGTGAACGAACGTATTTTTGTGTTTTGCCTGCAAAAAACAGATTTATCAATATATATATTTTTTTGTAAAATATACGTTGGGTAAATCGCCAGTAACTGGCCACTTAAGAAAATGTCATTCAGTTACTAGCCACGGAATTGGTGCAGTGAAGACCGCCTTCAACAAAATAAAATACATGAACTCAGCTCTAAACCCAGTTCAATTTTATTTATTTATAATTGCAGAAATACCAACAATTAGTTGCTTGGTGTATATTTTGCGAAGTGGCCAGTTATTGGGGGGTGGCCAGTTACTGGCGATTAACCCTATCAATATATTATTATTTTTTAGTAAAATATATACGTAATAATAAACATTATCACCAAATAAGTTCATAATTCAATAGGAACTTAAAAAAATCCTCAGAACAAAATTTTGTAAAAAAGCAGACTTTGGTGGCTTCTCATTCCTTTGGTAGTAATAAATACTAGTTAATTCCCGCGACTTCGTCCGCGTGAAACTCTTTCATTGCGATAGAATTTAAGGAATTGCTATTAACGCTTCCTTAGTCATCGCTCTTTCATACAAACTCCCACCCCCTTAAGGGATGATTTCCGAGATAAAAAGTATTCTATGTCCTTCCCCGGGACTCAATCTATCTCCATACCAAATTTCATGTGAATCGGTTCAGCGGTTTAAGCGTGAAGAGGTAACAAATAGACAGACAGACACTTCCACATTTACAATATTAGTATGGATTTAATAAAACAAAAAATACAGTATTTATTACTACGACGGACGGACGGACGTGTGAGTGACAGCAATAGGGTTCCGTTTGGACCCTTCGGGTACGGAACCGTGAAAATTATGTTGTTTTAAATGGCTTTAAAAATGTGATGTGATTACATCAGCCATTTTTTCTTACAAACTTTTATATCAACCGCGCGTTTTTGACATTTCATAAAGAGTTGCTGTAAAATACCGTACAATCAACTATAACTGACATAAATACAAAGATCCGTAGCAAAACACTGCCTATGCTACGCCGTAGAGCTCTACGTGCGGCCGCGTAGCAGTCCATTGTCTACGCAATGCTACGCGGTGATGTCACATGTATTTTAGTCAATTAAAAAAATATGTAGGTGGTAATGTTTGTCGATAACAAGTATTAAAATTTAAGATTTCATTTAATGCCTGCCTGCCTGCCAACATGAACGCCTGTGTTTTTATGTATATTAACACGTAGTACAAATCAATTTATTACCTATTATTGTTTTTTTTCTTTATCTGATTCTGCTGATTTATTAAATAATTACTTATATTTTCATAAGAAATAGAAATGAGACCTGTACTTACGCAAATTTCCGGACAAGAAAACCCGCTTTCAGTTCTTTTTGCAGACTGTGAAAAATAATCATAGAAGTTTATTTAAAAAAGTATTAATTTATCTATAAAAGAACCTAGTTATTTTTTTCTCATATTTTACAATACAAGCTTTGCCTAATTTGGAACTAAGGTTGTCCCAAAATATTTATGTATTTATTTAATATATTGTGTACTCTTGATTACCAACTTAACCAATACATTGATCGCGTCGTTGGTTGTAATTTATTTGTAACATACATAGATATTGTATAGTTTGAAATTTGAATAAGTAAATAGTCTCAGTTGCGATCTGAACCCTTACCATGAGTTTGCAATGTTTGCATTACCGTACTCGCTAGCGAGCGACTGCGTAAAAGATTTAGTATGGCGATTCTTAGTTCTATTGCGTAACCACCAGAAGCGCTGTACTTTTGTCCATACTAAATCGTTTACGCAGTCGCTAGCGATTACGGTAATGCAAACATTGCAAAGTCACGGTAAGGGTACTGATCTATGGACCAACTTACGATTCCAGACCGAACGTCATAAAATAAAAATATCGCCGGCACCGGCAGCTATCAAATCAACCCATAGGAATTAGAGACTTGTAAGTTACAATATACGTACTATTTTAATGAATAAATAAATAAATATTTGTGGACAATCTTACACAAATCAACCTAGTCCCAAACTAAGCAAAGCTTGTACAGTCACGAGTTTTAATTTGGGACCCCCTTAAGGCTTGGTCACACTGCGTTGCGCGACGTCCGCGCGACGCGGCCGCTGCGCGCCGGAACGTATGCTAACAGGTTAGCGACGTCACACACGTTGCGCGACGCGAGCGGGACGGTTTCATACATTTTGGCGCGCAGCGCAGCGTCCCGCTTGCGTCGCGCAAGCGGTGTGACCAAGCCTAAGGTTGACAGTACTGTCAAACAGTATAGAAATTCAAAGAAAAAGTTTGCGAAATGGGTCCTAAATTAATGCACGTGACCGTACTATGGGTACTGAGCGACGATATACATACTTATATAGATAAATAGATACTTAAATACATAGAAAACATCCAAGATCCAAGAACAAATATTCGTGCTCATCACACAAATAAATGCCCAGTTTGGTGCAACGCATTAAAAAAAAAAGTGCATTCTAGGGTTATTCTATTAAACATGATAATACAAATAGGTATTGATACTGAAATACATAAAACATAAATGTAGAACCGTGACTATGATCACAGATCGGCTTAAAATGATCACTGAATTTCAATGAGATTTGGAATCCCCAGTTTATGTTACACTTTAATTATAAATCAGTCTTTAATTTCATACATACATAACATTAACATTCAATCAGTGCGCATTGCTATTTTTTATCTCTTATCTATCATTAATATCCAATAGAGTCCGATACAGCAAGATAACGTGAACATATATTTCGCACGCCCTCCCATCGGCCCATTAGCTCAGTTGGTTAGAGCGTCGTGCTAATAACGCGAAGGTCGCGGGTTCGATCCCCTCATGGGCCACTTCTCTTTTTGCTTTTTTAAATAGAAAATATTATTTTCACATCACCTATTCGGATAAGGCCTTTTTCTTCCCTGCTAGGAGGGATCAAAATGGTACTTTTCTTCCCTGCTACGAGGGATCAAAGTGGCACTTTTCTGTAACGAGTAATTGTATTGTATTGATTTTGATAGTTAAGTATTGTATCGATTTTGATAAAATAAATGCACAACCATTGTTATTTCAGATCTTTTATTATCCTCAATAGGTGATGTGAAAAGCAGTATGTGTCACATGGAAGCAAAATTATTTCCACCTTGGGCGTTAATTCTTGAATCCCTCACTACGCTCAGGATTATATTTTAGAATCCCTCGCTACGCTCGGGATTCTATTATATAATCCTTCGCTTCGTTCAGGATTCAATTTACGCCCACGCCGTAAATATGTCATTTTGCTCCCTTGTGACACAATCTACTATTTCTATGAACAAGAATTTTGAATGTTTTTATCATTTCCGACCTAGTTTCTTACTTAAAATAAAAATATAATGAACTTTGTTCTGTAAGCAGGTCGTAATTTTTTGGTTTGTCAGGATCTTTGTTTTTTATTTATGATTTTAATTTTATTGTTTAAAAAAATATAGTTATTAATCTCCAAAAGAGTAATAAAATACAGGACAACTATCTTTGCCGAAAAAAAATGTTTTTTTTTCAACTGTAACTGTATTTGTGGAATACTTAATTGCAAGCAAGAGGTAAATAATGTACTGTTTAATTTTATTGTTACAGGCCAGGCCACACCATGTAGGTACAGTCGGCCCACGAAAATGTTGACCACTTTAGTACTTTGTCCAATTAAACCAGTATTAAAGCATAGTTGCGGGCGTGATAATTAGGTTGTCAACCATTTAAAATTAGAACAAATTGTTATGATATTCACGCAAAAAACGTGTGGACTTGTCATTGCCTGTCATTGCTATCTCTGTCTCGGTTCTGCGATTTTGACAGAGTTCTCTCAAATAATATTTTAATTATTAAACCACTTGACACTGGCACCAGAAAATTTATAAAAGAATATCTTTTGAAAATTGAATGTCACTGTTGACTTTTATCATCAGCC
Source organism: Cenopis cana (assembly GCA_951800055.1). Lineage (NCBI taxonomy): Eukaryota > Metazoa > Arthropoda > Insecta > Lepidoptera > Tortricidae > Cenopis > Cenopis cana. The sequence continues at coordinate 2,870,344 of OX637477.1, read as the reverse complement.
TCAATCAGTCTCCTGATAACTGGTAAAAAGGTCGTTCAAAGCAAGTATAAAGTTTTAATACCTAAACCGAGGTTTCAAATACTTATGACATTCCAGTCAAAACCTCGTCAAAACGAAATTTCTATGAATTCGATGCGACAAGGTTCTAAAGCATGCTCAACATTTTCATGGGCCGACTGTACGTCTTATTTTATTAGGTGGCATTAGGTGGTAAACCGATATATGGATTTTAAGTAAATTCCATACTGGTACATTGTTTCAAATTTAATTCGATTTTATTCAATATAGATAAAAAGATCCGATTATTTACTTTTATGCAAATACAGGCACTTTGTAGTAAAGTATGTAGTTCATGTCTTGTAAAAATTGTTAAATAAAGTCACTCACTCTAGACCACGTAACTGCATTTTGTATTAAAGAAATAATAAGCAGGCACAGACGTACCTAAAGGCGGTCATTTAGTCATTTAATATGTATGGCCGGTTCTAGAAATTACTACGTTTATACGTTTTGTATGGACTATTGATTATAGGTTGTGTTCGCGTGATTTTTGCTTGACGTTTTTTATTTATCAAATTAGTTAAATGTACATTTCAATTAGGTTGCTGGAGCGTTTATACGGTAAACACGCAAGGATGCTAAATACTTAATCTTATTTTAAATATGAAACTCAGATGAGCTAAGAGTTTATTTTTACACTTCAAATTCTGAATCGACTTAAAGAATAGTACATTACTTACCAAGGGCGATAAAACAACGAATGTCTCAGATCGCAGGTATTTTACGCCCGAGCCGAAGGCAAGGGCGATAAATATGCGATCTGAGGCTTTCTTTATTATCGCCCGTGGTAAGTACAAAATTTTATGTCACGCCCTGGCCAGGAAGTGGGTTTTTTCGCGCGCGGAGCGTGCGATAATGGCCACTTTATGGCCAGGAGTGACATAAAGTAACATACATTTATTCAAAGACACACATAATATGATATGACACAAATGGCAACTGAAGAAAAACATACACACAAACCACATAGTTAACATGTGTATCCCCCTGGCTATATAAAGTTTTTGTGTGCAGTTTTTTTGACTACATCATGTTCCTACGTATAATTCAGTAATTGTTGATATTACGATTAAAATATATTCCAATTGTAATACATTTCTGACATACAAGAGACGTGAGGAGTATAAGAACTTCTTTAAAAAATGCATTATACTCGTAACTGGAACATGTGTCATGGAATTCTTCAGACATCATCCACACCCAAATAGTAAATCCTAGCTCTTATATTCAAAAACACTACGCACCGCACATACATAAAATGAGATCATGTTCAAATTTACAGTACCTACAGATCCGGGCCGCCGGCTCAATCAACACAATAACACATGAAAGATGATGGATGTAAATAAACTAGTATAATATGCAACTGTACATTACATACTCAGGCCTTAAAACACTCGTGTGATCTTATTATGAAACTCGCCTGCGGTTCGTTTCATAAAACCACACACGTGTAATAACTCTCATTATGCAACAGTTGCATAAACTACTCAAGAACTTGCTAGAATATGGTCGTTTCCTGGCCAGAGTCACGGGCGGTGACGCGACAGCCGAAGGGCATCAATAAAACAGCGGCCGCCAATCGATCGGCGGTCAACGTACAATGTCACTGATGTCCACTAAACGAATACGTGGAACTATTTACACATGATTACAACGTAGAAGGAGCGTTGCTTAGCCCAAACGGCATTCGCTTTAATCCAAAGTGACCTTTATGTGCGGTGAAAGCGGTATATTTCATACTATATACTTAAGATGACTTTACAACACCTTTCGTTGCCTAAATATGAAAGGAAAAGATAACAGTGACGTCATAAAACTGACCAAGAGCGGCACGTGTACTGTAATTGTAAACATATTATTTAAACAACACAACGCCTGTGCAAATTGCTTTACAACCCTACTTGAAGATAACAGTTAAACAATTGGCACAATTGGCATTGGTGGCTCAATTGGTAGAGCAATCGGATGGATTCCAGAGGTCGTGGGTTAAAATCCCACCTGTGGTGTTGAATTTTTCAATTTTCACTTTGATTAAAAAATTGAAACAATATATGGTAGTAAGGTACTAAGTTTCAAGTACTTTTCGTCATGTTAAATAAAATACACTATATAGCCATGTAGAAGTGAGGCGAATAATCACATAAGTAAATTAATTTCAGCATTCAGTGTTCCGCGTATACGTCTAAGGTTAAGTTACGTGGGAATGAATATTCCAAATATAATAAACAAACGATTTATCTCAATAATTTTCTATTATTTATTTTACATGTAAATTCAACCAAAAACTTAATATTCCATATTATGATACTGTCTAGAAAACATTACATATGCAAAAATAGCCATAACTATTAAGGTATGGTTTAGGCGCAAGTGTGCGATTTCTTTTTATTTCAGGCGAAAGTTACTCAATTATGTTTGAAATCGATATTTGCACTACAGAAAGGTCTCAAAATTGTTGTGCATATTTTTTGAAAATCATATCTTCACCTATAAAACGCTTTAAAAGACTTAACAAGTCTTCAAAAACTCTGTTCTCTGAACTCACGTCACTAATATTAATTGAATGATTTAAATATGAAAATTATTTTAGGTATTAGTTAAGTCATATTTGCAATGCCCTATTCAGGCTCCATGTTGCCCCAATCTTAATGTAACACCTGTGTGAAAAGCAGCCACCATCTCTTATCGACATGCTCATAAAATTGCCTATTTATGACAGTCAGAATTTTTAACTCAATAAATTGTTGGAGAAAAATCTATAGCGGCTTATTGATGCGGCTGATTGAAGAGGCATATGATAAGTATTGGATTATAATAGATTAATAATAGATTCCGTAGAAAACAAAGCATTTACAACTTGTTGCCATCGATAATTCAAAAGTAATTAGACATAACTGCGTAGAACCGTATGACAAGGACTTCCAGACAATAAAGACTCTGCTTGCTCTCTCTGTCTACGAAACAGTCGTCGATAATCCCGTTAACGTTCCTATGACACATACTAATAACATGATAAAGTCTAATGTGGCTTGACACGATCAGCTATCGGGCATTCTCATTAATGTTGTACGTGAAAATTGTACGCTGTAAAACGAGTCACGAATTGAATTTGTTTGTTATAAAATTAAGGGTCCTTATCCGTTAACGCTCATCTATTTAGGGTATTTTCTATGTGAAGTATAATAAATAAAAATGATTTATTCAAGAAAGCCTATTTGAGAGCTCACATCGCATATTTATCGCCGTTGCCTTCGGCTCGGACGTGAAATACCTGAGATCTGAGATATTCTTTGTTTTACCGCTCTTGGTAAGTAATGTACTAATTTCACACCTTACATGAGTTTGTTTATTACACAATTATACGAATTTGTACTGTAGGCGTGCTTTGGCTAAATACAATGTAGCGTTGGTCGTGTCATAGCCGTTGTTTACCTAATTATGGCGGCATTTCCTTCGTCCGCGTTGGAATTGTTCGATAACTCTTGTTGTACGTCACGCGATTGTTTATAATCTACATCGGTGGCGTGAATTAAAATTATAAATATGCTAAAGCTTTCGTCGAAATTACTCGGAATTTTAATTTCTCACCCTGCGAGAGGCTCTCTTTTCTACACGTTAAAGTAAGCGAAAACTAATCAATATGATTCGCGGCTTATATCAGTATCTAGCATGCTCTAGATAATATTATTTAGCTTTCAGAAAATATGTGAGATTATCGGTTATAAATGAGTACGTAATAGGTAGCATAAGTTTGAAATGAGTTTGTTAGTTGCAACATGAGGACAAGCGTAGAAGATCTTGTATATTTAGCAATCTAAAACTAGACTTTTGAAGACAACATAACTCATGAGCTCATGAAAATAATTTAAAAGGGAACTTTATTCATTTAAAATTTAAAACAACAAAGTAAAGCATGGGAACTCGCAACTGTTCAAGATATGTTATACATTCTTAATGTCAGCCGTTTGTCGTGGCTTCATAAAATATTATTCAGACTAGGGTGTAATAGGTAGGTGGGTGCATTTCATGGACAGTTTGTTTTTGCGATAATGGCTATCTGCATTGTAAATTCAAGTCAATGAAGACATTTGCCATGACGCAAACAGTTAACTTTGTCTGGGAAATACGTACTTTAATGTCTTGCGATAAGAGTCAGTATATAACTATGTAATGGTTTTTAAGACCTACAGGATTTAAGGTACTTGCTATTATGGTGTTCTTGGTCGGTGCAGTGGGTTCGAATGTGGTAGGTAACGAGCTATAGGATTTAAACTTCTTGTTATAGTATTCCTTGCCATTGTTGCAAGCTTGGTAATATTCGAAAATCGCATCATCATATTCGAAAACTACAGTTATCATGAAATCCATACAATAGGCACCTAACATGTAAAATCTATGATACCGTGCTGCAACAGTTCTGTATTTTAGATTGTGAGGAAAAGAAAATGTCAAAGTGCATGTTAATTCACACAGAAAATAGCCCAAAAAGACGAGCGTTTTTTCTGATATCCTTAAAAAATAATACCTACTACGGGTACGAAATGCTGATGTGCTGTAATGTAAAAATTGGTCTACTCAATTCCTATAATTACGCTTACCAATACTAAATGTATAAACCGTAATAACTATCCTTTCTAGAACAAGTTTCTTGGTAAAAAATAATTATAATGCCACGTCTCCATGACACATCGAAGTCGCTCAGATATTCAGAGGCGTGGACCGACCAACAGTTTATGAATTTTTCGTTAGTTAGGTGAACGCGCTGTATGACCTAAATACAATATGGTGCAATTAATTCTTGGGCTATTGATTTCTGTCTTTAGAAAGTGGGGTATTAAGACGGTAAACTCCATTCTGTAAACTACGCCGCCGTGTAAGAAATGTATGACTATGTAGTGACATAAGGACACTAAAACAAATCTAAATAAATAAATAATAAATAAATATTTGTGGACAATCTTACACTAATCAACCTAGTTCAAACTAAGCAAAGCTTGTACTATTGGGTACTAAGTCACGATATACATACTTACTTATATAGATAAATAAATACTTAACTACATAGAAAATATCCAAGATTTAGAACAAATATTCGTACGCATCACACAAATAAATGCCCTGGCCGGGATTCGAACCCGGGACCTCCAGCTTCGTAGTCACTACCAACTATGCTAAAGCGGTCGTCGAAATCTAGTAACATCTAAAAAAAACCTGTAGCTCTAGTATAAGTTTTTTCGAAACATTAACTAATTCGAACGCGTTTGCGTTTTGCCTCAAAATGTATGAAAACGCTCTCACCGCGAGTTTGAAATACGCGCGTTCATAGGTTAGCAAATGATGTTATACTCGCTGTTTTAGTTGCCACTAGTGTCCACCAGAGGCGCTGTTTACGTTTTCATACCACTTTCATACATTTTGAGACAAAACGCAAACGCGTTCGAATTAGTTAATGTTTCGAAAAAACTTATACTAAAGTTACTGGAGACCAGCCGTAGTTCTGGATTTTGAATCTTCTACCATTCACAAACAAAATAAATAAAGTAAATAAAAATAAATAAGTCACTTTTCGTTTGGTCAAAACAGGGGCAGAAGTAATTGGAACACTTAAAATACTTAAATTTGTTTTGGGCAGTGGCGTGGGAATATGCAGACATTGAAATAGTTTGGTAACCTATAAATGTGGTATCAGTTAAGCGACAGTTTAATTGCTTCAATAAAGACAACTCAAATACCTATAGTTTATTTTCAATCAAAGAAATCAATATTAGCACGCACGCAAAGTCATATATATAAGATATAAGTGTAGGTACACCAAACCTTTTTTTATTTCATTTAAAATTTAAAGGAATTTTCGTTGGCAGACGGTTTTGGTTGGTAAAGCTTACAGCTCAAGTAACTACTCTGTGAGCTGTAGCCGCCATTTAAAAAAAATACAAAATAAGAATCGTCAAAAAAATTCTAATAATTTTTGAATCTGATCACAAAAATGCAAAAGAATGGAGCTGTAGAGGGGAATAGCATATAAAAGTTATATGGAAAATCGGTGACATACATTTTCTTAATCTGAAGCAATAGTAGTCTAAGATTATTTTTAATTACAGCTTAGTTTTAGAATTTGATGTTTGTAGAATTTGTTTTTTTTAAAAGAAGTGAAGTTTTTTTATAGTAGTCCAGTACTAGTATTCGAGTTCAGCTTCCGTAAGGTTGTTTGGAAGAAATTGCTCTTTAGCGATAAGACGCCTGTTGTTTGCCTCTACTTTATTTTATTTTGTACTGTACTGTGTCCTTTAATTGAGGTGTCTAAAGGGGATTTTGTATTGTATTGTACTCGTAATTATGAGTCAGAAAAACAAATACTTTATTCCCCGTCCCGAAAAAAAACCGGAAAGTGAAAATAAAATACTCATAAGAATGACTAGACAACTGTTGATGGAAGGATGAGCATGAATATCGACTAAAATCTGAAGTACCTACCAGGATCAATACTTCAATAATAACAGCCGCTGTTACCTCATTACGAGTATTAAGAACTAACTTCTATATCTACTGGATAGTCGGTTTCGAAAAACTATAGTTCCTACGTACGCCAAATCTTGGGGTTAACACATTCAGCGCCGGGGACCCGATAGTCGGGATCTCCGTTCCTAGAAAGTTTTCTATACATAGCGGAAAACTATGATATGACCATGACATGATGATCCTTAGTTCACAACCAGAAAAACGCTATGAGGTGAAGAGTTCAATACTTATAGTAGATTGTTCTCAAGGGAGCAAAATGATATATTTACGGTGAGGATGGTATATTGAATTCTGAGTGAAGCAAAAAATTCTACAATTCTAAAGTAGAATCTTGAGCGTAGCGAGGGATTAAAGTGTGTTTACGCCCAAGACGAAAATAATATTGCTACCGCGTGGCACATACTGCTTTTCACACCTTCTATGAGGAACAGAGTCATTGTGGCCCTCGAATTAGGAGAGAAAAGTACGACTTTGAGGGCAACAATGGCACTTCTGAATAGGTAGCAGGTTTGAAAACATTATTATTGACCCTCAGGTAAACGGCGAGCGGAACCCCGAAGAGGTCTACAAAGACTTCCGCTCCGCCGTACTCCAGATCCTGGGCACCGTCGAAGACCAGTCCACCATGAACGGCGTCAGCGGCGTCGGCGTCGGCGCCGGCGGGATTCCCGGCGAGATCGTCGGCGTGGAGCCGGCGCCGCCGACCAGGGGCATGCGGGAGAGGGTCCGGGCTGAGGTGATGCCGGTCAATGGAGGGCTCGTCAGTCCGAAGGTTAGTTGCCTTCAAGATCATCTAGGTCACCATCCATACAAGACCATCAGCAATGAAATCCTTGGTTAGTCTGCGTTCACGCGCGCAGCGCGTAAAATTAAGACAATGAAATTGAGAAAATGGCTGACTGTCGAGTTTCTTTCGGCGTTTCTTCTCGGCAGTGGCCTCTGTGAAACGCTAGTAGGGTTTGACTTGTAAAAGTGCCATTGCGGCCTACTTACAGAATAAAGTTCATTTTATTTTAAGTGATGGGTCACAACGCAAAAGCGGCAAAGAAATTCTCAAGCTGGCAAACAGAAATTCACATCGAAGTGATAGATAATAACTTAAGGGGCTCCTAGCTCCCAATGACCTTCGATCTGAACTTTACTTTAAAACTCAATCTTCGAGATACATGGCATCAAACTTTGGCAATTATAGGTCAAAAACCAGTTTTTTTGGACGTAACTTTTGTGAAAAACGGTTAAAAATTAAATTACATTATTAGAGACGTCAATAAGGAACAGTAACATGTAGATTTCATATAAATAAGTGCAGCAACAACATACAAAAAATAAAAAAGAGCTTTTTTGGACCATGTTTGATTAAATAAAAATAAAAAATATTCAATCTCTTCAAAATTCGGCTCTTGCAAATGTGGATAAAGGATTGACGAACCAATAGGTAACTGTTTGTGCCATAAATATGTCTATACATTTGACGGAGGAATATCAACTCGAAACTCGTCAAAAATAGACGAATAGTGCGTGGAGCCTCTTAATAAAGTTTTATCATAATTATTCGGTTCTGACGATGATATCCTTGGTCAGATGGGCCCGCAGAGGAACGCACCGGCAACCCAGATACCTGAGGTCCTGCCTATCACTCACATGGGCAATGGAGATGTACCGAGAATGGTCAGCCCTAAGGTTAGTCCACTTTGTGACTTCTGTGTGCCTATCTTCTTTCTGCCTTCCTTCTTTACTGCGCTTTTGCATTTCTTGGTGTGTTTATTTTTTTATCTTTATCCTATTGAAAAATTCGTCACTAGCTTTCTACTTGCGACTGTTGTATGTTTCACATGAGTAATTTCATTCATTGTTACGAGCTATAAGCTATAGGTTCAATGATACTGCCACTAGCTTGAACTGAGTCCTATAGCTTGATTCCACTCATACACCTTTGATTCGGTTGAAGCCGCTCAACCTATCTCACAAGAGCGCAAGCTCTTAGAGTATTCCAGTTTATAAAACGCCCGCGTGGTCGCGTCGGAGGTTTCATGGATCCCCAGGCTACTCTCCAACCGCGCACTAATATTGGGCCGTCTATAAAGCAACTGTCAGGTTAAAAAAAAGCTACACGGCAAAGGCAATGGCGGCAAAGGTCGCGTGTTCAAAGCCCGTTCGTTCCTGATGAACTGATGAATAATTTCTCACTTTCGTTGAAAATTATAATTTGTTTCATTACATACCTATACGCTTGCTAAAATTTACAGTCAAAATGGAGGTACGGTCGGCCCCCCAAGGGGCTTAAACACCTTTGTAAATACCCGGTTGTTCATCATGTTTTAACTATTATACTAAATTTCAAACGGGCGAAAACGACAAACTACCAAAGTGTCCAGCTAGATACTTATAAGGCCGACTGTGCAACCCATTGATCGAAAATAAACTAGAGCTTATAAGTTATGAAATAAACTACAAAACTGATGAAACCAATTCTTCGATAACTGCCCTTGTACGTCAGACAATCAGAAACAAAACACATGTTTGGAGGCCAGCCCTTGACCTACTACGCTTCTTTAGTTACACCTGTGGGCCTACCGAACTCAAAACGAAGTGTCTGCTTTTCTGTTGCACCTGTGGTGTTGTATAGTTGAGCGACAGAGAGGGTAGATATTTCATTTTTGGTTCGTCGTATTTACAATAGTTACAGATAATTTTCACCAGCCAGTGTATGACCCGCGGATAAGTATAGTTTCTACGGGTCTATGGTTCAAGATATGCTGGAGTAGGGTAAGGGCTTTGTGAATAGCGTGGTGTGTGTAAAAGATGTAAGATGTATTAATGATCTCCTAACTGTTCTAAACTTTTTAGTATGTAGTTAGATTAGAAAGACTTTTTCATTATGAGTAGAAACGGTTATATAGAATAGTGTAACTGACTGTTTAATTCTATTTCTAACGCCTGGTAAGTAGTTAACAATCAGTCGTTTCTCTCTAACATCACACTGTTTACTTTAAAGTTTTTTGCTGTTGATGTTTGAACGTAGAAAAAAAACATAATTTTCTTTATGTAGTTATGTGCTTTGAATACTTACTTTATGCCCTCGAATCTACAACTATATCACGAATTTTGAACTTAGGGTGATTTGAATAGATATCGTAAAATACAAATACAAATTTATTTATTTACAGATAACAATGATCTAATTTTGTTAGTAATGTACAATTAAGTGGTTTACGATTAAAGTTAGTAAATAGTAATAATTAATTAAAATATGTTTAAAAATTAAATTCTAAGTTCGATTTGACTATTTTAATCAAATCGAACTGTACACTAAGCTGCTAGCTGTAAAATAGGCACATTTTGTTCTACAACTCCTACTTACTTTCTAGGCACTTATATGCTTTTAAGTGTGGACTTACTTATACAGTGGTGTATGATTGTATATTTTTAGTAATAAGTTTGAAATTAGTTGTTTTAATTGACTATCTACCTAACCTATAGGTACCTATTGCGTTTAAATCGGCTATTGTATTTTTTCTGGCTGTCCTAATTTCGCCCACAATAGGGTAAAGTTGCTCTATATTAATGTAAAAAGTCTTCAGACATAACAATAGCTATCATTTATCACTTGTAGCCAGGACAGAGTAAGGTTAGTAGGGTAGGTACGATTTTAAGTCGGTACCTACAGTCGAATTAGATAAGTCGAGGTCGGCGGTTCAAATCCTGTACCGGTAGTATAAGTTTTTTCGAAAAAAGGAGACCGCGTTAGTTTGTGTTTTGTTTCGCAAAAAGTTACTTATACTGGAGGTTATGGTTTGTAGGCACCAACGTACCTAGCTTTAAAATGAAATTGGAGTTGGTGTGTATGTCGCAGCCGGATTCTATAATCCGCCGTTTATTGACGAATGCAAAGCGCCGAACACATAATTCGGCGGATTTTTAATCAGCCGTATTCAATGCGCCTAATCGTTGACCCGCCGTAATACAAAACAGCTCTGTTTTGTAAAACGCCTAGCCATAATGTAATACGGCGGATTATACGATTTGCCTGCGACATGTATAAAGCCTCATTTACACACGTAAGAGGTTCGCATTCGAGTTTCATTACACTGCAGGTCATCCTGTAAAGAGTTCAATCGCTCTATAAAACGGCGCTTAATTAAACTCGCATCCAAGTCTCGCGTACGTCTGTATAGTGCGTCATTAATTTGGAAAAATGTGTAAAAAGTAAGACTATGTTGATCATGATGATATGGTTTTTTTTTCAAAATAATAGGGGTAGGTATTCTGGTAGTATTAACTACCGACCACGTACCTATAATAGTCTTCTCTTTGCGTTCCGCTATTAGGTTCTCTTTTCTATCTACTGATTTTGCCTTTTTAGGGTTCCGTACCAAAAAGGTAAAAAAGGAACCCTATTGGTTTTTTTTTCTCTTTCTTTGGAAACGTCTAGATTTTCGATTATTTTTGCATATTTCTATATTTCCTATAATCATCAGTAACTACTTTTTCCGACTTTGAACTACAAAAAAGCTAAATTGTGGCAAGAATAATGCACTTTGGTCTTGGTTGCAATTATACTAAATCTAGGTCAATATATATGTCAAAAAAACAATATGTATTCGACTAAGTAACCCAATATTTTATTTGAAAGAATGGTATCTTTGTTGAGTGATTTTAATTGGTAACATATTTGAATTACTCTTTTTAATTCTTCATATGTCATTACTGATCAATGACCATGTATTCGTAGTCACCCAGTACACTTGTATCAATGTATGCGTGTTATGTTACAGGCTGAAATGATAAGAGTACGCGGTGCGTCATCGACCCCGGCAATCTTGTGGGTGGTCGGCGGCCCGGGCAGTAACAAAGCGGCGCTGTGCCAGAGATGCGTGACGCTGCGCTCGGGGTGGACGCATTTCAGGTGCGTGTTGTAATGTAATGATAAGAGTACGCGGTGCGGTATCAACCCCAGCCATCTTGTGAAAAGTCGGCGGCCCGGGCAGTAACAAAACGGCGCTGTGCCAGAGATGCGTGACGCTGCGGTCTGGGTGGACGCATTTCAGGTGTGTGTTGTAATGATAAGAGTACACGGTGCGGTATCAACCCCAGGCATCTTGTGAAAAGTCGGCGGCCCGGGCAGTAACAAAGCGGCGCTGTGCCAGAGATGCGTGACGCTGCGGTCTGGGTGGACGCATTTCAGGTGTGTGTTGTAATGATAAGAGTACACGGTGCGGTATCAACCCCAGCCATCTTGTGAAAAGTCGGCAGCCCGGGCAGTAACAAAGCGGCGCTGTGCCAGAGATGCGTGACGCTGCGGTCTGGGTGGACGCATTTCAGGTGTGTGTTGTAATGATAAGAGTACACGGTGCGGTATCAACCCCAGCCATCTTGTGAAAAGTCGGCAGCCCGGGCAGTAACAAAGCGGCGCTGTGCCAGAGATGCGTGACGCTGCGGTCTGGGTGGACGCATTTCAGGTGTGTGTTGTAATGATAAGAGTACACGGTGCGGTATCAACCCCAGCCATCTTGTGAAAAGTCGGCAGCCCGGGCAGTAACAAAGCGGCGCTGTGCCAGAGATGCGTGACGCTGCGCTCGGGGTGGACGCATTTTAGGTGCGTGTTGTAATGATAAGAGTACGCGGTGCGTCCACAACCCCTGCTATCTTGTGGGTGGTCGGCGGCCCGGGCAGTAACAAAGCGGCGCTGTGCCGGAGATGCGTGACGCTGCGCTCGGGGTGGACGCATTTCAGGTGTGTGTTGTAATGATAAGAGTACACGGTGCGGTATCAACCCCAGCCATCTTGTGAAAAGTCGGCGGCCCGGGCAGTAACAAAGCGGCGCTGTGCCAGAGATGCGTGACGCTGCGCTCGGGGTGGACGCATTTCAGGTGTGTGTTGTAATGATAAGAGTACACGGTGCGGTATCAACCCCAGCCATCTTGTGAAAAGTCGGCAGCCCGGGCAGTAACAAAGCGGCGCTGTGCCAGAGATGCGTGACGCTGCGCTCGGGGTGGACGCATTTCAGGTGTGTGTTGTAATGATAAGAGTACACGGTGCGGTATCAACCCCAGCCATCTTGTGAAAAGTCGGCAGCCCGGGCAGTAACAAAGCGGCGCTGTGCCAGAGATGCGTGACGCTGCGCTCGGGGTGGACGCATTTCAGGTGTGTGTTGTAATGATAAGAGTACGCGGTGCGGTAAGAAGTAAGAACCCCAGCCAACTTGTGTTTGGCCAGCGGCATTAAAACCACCGTAACTTAGATGTCATATCAACAAAAGGTGAGCTACACTGCCTCTTTAAATTGCCGCTAAAGTTTGTTTGTCCTTGTCGGTCACTTTGACATTCAAGTTTGTGAGAAAGAGACAAAACTCATTTTAGTTAGCAGAGATTTGTTATTTTTTATGAATAAGGAAGTAAATTACATATTATATTTCCAGTCTCGGCCAACGCCTCCGAGCCCTGGCGGACGCTGGCGGCGGGCCGGCCTCCGACGGCGCGCTGGCCCGCACTGCCATCAGCGGGGGTGAACTAGCGCCAAGGGAACTGGTGACACAGCTGGTCAAGAGTGCCGTCGCTGATGGTGGTCGCGGCGCCGGGCTACTGCTCGATGGATATCCGAGGGATTTGGAACAGTTGGAACAGTTCCAGAAAGAGGTATGTCTTGCTAGAACGTTGCGAAGAATCTTTGTAGATGAGAGTGCTTCTGGTACTATCGCTTATAGTTGACTGCAGCTTTCATGGCTGCTTTGCTGTACACACAATCAGTGCTTGTACTCAGAAATTCCTACTTCGTATCGTGTCGCAGTGGAACTGGGTTGCTGCTGGATGACTTCCTTTTAATCAATGGTACTTCCTATTTGTTCTTGTTCTCTGTGTTTAAGTTGACTGCATTTTGTGTGGCTACTTTGTTCCGTCACTTCCGTTTATAGTTGTTTTTTATTTTTATTTATTTATTTATTTATTTAATCTTTATTGCACAAAAGTAAAACTTATGGTACAAAAGGCGGACTTAATGCCATAAGCATTCTCTACCAGTCAACCTTAGGGCGAAGCAGAGAGATTGTGGGCGGTGCAACTTCAAAATTTTGACATATATTCTAATTATCCTACATATTAATACTAATATATAAATATTAACAATATACATATATTAATATATATATATATATATATATATACAAATATTATATAATATATACAGACGAGACTATTAAACAGAAACATTAGGAATATTCGGTTCTGCCGGCGAAAAACTTACGGAGAGAATTTTTAAACGCTATCTTGGTCGGAGATTGCCTGATTTTAACGGGTAAACCGTTCCAGAGACGAGCAACTTGAATGGTAAACGAATAGGAATCTCCGAATTTTTTGTGTTATTTTTTTTTCAAGTCTTTGTATATGTTATACTGTGCTGTAAGTGCTGCAAATAAATGTTTATTCTATTCTATTTTATTCTAAGTACTATTAGAAGCCGTCAGCTCCCGGCGAAAAAAAATTACAATGCCATTCTTTTGTTATCTGCCCTGGGATCCCAGGGACTGGTAGACGACGGGTTAAAATGTTCCTCTTTCTCTGAAGTTGTTTTTGTTTTTCCGTTCAGTTCCGCGTGTCACCCCGCATGGTGCTCCTGGACTGCTCCAAGCTCCAACTGGGCCGTGGAAGACGAGACGACTCCGTGGCGGCGTTCCGGCGTCGGCTCGAGGTGTTCAGGGAACTGAGTCTGCCTATGCTGAAGACACTGGACCAGCAACATCGGCTGGTTATCGTGAGTACCGTATGGTGGTGGTGGTGTGGTAGTGATAGACGAGTCTATAGAGTGGTATCCAGAAAGTGACAGATATGCCTTATCTTGTTATCTATCATTACTTACCATGATAGACCCCTAGAACTAGAACATTCTTGACCAGTGGTTCCTAATCTTTCTTATCTCACTACTAACAAAAGACAGGCCCATAAAACTACGAGTTTACAATTCGACAAAATTGTACCATTTTTCATATAAAGGCCGCAGAGGTGAGACTGATGAAAATCATCTAGTTATCCCAAATTTGAAGTGTCGGTTTTAGATGGCTTGATAGTCATTAATTGGTTTTAGGAATCACTGGCCTTGATGATGGCGAATGACAAAGCTGCTAAAGCCTCACCTAAGTTTCGTTTAACCAGCCTATTAGTTTATAAAAGAAGAGCCCTTGAGGCCTACTTGCTTGAATTTGAATTATAAGCGGTCATCCTGTTCGTAAAATGCATCATGGTTTGACTGTGCACTAGATTTACGAAAAAAAGACTAATTATTAGTAAGTTTTAGTGAATCCCAAGACAAGGAGATTACATACTAACGGTTACAAAACAGTTTAGTGATAATTAGTAACAAGGACAAATATTTTGATATTAGTAAATAACTACTATTATCAAAAACTGTTTTGTAACCGTTAGTATATAATCTCCTTGTCTTGGGATTCACTAAAACTTACTAATAATTAGTATTTTTTTCGCTCAGTGCGGGTGTAGGGAAAACAGATAACTTTAACAAAAACATTTACATCATTCACGGGTCTCTTATTTTCTTTAGCTTAAATAAGGTTTATTGGATCTTCTTCTTTTTCTTGGTTGTATCGTCATGTCTGAGGGAGGTGTCACGTGACGACTACTCGTGACTCTCGACCAGTCTCCAGGCCGTTCGATCTTGTGGGCTGATGGATTGATGGATAACCTAACGATTTCTTCTGCAAAGGTGGACGGTGACACAGACTCTTCAGACGTCCAAGCCGAGTTCATGAGAGTAGTGCAAGAGGAGATGGAGAGAGCGGAGGCCATAGCTGCCATGCCTGAACCGGCAGAAATACCGCCTTCACCCAAGTCAGGTAACTGAATAGATTTGACTGACATTCAGATGTACTCTTTGAGTAATGATAACAAGGATAATACATGTCAAGTCAAGATTCGCTTGCTGATTTGAAAACATCGGCAATGCAGCCATGACGAAATCAGTAAACGTCACATATACTGGCATACAAAACAAATGGTTTAAGTTGCTTTCTGAGATGGAACCTGATAAATGATAAAAACTACAACCGAATACCATTGATATAAATATTCAAAACGAAATAAAACCTATTGTTCTATTTGATGTACCTAAGATGCTTCGCAAATAAAATGTCTGATTCTGATAAAAAAATTAAATGCTACCGAGAAAACATTTATCAATTATCGCCAATAATATTAAGGTTACTGAGGGAATAAATATACCTTCTACATTGTATAGCTCTCTTTATCATGGCGTAATCTGGATAGGTATCTTTAACTTTGACCGTACAATACAACTGAAAATTTGAATGCCTGCATACATCGACGGTGGCAAACAAGCGTAGGTACGGTCCACTTGATGGTAAGCGGGCAACGCAACCTATAGACGCTTGCAACTTCAAGGGAGTGCGCATTGCTGACCCTTTATAAAATTTGAGGATTTACTTCCAGACATGTCGTCAATGCAGCAGTTCACCCACGCCATGTCCCGTATGGGGGGCGGCATGGCCAACGGGTTCGCCAACGGAGGCCTGCGCAACGGCAACGTGGGCAACGGAGCCCTGCCCAACGGGGTCGGCAACGGGTTCATCGGGATGGCTAGCAATAAAGTACGTTTTTAAGGCAAGGCAGGCCCACTGCAGACGTCCTGCTCTAACACGAATGAGTTTACAATTAGCCATCCCGCTCTCTACGGAAATCTGCGCGCAAATTTCGTGAATATGTATATAGTACATTTTGATTGATTTTTGAAATATTGGATCATTTATCAAAAATCTATCCGGTTATTGTGTTAGAACAATAAAAAAGCTACCCTTTTTGTAAAGAAACGTATCACTGCCGGTGACAATTACGAAATAATCAGCATATATGTTTATTTTTACGATGATAGGTATTTAGAATTTTTTACAGAGTTACCAAAGCATTTTTCAATATTTTGTTCGGTTATTGTGTTACTTTCTTTCGTTCTCAATCTACAGTATTTTTTGTGTAGTGTAGATCTATGTTATTGCTTCACATTCTAACCTCAAACTTTAATATTTTCAACGATTGGTGAACAGGCCTGGCCTTAATAAGCCTTCTATTTTTATCTTTCGTTCACGCTGGGACAATAAAATTTCTTTAAAAAAAAATTAAATAAAAAAATACTTCAACCTCCGAAAACCTCCGAAATGGCAAAACCAAAGTCGGACGCCACTGACTTGTTTGCTTCTTAGTGCCAGTTGCACCAACGTACGAATACAGACCGGTCATCGTCAAATATGGCACCGGCAGCTGTCGTCCCATAGAAACTTGTCAAACTTTCCATACAATCAGATGTGACCAACACCGCTTGCGATTACAGACGGTTTGGTGCAACCCAGCCTTAGTGGCAGTTGCACCCAACGTACGAACATAGACCGGTCATCGTCAAATATGGCGCCGGCAGCTGTCATCCCATAGAAACTTGTCAAACTTTCCATATCTACAATCAGATTTGACGAACACCGCTTACTATTACAGACGGTTTAGTGCAACCCAGCCTAGGTATGTCACTGATACGTAATTTTGATTTGATGAAGGTATTACGGAGAGTCAAGGTCGAAATGTGGCCGCCATTTTAAACTTATGTTTAACGGTCCGATTGTAAAAACTATCGATAATTAAGGAGGACTTTATACAACTTCGAATTACGAAAATCCTCTTTACTCGTAACTATGTTTTTAAGGTTGTTGTAACACTTTGTATTCTCAATTGTCTAATTTTCAGGTAAAACCTATGATGAACAACGTGTCAAAAATACAAACCGTGTCTCAAATGACACATGACGATGTTCGAAGACTCTACGAGCAGAGCTCCGGGGAAGTGATGACCTTGAACACGCACATGTAGTTCCAATACACACCCTAATCCCACGCAGTAAGGTATATAATACCAGTGCTGAACTCGCAAGAGGTGAAGTGCCGAATATGTATTAGAATTAGAAATAAGTTATGTTAATGTTAAATAGGATTAAACGTGGTAACGTGGAAACGAGGTAGTATTAAGAAACATCTTTGTTATTTTTATTAAATAATTATTTATAAATGTTAGCACAGAAAGTTTCTTCGTATTTTCATGCGTTATGCTCTTTTCCTATTGATAAGAAAACCTAACTGAAAATGCATGAACCGATTCTAAGTGCCAGTTGCACCATCGTACGAACACAGACCGGTCATCGTCAAATATGGCGCCGGCAGCTGTCATCCCATAGAAACTTGTCAAAATTTCCATACAATCAGATTTGACGAACACCGCTTACGATTACAGACGGTTTGGTGCAACCCAGCCTAAATCGTATTTCGTTAACTTTCGACGGAAAATGCAAAAACTATAAAAACAGTCAAGTATCTGAAATTGTATGTTTGGTTTTTGTTTTAACAGAAGTACTTATGTATATTTTACTAAACGGTTAAAACTCACGTATTCGAACCCTTCGAAATTCTTCGTCAGTAGCTCTAGTATAAGTTTTTTCGAAACATTAACTAATTCGAACGCGTTTGCGTTTTGTCTCAAAATGTATGAAAACGCTCTCACCGAGTTTGAAATACGCGCGTTCATCGGTTAGCAACAAATGTTATACTCGCTGTTTTAGTTTCCACCAGTGACCACCAGAGGCGCTGTTCACGTTTTCATACCACTCTCATACATTTTGAGACAAAACGCAAACGCGTTCGAATTAGTTAATGTTTCGAAATAACTTATACTAGAGCTACTGGTTGAGCGCGTTCATGGCGAATCCATAACTCTGACCTTTATACTACGTGAGTTTTAGCCGTTTAGCAGAATATAGTCTTAACAGAAGTGTTTGACTTGTTTACGCCAGTTCAAAATTATACAAATGTTTGGTCCATCGTTCGCCAAATTAAAATGGCGGATATTAATACCTCAAAAATATGTTTTAAAATTTTTGAAGAATCTTATAGCTTTGACTCGTGCCTTACATTTAAAAAAAAGTAAGTAGAGCCTGCATTTTAAATTTCTATTTCAATGTGTAATTTTGTACGGTACGACACTATCAATATCAAAATTACGTGCAAGACTACTAGTCGTTTGTGCTTACTGTACTTTAAATAATGATTATCTTGATCCAAAATACGAAAAAACTTTCCCCTATTATTGAATGTCGTTAATGCTTTAATGTGTACTTATATTTTTATGAGTATACAGGGTGGTTCCTGTAACAGGAGCAATAAATTAAAAGGACGTTTCCTTAGAGCATCTGCAGTAACCCCTTGTGTCCAAAAATTGTATTTATTATTTCAATTTGGAGAAAATTTGATCTAAAGTTAGGACCCTCAAGTAATGGATCTTGACACCGCGACATCATAGCACATCCGTTACTTCGGATTCAGAGGTAGCATCAAGATATGAGTCGTCATAGTATAATTAGCATTTTTAGTTAAAAAAGATATTTTATGGCTTTTTTAGAAAAAAAAATTAACGTGTTTTTTAAAAAAATTCGTTATTAATATCACTACGAAATAGTAATAAAATACAGGACAAATACCAGCGCCAAAAAAAAAACTCAAAAATCTTATCTACCATTTAATTTATTGCTCCTGTTACAGGAGCCCTATATAGCACGGCTAGCAGATGGCACGCGAGCTATCTCGCCGCGAGATAGACTATCCGTCTTCATGTGCTAGCCGTGCAGTTGTAATGTTTGTAGATATTGATTACTTTTAATTTGCGTTATGTTTAAATGTAAATTGTGGACCAGTGTAATATTAATAATATAAATTCTTTTATACTATAGTCTTAAGCAAAACGCACACGTACTACTATACATTAAGTGCCTTAGTGCAACCTATTTTCTAGAATTGAAATAAGTAAATATAAGATAACTTGTATTAAGGGATCAATTTTGGTTAAGGCTTTAAAAAGTAGTGTTAAAGTGTACACGAGTCAATTTTTTTTTTATTAATATTAACAATTATAGCTACAGATAATCAATACCTACGTGAACGTCCTACTAATTATAAATAAAGGGCAGTAAACGACCCGTACAGGTAAATTACTGTAATACACCCAATGCCCTTTATTTCATTAGATACTCTAACACTAATCGTAATAGAGTTTCTAATTGCATACCCACTGTCTAAAAATCGTATGGGTGTAATATATAAACTCTATTACATTACCATTTAAGTATAGTATCCTATGGAATAAAGAATATGTCAGTGTCAAATTAAACAATCTCAACTGGGGCGTTTATTTTAAAACAAGTTTTACTCTACACTTATTATTGAAAATGGCAAATGCACCAAATATGAAATTGTTTTTAAATTCTTTGCGCACTTTGTTTAACAATAATTACGTTAATTAACCATAAGCGGCAATTGACAATATTTCATAATTTCCAAAAGTCTTAATTCGAAAACCATTTCGGTAAAAACGTGTGAAGTACACAAAAAACATTTTTTTAGATTTTTTTCTCCGTTAATTTTGGAAAAAATCGCAAATTACTGTAAACCGAAAGTTGACGTCATCTTCCTCGCTGTATTCAGAGAGACCTTAGTACAGAGTACAGACAATCGCTGCTCTGGAGTGGCTCTGGATTCTTGTTGGGAAGATGACGTCATATTTTACTTACGCCCTTTTGGAATGACCTACTTTTCAACGTGTTTTTTTTGTATGAAATAATGAGTTAAATTGAAAAAGAAAAAATACGGGTGGCTTAAATGTTTACCTATTTTCTAACTAGTTCATAAAATAAAGTAGTTAAAAATATGAAATGTTGTCAATTACACTTCGTCGTCGTCGCCGAATTGATTTTAAACTAGGTAGGTGAACGAACGTCATCTTTACACTAGTCTGATGTCCGCCTACTACGGCGACTAGGCAGCTGTCGATCGCCGAATGCGGCCGACTCACGTGTTCCTTACACTTTCGCGGTCGTCGCATGCAGCATGCGGTGAACGACGAAGTGTAATTGCCCCTTAATACGTCAGTTGATTGGATTACATTAGATGTATATATTTGTGACACTAGTAATTAATTTGAAGTAGATAACGAAACGAAAATTGTCCCTAAAGTACAGGTTAAATGGTTTAATTAATGTGTAACTTTTATTAGCCATTCGCTACAAACAGCCAGTTCTTTGCTAAACCCACAGGACATTAAAGGTTAAACCCCGGGTATCGTACTCTCTCACTCTCTCTCTTTTTTTCTCTCAATCTATCTATCCTAAGAACAGATCTTCGTATGTCTTAAAATAAATAAATAAATAAATATTTGTGGACAATCTTACACAAATCAACCTAGTCCCAAACTAAGCAAAGCTTGTACTATGGGTACTAAGTGACGATATACATACTTATATAGATAAATAGATACTTAAATACATAGAAAACATCCAAGACCCAAGAACATATATTCGTGCTCATCACACAAATATATGCCCCGGCCGGGATTCGAACCCGGGACCTCCAGCTTCGTAGGCAGGGTCACTACCAACTAAGCTAAAGCGGTCGTCTTATAGTTTCAGACTTTCCCATTTTGACCGATTTAAATGTTACACCCTGTATACTTTTGAAGTGGGTAGCGAGTGGCTATTGCAAGTGAAAAATGCGAATGTCTTCTGAGTGCAATGTTTTCAGAGAGTTTTGCGACATTAATACAAGATTTCGGGATTAAAATTGCTCAAAATTCCTCCTTACCACGGGCGGTAATAAAGAAAGCCTTAGAGCGCATATTCGTCGCGTTCGCCTTGGGCTCGGGCGTCAAATACCTGTGATCTGAGACATTCTTTGTTTCACCGCCCTTAGTGTACTATCATTTCCGTAACTTTAATAATTAAATCATCAATAAGCCGATGATAGCACTCTCTCAGTGCGTTCTAAATACCATACAAAAAAATATCTGTAACTAGGCCACAAGGGCACTTTTATACGTGTCAAAATATTAATAAATAAATAAATAAATCATCATTTATTTCAGGCCAGAAGCCCATAAGTTTTACAATTAATTTACAAAAATTCACAATAAATACATCAACTTAAAACTAAATCAAATTCATTCATTAATTTAAAATATTCAAATGCATTACATTAAATTTAAACAATTGCAATACTTTGTACAACTTATTATTTGAAGCCAAGCATTATTTGTCTCCACTTATTATAAATGGGGCAATCGAACCTACTTGACAACACCCCCAGGATACCGTTGCTACTGCCCCGCGCACGACAAAGCAGAGAGGCCACTTTCTTGCGGATGATTGCGTGGAACCCGTCCGTGCGCTCTTCCGCAAACATTCCCGAGGCACTACAGAAACGAGGCAGCCGCATCAGCATCCTAAAGATGTCGTTATATTGCACGCGCAGTGCACTGACAGTTTTGGAGCTGTATTTCACCCACAGACTGCCAGTATAAAAAGACTGGCAATATGCTTTAAAAAGTGCCACCTTAACCGGTTTCGAGCACCTAGCAAATCTACGTGCGATCATATTGCCCCTCACTGCCAGTGCTCTGCGCTCTCTTTCAATGTCACCATTATCATTCAGATCTTCAGTGACAATATGGCCCAAATAAGTATTTAAATTTAGGAACCACCCGAAGAGCCGCGCCATGAAGCATAATAGGTGGAACATGAATTGGCTTCTTTTTGCCGCTCTTAAAAACGAGTACTTCGCTCTTGTTTGTGTTATACTTAAGCCCATGTTCCATCCCATATGCCTCGCAGATCCCCACAAGTTTCCTTATTGACCCCACAGAAGGCCCCAGCAACACAATATCATCAGCATAGCTGATATTGTTTACGCATGCGTTATCAATATGGCAGCCTGTATGTGTGTTGCTGAGTTCGACTATGAGATCATTCACATAGAGGTTGAAAAGTAGTGGGGATGTCAGCCCTCCCTGCCTCACACCGCATTCCATGCCATATGAGTCTGACAGGGCCGACCCCCACCTCACCTGGTTCCTTTGACTGGCGTACCAGTAGCGCAATACTGAGATACATTCCACCGGTACACCCGCCCTTCCTAACTTGTCCCACAATTTTGTGTAAACGACAGTGTCAAATGCTTTTTTAATAATTTACAATTTAATAAAGCCTGGCAATCACCATCCTCCTAGCTTTATCCCAGTACAGTTGCATCCTGAAGGATGCCTGGGGTCCGCTACCTAATCCCAAGATTTGGCGTAGGCAATAGTTTTTACGAAAGCGACTGCCATCTGACCTTCCAACCCCGAGGGGAAACTAGACCTTATTGAAATTAGGCTTTGTCAAGTGAGTGGGCAGCTTGACTGTTAGAAGTTCTCAAGCCGCTCGAAGGCCTCCAACTTGGCTTAACGACTGCTGTCATAGACAGCAACCGGGATCAACGGCTTAACGTGCCTTCCAAAGCACGGGAGCGCTCAGTTAGAAACCACTCAAAGCGGTCACCCATCCAAGTCCTGACCGCTGCCCACGTTGCTTAACCTTAGATACCGCAAGCGGTACGCAGGCGCCGCTGGGCCACGAGCGCTCTAATAAAGCCTGACAATTAGAATATATAATACTCGTACATTTGTTATGTCAATATATTAAATTACAGTTCATCTTCTATAATAAATAAATACTCTCAACATATTGTAGGTACATTTACGCCCTCTTATAAATGTATTCCTGTCGCAAAACTCATAATTAATTTATACGTGTGCTTTTTGTATTGTATGCTTAATATGTTACTAAGAAAACATAGTCTATATTATTAATTAGCTCATAATTGAATATCACGTAGTTACAATAAGTACACCAAGGGGCCAATATAGATTAGAAATAGAAAATTATAGATAGTCTAGATCAAATGATAACACGATCACTATACTGCTCAAATGACGATATAATGCCAAAACACATTTTTTGTAAGTCTGCCCTGGATTCAAACCATTTAATGTGCTAAAAAATATACAGTGTGTACAATATACCAACAGTTCGTTCCAGTTTAGATGACGAAAATTACTTGGGGACGATTTTTGAGTGTCGAATGCTCGACTTTTCACTCGAGATCTGTCTAAAATCTATGATGTTTTGAAAGATGTCGAGTGAAAAGTCGAGCGTTGGACACTCAAACATCGGCCCCCTGAAGCGGGATTTTACAACATCTTTTTTTGCTAAATATGAAAGGAAAATATAAAGGGACGTCATAAAATGTTTACCGCAGAGCGGCAAGTGTACTTTTGTAGCTCAACCCTTATAGTATTGTAATAAGATTTAAGCAATACACACCTGCGTATAGTTGTTTTACAAACCTACTTGAAGATAACAACTAAACAATGCTTTTAAGTACCTACTTTTCGTCATCTAAACTGAAACAAACGGACTAATAAAGTACTCACTTTAGTGGCTTGTTGTATTCATTTGAGACGCATAGTGACACAATAACGCACTATTTTATATGAAACTAACACAAATTATTAGGTACTTACCTATCGAAATGCTCTAACAGATGCTGTGACAATGTAATAACTATTTTACTATAATAAAAAAGAGTTTGACACGCAATAATAAGTAGTCTGTCAAATATGTTTTACAAGGTGTCCCAAGGTTATGGCGTATTTTTTTATGTGTGGAGCTGGAGATTTAGCTACTATTTAATTTTTAACACGTTCGCTGCTAAGAACTCGCCGGCCGATTTTTGAGTGTCGAATGCTCGACTTTTCACTCGAGATCTGTCAAGAAACTATGATGTTTTAGAAAGATGAAAAGTCGAGCGTTCGACACTCAAAAATCGGCCCCCTGCTCGTGCCCGTGGACGCGTAACCGATACCATGCGTTTGCCCGTAGGTAAACGCGTTGAGGAAATTGCGTAGCGCTACGAATAGCTCAGTGAAATTGTTAAAGGAATTTCTGTACACTCACGAGTTTTAATTTCGGACCCACTTAAGGTTGACAGTCCTGTCAAAATGTATAGAAATTCAAAGGAAAAGTTTGCGAAATGGGTCATAAATTAAAGCGCGCGACCGTACCATGCCATTGCCAAGGGGTTTGTATATTTTATATTTAAGTTACTGTAGCAAAATAACTATCAATTTTATTTTTTATTTTTTTTGTGAAATTTGTAGTTTTTTTTAACGAAAAAGTAGGAAGAGGCCGGAAATAATTTTATGTCACACCTGGCCATAAAGTGGCCATTATCGCACGCTCCGCGCGCGAAAAAACCCACTTCCTGGCCAGGGGGTGACATAAAATTTTGTACTTACCACGGGCGATAATAAAGAAAGCCTCAGATCAAGGCGTAAAATACCTGCGATCTGAGACATTCTTTGTTTTATCGCCCTTGGTAAGTAATAAAACAAAGTGACAGTTATGGGCAAGGACGAATACAATCGTCCTTAGTTATGGGAAACACAAAAAAGGTTATGTTATGTAATGTATAATAAATGTTGTCATAAAAACCCATGGTGACGTCAATGTAATTATAATATTGATAAATATAAACACAATATAGAAGAAGAACAAAACATGTACTTTCAATGTGATGAAATCATCGGTAACTGGATTCCTTTCAATTGCCAAATCGATTTAATATTATTCGATACGAATAATGGGCTGTTAATATTTTCTACTTACATTGAATGTACAGTTAACATAAATACTTACACAAGGTATCCCAAAAACGATGATAGATTCAAATAACATTACCGAGCACATGACTAGAGTACTTGATCTAGTTTAGTTAGAATAACTAAGTGTTCTATGATATTTTATTAAAAAAATATTTCTGATTTAAACTATTCCTTAAGATTTTTTTGTAGGTACCTATTTTATTTCGTACTACTTTTTCTATATCAATATAGGTACTCTTGTATAATAGTTAAAATTACTCAGATGATCTTTTATAACAAGATTACCAGGCGGAATATAAAAATCTTACGAATAAGGTACTTCTGTCATTTTTAAAATTTTGGTGGTAAATTGTAACATTACAAACATTTTCGGAATAATCATTTTCAACGGACATCATTTTTGGGACACCCTGTATGTATGTAAAACATAAGCGTTGGGCAATGTCATTATATTATTTTTACCAGTGTTAAATGGCAATGGGAACTGTAAAGCACCGTGGAGTCCAAGTGCAATTCATTTAGAACTTAACACCTTTGTGTTAGAATTATTTATCTAAGAATTTGAAATATATCAGCACTTTTTTATGTAACTTGAAGTTTTATATAGCACCGTATTCAGTGGCGGATTTACACATTTGCCTCCCGGACTATTACAATTTTACAGCGCATACTATCGCATACTAAATCATAACACCACAAATTTAAAAATTGAGGTTAGTTACACAATAGTTGTTTATCTACACCCATATAGTAAATCCTCTTTTATAAGTTCAAATACCGTAGATAAGACCCCGCTTTATAATATACTGTGCGGCTGTTGCGTGCGTCCCCTATTAGATCACGAAATATAACACTTTAACGAGATCACGTACAGAAACGGCGAGAAGTGCCCACACGAAACACATGAAAGAGGATTTAATATATGGATGTAGATAAAGTAGTGTATGCAACTGTACATAATTAGGCATTAAAACACTCGTGTGACCTTATTATGAAACTCGCCTTCGGCTCGTTTCATAAAACACACTCGTGTTTTAATGCCCCTCATTATGTACCAGTTGCATAAACTACTATTTCGATTCGAATCTGCCGCCCTAAACTGCTAGAGTCTAGTCTATTGATAAACCCGCCACTGAATTAATAATCCACCCTGTCATATTTCAGGGACCAGCATTTTTTTTAAATTGATTAGGCAATACCATAGCCCCATAGGAAAAAAAACTCAAGAACATCCAAAAGGGCGGGCTTTCAGCATTTCCCGCGCTATAAGACGTAGCTTATTGGCTGTTTGGCACAGTTTCCATGGCCTTGACCGAGCTTCGATACCGCAGTCGCCCCGCATAGCTCGCGGTGAACGGTTGTTGGCGTGTCGCCATTTTTGTTTGGAACGCGGTGAATTCAAAAATATAAATGGTAAGTTAAATATTTATTCCTACTTAACTAAAAAATATTCACTGCGAAGGATAATTTTAATGGCTTACTTTACTTTTTAATGACTAACTTTGTCATTGAAAATAAATACGATTGTATAATAGTTTTCAAGAATATTCAGTGCCTTATGACGATTGTAGTGTGACGTAACGTATCTTAATGATGAAAATAAATGAAACTGAATAGTGAATGTATTTTTAAACTGCTGAGATTGTTACGTGAGATCGTATCATTGTGTATTTTCTAAATAAAATAACATTCTTAACGTAACGCTATTTTCGGGCGATCGGGATGTATGGTTTAAGATGTTCATTAGCGGATCCTAATAACCTGGTAATTGGTATACTTACTCGTATACGAAAAATCTAAGTGCAAAGTAATAATTAGTAATCTTTAATTAATGATACCTATTAATACTTAATCATTGTTATACCGTACCTAATCTCTTGCTGAAAAAAATATTGAATTACCTTCTAATAGGTATTGCCTGTTTATATATAGTTGCACTTTAATAGTTACTTTCGGTTCGTTCTGTTTATGTACAGTTATGTTCAAAAATATATGCACGGACTTTGTTACGGGCATTAGGTTGCTTAGATATGTTTGAAGCTTTGGGAACGTACCTACGTGTATTTATGCAAACGACCATACTTTTGTTAAGTTTGTTTTATTTATAATTTTCTCAAAATCGCGTAAGTCAAGTCAAGCCTTAACAATAATTAAAACTAGTGTCTTGGTGAGCTGTAGATTTCGCGAGTGTTTTTATTTTTATATATCCAAAACCTGAATTGTCAAAAAAGTTCTATTTAATTATTGAACCAGCTCACAAAATTTCACGAGAACCGGTTGAGTGACCTGTAGAGGAACAGCCGCAAATATGAAAAGATTTTTTATGTCGCACCTGGCCATAAAGCGGCAATTACCGCACGCTCCGCGCGCGGCAAATCCCACTTCCTGGCCAGGGGGTGACATAAAATTTTGTACTTAACACGGGCGGTAATAAAGAAAGCCTCAGATCGCAGGTATTTGACGCCCGAGCCGAAGGCAAGGGCGATAAATATGCAGACATTCTTTGTTTTACCACCCTTGTTAAGTAATGTACTATTGCTTAAGTTGAAACGGGGCCTCTTCGCTCGACTCGCTCGGTCATTTAGGATTATTACGTAGGTACTAGTACAGCATTCACTAGATACAAATTACAATTAAAGGTTCCATTATCAATAAGATAAGAAATGCAATTGATTAAGAAACGGACATTGGACATCTGTTCCTAATTTATGAATAAATAGATAAGATTAATCTGAATATATATACATAGCACACTTACTTAGACGGTATTCGTAATTAACCCTACTAATACCTATAATAACGAAGAATGAATCCATACTAATATTATAAATGCGAAAGTCTGTATGTCTGTCTGTTACTACTCCATGCTTAAATCGCTGAACGGATTAGAGGAGACGAAATACATGTATACCAATGGATATAGTTTGAGTCCCGAGGACGGACATAGGATACTTTTTATTTAGAAAATCATCCCTTATGGGGGAAGGAGGTTGTATGGAAAAGCGATAGCGCCTGAAATAAAAGAATTACAATGAAATTCTAACGCGATGAACGACGTATACGCGGACGAAGTCGCGGGCAAAAGCTAGTATTAAATGTAAGTGTATAAAATAACATCCACTTCTGTACATAGAACATGAAACAACAAAACACAACAAATAATAGCAGTAAAATCGATTCGGTTAGGTTACGTTAAGTTTAAGATACCGGAAAGGACATAGGATAGTTTTATCCCGTGGAAGTTTGTATCGACGCGGGATATACCTAAACGAGTTCTGCGCGCAAGAAGTCGCGGGCTTAAGGATGATTCACGCTAGACCGTTCCGTGTCCGGGCCGGCCCGTTTCCGAGGGCGACCGTCGCCCGGCCGGGCCCAGCCGGGCGACGGTGACGCTCGGGCACGGGCCGGCCCGGACACGGAACGGTCGCTCTATCAACAATGCATCCGTTTGACGGCCGTCAAGCGACGGCCGGCCTCGGAAGCGCGACGGTGGCCCTCGGAAACGGGCCGGCCCGGACACGGAACGTTGACCTAGAACAATGCACCGTCGTTACAAATAAATATTAATTTTGCTCGTTTAAAAATATAAGATTTACCATACCTTTATGTATGTTTACGTCGGACATATTATAGGCGATATAGCATTCGTACCTTACTGTCAAAGAGGGACGAATGCTGTATGTCCGACATATACGCGATTATCTTAGCACCTCTAGTAAGTATTTAAATCGTTTTATAACGATCCGTTAGACCAATTTTCAGATCAAATTTTGGTATGTAACAATTTTCACCGACAAGTTGGTTCTAACAAAACTGAGCCTTAAATACATAGTTAAGTTAAAGGTTGTCTGAAAGAGATCGCTTGTTAGCGATAAGACCGCCTGTTGTCTACCATTGTGCAATTTGTTTCAGTTACTTGTTTTGTAATGTACATTATTTGGTGAACAATAAAGAATATTTGTTGTTGTGGTTAAGTGGTGACTCCTGTAATAGTACATTACAGTTTAACAAGGGCGGTAAAACAAAGAATGTCTCAGATCGCAGGTATTTGACGCCCGAGCCGAAGGCAAGGGCGATAAATATGCGATCTGAGGCTTTCTTTGTTACCGCCCGTGTTAAGTACAAAATTTTATGTCACCCCCTGGCCAGGAAGTGTGATTACCCGCGCGCGGAGCGTGCGGTAATTGCCGCTTTATGGCCAGGTGTGACATAAAGACTGTTAACAACATCCGCAGTTTTTTCAATTTAACATAAACAATGAACAAATCTGTCTGGATTGTCTGTGATCCGATAAGATTACATCACGCTTTCCAATCAAATGTAGGTATGTTTTTTAAATTCAAAACTGACGTAGAATCTGAAGCTATTATATCGTATAATTTTAAAAAGCGTATTTTTTTGTGATTCACGTATGAGGTACTTATAGGTAGTTACAAATTTAATGTTTCTTGTTTAAATTCTTGTTTCTTTCGTGGAAATCAATTAACACATTCATCGCCGAGGACCCGATAGTCGGGATCCCCGTTCGTAACGGTAGCTCTAGTATAAGTTTTTTCGAAACTAACTAATTCGAACGCGTTTGCGTTTTGTCTCAAAATGTATGAAAGTGGTATGAAAACGTGAACAGCGCCTCTGGTGGTCACTGGTGGAAACTGAAACAGCGAGTATAACATCTGTTGCTAACCGATGAACGCGCGTATTTCAAACTCGGTGAGAGCGTTTTCATACATTTTGAGACAAAACGCAAACGCGTTCGAATTAGTTAAATGTTTCGAAAAAACTTATACTAGAGCTACAGGTTTTGCTAGAAAACCATGTGATGGGCTACGAGCGTAGCGCGTAGCACTGATCGCCAATCAATGTGAAGAAAAGAAAAAACTTCTATGCGATTCACTAAACACCGTCCTCACCTATCACTTCAATCCTCACCCGCGGGGTGATTATGGAACGTTTTCGACCGACCGTGCGTAAGACAGATCTAACTGCCATGTCCCATACTAAAATGACATTAATGTTTATTTACTTATCGTGGATCCAACTTACTGACTACGGGTGGGCTTAAAACCAGCTTATCGCTGTGATCACACCGATTTTTCCATGTCAATTAGATATATAAGATATTACTAACCGATACACCATTGTAAATACCTAACAGCCCTGTTTAACCACAAACTACAATCATCACCACTTTCCATGTGAAACTGGGACTACAAAATGGGGCTCTTCAAGAAAAGGGTGTTTAAATTTTTAAAGGGTCGGCAAGGCGCATGCGACACCCCTGGAGTTGCAAGCGTCCATAAGTTACGGTGACTGCTTACCATCAGGCGAGCCGCACCCTTGTTTGCCACCGACGTGGTATAAAAAAACTATTGATATTGATCATCACCACGAGTTATTTTCTGTATACATCAGACCAGAGTTCTTTCAACCAATTCAACCTCAAATTCTATTAGAATCCGAGTTTCTTGACCAAGGTCCCTCCCACCGATTTTCTCCAAAATAATCCAGTTGTAAATCCGTCTGTATTCGAACCGTACGTGCCAACTGGCACAAAAACATATTTACACTTTACACAACTTTAAAATCGCCCTACAGTGTATAATCCTAACAATGATAAAAGTCGCACAACGTAAGGATTTGCATAAAGTCAATGGTATGAAGAATTCTGTTGGTTAGTGGTTAAATGAAATTTGGACAGGACGGCGTGCGAGAAGTGTTTTGCGTGTTGATTTTTGTTATAACAGTGTGGCTCGAGGTGGATAATTCGAAGATTCTTTGCAAGGTTAGATTCATGTAGGAATGAAATTAAATTCTTCTTTAAAAAACTTGTATTTATTCATAACACAAAGTGTTTCATACTAAGTCATACCGCAACTCATTCGCCATTCCAAAACTAGTCAAACTCCATTCGAACGTTCCTTCTTCATCATCAAGCTGCCAGCACCTAACATAGCCATCAAAAAGAACCAATCCCAATTCAAACATACATTTGTATACACATAAACATACATGTAACATACATCATCTTCATCAAGTCAAGTCTATATCCCACTCTGCTAGTGGCCTCTTATTAACAAATGCTACCTGTATAGGTGAAATAGGGACGCTTCACTCGGTCGAGTCGTTCGCTCAGTTACAAAATAGACTATCAGCGAAGAGTGGTGATTCTGTAAATAAACAAACGATATGTAGGTATGCAATGCAAGGCCAATCGATGTTACAGCCGCTTTTGAGTGCCAATATTTTTTTACAGTAGTCTAGCATAGTGCCCGATGAGAATTAAATTGGGCTTTTTACTGAAATCTTAATATACTTAATTCAAAAGAAAGAACACCAAAACTTTACTATGCAACAACGATGGATACATTTTTTTTTAAAAATGTTTAAATGATGTATTTAATGATTGATTGACTCATTTAACTGCTGACCATGATAATGAATTAAATTTTTTTAAGGCGAGGCCTTAAAATATGAAAGTTTGAGGTTAATGTGAAGAAATAATGTAGAATTACACTTAGGGTTGCCAACCGTCCCGCCTCAGGCGGGACGTCCCGTTTCCAGCACCCTAGGCGATGCGTCCCGCAAAGGATGCGTGCGGGACGCCAATTGTCCCGCTTTCAAGCCTCGGCAGAATTATTGGAACTGGAGCGAACATTTTGTTTCATTTCAGGAAAGAGTGCACAACTTCGATAAATGAAAATAAATAAAATTTGTATCGTATCCCGCTCCCGGAGGACCGTACTCGTAATAAGATAATTTTAGTTCGGAAATCATCCACTAAGAATGTATATCTCGCGGGAATAAATAATGTATCCTACATCACAATATTGATACGAGTGCACGAGTCCCGCATTTTTTAGCCAAGTCCCGCAATTCTACAACCAATGTCCCGCAATTCGGAGGACATAAGTTGGCAACCCTAATTACACTACACAAAAATTACTGTAGATTGAAAAGCGAACGAAATATTGAAAAATGCTTTGGTAACTCTGTGGAAAATTCCTAAAATATCATCGTAAAAATAAACTTTCATGCTGACTATTTCTTAATTGTCAACGGCAGTGATATGTTTTTTTTACAAAAAGAGTAGTTTTTCTATTGTTCTACCAAAATAACCGGATAAATTTTTGATAAATGATCCAGTATTCCAAAAATCTATCAAAATGTACTAAATATTCACGAAAACTAAGCGCAGAGTTCCATAGAGAGCGGAATGGTTAATTGTAAACTCACGCGTGTTAGAGCGGGACGTTTGCAGTGGGACTGCCTTGCCGTTCGACCCCGGCTCGTCCCGATAGGTTTATCAAAAAACTTATCTAAAAACACTATTTGATATTTAACAGTGGTATTTCGATGAAGGATAAAGTCGAGAAGAAACCGGTTTAATCACAACAAGATCTAGATTTCCATCTGTCAAAAGTCGTTCAATTACAGTTGAAGACTAGTAATTTAAAACTTGGTAGTTATTACCCATTGGATCGATATTAACTTGAGTCCTTCATGGAATCAATAATTGGAGCCTACAAACAAATTACTGTACCTACTTGGCAATGGGTAGTGCTCAATATCGATTGAGCGGTTTCAGTGAAATCAACCGTGAATCATGTATGTGTCGAAGAGAATGGCATAACTCTAATTTTCTGGCAGTTAAACATCGATAGTGTTACATTATTTGGCATTCAAGTCATCGTATGGACGTTCGTACAACTCTAGAAGGATCACGCTCGCGTTGCCTATCTTTTACTGACTTGAGGATTCGATGTTGTCATAGCCATAGGAAGTGCAATCTCGGTATTCCGAGATCTCGAAATACCGAGATCTCGCACCAATTCCGCAAGATTAATCTTGCACCCAAAATCGGACGAGATCTCGCAAGATTTGCAAGATTGGAAAACTTTTACCTATGCAGTGTTAAAAAAAGAATATGCCACTTTGTCGGTCATAGAACATTTGTCTCAGCTGGTCAAATTAGTAATTTAAGTATTGTGACAAAGAAAAATCGATATTATCAAGTTATCACCTCTGAAACAGCTTTGCTGTTCACGATAAGTACAGGTACGAATGTACCTAATAAAACCTACCAACACTATAATAAGCACAGAAGCCGGCTGAGTCGAGTCTGTGAGCGCCGAATAATGATGATTTGACTTAGTAAAATATTGTACCTATAAAAATTACTTAATAGTTTTGTAACCAATTTATGCACTAACTATTACCATTTTAATACCAGAAAAGACATTTTAACTGTAGGTATAATTATTTGCAGGTCATAGAGAGCAGAAAAATTAGCTAAATTTAGTCACTCCCACCCCCTTATTTTCCCTTATTTTTCCACTTGTAACCTTTATAGTACAGTATTTCTATGTGTTTGTCATTTTGATAATAAGCTTCTCTTGATCAAGAAATTGAAATAAAAACCCGTCATAATAAAGTCCTTCAAGTGTGGAACATGTCCATTACATAGTTGAGAAACATATGTAAGTATTAGAAAAAAAACTCATTGATTCAGGAGAGGGAAAAGTTGGCGTATATGTACAAGCTATAAGGTAGAATGGACCTTTTCTGTTGTTGAGCATAATACACGAACGAAAAATCCAAAATACAGAAAATGCTAGTTGACAGACGAATGTTGAGTTTTTTAATTTTTTGTTCTTCAAAATTACTCTTGATTTTTTAATAAATGAATCGGCACAAATGTATTTAATAATCATTTCGCCCCTAAAACTGCAATTATACCGAGTTTAAATGGAATAGTTATAATTATTTAAAGTAATTTGTAGATTTGCGAGATCTCGCAAATACCGAGATCTCGCGAGATTAGACTTTTCCAATCTTGCAAATACCGAGATTGTATATTATGCTGCAAGATTGCACTCCCTAAGCCATACATAGCTAGATCTAAATGCAGACCCCTTTCTCTCAACTCAACAGCGTATCTTCGGGAGGTCTGGCGATCTTACCACCAGGGGGTCTATGATGGTCACGTGATAGCGTGTTTAACGACACGATAAAGCATCTGTCACTTTCTATCAAGTGGTATCAGAAAGTGACAGATGCTTTAATCTTGTCGTTTAGTTTATCACGCTAACGCGCCACCATCATAGACCCCCCGGAACACACACCACTTACGTACCTACACAGCAATACGAGTCATATGACATAGCTGGCGTAGTATAGACCTTGCTAAATCAGTTCCCACAGTAATAGAGCGGGCTGATCTATTTCAAACGCCCATTGACAATGACCGGCGCTTCCTACGTTGCGCGTACGCCGATGTCACCCTAATGAGCGGAACCATGGCGGCCTTGTGGTGACAGCCAAGCCACATGACAGGCTTGACGAATAAGTCAGTTTCAATGAGCCGAGAGTGAGCGATGTATTGTCATTGAACGTTAAAAGTCCCGTTGCCAGCTGGCGAAATTGGACAAATTCCATTTGTATGTTGTCGTTACAAAAAGAACCATTGACATGCGACGCGATGTTTCATAAAATGTGTAAAGTGTGTATGAAAACTGACGAATGATGCTGATGACTCAAACGCACCTAAATGTTAAACAACTAAAACCTAATCCTAATACTAAAACCCGATAAAGTTTTAGTGGAAACAAGTGTCATGGGCACATACCTTTTTAATATCCGAACATCTTCCTGTACAGTCAAAGTCATAAATATGTACATTCCCAAAGTGACAAAAATATTTGTACGCTCTTACGCCCTTGTCATTAAAGTGAAAATCGTATATCTTGTCACTATTATAGATATTTTTGATGTGGAAGTGTGTACAAGACTTCACTAATGACATCCGGTTCGAAGGATCACAGGTCCGTGTATTACATACGTTGTAACATACTATAGTGGCTGCCGTAATTTAACAATGTGCTATGACACTCCTTTCTCCATTTCCCACATACTTTTACAGGTTTTATTGTTGGGTTTTCTTTAGTTTACATACTGTACAACTTATAAAACACATATTTGGTATTTTGTACCTTTTTCATGGCCGAGATATCAAGATAGTGTACAATCAGTAGAAACAATTGGCTGTAGGTATGGGTAATGTACAAATGCAGTGATAACGGATTCAATTTATTTTATAGCGAACAAATAATAGTATATGTTACAAAGTCTGTAGAAATTGGATTGTTAGTAATGTATGGCATTCGCAGTCCTTTGGCAGTGGTATATTATATGTGATTATACATAATGTAATAGTATATTACCTATTTGTATACAACGTGGTTTAGGGTTCCGTAGAGAAACAGGCAAAAATGGAAGCCTTGTATTTCCATAATTTCCATCTGTCAATCCGATTTTTTTTACTATAATTTATAATTTTAGTCAATAAAAGAAAAAGGTTTACCTATTAGAATAAAATTTGACATTTAGGTGTATGTGTATGTTATGTGTCTCTAGCTCTACATAGTAGTTTTTAGAGATCACTCCATACATGTAACTAAAAGCAATAAAAAGGAAAGAACGTATGTCTTGACAACTGAAGAAGGTAAGAACCTAAGAACTGTTTTAATTCACAGTAAAGGATATTAGGGTAGGTTAGGTTAGGCACAGGTAGAAATCGATAGTGCTCTGAACGCCACCACTGGTGGCAGCGCACCTTTAACCACTTCTACCGACGTACTCGCTAATAATAAATACATATTTTATTAGGTATATTACATTGTTAGTAAACGCATGGCGTTCACTATAATGTATTTGTCACGCGAAGCGCTCCCGAAATGTCTTGGTCACTCTCGCCAGATATCGTTATTTTCCGTATAGTGGCAGCCGTACAAGCCCAATTTCAAAGAAAAACCGCAAATCGATGTACAGTTTAGCCATTTGGCACATGCATACTAGAGGTCAAAACAAAATTTTTGACCCGCAGTTCCTAAAAAAATTTCCCTTAGGAGGGGAGTGCGGGGACTTTTCTTTTTTTGTATGGAAAAAAAAAATTTTTTTTCAGAAACCTATTGTGTGTGGTATCATATGAAAGGGCATTTTGAGACGATTCTAAAAATATACCACATCATTACATTTCAGGCATTCTTTTTTAATTATCACAGAAATAATTTTCGAAACATGCCAAGTTTGGGCTCCTCCAGACACGATATGGCTGATTTTTTTTTTGTACAATATACCACAAATGATACTTGATATCCTCATATCTAACCTTAAGAAAGCAATTTGGAAAATAATTTCAGTAAGTATTTTTTATTTATTTTTCAAGATTACTAAGTGACACAGTTCTACTTCAATACCTATTTTACGAGACT
This sequence comes from Cenopis cana, assembly GCA_951800055.1. Classification (NCBI taxonomy): domain Eukaryota; kingdom Metazoa; phylum Arthropoda; class Insecta; order Lepidoptera; family Tortricidae; genus Cenopis; species Cenopis cana. The sequence goes on along the minus strand of OX637477.1, from coordinate 2,833,914 downwards.
TATGGAACTGTACTGAAGATACAGTACATATTAATCATAAAATGATACGTAGTATCCATATATCCAACGGGAAATACCTCTTTAACCCTTTAACTGCGTCTTTTCATCAGTTGGTATAGTTGTTGTGGTAGATACTGACTTATAAAGTGGCTGAAAGTTGAATGAAAAATGTTTATTCCTGTTGTTTTTATTTACATTGCACTAGCCACTCACTTGCTTTTGACATTTAGAAAACATGGCCTAAATTGGCCCATAGAGAACTACCTACACAGTTAAAAAACAAAAATATTCTACCCAACTGATTGAATAGTTTTCATACCGTTGTCATCTGTGTTTCTTAATCAATTAATACTAGGTATTAATGTATGCTGTTAGAGTCTTCCACAGATTAAAAAAAATGTTTTGTTTTTTATCTTACTTTATTAATAGGCTTGCGGCCAGTGCTTGTTTATTACTTAGAAAGAGGTTCATACATTTTAAACATGCCACGGGCTGAGGACTGTTGCGTCACTTTGTAATATTGAAAAATAAAAAATAAATACTTAATGAAATTATTTTCAAAATTGCTTTTTTGAGGTTAGATATGAGGATATTACGTATCATTTGTGGCATATTGTATAAAAAAAAATCAGCCATATCGTGTCTGGAGGACCTCAAACTTGGTATGTTTCGAAAATTATTTTTGTTTAAGATAAAGATGCAGTTAAAGGGTTAAAGAGGTATTTCCCGTTGGATATATGGATACTACGTATCATTTTATGATTAATATGTACTGTATCTTCAGTACAGTTCCATAAGTCTCGTAAAATAGGTATTGAAGTAGAACTGTGTCACTTAGTAATCTTGAAAAATAAAAATAAAATACTTACTGAAATTATTTTCCAAATTGTTTTCTTGAGGTTAGACATGAGGATATCAAGTATCATTTGTGGTATATTGTACAAAAAAAAAATCACCCATATCGTGTCTGGAGAAGCCCAAACTTGGCATGTTTCGAAAATTATTTCTGTGATAATTAAAAAAAAATGCCTGAAATGTAATGATGTGGTATATTTTTAGAATCGTCTCAAAATGCCCTTTCATATGATACCACACACGATAGGTTTCTGAAAAAAAATTTTTTTTTTTCCATACAAAAAAAGAAAAGTCCCCGCACTCCCCTCCTAAGGGAAATTTTTTTAGGAACTGCGGGTCAAAAATTTTGTTTTGGCCTCTATTATGCGTGTACCAAACTGCTAAACTGTACATCGATTTGCGGTTTTTTTAATCGTACGGCTACCACTAGTACACCGTGTGCCCAAGGCGATGAACTAAATTGTCTTTAAGATAATAGTAGTTTATGCAACTGGTACATAATGAGGGGCATTAAAACACGAGTGTGTTTTATGAAACGAGCCGAAGGCGAGTTTCATAATAAGGTCACACGAGTGTTTTAATGCCTAATTATGTACAGTTGCATACATTACTTTATCTACACACATATTATTAACTACTCTAAGATGGGTTCAGAAACCGTTGTAAATAAATACAATAATTGTGTTAATACAACCTTTTTTGCACGGTTGCGGAAATATCGAAATCAGAACTGGCAACCGATACCTGAATGTTATTTTAAAAAGTAAAGAGTCCCTATTCTGATGTGATCATGTCCTTCTAGCTCAAATTTCGTGCGATATATACTAAAAAAACATCGAGCTGACATTTCGCATCGACTGAATTTGAATTTTCAGTGTTACTAGAATAGGGACATGTCAACTTTGACATTTAAATTTTGACAGTTTTGTTTGACGTTTTTATATTTTAACATCATATATGAGATTAAAATTAAAAATTATATTACTGCTGTAGCCTTAGCCACAGATAAGAAAATTGCCATAACTTCATTGAATGTTGAAATGAGAGTCATTTTCTACGGTTTCCGAACGCATATTAGAGGATTTATGATATGTGTGTAGATAAATAAATATTTGTGGACAATCTAACACAAATTAACCTAGTCCCAAACTAAGCAAAGCTTGTACTATGGGTACTAAGCGACGATATACATACTTACATAGAAAACACCCAAGACCCAAGCACAAATATTCGTGCGCATCACACAAATAAATGCCCTGGCCGGGATTCGAACCCGGGACCTCCAGCTTCGTAGGCAGGGTCACTGCCAACTATGCCAAAGCGGTCGTCATAACATTAGTTTTGGTTTTACTATACGCATACGCAATATATACGCATAATAATTTCTATTATGTGACAAAACTACTCTGCGGGAACAAAACGCGCGGTGAGATTTCGCCACGGTATTTCGCAATGCGGGTAATGCAGGTTTACCCGCAGGCCAAGCGCACACAGAAGGCGGTCATAATAAGACTTGCATTCAACGTGAACGCAGAACTCCGGCCACCGCCTTCTGTGTGCGCCGGCTCTTATATTTTAAGACAGTTAATGTCACTCAAATGTCACTACAAGTAAGTCTAATAAGGAGTAGATTTACACCAGCACAGCACTATTACTTATTTAGTAAAAGTTTTGGAGACCAACTAGATCGGCAAAACACCGTAGATGACTATGGTAGACATTTATAAAATGAATATCACATTACATTAAAAAATGAAACGCTATTGTAAACAATGCCAGGAGGCGGATGAAAAACACAAACCGACGTGTGCGGAGAAATGTACATTGAAGAAAGCTAAAGTAATTACTAATTACGGTACTTATACTTACACATAAATACAATACAAATAATCAAACCAGCGCCCCCGAGGGGTAGGCAGCGATAACGGTTTCTAATTGCTGCGATCTCAAGGATCCTCTACCTCTATAGGTATATATTATCTTTCTGTTTCTCGGGAAAATTATTAGGCTTTAGTAACTCATTCCTCACATTTACATGCTGATCGGTTTAGGGTTACTCTTCAAGTCTTCATTGTTTAGAATTTCTAAGATTTGGTCTAAGAGAATTCGGCATCAACTTCAACAGTTTAACTGCCACGACTCAGACAGTATCGAAGCTCTTCAGGGCATTTGTCATATTTTTTAATTTTATTACATTTAAAATTAGTCAACACGATTAATTTTGAAGATAATCATGAAAGGCCATGCCTGGACTACATAATACCATTCACACACGGAACATCTATGTTCGATTATTTGCTTACTTTATTTTTCATGAACGAAATGGAACGATATTGCTTTAGGTCGAATGACTTGCATTGCGTGGCAAACGGCATCAGCGGTACAAAGCAGTGAACATGAAAACATGATAGATCATTCATCTACTTACCTACTTGTATTCGTTTAAGGTATCTGATAGCTTTTACCTCTGACGACATTACCATATCACTCAACAAGGTCATTTTCGTACAAACGGCCCACGGATCGTATCGTTTAATGGGGCTTTTTCTGGAGAACAAGCCGGGCGTACTAGGCCACGTAATACCCATCGCTACTCCCACAGCTTTCATTATTTATAGGTATAATAGGCTTATATGTCTCGAATATAAAGTCATCGCCATTAGTAAAAACGCCTCCATTCACAGGCCCCCATCAACAAGCCGATAGTGTGGGTGCTTGGAGGCCCCGGCTCGGGTAAAGGCACGCAATGCGACAAGATCATCGCCAAATATGGGTTCACTCACCTCTCCTCCGGCGATCTTTTGCGCGCGGAGGTAAAGAGCGGCTCAGAACGAGGGAAGAATCTCACTGCCATTATGGAGCGGGGTGAGTATTCTTTTCTCCCATTTATCCTTATACTTGAGCTTCTATTCAGACGCAGAGAAGAGCGAAACGCGCTATAATTCACCTATCAAAGTATAGCTAGGCGTCCACAGTTCCATGACAGTTCCGCATCGCACGCAATGTTTTGTACTGATCAGCACCGTACGGAGTTACGGATCAGTGGACGCACTTGTGTGACTTTCTAACAAAGAATACTACCTACTCCGTTGCGTGCGATGGGTTCAACGAGTGAAAATCAGTGATTAGTCGGTACAAGGTAGATGGTCTGGTAAAGGTTTCCGGAGTCTGCTGAATGCGGATACCGACCGGTCATTGTAGCACTCTTTGGGGAACACTTATGTCCAGAAATGGAGCGGGGTAGTCAACAGACTGTCTATCAGTTGTTCCCTAAAGATTCACCCTGCGAAATATGTAATTAAAGTAAAAATACGCGTGTGCAAATTCCACCGATCACTATGTGACTTCATGATGTTATGTGAGTCATATCCAGGGCTGGTATATATAGGTACACAAAGAGAAACCGGCAAAGTTTTTAAAGAGACTTCACACTGATTACAATTTTTTTTATTAAACTTATGAACGAAACGTCATTTGATACTTCGCAATGGCTTTTCGATGTAGGATAACATATTACAAGGTCTAGTTTTTTTTCCTTCTTCTTTGTCAGGTCAGATGGCAGTCGCCTTCTTAAAACATTTTGTACTCCAAATTTTGGGATTATTAAAGGACTCGTGCTTCTTAAGGCACAGCCGGGGAAAGACTAGCAGGATGAAGGATGAAGTATTTTACGATACCTTAATTCTACTTAGGTGAACTGGTCCCCAACGAGCTGGTCTTGGAGCTGCTGAAGGAAGCCATCGAGGCGAAGATCGCAGAGTCCAAAGGCTTCCTCATCGACGGATACCCGCGCGAGAAGAGCCAGGGTGAAGCGTTTGAGAAGACCATCGCTCCTTGCACTGTGAGTTCCAAAATGTTGTTTTATGAGGACAGGAGGATTTTTTGAGTCTTTCTTAAAATTGGATCGGCAGAATATTATTGTTGTTAATTTTAGGATAGTATAAGAAATTCAGTCGTTTTTTCGCATTGGATCATCAATATCATCATCAGCCCGTGTCAGTCCACTCCTGGACATAGGCCTCTCCCATGGCACGCCACTGAGCTCGGTCTTCAGCTCTTCTCCTACAATCACTGCCCACTGTCTAACAAATATCATCACCCCACCTCGTCACAATACGCCCTACACTTCGCGGACACCATAACGTCTGTACTAGCCTTCAACTTTGAGCCTCTTTATTTGTAAACATCCACCTTTCATTACATTCACTCACGTGTCCAATTTCGTCTAGCCCTGAGAATGCGTTCATGAGTAATTTTCGTTGGCTTTTTTTAAAATTCCAGGTGATAATCTACTTCGAAGCAACGGCCGAGACCCTCACCAAGCGGCTCCTGGGGCGCGCAGCCAGCTCGGGCCGCGCTGACGACAACGAGGACACAATCAAACTACGGCTCAAGACCTTCGTGGAGAACAACGAGCTGGTGCTGGCACAGTACCCTGACAAGTTGAAGAGGGTAAGTCCGGTCCCTAAATGCTGAGGATCGTGACCGCTATGTCTCTGGCGAGGAGTGCTGATGGCTGGCCAATGGTTCCAATGATGATGTGCTGCATGCAGTGTCTGGTGTTCTCGCAGTCCGGTGAATTTGGAGATTTGTTCAATCCACCTGACTGGCGGTCTGCAGCGAGCTCTTTTACACTCCACTTTTCCCGTCCCGAAGAGGCTGACTGGCGGTCTGCAGCGAGCTCTTTTACACTCCACTTTTCCCGTCCCGAAGAGGGTAAGTGATTAGGAGTGCGTAGGACTCCTGTGCTCTTAATTTGGATCGAAAAAGAACGAGGATCCCATCATAGACATCATAGTACCCTGGTAAAGTGCCTTCATAGTACTGTAATTTTGGACCTAAAGACGGCGAGGAAACCATGAAGCTAATTTAAAGGGAGAGTTGGCAGAATGAAGTTGACTGAGCACTGGATTCAACTTAAATCACCAGTGCCACATTGGCCAGTCAATTTATCATTATCATAATTAATTATTCACTGCAGTCCACTACTAAACATAGGCCTCTCCCATGATGCGCCACAAAACCCAGCCTTCTGCATTGCGTATCCAGTAGTTTCGTTTCCCGTGTCAATATATAGCAGCATACATAATTATGTTATTGATTATTTGATTATTTTATTGACGTATTTATTTGTTTCTTGCAGATAGATGCAGAGAGAAGCGTAGACGAGATATTCGCCGAGGTTCAAAGCATCTTGGACCCAATCGTGGCGAAGGCCTAACGCCCCGCGCACGCTTTGTACATACACGCCCTTATTTTTAAATATTTGTTGGTTAATAAATATGTTTTTATTCTGTTACTCCTTTGTTTTATTATGCTGCTCATTCTGAATCATTTATTAGTTCGAAGTCCAACTTGTTCAATGTGTTTCGGTCTCTTTTTAACAAATGGTCCTGGTGTGCGTGGAGGAGAGCACAATACAGTTAATACAAAAAAAAAATATTCACAAAAAAAAGTACACACAAAAGAAAATAAGATTAAAATAAAACAGGCGGTCTTATCGCTAAAAAGCGATCTGTTTCAGATAACCTTTTGGTGATGTAGATACAATAGATTTAAATGAAATGTACATGATCGAAATCCTTATACATATGTAAAACAACAACAATAAGCTCCACGACCGATTTCGTCCAAGGCGACTGCTCTCATCTCCGTGATTGTCTTTTGTGTGCACGTATTTGGCTAACATCGAGCTTTAAGCCCGTGCGAGACGGTCGAAGACAAGCCCAGAGACCGGGCGACCTTGGTCTGCAAAGACCGCTAATCAAATTCTTGCTGGAAACAGCTGTCTACACGGTTCGTGCGGGCCAAGTTCGCCCGGTCTTTGTGTTTTTATTCGACCGGCTGGCACGGGCTATATATATCTTCTTCTTCGTCGTTACACTCTTGCCAGAGTGGTCGTGGCCTTCATGCTGTGGGTGGCGAACTTTACGACCCGGCGCCATTCCTCCCTCACGTCTGCACGCCTGGCGCTTTCGTACAACGGGCAGTTTAATGCAGCCTTAATTTGGTCGGTCCACCTCATGGGGGACCTGCCACGTGGTCTCGTGCCCTCAACTCTGCCCTGTACCGCATACCTATTAAATTTAAATTTAAATACAAATTTAAATTTAAAGTTTTGTAGCTTTGAAACTAGAAAAGGCAGCCGAGGCACCGTTAGTTTAAATTACTCTGGTTTCTTGCAACAAAAATGTTTAATGAAAGTTGTTTGCTTTGATCGGATTAGGTATAACCTCAAATAAATTGAAAGCATATATTGACACTTGATTGACACGAAGTAACTAACAGCTAAAAGCCAACTAACAGCAACGAGTTCCACAATTTGACAGCGTATACCGTGAAGGATTTGTCGTAGGAACGAGATTTATGAGGCGGTATGGTTAAGGTGAGATTAGCACAGGTACCTTTGTGTTTTATATGTCGTGAATAAATGTTTTTCTATTTCTATAAAACATTGCTATTTATATAGGTAAGTATTTCAGGTATTTGATATACAGTCTTGACACACGCTTGACATTTTAAATGTTACTTTACTCAAAATTGTATACGTACTCTTAGCTTTACTATATACCTATTTGATGGACGCAAAGAGTATAGTATATATATCATTTTCCTTACGGGATGGACGTGCATCTCAAGATCTCGCATAAGGTTTACTTAATCGCCTCAATGATTGCTCTAAATACATAAATTGTTCAGTGCTCTTTACCTAAATAAAGCTCTTTACACGCTCTTTATCGATTACTTGCCTGAAAACCTGTTATCACAAAATTTTGCTAGCCTATCTGTCAAAATACTCTGCCTAGCGTCCATCAAACTGTCAAAACACAAAACAATAAAGTGGAAAAATGTTCATGAACCGGTATCAACATGACGATGACGAACATGACGAAGAACAAGCACCCGAAGAGGAGTCGAAAAAATGCGATATATGCTGTGTAAGTGACAATAAACTTAACATTTGTAAGGTATTTAATTCGATTGTTCCTATCATACATGGCGAGAATTTTTTGATCATATAATAGATCATCAATGGTCGTATCGACACGAGGGTTAAGCAGAACGAGAAAAGCCACTACCCCAAATTATCTATGGAGTTAATTTCCATCGACACGGCGAGGCCAAAGGGCGGCGAACATTCACAGTTTTAGCTCAAACAAAGAAACGGTTATCCAGTTGCGAGCCACGTACGTACTCATCAGACAATGTTGTATGTTTGGCCTTAAAGTAAATCCCCCATTAGTAATATTGCCTCCATTCACAGGCCGCCATCGACAAGCCGATAGTATGGGTGCTTGGAGGCCCCGGCTCGGGTAAAGGCACGCAATGCGACAAGATCATCGCCAAGTATGGGTTCACTCACCTCTCCTCCGGCGATCTTCTGCGCGCGGAGGTGAGGAGCGGCTCAGAACGAGGGAAGAACCTCGCTGCCATTATGGAGCGGGGTGTGTATGTGTATCTCTTATCTTATCTAGATAGGAGCCCTTGATCTTTTGTGCAATTGCCCTCTCCTTTATTCCTATTCCAATTTGCTCTCCAACCTTTCCACAAACCGGATGAGGGAGCTCAGCGGGAGTACTCTGAATTCCTTTGGTTCTGGGTAGCCATTGCCAAAGTCATTCATTCTTTGCCTGGCAAGGGCGTAACGTTCACGCAGCAGGTGTTCCATTGTCTCGCCATCCTCGCCACACATCCTACAATCCATGTTGTCCACATGGTTTGTATCTCAGCAATCTCAGCAATGCAGAAAACCAGCGATCCTCTTTTGCTTCCACTGGTTCAAGTGTTGGGTTTGTGTGGACTGATAGTAGACAAAAGATTATTTAAATGTTTGTTAAGCGGATGCGTGTGGATGAGTGTTATGATTGAAAAATTCACCAACATGGGGGATTACCACGGTGGCTCAATAGGTAGAGCAATGGACGGATTCCAGAGGTCGTGGGTTCAAATCCCACCTGTGGTGTTGAATTTTTCAATTTTCACTTTGATTTAAAAAAGATCATTTGTCAAGTACAGGTTCATTCACCTCCTCTCCAGCGATCTTCTGAGCGTGAAGAGCGGGACCGAAGAAAGAACCTCACTATAATTATGGGGAGAGGTGAGTATCAGCCGAAATACTTCTAAGAGGTCGCCTTCTTTAACCAGGTGAACTGGTCCCCAACGAGATTGTTCTCAAGCTGCTGAAGGAAGCCATCGAGGCGAACATCGCAAAGTCGAAAGGTTTTCTCATTGACGGATACCCGCGCGAGAAGAGCCAGGGTGAAGAGTTCGAGAAAGCCATCGCTCCTTGTACTGTGAGTTCCAAAGCTAAGTTTTACATATAAGGGTAAAAGAAGATAATTATTTAGATCAAGTTTTTCTTAAATTTGTATCAGCATAACAGACGAGGGTGGATGTTGGATGATGTCCTATTTTTCGGAAAATGCTAGCGAATTAAGATGCTTGAAGTAGACACGGGAAATTTACCTAAACCTATGAATGTCCATAAAATACCACCGCTTTAGGAAGTAATTCCGTTCCTCGAGTTGAGAGGAACCAGCTTAAAAAACCCGGCGAGGTATTATTTTTTCAAAACAATACAGAGACCACATAGGCCAGTGAAATCTTACAAATAAAAAAGCTAAAATCGCAAAGCGAGATGTAAAGCTGCATTTTTGGTATGTTATTCGCACCCCTTAGGAGTATGTGTGACTATATTTTGCAAGCAAAAAAAAGTTGTGCTACCTGTATGATACGTGAAAAACTGCAAAATTTTCGGAAGTTTTTCAGGTATTGTAGTTCAATTCAAAAACTATGGGTTTTTGACATTACTTGTCTATGGCATTTTTAAAGTACATTAAATTTGCAACAATTTGAGCCTACCTACAGCTCCGTATGTCTTATAGTTTTTGAGACATGATGTTTCAAAAATACTGCTTTATTGAGTTTTGCCTATAGTGCGTGTTGTTATGGGTTTCCGTCGAACAAACACTTCACCACCGGCCACCAGCGCCGGCTTTTAGTATGTTATCAGGCATATCTCCTGGACCCCGAAACTGCCGGGAGACGATCTCTCCAAGGTCGCTCTCCCGATTAATGACGTAATGAAAATTGCCGCCGAAACGTTTGGAAAAGTGGCAATCACACCCAACCTATGCAACATACATACACGTGTATGGTATCAAATGAAAGCTGAATAAATATGCCATAACGTAAACCTAAATTAAGTTTCAATACATTGAGACAATTAAAAACTATAAAGAAAATAATAAAAAAGTAAGGAAACCATTTTCGGGTTTCCATTCCAGATTTTGCATAATAACTAGAACAGGTACCCGAAAATTATGTTCCCCATAAATAATAATTAGTATTTCAGCTTTACATTATCATTTATTGTTTCTAGATATGACCAAAACTGGGAGAGAAATGCTGAAAAAACCAACAACGCGAAGCCGTTTTTCCATATAAGATAAAAAAAAAAGATGAAACGTCTATTTTTCATGAACTAGCTCCAGCATTTTAGTATATTACGTACGTTATGGCATATTTATTCAGCTTTCATTTGATACCATACACGTGTATGTATATTGCATAGGTTGGGTGTGATTGCCACTTTTCCAAACGTTTCGGCGGCAATTTTCATGACGTCATTACTCGGGAGAGCGACCTTGGAGAGATTGTCTCCCGGCAGTTTTGGGGTCCAGGAGATATGCCTGATAACATACTAAAAGCCGGCGCTGGTGGCCGGTGGTGAAGTGTTTTTTCGACGGAAACCCGTAACAACACGCACTATAGGCAAAACTCAATAAAGCAGTATTTTTGAAACATCATGTCTCAAAAACTATAAGACATACGGAGCTGTAGGTAGGCTCAAATTGTTGCAAATTTAATGTACTTTAAAAATGCCATAAACAAGTAATGTCAAAAACCCATAGTTTTTGAATTGAACTACAATACCTGAAAAAAGTCCGAAAATTTTGCAGTTTTTCACGTATCATACAGGTAGCACAACTTTTTTTTGCTTGCAAAATGTAGTCACACATACTCCTAAGGGGTGCGAATAACAGACCAAAAATGCAGCTTTACATCTCGCTTTGCGATTTTAATGTACAATTTCACTGCTGTAACAGACCAGTCTGTGGCACTGTAACTAATTAGAAGAACAATCTGTACAGGTATATTTTTAAAATATCACCCCGATACCCGTACTCAGATGTATTGATGGTTAGATTGTAAGCCCGTGAAACTCAGTTGGCTTCCGATTTTCAAAATTCAAACGCTCACACGTGTCTCGATAAATTCCTCAACTCATGGTATTATTCCCATCTCGATCCTCCTAAAATCCTCGAAGCTATGGCCAAAAACACGTCTCAGGCGATTTGCATATCTGATAAACATTTTCAATGGTATCTGCATAACATACTAAATGCCAGGCAGTTCGGCTATCAGAAGAGCAAGGGGACGAACGAAGCTATCACTACGCTGATAGGGGATGTAGTCCGTGAACTGAACTCTAGAAAAAAGGTTGCAGGTTTTGTTCCTAGATCTTAGCTCAGCTTTTGATACCATTGACCACAACATCTTGCTTGCTAAATTGGAACATTACGGAATTAGACATAAAATACTGACACTCTTTCGTTCTTATCTATCAAACCGGAAACAGTATGTTGAAATTAAATGGATGGAGGATAGAAACGAAACAGTGTACAGATCTAGAATGGCCAAAATAACTAGAGGAGTGCCGCAGGGATCTATATTGGGCCCTATCTTCTTCATAATTTTCACAAATGACCTTATAAATTACATGTATGCGTCCCTGCCGAATACGCAACTCGTAGTTTTTGCTGACGATACAAATGCCATTATATCTGCAGAAAACATTAAGCTACTGAATGATATAGTTAATGATGCATTGTTTGCCTTTGAGACATGGTTCAATGAGAATAATCTTAAGTTAAATTGTGATAAAACTTACGCATTACTTTTTAGGACTACTGCTAGTAATAAAGATGTGTTACATGTTTCTACAGATAAAGCCAGTATTAGCCAAGTAGATTCTGTAAAATTTCTGGGTGTTCAAATAGATTCATGGCTTAACTGGAAAAACGAACTAGTAGCAATCGTCAACTCGGTTAGTTCGTCCTGCTATGCCCTCAGAAGCCTCAGAGATGAAGTAAATTTGGTGCAACTAAAAATGGTATATTACGCGTTGATAGAATCACGGATCCGTTACAGTATAAAGTTCTGGGGGAATAGTTATAAATATAACATACAATCTGCTTTTGTGGCCCAGAAGAGGGCTATTAGAATTATGTCTAGAATACCACAAACTGTTTCTTGTGTTCAGTATTTCTTGGAGTTTGAGATTCTTACCGTTCCCTGCCTATACATTCTCGTAGTCCTAACTGACTTGATTAAGCACCTTACGCAACTCGAAACACCTGATGAAAGAGAAAAGCGGCTGGCCACTAGAAGAAAGGACCTACCTCAGGCTACCCAGGCTAAACTTAAAGTGGTCAGACACTCCGCCGGTTACCAGGCGATCAACCTCTACAATAAGTTGCCAGTAGAGTTGAAATTACTCACGAGTACAAACTTATTCAAAAACAAGTTAAAAGCCAGGCGATCAACCTCTACAATAAGTTGCCAGTAGAGTTGAAATTACTCACGAGTACAAACTTATTCAAAAACAAGTTAAAAGCATTTTTGCTGCGGAAGTGTTTCTATACAGTCGAGGAATATTTAATAGGAAATTGGGCAAAATTGTAATTATAATAGAATATATATTATTGTACCTGACTTGTAATAACTGTAGTACTGTAAGATTGAAATTGACATAATTAATTAATGCATGCAACATGATTGACATTATTATTATTATTTAAAATTCTGATTATTGATTTTATTTATTATTATTGTTGTATTTTTAAATTTAACTATTTTTTTTAAATTTCAAATGCAATTTATATTGTTTATTGAATAAATGAACTATGAACTATGAACTATGAGTCGGGTTTTTTAAGGGTTGTTTGTTAGCACCATGGTTAATGCGTTGGCTAAGTAGTGGTATTTCGGTTGACTTCAAGTTTTACTGATAAATAATAGTTTTCTTATTATTCTTTTCAACTTCTCAAATCCTAGGTGATAATCTACTTCGAAGCGACAGCTCAAACTCTCATCAAGCGGCTCCTGGAGCGCGCCGCCAGCTCGGACCGTGCTGACGACAACGAGGCCACCATCAAACTGCGGCTCAAGGTCTTCATGGAGAACAATGAGCTGGTGCTGGCGCAGTACCATGACAAGTTGAAGAGGGTAAGTGCTCAAGAGAACCTCTCTAAATTTCTCCTCTATTGCACTGTTGACTCGGAGGCTGAGAGTAAGATTCGATCATAAGCTAGTCAGGTTTAAACTAGAAGGTGCACAGTTGTTTAGTCTGCTAAATAAGATACAATTTGGAGATTCATTGCTGTCAATATAACATATTGGCATCCTTTTTCCTTGGGACAGGAGACGTTAACGCAATGCTCCAAGGTTTTAAAACTTCAGCGCCTAATGAAATTGACTGAGCGATGGATTTTATTCATATCATACTCTGAGCATGTTAGCTTGGCTTTTTATTGATGGTTTTACTTGTTACATGCAGATAAACGCAGAGAGGAGCGTAGACGAGATATTTGACGAGGTTGAGAGCATCCTGGACCCTATCGTGGCGAAGACCCAACACGTTAAGATTAATGCGTAGCTGAGCAATGTACAATAATATACATACCTACACGCCCTTATTTTTATATAGGTATTTGTTGGTTAGTAAACATGTTTTTACTCTGTTAGTCATGTGTTTTATTACGCTAAAGGCTCTGAGACAGAAGATTAGAATTAACCACTTGATTTTCTGAATGTGTTTATCGCTCTCTCTCTCCTTGATAACAGCGTAAGTTTTCTGTGCTGATAGTCCCATTCTTACTTAGAATCCGTTTCATTCCTCTGATCGTCAGTATTGATTGATTTTCAAACGAAATTTTACACGCCTGCCCAAAAAAAGGAGTGTTAGTACGTTGTAACCTAACACTAAGTGCGGATGACTAAAAAATAGCACTGATGAAAATTAGTGGTGTTGTTTCGAGACGTGATATTTAAAAGGATACAGCGTTGATACAGTTGATGAATTCAATTGATGTCTATCTCCAGAGCATGCGTTGACCAGGTGTAAACTTGGTGTAAACGCTGTGCCTGATTTAATAACAGACACCGATCTACGAGGTGTGGCCTGTACCAGGAGCAAATATTTAAAAGGGCGCTTCCTTAGAGCATCTGTATAAAATTGCTCTTTATCAAATACCTCAATGACCTCAATAAAACCTTTTTTTACCAAAACAAACTTTATTCTTTTCAGTAGGCTTCTGTCAATATATCCCATATTGCATCCATCAAACCAATAAACCAACCACTTGTCAAAACCCAAAAACCTAAATAAAGTGGAAAAATGTCCAAAAAACCTCAACCAGCCCAGCGAGAAGAAGAAAAACCCAAACAGGAACCAAGAGGATGCAATATATTCTGTCACTTGGCCACTCATCCACATATCTGTAAGGTACTGGCTCAGACCGGTACTGGTCGATTATCGTAGGTATTAGAATCTGCACCAGTAAAACAACAAAATTGTCCACAATCTTACTCCGGCTAGTCCTGCCAGCCTTTATCAGGCATCCCATCTCAATGTCATAATATTTATTCCTATTACCTACGTGGCGACATCACAGTCCACAGGATGGGAGCAATACCAAGTTCATAGGTCCTTTTGTGACAGACAAAGGGCGGACGGACTCGTGAGATGCTCGTGAGTGACAGAAATAGAGTTCGCCTACTTAACTTTTCGACTCTATTATTTGTTCGGTAAGATTCTAAAGTAATAATAGCCTCAGATTAGTCCTCTTGCTGTCTGACCGTGAAATTATTTGTAGCCACCCGAGGAAAAGCCCATAGTATGGGTGCTCGGAGGTCCCGGAGTCGGTAAAGGCACGCAATGCGACAAGATCGTGGCGAAATACGGGTTCACTCATCTGTCGACCGGCGATTTGTTGCGAGATGAAGTCAGCAGTGGCTCTGAGCGCGGGAAGAAGCTTGCCGAGATCATGGCCAAGGGTGAGTAGGAAATAAAAGGAATACAACATTCGGAAAGATGCCACTGAAGCCGGGTGCTAAGGCACGCGAGTTTCATTTCAATACGGATGTCGCGGGTTTGAACCCCTCCTCTTACCACTGGCACAGATTAAATAATAGTACTACGTACAGAAGTCCCACTGTCAATCAACCCCCAATTTACAACCCCCAAATTATAATTTATAATAGGTAAGTAAATAACGAACTTTGACCGCACCAAGCGATTGACGCGACCGTCTGGTAGCAATGCGCGTGGCAACCACTGAATTGGTACCTACGGATGTACAACTTGCAGCGGCGCGGCGAACTGACGGAGTGAGACGTCCATGCCACTGGGTTTTTCAAAAATCTTTCTGTACCAAAAATCATTCAATATTTAACAAAAAGCTTTACGGTGAAGAAAAAGATTCTGGCCATACGTACAGGGTTCAAACTGCAATAAACCGAGAGGTTCTTATTGACGTCTTGTTCCCGATAGTTAAGGTTATAGGAACATTTGGTAACCATAATTTTGATAGGTACTATAACCAATATAACTGTCTCAGAGTCAATTTATGGCTGAAAGTATATTCCAAAACCATATTATAAGGCTCCATTATAATCAGTTTCGGGAACCAGAAACATTTACGTAAGTATAAAAGTAAAAACTGGAATAAATGGTCTAAGTTTTTTTTGTCACAGGCCAGCCACAAGGAAGTCCAATGAAATCGTCAGGCTTTTTCGTCACCTTGTACTAAAAATGTGTATTTTGATCTGAAGACCAGTGATGATTCCAGGTGGCCTGGTATCCAATGACGTGGTCCTAGAACTTCTTAAGGATGCAATCAATAAGCACAAAGCGACTTCGAAAGGATTCCTCATCGACGGATACCCACGGGAGAAGAGCCAGGGCGAAGCGTTTGAGAAGGCCATTGCTCCTTGTAGCGTGAGTCATAATATACTTCATACTAATGATTGCTGACTTTTAGTTCCTTATTTATGACGGCGCCTGGGATGAGCCAATGCCAAGAGCAGAGACAGACTGTTGAGAGAGGTAGGGATTGGGGGCACAGAGAAATGTCATCACTCATATTTGAAGCAGTCTAATTAGGGAAGTACCTCTACCGTAAGGAAGGACGCAGTCATAAAAACACCCCTACTTGCTCAGTAGAAATGCGGTTTTGGTAAGTTCTTGTTTGTAATAGCTATCAATACAACGAATCCTTAAAAAGGGGGGATAGCGAGTTTGTGGTAATCCTGGGGCTCTCCGCAAGCTACGGCTCACCATGAGGGAGGTTATATACTCGTTTGTCATCGTCGTCAGTATGAAATAAAACTTGCAGACGATCCTCTACTTCGAAGCGTCACCAGACACGATGAAGAAGCGCCTCCTCGGCCGCGCGGCGGCCTCTAAAGAAGTGCGAAGCGATGACAACGAAGAAACTATTCAGATTAGACTGAAAACCTTCCTCGAAAACAACGCTCGAGTACTGGCTCAGTACCCGACAAAGTTTAAAGCAGTAAGTATTATACGGTTACATATTAAAATACCTAAAATCGATATACCTATTGCCATAATACCTATGTACGAAATACCTATTTTTAAAATACCTATCACTTATTTAACCTACAGTTTAAATGACCGAAGATTGAAATACCTACGTTCAAAAAACCTATTGAACGAAATACCTACTGTTCAAAATCCCTACCGGATGAAATACCTAAGGGACGATTCGCCTAAGTTTGATATACCTACAGTCAAAATACCTACAGTCAAAATACCTACAGTCAAAATACCTACATTCAAAATACCTACAGTCAAAATACCTACAGTATGTTATGGCGACAGGTTTTAAAAATTTGGATTTTGAAAAGTAGTTTTATTCAACGTAAGAAACATCCAAAATCAAGAATGTCAGTAGAATAATAATTTTACTGGAAAATGTTCGGTTCTGGCGCTTCGCCGGCCGCTCCCGCGGCACGCTCGCTTCGCTCGCTCGGCTCGCGCGCTGTAGGGTTGCAGTTCTACCTAACCACTCCTCCTCGCTTCGCTCGTCGTCGTACCTACACCGACCTGGTTTAGAGTATATAATATGTAGAAGTCGAGAATAGAGGTGGAGATTGTCATAATATTATTTTTTACTTGTTTCTAAGGCAGGTCGGTGTAGGTACGACGACGAGCGAAGCGAGGAGGAGTGGTTAGGTAGAACTGCAACCCTACAGCGCGAGCCGAGCGAGCGAAGCGAGCGTGCCGCGGCAGCGGCCGGCGAAGCGCCAGAATTGAACTTTTTAGGGTTCCGTACCCGAAGGGTCAAAACGGAACCCTATTGGTGACGCCCAGACGTCCGTCCGTCCGTCCGTCCGTCCGTCGTCTGTCACACAGGTTTTACAGCCAAACGGTTGGAGCTACAAGCTTCAAATTTACACAGTATAAGCATCTTATTGGCCCGAAGCCATACAAATAGTCAAAACTTATTTTTAAATGTTTTTAAGGGGGGGGCTCCCATACAGCTAAAGTGAGGCGCGAAAAAAAAAATTATCCCACCCTATCGAGTGGGGTATCGTTGTTTAGAGCTCATTAAGTAGATACTTACTATAATTTTAATAAAAAAAATATTGGAAAACAAAGGTATGAGAAGCCACCAAAGTCAGCTTTTTTAACGAAATTTTGTACCGAAGAATTTTTTAATTTCCCAAACACCTATAAACTTAAAATTTGGTAATATTGTTTATTATTACGTACATTTTACCAACAAATACTAATATATTGATAAATTAAAAAAATTCTTTGAAATTTCCTTATTTCCTTAACTTTGCGGTCGGTTCGGAACACTAAATGTGCGAAGTCCGACTCGCACTTGGCTGTTTTTTTTAAATAATTTAACTGTACGTAATATTTCGACATTATAAATAATTACACATCACTTCAACGCGCACTGTCGTTGCGTCCGCAATTTGTGTACTGCCCGACTAAATAGATAACAGTATAAAAACAGAGAAGTACTTCTCTGTTTTTAGACTACTGTTATCTATTTAGTCCTCATTAGGGTCACCAATATTTTTAATCAAATGTGATAAATAAACATTAACAGTACCTAAACCCTTAGTTAAGCTTTGGTACTGTAGGTATTTCAACTGTAGGTATTTCAACCGTAGGTATTTCGACAGTAGGTATTTCGACAGTAGGTATTTCGACTGTAGGTATTTCGACATATAGGTATTTTAAAAATAAGTATTTCGTACATAGGTATACTGATAGTAGTGATTTCAAGTTTAGGTTAATCGTTCAATAGGTATTTCGTCCAATAGGTATTATGAAAATAGGTTAAATAACCAATAGGTATTTAAAAAAATAGGTGTTACGTACATAGGTATTTTGAAAATAGGTATATCAATTTTAGGTATTTTAATATGTAACCGTATTATACTTTAGGACTAGGTCAACTTGGATAAAGGTATCAATGGGTGAATTGTAACTTTTGAAGATTTAACACTAAGTAGGGTGATGGCACCAGTAATCGGCAGGCTCCAGTAATCGGCATTTTTTTTACAAGTTGGATTCAAATTTGGACTGCCAATAATTATTCCAATTAATCAACACTGGAACATATACAGTGTATATTCTACTCTCATCCAAGGCAATATCATAGACACAGGCGGTTTTGTTTAAAGATGATAACATGAAAATGATGAGAAAATCAGTACTTCTGAAGAAAATGAATAATCCTTAAGGAAATAGTTAAGAGAGTGACTGTACGTTTTTGTCGATTATTTAATAACTATGAAAGATGTTTGAGTTTTTGTTTACGTTATGTATAGCTATAAATATCCTTCAAATAATGTTGTATTAGAACAATTTAATGTTAGCTTATTCTTGTAAAAAAATATAGTGCCGAATACTGGTCCCGTGAAAGTACACTTTCTCCAGTAATCGGCAGATGTTGATAATAATGATTCTTAATATGCCATTAATAAATTATTCGTAGATACATAGATTTTGCCCGACGCAATGACTCAGAATATATGAATACGAGGACAGATAGTGAGAGAAATACATGATTTTCATTCTAACTGCAGTACTAATCTAATATAATCAATATTAAAAATCAACGTCCTAACAAAACTACTGAACGTAGAAGCTTGTTTTTATTTTACAGTAGTCTTTCTAGCCTATACTTACTGTTTATCTATCTTTCCAAGCTAGCTCTCTCGGAACATTTCAACTTCTTACTGTCACTTTTCATTTCCATACATTTTATAACCTAAAAGTTTCTTTTAGGTTATATAAAGAAACAGAACACCCTAAGCAACTTTCTACAGTTCGTTTCTTTATTTATTCGTTTCATTCAACGATAACTTCTTATCCTGTTTCGTAAAATACATCAAAACAAAAGTACCTATTCGAAATACTTGCACTATACTAGTGCCGAATACTGGGTGCCGAATACTGGAGACTGCCGATTACTGGGTGCCGGACACTGGAGACTGGCTGCCGATAACTGGAGATTGCCTATATTTTTGGTTATTAGAATGTTTTTATTTATCCGTGTCTCTTCAGTTAACAAAAAGCTAATATGTTGTTACTCAGAGATATATTTAACGTTTTTATTCAGTTATTTTTATCCTAAGTACAACCATATTATTTTTATCATTGATGAAAGTACACAACCTCCTTAAAATGCCGGTAACTGGTGCCATCACCCTAGTTAGTTAGCTTAGCGCATCATTTAAAACTAATTTAACCCTCTATTTTAAAAATAGAGGGCATTAACCCATAATCCTATTCCCCTATACGAGGTTCCAACTAAAGGGTTCCTCGGAAGGACCCAAGTTCAAAACCTGCTGAAGGCGGAAATTATTATTTATCATCATAATTTAGACTATGATTTTTGAAGTACTTGCCGAATTTTAGAATACTAGGTAACTATGTATGAAATTCCTTGATGAGTCTCGAGAATTTAGGTAGGTAAGGTATTAGACCAACACCGTCTTAATGATGATGAGTCTTCGCCTGCGCAAAACGCGGGCGCAGTGGATTACGCCCGCCGCCCGCTCCTCCCGCAGTCCCCCGAGTCGTCATACTCGTACCCCGGCATTTAGGCATTTCGCGCCCGCGCGGGTGAGGTCGCATTACTCTTAAAGTATCTATAAATCTTATACTATTTTTACAGATAAACGCTGAGAGGCCTGTTGTGGATGTTTTCCACGACGTCGAGGATCACCTGGACCGGATCGTTTCTCTGCAACGTGCTTGATTTAATTTACAGTTTTCAAGCATACTCCGTTATCTTTGTCACTCAAGGTTTTTAATATAAAGATGCCCTAAAAATAACTTATTAACGGAAAATAAACTCGTGCCGATCTGTTGAAATTTCTCTTCCATATCAAACTGGTAAAAAAGTTGGTATAATTATATCTTCTTTAAAAAAAAGTCCGTTGCTGGATGCGACATCATAGGTACCGACTCGACTTAACTAACCTCTTTAGATTTTTAAATTATGACAGAATTTCAAGAAGGGTTTCTGTTAACTTACAGTCAGTTGTCAAATTTTGAAAATGCTAAATTCATGTTGTAATGTAACGTAGTGGCACCAGTAATGGACCTGGCTCCAGTAATGGACGCAAAAATCTTTCACGGTCGAAATTAAGCAACGGAAAACTATTTTAGTCATGGAAACACTTTAAGCATAAAGAATAGGCTTCTATGTATCACATTGACAAATGACATACACCTCGGTCATTTTGTTTAAAAATGGCGCGGCGACAAAAAGTGTGCTCCGGCATTTTTCACGAATATCCTTAATTTCTTACAGAAATAATTAAGGAAGTAGGTTTACGTTTTTGATTGTAAACTTTATTTTCTCTAAACAATATTATTTTGATATGATTTCGTGAGAAGCGTTACATATTTAACAATACTTTTTTAAAGTGTTTATTGCATTAGAATCCAATTTGAATGATTTAGAGAGGATGTACATTACTGGTTCCTATTTTTTGTTAATCTCCAATTATGGACAGTTTCTCCATGATTGGTTTTTCATACTGAATTCTGGTTACCCAATTATGGACACCCAATGTTGGACGGATTTATTGGCGAGGTAAATTTTTCAAAAATGCCACCCAATTTTATTATAATAGTAGTTTATCTACACAAATATCATAATCCTCTAAAATGCGTTCAGAAACCGTAGGCAAATGACCTTCATTTTAACATCAATGTACTTATGAAAATTTTCTTACCTGTGGTGAAGGTTACCAGCAGTAATATAATATTCATTATAATTTCCTATTTAGTACTATAATGTTTTTTTTTTAATTTGGAACAGGAAAATTAAAATTCAGTCGATACGAAAGGTCAGCTCGATATAGGTTTTTTTTGGGATAAGGATTCAGGTAGAAGGATTTCAAATTTTGCATTTATTTTAAAAGGTTAAGAAAAAAAGTTTTTTTTTTCAAAAATCGCCATTATACTCGATTTAGACTAATTCGGGGATGAGGATTTCAAATGTTATATTAATTTTGAATTTACAGCGAAAAAAACATTTTTTTGCGAAAAATCGTCATTATACTCGTTTTCGACTAATTCGGGGATAAGGATTTCAAATTTTATATTAATTTTGAATTTTTAGAAAAAAAAATTTTTTTTTCGAAATATCGTCATTATATCTACTTGATTTCGACTATTTCGGGGATAAGGATTTCAAATCTTATATCTTTAAACGAGCAATTCTTGTATATTTATTTATTTATATATTTATTTCAAGGATCTCGGAAACGGCTCTAACGATTTCGATTAAATTTGGTATGTGGGGGTTTTCGGGGACGAGCAATCGATCTAGCTAGGTCTCATGCCCGGGAAAACGCCGAGCAAAGCTCGGCCGCCCAGATATTGTTATATAATACCGGCTACTATAAATATGTAACTGGTAGCAATGCAGGACATTTGCCTTCGGCTTCTGAACCCATCTTAGAGTACTTATAATATGTGTGTAGATAAAGTAATGTATGTAACTGTACATAATTAGGCATTCAAACACTCGTGTGACCTTATTATGAATAGCATAAACTACTATTATGCAACTGGTACATCATGAGGGGCATTAAAACACGAGTGTATATATATCAGAGTGTATAGATATCAAATTTGAACTCCTTATCCCTGAATTAGACGAAATCGAGTAAATTGACGAATTTTGGAAAAAAAAAATTTTACTTATATAATGACGATTTTTCGCAAAAAAAAATCTTAAAATTCAAATATTATGTAAAATTTGAAATCCTTAACCCCGAATTAGTCGAAATGAAGTATAATGTCGATTTTTCGAACAAATTTTTTTTTTTTACTTAAAATTCAAAATAAATGTAAAATTTGAAATTCTTATCCCCGAATTAGTCGGAATCGAGTATAATGACGATATTTCTAAAAAAATATTTTTTTTAACTTGAAATTCAAAATTAATATAAAATTTGAAATCCTCATCCCCAAATTAGTCGAAATCGAGTATAATGACGATTTTTCGTAAACAAATTTTTACTTACAATTCTAAAAAAATGTAAAATTTGAATTCCTTATCCATGAATCCTTATCCCGAAAATAAAATAGTAGATTGTTTGACAAGGGTCTAAAGTAAGCCATATTACCAAGAGATGGTTATTTTCCCGAACGTAGTGAGGGGAAATTGTTCGAGTGGCAATATGGCTTTTAGGCCCGAGTTATACACTCTACTTTTCACTTCGATTGCGAGAAAACACATAAACACAAATTATCCACATTAAATGAATAATTTAACTCTTGGCGGGCGTATGTCTAATTTGACAGCTTGTTTTTTTTTCTAAGGCCAGCACCATGCCTCGCTATGCGTGTTCGCTTTGCGTATTCGCCTCCCTTTCTTTTGGTATATTAAAGAAAGAGATGCAACATGCGCTTTTTTTCTTTTAAGAGGAGTAATTGCTTTGTCCATAGACACCGCTTAATCTTTAGAGAACTGAAAAACGTCTTTCCTGATTGGTCGATTTTAGTACAGCTGTGTTCTGGTTGGTTGACATTTTTACCAAATAATTTTTAACCTGTCAAATTTCTGTTCTGTGATTGGTGGATTTAATAGGTGAAGTATTTTGATTGGTCAAATTAAAATGTTTTGTAAATCATAAATATGTATACATATTTTCCCTAGGGCTTAAATGTACTACTTTAGCCCCGCTTCACAAGTCTAATATGACACACTTTTCGAGCATGAGAAGTGAAAAATACATTATTGCCGTGGCCGGGGAAAAAGCAATTGCAGGCTGAGTATTTGTTTAAACGGACGAGCTTGCGAGTAATTAAAATACGAACCCTGCAATTGCCATTCCGGCCGAGGCTAATATAGTACTTTTCTCAAAAATGGAGGAAATACGACAAAATTTGGATAAATATTTGATAAACATAACCTTAAAACGTCAAAAACATCATGCTCAACAAAAAATAAACAGCGGGATGATTTTTTTTTTTAACAGAATCGCAAGTGTATTGTTTTACCGAAAAACGCAAATTATTCAAGACTTAAAACGACGTCGCGTTTCCAACAGAAAAATACGAGCTGAATTGGCTGAATACGACCTGTGCCTCCTTTTATATGACAGTTTCTACTTTTTTTAAAAGTTTGGAATTGAACAAATAAAGAAATTTATATGTGAAATTGCAGACGGCCTACAATGTTTTTAGAACATAAGGTGTCCAAGATTGGGTGTCCATAATTGGATTTTGTCTGTCCATCATAGGATTTTCGAAGATTTTCGACTTTTTCAGATTTGGAGCAATTTTCTCGGAACTTACAAGTTTATCCAAAACTTTTGTATGTTTGTTATAATGAGTGATTATTAAGCTACATTTTCTTTGAAATAACTAACATCAAACTTATAAAATAAGAGAGTTATAGCCAAAAGATGTCGACGGAGTTCTTAAGCCGTCCATAATTGGTGCCATTACGTTACCTCACTTATTGTTGATAAACGATGCTTTTAACAAAAAATACTAGGTAATTACAAAATAACTTGAGCCAAACCAATATTCAAACCAAAAATGAACGACAAAGACCAATGCTGGCCGTGCGACAAAGATGTGATTGAAAAGCTTCCTCCATGCCCCTTGCAGTGCAGAACAGAGAAATGCAAAGCATTCAAGAAGCTATCTTTCGAGGGCAAACCGATAGTTTGGGTGGTAGGCCCCCCATGCTCGGGAAAAACTACGCAATGTGGTAAAATCGCGGGCAAATATGGGCTGAGAGGTTTGGTGATCGAAGATTTGATTCGAGAGGAGGTGAAGTCGGGCTCGGTGCGAGGGAAGTGCTTGTCTAAGATTATGGAGCGAAGTGAGTGATTCAAACAGATATACATCCAGTAATCTATATCAATATATGAAGCGCAACTACTATGCTTTGGACAAAACACTAATTATTAGTGCGTGTCATCCACGATGACGCGCCCCTCCACAGCGAAACACATACTAATCTATGCGCAAATTATACGGAATGGCGGTGCGCCTTCGTGCATTACACGAAGAACATTAACTAATGAGCTTACTTATGAGCTCAGAGAGAGCTATGTACATCAGTAAAATAAGTTGAGGGCGTCTATAGGCTGCGGTGTCCACTTACCATCAAGTCGACCGTATTCTTGTTTACCACCGTCATCGTAGACAAATAAATCCTTTCCAGATGAGACTGCACCTTCTGATGTAATCGTGGACCTACTAAAGGCAGCCATCTACAACAACGTGGAATCGGCAAAGGGGTTCATTGTTGACGGCTTCCCAAAGGAGAAAAGTCAGGGCGTTATGTTTGAGAAGAGAATTGTACCTAGCACGGTAGGTGAATTTTCTAATTAAAATTAACAATCTGTGAAAAAATATTACCATCTTGTTAATGGTCTAGACAATAAATCCTGGGAGAGACGCTTTTAACGCTAAATAAATGAACTTTGTTCTATTATACAAGTAGACCGCAATGGCACTTTTACAAGTCAGCATCTACTAGTGTTTCTGAAAAAGAAGACCACTGCTCATAAGAAATATTGTTATTGCAATGTTATGATAATACTGTCACTGCCGTCCGTGACAAATGGCGTCCAATGGATTATACATGATGAAACCTAATCGAATTCCTCATCTAGGTTATCTTCTACCTCGAAGCGTCATCGGACACTCTGACGAAACGGTTCATATTTAAAAAACCCACGAGCAACGAGCAGGCGGTCAGGCAGAAGATGAAGATCATACTCGAGAACGACGAAATCATGATTGCTGCGTTCGTCGACAAAGTGTATAGAGTAAGTCCAGACTCCAGTCCAGAGGTATTACTCCGAAATTTGAAATTCGAACTCCGTGTCGTGCTGTCCCTTTCACTCATATAGTGTATAACACGAGAGTGAGAGGGATGACATGATACGAAGCTCGGATTTCAGAGTAGACCCTATTCCTATAGTCATCCTTAGCGCCGAATTTCCCTCTATTCCTATAAGGCCGGGCCTAGGGCCCAGCGGTGGATTTCCCTGGCTCCGACCTAGGGCCCCAGTCAGCCTCAGTGCAGTGGCGGATTTTTTCAAATTAGAAGGGTTTCAAAGTGTGGAGAGAGCTCCAGATGCCACAGTGCCTAGCGACCCCGGGTTTCTTAAGTCCGAGCCTGGTCATCCTCCTAGCGTATTCCCAATAGGGACAATAGTGCCATTTGTTTGTGGGTTCGTTTCAACGCCGAATCCCAAGGTTGTTTGAACTTGCGAAAGCGACTGACATCTGACTTTCCAATCGAGAGGGATAATTAAAACTTTGTTAGGATTAGATCGGTTCCTCACGATGTTTTCTCCGCGCACCGCAGTGGGGAATATGGGTACCTACACGCAGCTGACCAATGTGAGACGTGTTTAGCATGTGCGTGCATTAGTTGTGTGATGCTATACAGCACGTCCACGGAAGATTTCGTAATTTCTGTTGCGGTACATATTCATGAAATTAAATGTACTTTTATGTACTCTTAATAAAAAAAAATGTACTCGTGCGGTTTCGGCGTCGCGACATAGAGCTCGTGGTCGTGCTAGGTAGGACTTTGTGGCACGACCACGGAGAAAATTTGATATTTATTTATTATACGATTTTAAATTTGATATACGAGAAAATGTACTTTTTTGTACTTCTATTGAAATCAGTGCACTCTTACGGTAATCCATAATGTACTCTATATCTTGCTATTATTTTTGATCAGGCGCTTAAAATTATGAAAGAAGTTAATTTAGTAATAGAAGTGTAAGATTCAGCTAACTTATTCAATGATAGAAACAGTAATACAATTTTATTTTTGACCGCCTGTTTGCTGCCAGTGGCGGTCGTAGGCCGCGTAGGTTTTTCTTGCTTAGGCCAGCTTAGGTACATGCCTTGGAGGCCCTCCGGCCCTGCCAACCACAATGAACGATCCGGCGGGCTAGTCTTATTTTTAAAGAAAAAACAGACCGCATGAATCAGCCCCTAAATACCTACTCGTACCTAATTCTTTTAGCGCCTGATCAAAAATGAATGCAAAGTGTGGAGGGAATGTATTTTTCGCGTTCATAGGCGCTCGCGTAGGGGCGACAATTTAGTAATTCAACTGCCTATCGCTATCTCGTTCAACCGTAAATACGGCAGTACAATTATTTTTGGGTCTCCGTATTGCTGAAAACGTAGTATCTGTGTAAAAATTGTTACATATTACGATGCTCTCCAGGAAACCCGAATTGATATAATTGTACTCTCGAAACCATTTAGGTATATATGTTTTTAAGTTAGTACTAATTCAGTACATTTTTAGTACATTCATTACATATTTGTGAATCACGAAACAGAAAGTGCGGTTGCATGATACTCTGGCACGACCACGCCATATTATATGACGGCACTGTGGTTCTTTTAATGGTCAAAATTGTATAAATAAATGTACTCAAATTGTAATCTACTGCACTGTACTAGCGAGCTAAGGCACATACAATTTTAGCATACCTGGAGCGCAACGCCGCGCCCTCCTGTTGTATGTGGGTAAAACTGAGGAGACCGCCAAAAAATAAGACTAGCCCGCCGGATCGTTCATTGTGGTTGGCAGGGCCGGAGGGCCTCCAAGGCATGTACCTAAGCTGGCCTAAGCAAGAAAAACCTACGCGGCCTACGACCGCCACTGGCAGCAAACAGGCGGTCAAAAATAAAATTGTATTACTGTTTCTATCATTGAATAAATTAGCTGAATCTTACACTTCTATTACTAAATTAACTTCTTTCATAATTTTAAGCGCCTGATCAAAAATAATAGCAAGATATAGAGTACATTATGGATTACCGTAAGAGTACACTGATTTCAATAGAAGTACAAAAAAGTACATTTTCTCGTGAATGCCTACCATAGAAGAAATATCAAATTTTCTCCGTGGTCGTGCCACAAAGTACCTACCTAGCACGACCACGAGCTCTGTCGCGACGCCGAAACCGCACGAGTACATTTTTTTTTATTAAGAGTACATAAAAGTACATTTAATTTCATGAATATGTACTGCAACAGAAATTACGAAATCTTCCGTGGACGTGCTGTATAGCATCACACCATTAGTTGCTGTGGAAATGTTGACAGTGTTGACACACGTAGCTAGGCGAATGGATCCACGTGGGTGCCGTGTTCCGGCTTTAGCCCCGGTTGCTCGGTATCGCATCTATTACTACTTGTAAATACTAGTAGTACGGCTTGTTAGCTCGAAGTACGGTCACATCTGGAAGAAAGCACGAAACTTGGCATGCATGTAGCTTAAATTTTTGTGTTTCAAAAATTTTAGGGAAACACGCTGACAGACCTTTTTTTAACCCCCCTGCCCCCCACTTTTGTGTGCCGAATTACAGTTTTATTTTATTTTATTGAAAACGGCTGAAGCTAGGAGAAAACCGTCAATGGAAAAAATGTTCCTTATAAAATTATCTACAAGTCATTTTTTGGATATATTTTGATTGGACCAATAGTTTTCAAAATATACGAGCATTCATTAGGGTAAGTACAGCAGAAAAGGTGCTAGAGGGCAGATTACTAACATTTTTGTGCGCGTCGGGTTACAAGCAAGAAATTTGTACCATAGATAAAGTGTTCCGCAATGATTATTTTCAGATGTGGAGATTAGTTAGATTCGTCCCCTGTGCGCGGGGAGAACGGGGTGAATTGGACCAAGCACACCTTTTTTTCGTCTCTTTCTCACTGATCAGTTAAGGTTACTATGGCTTACGGGGTATCGTTTTCGTGTAAAACAGACATCAGGAATTCATTTTTAGGGTTCGTTACCCGAAAGCTCCAAGCGGAACCCTATTGTTGTGAGTCATGCGTCCGTCCGTCGTCTGTTTCACAGGTTTCACAGCCAAACGGTTGGAGCTACAGGCTTCAAATTTTCACAGTATAAGCATCTTGTCGACCCAAAACCACACCAATAGTCGAAAAATATTTTTAATAATATTTAATGGGGGCTCCCATAGAGCTGAAGGGGGGCGCAAATTTTTTTTTTTTACCCACCCCATCGAGTGGGGTATTGTTGTTTAGAGCTCATTGCGTAGATAAATACTGTATTTTTTATTTAAAAAAAATTTGAAAACAAAGGCGTGAGAAGTCACTAAAGTCCGCTTTTTTACAAAATTGGTTCTAAGATTTTTTAAACTTCCCATTGACCTGTAAACTTGAAATTTGGTAGTAATCTTTATTATTGCATATATTTTACCAACAAATACAAAAAAAATACTAAAACTATTTTTTGTGATTTTTTTATATTTTTTCTAACAAAAAAAATATTTTTATTTTATTAGTATTTGTTAGTAAAATGTTCGCAACAATAAACATCATAACCAAATTTTAAGTTCGTAAGTCAATGGGAAGTTTTAAAAATCTTAGGGACAAATTTTGTAAGATAGCGGACTTTAGTGACTTCTCACGCCTTTGTTTTCAAATCTTTTTTTAAATAAAAAATACAGTATTTATCTACGCAATGAGCTCTAAACAACGATACCCCACTCGATGGGGTAGGTAAAAAAAAAATTTTTGCGCCCCCCTTCAGCTCTATGGAAGCCCCCATTAAATATTATTAAAAATATTTTTTGACAATTGGTGTGGTTTTACGTCCACAAGATGCTTATACTGTGAAAATTTGAAGCCTGTAGCTCCAACCGTTTGGCTGTGAAACCTGTAAAACAGACAACGGACGGATGTATGACTCACAACAATAGGGTTCCGCTTGGAGCTTTCGGGTAACAAACCCTAAAACTGAATTCCTGATGTCTGTTTTACACGAAAACGATACCCCGCAAGCTATAGTAGCCTTAACTGATCAGTGAGAAAGAAACGAAAAAAAGGTGTGCTTGGTCCAATTCACCCCGTTCTCCCCGCGCACAGGGGACGAATCTAACTAATCTCCACATCTGAAAATAATCACTGCGGAACATTTTATCTATGGTACAAATTTCTTGCTTGTAACCCGATGCGCACAAAAATGTTAGTAATCTGCCCTCTAGCACCTTTTCTGCTGTACTGACCCTAATTCATGCTCGTATATTTTGAAAACTATATGTCCAATCAAAATATATCCAAAGAATGACTTGTAGATAATTTTATAAGGAACATTTTTTCGATTGACGGTTTTCCCCTAGCTTCAGCCGTTTTCAATAAAATAAAAAAAAACTGTAATTCGGCACACAAAAGTGGGGGGGAGGGGGGAAAAAAAGGTCTGTCAGCGTGTTTCCCTAAAATTTTTGAAACACAAAAATTTAAGCTACATGCATGCCAAGTTTCGTGCTTTCTTCCAGATGTGACCGTACTTCTTCATAGATTCGAGCTAACAAGTCGTACTATAGGTCCCTTATTCATAAAACTTAGCAAACCTCGGCTGTTTTGTCCCTTTCACACAAACATCAATGTCAAAGTGATAGATATGGACAAACGAATATTAGCTTCTATTTAGCTAACAGACGTTTATAAATAAGAGGGTATATTAATGGTGTGAGAAGATTAATTAATCTTTGAATCAAAAGGTACAATAAAATGGTTATGAATTTTCTAAACTCCATGAAGTCATGATTTCGCTTTGTCACACAGATAAACGCCGACGCCGATGCAGAGACGATGTTTAGAGATGTGTCAGAGGTCCTAGACTCTTTCGTCAAGAATGACTAACTTAACCACCAAACTATCGTACTTACTTCAATAAATATACCTACTGTTAAATTATTTTTTAAGCGACATACTTTTTTGTGGTAGCATAGTTATTTTTACCCTTTGAACACTAAGAACGCGTAAAGGTGTCGCGTGTTGACGACTGACTTGCCTACATCGCCAATAACGGCTAACTGATAAGAAGAAGATACAATGTCAAAAGTCA
This sequence comes from Cenopis cana, assembly GCA_951800055.1. NCBI lineage: Eukaryota > Metazoa > Arthropoda > Insecta > Lepidoptera > Tortricidae > Cenopis > Cenopis cana. The sequence goes on along the minus strand of OX637477.1, from coordinate 2,803,548 downwards.
CCTTCGTGCTCATCACAAGGTTCATGTTCAATTATCTTATGTAGTTGGCGTGTAGGTGCTGCTGCCATGACTAATGCATGGCGTTCAAGAACAATCATATCTATCTCAGAGAAATATAGCATTATTTACACACGAGACGAGATTTACGAACTACAGCAATTCAACTCTTTAACCCTTTGACCGCCAAGAACCTATAAAGTGGTTGTGTGTCGTGCCCACCACGCCAACAACCACTTAAAAGGTTGAAGTGAGGTTGTACTTTGATCATGAATAAAATCATTTTACTTGTTTTTATTGGTAATGTATAAACATTACACCAAACCAAACCAACCAACAAACCAACCAACAAATAAATGACTTATTACTGATTACCAATTCAATAGTGCTTGGCGTGGTGGGCACGAGGACACTACCGCTTTGGCGGTCAAAGGGTTAAACTTCGTGACATCCAGTGTTAGTGTAACTTGCATGCGATTCTCGTAGGTGTGTATGAGGGCCTTATAATGCAATAAAACAATCTTTGTTTGTGACCTGCAACCTGCAATGTAATGTAATTCGCATGCGAGTCTCGTATCTACGTGTGTATAATATAAGGGCCTTTAGGTAATAACACAATTTTTGAAAAAACTCGTATAATAAATTAAATCATTTAAAAATAACCACGCAGGCACGCTTTCCTTTAACTGGCGTCGACCTTTCCGGCCCGCTGCGGTGGCTCGTGCTCGTGTTTTTGCTCGGGCTCGTATTCGGGCTCGGGCTGTTGCTCCTGTTGGTCGTGCGAGGATTGCGCGTCCTCTCGTGTCTCCAGCATGTCCGAGAGGATCTCTTCTAGCGTGGATGCCAGCGCTTTTGGGTTACTGTTGCTGTCCATCTAGAACAGAGATAAATTGAAAAAAAAAAGGGTCACTCACATCTATAACGTCGAATATCGCTCGACATGATTCGGATCAATACGTGGTCCTTAATCATGAGGTCTAGCCATGAGGACTTGCGTCTAACACTGCGCGCGAGCGCGCGGCCTGCTCGGTTACTCGGTGTTGGCGATGGCGTTGGCGATGGCGTTGGCTAGGGAGGCGAGAATCTACCACATTTTCGTCACTATTATTCAATGTCGGGTAACGGGTATTGTGTGTAATACTCACAAGTCTCACAACGTCACATGCTAAGTGACCCGTTTATTATATTTCAATATGTCTGGAGACAAGACTGACGGGAGATTTCTTTTTAAACCGGATAAAATCATCACCAGCCCTTCCTTGATAGATAGATACCTAACCCTCTCCAAGTACAGTCAGCGTCATATAGTACGTAGCAGCCAAAGTGTCCAAATACTTCGGCACACCATACAAAATATATGGTGTACCGAACTAACCGAACTATTTGGCCACTTTGGCTGCTACATTACTATATGACGCTGACTGTACCTACACGCCGCAGCAAGATCTGCGGCTAATCACTTATACTCGCTTGTTCCCTTGTACATACATAACGTAGTTACCAGCAACAAAAATACTATTTTTATTTTTTACTGACCACCCTTGAAACGTGAAATAGGTCAAATAGGTAGGGGAGAGGGGGGCTTGTTTTAACGGGGGTAGGTATTAACAAGCCTCTAGCGACTAAACTATACACGGCAGAGTACTAATTTCAAGGTTATAACTTTGGGCGAGGGTAACGAACGAGTCCCGACCAGTTAGTCTCCCGCCGGCCGTCGCGTTGCGAAGTTGTGGCACGTGCGTGAAAAAAACACAGGTAACGGACTTTTTTACGTCGTGATTTTTTTGATTTGTGCCTTAATTATTAAGTTCAATGATTACGGATTAGTGTGTGTTGAATACTTATTTAATGGGCTATTACGTGTGCTAGTGTTTTTGTTAAATTTAAGCATAGTTATTTTTTAATATTTTTTTATGTTTGGAAATCATCTATGAGGCTAGTTTTAACAAAATTAAGGGGCAAGTTTTAACCCGTTAAAAAATCTAAAAAAATGTTTTTTCTGTACTTCACACGTTGTTACCGAAATGGTTTTCGAATTAAGACTTTTGGAAATTATGAAATATTGTCAATTGTGATATTAAAATACAACACCTGTCTACCTAAGATTGATTAGTACTTATCTGATATAAGATCTCTATTTTTTTACTTTATTGCATTAAAACATGTTAATTATATATAATATTAATTAATTATATATTACAAAAAATAATATCGTTTTATTTTTGACAAACGTCATTACTTTAAACGTCATTATCTTATGTTAATTCTTACCCCTTCATTGTTAATATTTGCCCCAAAAACGGGGTAAATATTAACCGCTGACTTTTTTTAAAAAATGGGTTCTACATGTGAAACCAGGCAATCTGTGTGGTATTTTCCATATAGATATAAAAGATGAATAAATTTCCGACACGTAAGTAAAAAAACATTAACGTTAAGTTTAAAATTTTAAGAGCTATGAGCAAAAGTATGAATTTTGTTAGGACAAGCCCCCCTCTCCCCTACAATCTGTTTCTTCCATGAGTCGAAGAAGCCTCGCTACGCGGGGCTCTTATTACCTACTGGGCGGTTTGCCCTTCGGGCATCTAAAGCTAATACCTAACGAAGGTTCGTTAGGTATTAGCTTTAGATGAGGTCATCTACGTATGTTTCGACTCGAGTGCTGGTTATGTAACTTGGTACGTAAAAAGCCTCATGCCAGCCACCCAGCGTATCATCACTCCACTTAGGCTATACCGCGTTTTCCGATACTCTTTTACTCGACACAAGACTCGGACTTCTTCTTCGTCATTATTTACTACCCGAAGATCAACCTTTGGGATCTTCGGGTAGTAAATAATGACGAAGAAGAAGTCCGAGTCTGCACATGATTAGATAGATTTAGAATTTTAGACAAGAACAACTCCAAGTTTAGAAGATCTGACGGTAGTCGCATTCGCAAAAAATTCCATTGCTTAGGATTAAGCTGCAATCCCAGGCTCCGAATTCATTGTTGAAGGTGATACAAGGAAAAGGCAATTTCCTAACTCCCTTTAGCTATAGGCGTAACTGAGCCCGCGCCTGTGATGGGAGAGGGGCAAAAGGGGAGACGACAAAGGGTAGCGGACGGGTAGCGGGCGGTGGGGCCCTTCCGCGCCGTCTCAGTTAAGCAGTCTTCCTTCAATAAGTAGATGGGTCATAAACAGATTTAGGTTTGCGTCTTTCCTGTGGACATATCAAAAGTTAAGGGCAACAAAGCTTAATTTTGAATTGTTCCAGTAACCTGCAAGCCGTCCGCTACCGGTGACTGGGACCCCCGACCAGATAACAAAAGAATGTTTTGTTTTGTTTTTTCGCTGGGAGAGGACGGGTTCAAAACGTCTGCGTCTCAACAAATCCATGTATGTCAAAAGCATAACTTTTTTCATGACCCAGGTACTAATCCTAACAATTAAGAAGTTCCTGGTAGAATCCTACCGTGAGGATGTGGCCTCCGAGCCGTTTGTGCACACTCTTGACTTTCTGCGCCGCTTCTCTGACGATCTGCCTCGCCGAGTTGATGTCCGACTCTGGTCTGCCCAGCTCTGACAGTTTCGCCTGGAGTCTGGTCGCTGCTACCTGTCAATTGAAATATAATCATACTTTCAGTAAACTCCTGATTTTGTCAAAACGGATTACTTTATAGTAAGTCTGCGATTCGATTTGAAGTACGGTTGAGTATGTTAAATAAGACATTTTTGTACATTATTTCAATGGAATAAGTTTAAAAAATGTATACTAGGTACACTACTTTTTTCCCGTGACTTCGTCCGCGTGGAACTCGTTTATCGTGATAGAATTTAATTGCTATTTTTTATATCAGGCGCTTACCTAGTTATCGCTCTTCCATACAAACTTACACTCCCTTAAGAGATGATTTCCGGGATAAAAAGTATCCTAAGTATGTCCTTCCCCGGGACTCAAACTATCTCGATGCCAAATTTCATCTAAATCGGTTCAGCGACTTCAGCGGTTTAAGCGTGAAGAGGTAACAGACAGACAGACAAAACTTACAACTATTAAAACATTATACATACTATAACAACATATGATAATAATGTATGTAATCATATAGGTAGTTATGTATTATGTATGGAGAGGGTGACATCCATAGCTGTAAAGTCATAAAGATGGACCATATGAACCACACGCTTATTACCATTACCGCGAACTAAGTAACCTAGGTACCTCATTATCGACTTCCAACGCGACGATCTTCTCCGGCCACTTGACCTGTCGGTGGAACATGCTGGACATCCGAGAGCTCCTCGGGAAGCCCACAAGGATGAAGCCCTTGGCATCCTGCTGCGTCAGCATCTCCTCTTTGATCAGATCCACGGTTAGTTGCTGTGAAACACGGAGACGTTTAATTTACTTCAGGTGAAAATTTATGAGAAATGTTAGATGGTACATAACTACGTCTTGAGTGCTGTTGTGATATAGAGCTCAATCGAGCCTTAAGAGTCGAGCCTTTCGAAGATTAAGCGTTAGCGATTAGTCCTGAAGGATCCAGTATTTTAGGCTCCGCCAAGCCTAACTCACAACACTCTTTGAATCATTGACCGCGCACGTGGCTCATTTGGAGTTGCGAGTTCAGCTGTATGTTCAGCCGGCCGGTCAGCTATGAATCATCCTCTAGACGTGTCCAAGGTCCTCAGCCTCAGCACGAACCAGGGTCCAAGCCTAACCATGGTGTACCCGATTATGTTGGAGATGGTCTGTGCTTATCTGGACACGACCCCTGGTTTATACCCCCATCTCACTCCATCCTAAAGCTATGAACCTCTCATGCAGCCCGCCTCATATTGAGGGCCAATTTTTTTGGCGTTGTATTTTTTTTTCTTTTAGAATTGCATGAAAATTGGTAGGTTGGAATGGATCCATTCCAACCTACCAATAGCTCCTGATTCTGAACAATGTGTGCACGATTTCCTACAGTCCCACAATTTTTTCCATTGGAGTGACAAAACGTATGGGATTTTCGTAACTCAGCGGATAAAATGTATGGGGAAAATAGTAGTTTATGCAACTGGTACATAATGAGGGGCATTAAAACACGAGTGTGTTTTACGACAGGTCACACGAGTGTTTTAATGCCTAATTATGTACAGTTGCATACATTACTTTATCTACACACATATTATAACTACTCTAAGATGGGTTCAGAAACCGTTGTAAATAAATACAATAATTGTGTTAATACAACCTTTTTTGCACGGTTGCGGAAATATCGAAATCAGAACTGGCAACCGATACCTGAATGTTATTTTAAAAAGTAAAGAGTCCCTATTCTGATGTGATCATGTCGTTCTAGCTCAAATTTCGTGCGATATATACTAAAAAAACATCGAGCTGACATTTCGCATCGACTGAGTTTGAATTTTCAGTGATACTAGAATAGGGACATGTCAACTTTGACAGTTTTGTTTGACGTTTTTATATTTTAACATCATATATGAGATTAAAATTAAAAATTATATTACTGCTGTAGCCTTAGCCACAGATAAGAAAATTGCCATAAATTCATTGAATGTTGAAATGAGAGTCATTTTCTACGGTTTCCGAACGCATATTAGAGGATTTATGATATGTGTGTAGATAAAAAAAATTTTCGGCGCCATATTGTCATTTTTTTACTTGTACTTACAGAATCAGGAGCTCTTCCAACCTACCAATTTTCATGCAATTCTAACGGAAAAAAAACTACAAGGCCAAAAAAATGGCCCATGACCGTCTGCTGGATGCTACTATAAAAATATCTGAAAATACCTCTGGCACGTCATCCTGTGTGTTCAGCCGGTCAGCTATCAGTCGTCCTCTAAACGTGTCCTTCTCAGCCTCAGCCCGCACCAGGTCGCCAGGCCTGATCATGGTATACCCGGTGATGTTGGAGATGGTCTGCGCCACCGTCTGATTACCAGCCCCGGGAACGCCGTTCACGAAGATTACGGGGAGGTTTCTGATTGGTGTCATGTCGTATGATTCGCCTTCCTCCTGCAAGACATTCCTCATAGCTTTAAAGAGGTAGGGCACAGCGACGCGTCTCCTTGCTCAATACAAAAAAATTTAACAAAATATTGAATATATTTTCAGGTTTTCCTTGTTCCTAATTTTATTCATGCCAAGTGCTTTCCACGCGCACCGAACTTAAGAAGGAGCGATCGAAATAAAGAAACAAAAAAAAATCCCTGCCTAGATGTCTTGTGTTAAAAGAACTGAATAGAATCCCTGCCTAGAGATGCCTACTTAGTATATTGGTCAATTTTATGTCGGTCAATACAGCATTCGTCCCTGTCGTACTTAACCTCTTGGCCGCCACAATAAATTACGTAAGTCATGCCTCAAACACCAAAGTCTTTGTAGCAAAAGACGAAAAATTAACCGACAAATACCTAATAACTTCGACAAAAGAGGTATTACCTATTTTCGAGGACTTTCGGTAGGTACATGCATTACCTAAGCAGGTACCTACGTTAATGGCTGTATGTACCTATCGACTAAAATCCTCTAGCATTCAACTGGTGAAATCATACCTTCATAACATTGGTACCATCAAAACAGCTGGTCGTGCCAAATGTCAATATCACAAGATTTACATCATTATAACATTAAAAAACATACCTCATTCACCGTCTTTGAGTTAAGACAGCCCATTACAGCTAAATTAGTAACAATTACAATTGTAAATTAATAATAAGTAATATTAATATCCAATAAAGTTTGTGAAGTATAATGACATTTCCAATACCTTTGACACGATTTTGAAATGGGTAACGTCTAGATTTGTGACGGTTTTCGAATTACGTTGATACTGGCAACTAAGGCATTATCTTCATGATGAAACCTCTTTTATCTACAGTAAATCCTCTTTAATAAGTTCAAAAACCGTAGATAAGACCCCGCTTTATTGACCGAGTGAAATGAGGTCTCTGTTTTAGCTTCGACAAAAATGCTTTCGTGTCCGGCCGGATTTTTGTATGTCCTCCTCTACAGGTCGCATTTATCAACCGATTTTCGTGAAATTTTGTGAGCAGGTTCGGTAACTATGTATAATTTTTTTGTCGAGTCACTTTTTGGAAATTCAAAAAAACAAACATTGTATCAATGATTTCGTGTTTTTCTGCGGCCGTTTTTTCCTCTACAGGGGGCAGATTTTTGAGTTTCGAACGCTCGACTTTTCACTCGACATCTGTCAAAACGTCATAGTTTTTTGACAGATCTCGAGTGAAAATTCGAGCGTTCGACACTCAAAAATCGGCCCCCTGGTCGCATTTCTCAACCGATTCTCGTGAAATTTTGTGAGCACGTTCCATGACTACATATAATTTATTTGTAGAGTAATTTTTTGTAAATTTTGAAAAAAATTTTTTTTCGTAGTTGGCTGTTCACAGGTCGCATTTATCAACCGATTTTCGTGAAATTTTGCGAGCAGGTTTGATAACTATACAGATTTTTTTTGTCGAATCACTTTTTTGAAATTCGAAGAAACAAACTTTGTATCAATGATTTCGTATTTTTCTGCGACCGTTTTTTCCTCTACAGGTCGCATTTCTCAACCGATTCTCGTGAAGTTTTGTGAGCAGGTTTTATGATTACATAGAATTTTTTAGGCAAGTAATTTTTTGTATTTTTTTTATTTTATTTTATTTTATTCACTGGCTTGTTCTCCTCTACAGGTCGCATTTATCAACCGATTTTCGTGAAATTTTGTGAGCAGGTGCGGTAATTCTATAGATTTTTTTTATCGAGTCACTTTTTCAAAATTAAAAAAACATGTTTTTTATCAATTATTTTGTGTTTCTGCGGCCGAATTTCGATTTGTTCACCTCTAAGGGTCGCATTTCACAACGGATTCTCGTGAAGTATTGTGAGCACGTTCTTTGATAATTACATAGAATATTTTTGTCGAGTAATCTAAAAAAAAAAATCTATGGTTTGTCCTCCTTTACAGGTTCGATATCTAACATAGTTTTGGAAATAAAAAAAACACTCACGAGGTCTACAGCTCACAGAGCTACTAGTACTATAATGTGCAGCGGTTGTGCGCAACCCCTATAAGAACACCAAATATAATACTCTTATGAGATCACGTACAACCTTAAGGACACAGCTGCGGGCTGGCAGCGGCGCGCGGGCCGGCCTGTCGAGGCAAACATGGCGCACGCCGGCGAGACGTGCCTACACGAAACACATGAAAGAGGATTTAATATATGGATGTAGATAAAGTAGTGTATGCAACTGTACATAATTAGGCATTAAAACACCCGTGTGACCTTATTATGAAACTCGCCTTCGGCTCGTTGTTGCACACTCGTGTTTTAATGCCCCTCATTATGTACCAGTTTCATAATAGTACATTACTTAACAAGGGCGGTAAAATAATGTCTCAGATCGCAGGTATTTGACGCCCGAGCCGAAGGCAAGGGCGATAAATATGCGATCTGAGGCTTTCTTTATTACCGTCCGTGTTAAGTACAAAATTTTATGTCACCCCCTGGCCAGGAAGTGGGATTTCCCGCGCGCGGAGCGTGCGGTAATTGGCGCTTTATGGCCAGTTGTGACATAAACTACTATTATGGCGTTGGTTTATTTAAAACCAAATTAAAACCTATCTTATCAATATTAAAACCGAATACCGCCTGATGGTAAGCGGTCACCGCAGCCTATGGACGCTTGCAACCCCAAGGGAGTCACACGCGCGTTGCCGACCCTTTTAAAAATTTATACACTCCTTTCTTGAAGACCCCCATATTGTGGTCCCTCGGGAAAACCTCTGCAGGGAGCTCATTCCACAACCGGAGCGTGCGAGGGAGGAAATTCCTCTTAAACCGTACCGTACGCGACCATTTAGGTTCTAAGGTGTGAGGATGAATGCCCTGCCGACGGCGAGCGGTGCGATGGTAGATGGTTATTTATTAAAAGTATGCTATTGTTAATTTTTTTCGCTGGGAGAGGACGGACCCCCTCATTTCCCCGTCCAGGGAATTACTACTTGGATTCCAAAAAGAGGTTCGTGAGTTCGAATCCTTGTACAGTCAGCAAAGAAAGTCCTCTACCACTTTTGGACTTTAACGTACGTATAATAGAGTCGAAAAGTGTTAGACCACTTTTTTGGACGACTGTACCTACCTAATTAATTAGTTTCTCAGAGTTTTATTTTTACCGCCATCTAACAATTTGATATCATCTGTTCAAGTACCTCCTGTCTGCCGAGAGGTAAAACGCTTCCATATATTTCCCCATCATCATTAAAGTTATGGAAAAAACAGGGTACCGTCATAAACAAAATACCTATATATCAAAAGAAAATCCATTGGTTTTCACAATGCCTTTATTCATTTTTATATTTTTAAATCTTCGATTAGCGCTGTAGCTGCATCCGTGTCTGAAAAAAATATATTTAGAAAGTTTTTAGTTTAGGTTACTATACATATTATGTACCTTTGTTGTTTATTCAGAAATAAATCTTTAGAAAGTTATTCGTTTAATTGGTTCAGTGCATACAATACGTTCAGCTATCATCAGACCAGATCAAAATTGATCCCCTATATGTAGTTCTGAGGTCATCTTCAGATAGAATGGTAATCTACTGCCTATTTTTAGATATAACTTATATAGGTATACCAAATACCGATCCAGTTTGAGAACAAATTGTGATGTTCGACAGGACAGAATACATCCTAAATAGAGAAATGCCTTACGGTTGGCTGCAGTATAGGTACGAAAGGCATTGGTAGCTTTTATACTCTACTGTGGACGTCCAGTGTCCACGGCACGGTATAAACTCTTAGTGTAAGGTCAAGGCCTGAGTGGACGCTCGGAGCGGAGCGTTCGGCGTCGCGTCCAGCGGGGCGGGCGAGCGTGCATACTATTTGTGTGGCGGTGACTCAGGACACCAGTATGAGTTTCAATTGTTTTACATGCACGCCCCGCTGCAAGCCCGACTCGAGCGTCCAATCAGGCCCTACACTTAGAGGAATAGGAGGATAGGAGTAGGAGGGGGGAGGAGGAACTTACTGTTAGGCGGCGTTAACGACGCAAATATGGAACCTTTCTTATAAGGTCCTCCTGGATTCAGCTCGCAGAGAGCCCGGTACCTCTTCTTGCAAGACGTAGACCGCCAGGTCTTCTGACGAGTGAGCAGCACGCAGTTATACTTGTCGCGCTGGCGGCGCGGATGGCCGGGGGCCCACGCGCGATACGTTGTGCAGTCTAGTGAGTCCCCTGTTACATATAAGACAGCCTTCTGGCATCCAGTATTATGTTCCTGCATCATCTTATGACACAGTATCACAATCTAATTACCTGGGTAAAAACTTTAGGATATACTAAGTTCCTACTGTATTTTGAGTGGATATTGAAAAGACATTTGTTTCCTCACCATATGAGACGAGTACGAGTAATTTCTAAATATAGTCGCATACATTGTCCACTGCTTGCTAACCAAAACCATGTGGACCAGGATCCTACCTACTCAATATTTCTACATGTGATGTCAAGTATCTGTACAGCCTTCATGTTTCCATAATATGATAGTTTACAATTTGGCGTCATGCCATTTGGTCTAACAAATGCCTCTGCCGTATGTATTGAATTATGATTATAATATACCATGCCAAGCAAAGCTATATGCTACTCGTATTTATGCATTCGATGTATCTAAAATTCTAAATAAGTAAAGAGCTTAAAATGATGGAATCAAACTTGTCAAAACAAAGTGAAAGATTAAATTGTGCACAGCATTTTTTTCGCTAAAGGTGCAAAGACACCAAGTCAACGAACGAAAAGTCTAGACCACGTCTAGACAACTCAAACAACGCCAACGCCGTCCAGCCAGGGCCAACAAAGGCCGGCTAAACCCATTGGTCGCTTTTATACTTTAACGTGGACGTCCACGGCAAGTTAAATCTATGGTTTCATTCATAATTAGTGTACAGTCTATGGCCTATTAATGAATGAGACCTTGAGTTTTACCGTGCCGTGGCCATCGTGGTGTTGGTTGGTGTTGACCTTAAGACGTATGTTCTAGTACCATTAGCTCCTATAAACGCGCTCCCACTAGCGTTGGTTCGCCGTAAAGCGACCAGCACGGCTTCGACTCCTGCGCCGGCCAGCATCTGCGATAGCGCATCAGTTCGCTGCTCGCTCGTCGTGTCTGCTAGAACTCCGCTCATGTTCCGACATGCGGTACGCGCTTGGGTGTAGTTCAGTTCTGATGGGGTTAGATAGAACATTCCGGTGGTAGGAATGCATGTGGAGTTTACGTGCACTGGAATAAAATTGGCACTCAGGCGGTTGTCACACTGATGCGGCTTCCGCACGACGGTGTGGTATGCCAGCGAGACATCGTCAGCCAGCGAGACAAGTCTATAGCGGTGTCCCGCGCGCACTGCCGAAACCGTCCGGAATCCGCTTTAGTGTGACAACCACCGTATCGGATGTCCGCGACCGTAGACCTAACTGTGAGTAGGTACTGAGACTTCTTATTTTTTTCAGAAGTAAAAGAGAAAGTTATGGAGACCTACTTTGGAGGAGCTACTGCGCATAAACACAATTTTACTTATTTCTCTGGTCAAATAAGTCATTACGAAAGTCCTTCAGTTTCAGGGCAGCGTGTGTCATATTCTAAGTACGTATTATGTATAGAAACGTTTCGCAATATGTATAGAAACTCGGTTTTTTAAATGTTTGATTGGCTCAAAGTAGGTAACACACGGAAACTTACACACTGGTTTAGCGTAGACGCTATAGTAGTCATATCTGGAATCGTTGACCATAGATAGACCACCATCAACTTCAGCACACTTGAGGACTTCACACGTATACTCTATGGGTTCTGTCTCATTAATCTTCTTGTTCTTTCTTCTAGCTGCTTTCAGTGCTTCCGGCGGCACGAAGTTCAATGCCAAAGCCTTCTTCTCGATGCCAAGACGCTGACAACTGGTGAGAGACGTGTAGTTTGCTTTAGCAACGACGCCAAGCTTGGATCTTTTGCATTTTTCCATTTTGTAGTATTTAAGAACAACGGGGGTGGATTCGCTGGAACATTGTGTGTTGGCATTTATTGTGATGATGAAGGAGGCTGATACAAGTAACAGGAACATGTTTGTTTTATACGACCTAATGTGTCTGAAAATTTCTCTACGATACAGCATTTTCATTGTATTTTTAACTTTTACGCACTTAAAACTGATTCCACTATATTATCAATATTTAGTGTACCTATAAAATATTACACCTTGCATGGCGGGTACGGTCCACCTAATCAAATATCAAAGATAGACTGATGATTACCCATGCATTATTTCCTAATGCCATCGCATCACAACTTAATTGGTTCAATACAATAGTGTCAACCTACATAATTATGTTTATGACAGTGATTGTTAGAGTTGATCCACTGATTGATTTGACCTATGAACTATATTTAGCATTTCGTAAACCAACATTGAGGTACAAGAGGAGACATCCAGTACTGAAAGTTTGCGCATGTCAACATATGCCAAGGCGCATATGTTTGTTTAGTCTGTGAATGGCGCTCATGGCGGTCACATCAGAGCAATTTGAAACTTTGGCTTGGTAAAAATGCCTTCTTGAGCACTTCGCTATTGCTCAAACAGTTCCAAAAAAGATAATAAAGGCTCAGGAATAACTTTTCACAGATAAGTTTACGAATATTTTTAAAAACATGTATAATTTGATTTATTCAATTTTGTTTACTAATTTTAAGATACGCGCCATAATGGCTGCCACTCTGTCCAAGATTAAAAGTTGTAGAAGTGACATTTTCATAACACAATTATGACTTAGTACCTAACTAGATGTCGGGCTTGATAATTCATAATTCATCATTAAACTAAACAAATATACATATTTTATCAAATACAGACATATATTATGGTACGAGTACCATTAAATATAGTATTTTAGCGCCAAAACAGTACAATGATTTTCAAACAGAAGTTATATATATATATATATATTTTTTTTTGAATTGGCAATGGAAATTATGCTTGTTCAATAGTCAGCTCTCATGTGCTGCTCATTTAATTCCTAGACCAATTATTTTAGAATAATTAAAGCTACGGGTCAATTTGTCACAACAACTTCATTGAAAGTAAATGACATAAATTCTTGTTCCCTTTTTGAATATTAAGATTTTATTATCAAATATGTCAAAAATGGCCGCCATTTGTTTTTTATTTAATTCAGTCCGATTGCTCTTAAAATCGATACATACATATAGTACACCTGTATAGTAAATAATGTTATTTTATTATGGCTGCGGTCTTCTGCATGGCGGAAGTACTTCAGCTGGGGCTGGGATGCTCCAAATACCAGCAAGATGATATTTTGCTTTGCCCTACCTCTGTGGTATAGGAATACGAATAGGTTCTAGAAATAGAAATCCTCAAGAGGGGGATTGAACTCACCACCTAAGTATAACTAACCATTACTTTTCCTTTTTTAAATTTGAAGATTCGCAACGGCATCTACGGATTTTGCTCGTCCCCGCGTTGGTGAACACTCGTGCTCGACGCGACGACGAGCAGAATCCACTACCGAACAAAACCAGTTGCCTACCTATATATATATATATATATATATATATATATATATATATATATATATATATATATATACCGCACTTAATAATGAAAGAACAAAACGCCAAACGAATCAAAACGCATCAATCGATTAGAAACGTCAACTGTCAGAATAAAAAGTTGCCATTTAAAGAAATCCGACTTTTTAATATTTTTATAATTTTTTTATGTATAAAAATCAACATAAGTTAGGTAAAATTACAACTAAAATAAAAATATATCCTGAATAAACTAAATTAAAATTAAATAAACCCAAAAAATATCAAAAAAATTGGGCGCCCACAGTTTGGTGCCGACGACGCTAGCAGCATTTCCTCGCTGGATTGCAAGTTAAAAAGATAGTTTTGATGAGGAGTTGGAGATATTTGTGCAATTTGTTAAAATAATGTTTGTCTTTTCTGAAGTCGAATAAAAGAAAAAGACAGAACTAACATTTATGTGACTGACAGATACTTTTATCTGGGGATTGAAGAAATTATTTTCATTACAATAGCAACATTATTTAAGCTGTCAAGTGTCAGCCGTGTTGCCAGATACCCCGCTTTTCCGCTTTTTTCACCGCCTTTTTGCCACTAGTCCCGCTTTTCGCGTTAAGCTAACGCGGTCCGCTATTTTAAAATATCCCCGAACAATTATAAAATGTTACCATTTGCTAGGTAAAAAAGGCGAAAAAATCAACAGATCGAACGAATAGAACTAGCTAGAATTACTGCAAGTAGCATTCATTTTAGACATGGGGAAAAGCGTTACTTTTCGATCACCGTTATTGTTATTCCCGTTCCAAAAACATCACATTGAAAAATCACCGTGACTTTGTCACTTCGGTTATTTCGTGTCACGACATTTGCTTGTCGATCGTTCCCGGCAGTTACTGATATTTTTGTAACAACTAATGTTACTCTGTGACAGCGCACCGCAATCACAGTCCCAGTTAGTAACAGCGGTCACGAGGCACGACGCGACGCGTCGCTTACACACTGTTCCAGTGATATCGCCGCTAAGTAACAACGTTATTTTGTAACGTTGTTACTTCGTGACAAGTCACACTGTTACTTTTTAACGGCGGATCACCGTGATTTTTTCATCGTGAAGTTATTTATCACCCACCTCTAATTCATTTGTAACTCCCCGAAAGTGTATTAGACGGTGTAGAGCAATTTATTTATTTCGATCATAAAAATAAGGAAACTTATTACCAATGAATGTATTCCGCGTTTTCATTTAAAAATCCGCGTTTTCAAATCGCAGCTTCCACTTTTTGTATTTCGGTTTCTGGCAACACTAAGTGTCAGTGTCCAATGAGATAAATAGTAAAATAGTTTGTTTATGTACGAGTTCATATTTATTTATCGTAAATTTATCTGTTCACATAAATAATTAGCGGATACCAACTGGGAGCCCTTTTCGCTTCGTACCCTCTTGAAGATGGGCCAAGGAAAGAGTCAATTCACTGAGGAGGAGCTTCAGGATTACGAGGTAAAATCAATGCGTATTTAGGCCAATTACTTGTGTGAATCACATATGTACGGTACTTTCCTTAACCACAAGTTTATTGGCCCTGTAGAAATATGCATAGTTTAAGATGCGTTTCTCAAAATTATTTTCTAAACATTTGTAGGAATTATTGACGTTTTAAATTACTTTTTGTTTCAGGACTTAACTTACTTTACAAAGAAGGAAGTGTTATAGTAAGTATGAACACAATTATCATGTTTTTTTTATAATTAGTAAAACAAACTACTTGATAGCAATAAAGTACCTACTTGTAGTCTAATAAAGTACTGTATTTTAACAAATATGAGTGGTTACTAAATGAGCGCTCCCGTGCTTTGGAAGGCACGTTAAGCCGTTGATCCCGGGTGCTGTCTATGACAGCAGTCGTTAAGCCAAGTTGGAGGCCTTTGGGCGGCTTGAAAACTTCTAATAGTCAAGTTGCCCACTCACTTGACAAAGGGGGGTCGAAGTTGCACCACGTCCGTAGGGAAAGTACCCACCGCGTCCCTACACGTGACCCCTGGGTGGTTCGAAAAGTGCAACAAAAACTGGCAACTGTACTGTCTTCTCGAAGTTCTCACGGTTCGAAATAAATGCCATACAATAAATAAAAATAAATTTAAACAATATTTGCCATAGTTATAATTGTGATACATACAAACACAAACAATGTGAACTCATAGCTCCTATGTTGACGCACACATAGACAATGTGCATGTATAGCTAAACACCTTGTGAGATAAAAGTACTGTACTATTATGTTGCTGCCTTGGAAGTTGTTATCCTGTTTTTTGCATTACTTCTTTTGATGTGACTAATATATTTTGCTTTAATTTTTTTGTGGGTTTTGAAGGCTACAGAACTCACAAGGCTCATGATACTTTTAACTTTTTCACACAAGACCCGTTGTAGCGAATTTTTGTTCTATAATGTGTAGCCAATTTATGAACTTGTGTCAACAAAACATATACCAAATTAATTTTGTATTAAGCAGTAACGCTGCTAACGCAAACTACAAATTTAGAAATAAAGGAATCCTGCTTGGTGCCTAAGTTTTTCAATTTTTACTTTATTTCTAAATTTGTAAAACATACCATAATTAATTTATCACTCTAAAGATGCAGTGGTAATAGTTACACTCAATATTAACATAATTTTGTACCTAAACCAAAATCTGAGGTGTCAACCTCAGATTTGGTTGAATCTGCTCAAACCAATCTCACTAAAGCCCAAACTCCTAGCATGGTTGTGTTGGAGGTTTGGATTTTCCCTAGGCCACATTCCAACTGTGTACTCCTATAGCTTTATACGTCCCGGCTGAAATAAACTTACTCTCTATATGA
This sequence comes from Cenopis cana, assembly GCA_951800055.1. Lineage (NCBI taxonomy): Eukaryota > Metazoa > Arthropoda > Insecta > Lepidoptera > Tortricidae > Cenopis > Cenopis cana. The sequence continues at coordinate 2,787,089 of OX637477.1, read as the reverse complement.
AAACTCCATCATATTGTAACGCTATGGCATTCTATTTCAGTGCCCACACACGCTTCAAAGCCCTCGCTCCAGAGAAAGTCGGTCACAACAAGAATGCCAAGCTCCCAATGGCCAAGATCCTCCAATACCCAGAACTCCGGGTGAACCCGTTCCGAGACAGGATCTGCAAGGTGTTCAGCTCCAGCAGTGATGGGGACTGCACGTTTGAAGACTTCCTGGACATGATGTCAGTGTTCAGTGATAATGCTCCGAAGGCTGTGAAGGCGGAGCATGCTTTTAGGATTTTTGGTGAGCACTATATGGGTGGTTTAGGGAACACATTTACATATGATTTCAATGTGTGTGTGTTTACGGAAGGGGGAAAACTTTATAATAAAACAAAGAACTAAAAAGAACGTAATAATACCGCTATTTTTGTATGGATAAAATACCCCCGTGATCATGGTGGAGCGATTCTATCCGCGTCAATCAAAATGTGCTTCATAAAATGTATCTTCAACTTGTTTTTTTTTTAGCATTTAGTCGCTCCCTGGCGCCTTGTGCCTAAAGCGGCCGCTCTCTCAGCTCTACGCTAGGGCCTGTCCATTCTTCTGTATCCTACATCGTTCCAAATATAAATAAATATCTATTAGGGGGAAAAATGTTAATTTTGTATCTTGGAATTTGAATCTTCTATCATTCGAAATTGAGTCTCTTTTTGTACTGATTACTTTGACACAACTCTACAACAAATCGGACAAGTCCCATTGTTATCTGAACAATGCTTGTGTAATGGGCACTGTACGACGCTATACCTAATGGCCTGGCCACGACATTGGTCTAAGGCGACTGGCTAAGGCGACCAGCGGCGAGCGAATTAAACAAAATCAAGACCGCTAAAGAAGCATGCCACGAGAATTCGCTGTGGGCTAAATCGCGCGCGAATTTACTCGCGCGACCGGCTGCGGCGGCGAGCGGCGCGGCGGGCGGCGAGATCAAAGGCACTGGCGGAAAGAGCCATGCCACGAGTCAGAGCGGCGCGAACGGTCTTAGCGGCGGCGCGGATCGGGCGGAGCTTAAAAAACAAAATATTTTGTTTTATTCGCTCCGCGATTTTGGACACAGAGGCGTTTATCAGTGAAATTTTAAATAGGCCTGCCTTGTGGATGGCACAGCATCCTACGAGTTTGGGTTTGCGCAAATGCGGATCCAAATGTTGAAGTACATAATCGAATGTATCTACACTCATTCGAGTGTACTCATAAAATTTTTGGGGGTACTTCCTATATTCATTAAACAAAGTACTGAATTCACCCAAGGTATACCGGCGTCTATTTACTTTGTGCACATATTATTATGTTATTATTGAAAATGTCTGTAATAAAATACGAGCTACTTTCGAGACACTGAAGGGCCACTTTTGATAATGACATTTTGCGTCCTTTGAGTACGTCCCATTCGCACAATGCCGCTAAGACAACTGCGTTGTCGTGGCATGCTCACAGCTTAGACCGTTTTCGCCGCCCCGCTCGCCGCGCCCGCGGTCGCCTTAGACCAATGTCGTGGCCAGGCCATAATAGATATGATATAAATACTCAAATAGAAAATATCCAAGATTCACCTAATACATATGATCATGTTAATTCCTAAAACGTTCTACAACGTTCTAGACTTCGACGGCGACGATATGATCGGCGTGTCCGACCTGCGCGAGGTGATCGAGCGTCTCTGCGGCCCCGAGCTGCAGCTCACCGACTCGGAACTGCAGCAGCTGGTGCAGAACGTTCTAGAAGAGGCCGATTTAGATGACGACGGGGCGCTTAGTTTTGCAGAGTTTGAGCATATCATTGATAAGAGCTCGGATTTTACACAGTAAGTACAGTTTAAGTTTTAAGTACTTACCTATTGTTACTATAGTAGCTAGTGCAGAACGTTCTAGAAGAGGCCGATTTAGATGACAACGGGGCGCTTAGTTTTGCAGAGTTCGAACATCATTGATAAGAGCTCAGATTTTACTCAGTAAGTACTGTTTAAGTAGGTACCTACCTATTGTTACTGTAGCGGCTAGTGTAGAACGTTCTAGAAGTCTGATTTTGATGACAATGGGGCGCTCAGTTTTGAGAATTTCAAACTTTCCGTAGGGATACTTTGACAAATGAAATGACGCTATTAAATGGCGTTTTGTGAAGAGGGACATTTAACAAACAATATCAAACTGTAACTTACAAAACATATTTCTTTTTCAGGACGTTCCGGATACGACTATAAAGTATAACGAGCCGCCGAAACGAATATCTCATCTTTTTCTATGAATGACTGACTGAACAGCGATTGGCCTTAGTCTCACTCATAGAAAGCGAAGACAGGGCCTAAGATATAGCTCGCTGGTTCAGTAATAGCCTATTCAAGTTTAGTATTCACTATTGCCTTGAAGAGGCTTAGATACTTGTCATAAGGACTACATATTTGTCATAGTCATAGGGATAGTATAAGTTTTATGAACACTACGGGATAGTATAACATTTATTTGTCTGATCGGTACCTCTCGTATATATTTTTTCGAAACAAACGCAAACGAACACTTTTCCGTTTACTATCAATTTGTATGGCAACGCGAATAGCGCCTCTGGGCCCTCTGGTGGCCATTGGTGGTACCTACTTGTTGCCATACAAATCCAGACGTACGGCACAGTTCGAGTAAGAGGAATTTCAACTAGGTAAGGATGGTAACCTCCTTACCTAGTTGAAATTCCTCTTACTCGAACCAAGCGCTTTTCGTCATCTTTTATAATGCGCACTGCTAATGCTAAGGTTTGGAATTCCCTGCCGCCGTCTGTATTTCCGAGTTCGTACAACCTGGACCTATTTGGCACGAGTGAATAGGCATTTTCTGGGTGAGCTCGCTTCACCGTCGGCCTCATCTTTGCCCCCTGGCTAGATGCTGGCCAAGAGCAATCCCATTTTTAATAAAAAAAAGGAGGCTATAGATAGGCAAATGCGTTCATGTTACAGAAAACTAATACTAGACGTACTGTACTGGTTAGAAAAGTTATTGTTTCGAGGTCAACTAGATATTATGTAGCAACTGTGTCGTTAAAAAAGGTTTCCAAAACGATACTATGTATTTCAAAATGTCTTCCGTTTGTTAACATATTTACTCGTAAATACTTCATGACTTATTGAATCTCAATTATCTGTTTAGATTTAGTTTGATTTTTGTTTTAATGATTATATGATTGTTCATAGTTTGTAAGCAATTAGATTATAGTTGAATATTTAATGTCTTATTGATGATATGTTAAGAATGCATTAGTTACTAAAACTTAGTTTTGAATACATATTTGCAATGTCTGTAATTTTATAACTGAATGATGTAATGATATCATGTGATGCCAAATATTCTGTAAGGTATAAAATCGGTTTTTATTTAGCATGTCTCTATTATTGACCTTCCCTTTCTAGTAGAGTAACCCTATGCACCAGCGACTTTCTCAGCATCTTTATTTCTCTCTGTCGCACTTCCATACTTAACCCATAGACTTGATGAGAGAGAGATAAAGGCTATGCGCGCACGAGGCAATTTTGTCTCCGCAACTGTATGTCTGTCTCTGTCATACTTAATGGCTATTTTTTATGTATTAGGAATTTTTATTAAAAAGTATTCACAATCAAACAAGTTAAAAATGTTTATTTTACGCTTAAACTAAATATGTTAAACGCCTAAAATGGCTTGCTTATTATCTAAAACTGTAATAAAAGAATGCTATAATTAATAAAAATATTTTAAAATTTATAAGGACTATTGAATAGAATAAAAACAACTTTTGTTTTTTACTGCAACCTGGCTTAGTGCACAAAATAAAAATAATTGCAGATGATTACTTGCTAATTTAAAATCCTAACAAACAAAATTTATAAATTATAAAAGGCTAATGAATAAAAAAATATTTATTCAGCTTACACAAAGTAAATATAAAAATTTATAATTAAAAAAACATCTTATTAATATGTTAGTTCTGGAGATATCCGGGCAGTTTCATTCTCATAAAAATCCAGGTTGTGAAGAATGACACGAGGATACAAAGGAATGCAACGGAGATGAGCAGAATCCTGTTAAGTTTTGGAGTCGACGGGTTATGTGTGCGGTCTAGAATGATGAAGCCAAGACCGCCCATAGAGAAGAGGAAGCTGGATGCTAGACCTTCCATGATGTACTGGCCGTTCACCCTGTTCGGCATGAAGGCTACGGGCCGGCTATGGCCGTGCTCATCGGTTGTCGAACCAACGCTCGGCGGTTCTACTATCACATCGTAGATTATACCTGGAACAGAGTTAATTGCAATTTATTTGATATAGAATGTAATTGCTGGTTAGAAAATAGGATTTTTAGTCAAATTATTATCGCATCTTTTAAGTTTTGCTAAATGACTGGTCGAGCGGAAAGTCAATGGAAATAAAATAACTCTCTCTTGATAAGCAAATAGCAGCGTTTTACCTGAAATAAAACGCATATTAAATACTTACCTCACTGGAAGCTTTATTATTGAGAGAGCATATCCGTTTCCGTCAAATTTCTATCAATTTTCATACGAATTTGACTACATTTTCCGGCTCAGTGGCGACATCTGGCGGTAGCGCGCCCTTTTTTAGTTTACCTAAACGATGTCGTGCTACCTTCCCTCATTGGCTCAATAATTACACCAGGCAGAAATAAAATGAAAGCTTCCAGTGAGGTAAGTATTTAATATGCGTTTTATTTCAGGTAAAACGCTGCTATTAAATGACTTGACCGTCACTGGAAGCTTTATTATTGAGACCTGTTTGTTATCGCCTGGTGGAGCCACACAAGATTAATTCATAAGGAAATTTCGCCAATGTGATACATGTAATAAGAACACATAATTGAACATTGTATAATTTTAATGAGGTTATATGCAATTAAATGTACATATCATTTCTACATATTCTAATTATTTTATGATTATCACCCTTACCACTTTTTTATAATTACATTTATAATATGTATGTATATTTTATAACTATAACTATAGTACAAATAAATCAAACCAAGATGACAATTGCATTAGTTACACTTTATCATTAGCATGTAAAAATATTAATTTGAATTGAATTGAATTGATTGAATTAATATTTGCTAGAATAATATTATATGGGATTAAATAATCTTGTAATATTATTTGAATCAACATTCGTTATTACCTCACGTCTATAAAATTTTTGGAAGGTATTAACAGACCGCCAATTTCCCCGAGATAAAATATCTTCTAATGAATGGTTATTTAGCCAACTTTTTGAAGCCACCGCAGATCGGGTGCTTCCTGGGGCTCCTTCAATGCCAGCCTCTTTAAATAGGGTTTTCACCCAACCGGCAATTACTGTTCGAGACGCGGCTCGTGCCTCGCCCCTGATTGTCACAAACAAATTAGACGTCTTCGCTGCGTTACGTCTTTCATTTAGTAAGAATATAGTTCTTTGAATCCAAAATATGGGATCTAAGTTATGGTCATTACTATTAGACAGTAATTTCCATCCTGACTGTCTATAATTGCTGGTATCAGTTTTTGACCCGAATTGGGGCCAAAAAATAATACTATCATTTGACATGATGCAATGGCTAGGATCGGTTGCAAGTAGTGTCAAGTCATGGACACGTCGTCCTGAGCAAAGCAACAACAGGATTGCGGTGTGTCGCGATGTTTGAAAAGCATTATTTACGTCTATGACGTAATTAGTCAAAAAGGACGTCAGTTTATCAATATCCCAAATTGGTGGTTTTGGTGACTTTGGGTTTTTAATGGCAATCGACTTCAAAATATGCTTTACTAGAACATGTGAGCTAAGTTGACTGGACTGTTCAGTATTACACAAAGTAGAAACGACAGATTTGTGTAATAAAATCGTGTTATAAGATAATTTATTAACTAGGTGTAAATCGGACAAGAATTGAGCTAATTGCCCACCAGTTGGATTTTTAAAATCTATATTTTTGGTTTTAGACCAGGAAGTCCAGCGCTTCCAAGCCACTTCATAAGTTTTTATGGTAGACTTACGCCAAGAATTCTTAAGTAGACTACGCTGCTCATCATTCCACGTAGCTAACGCCTCGTTCCACCCCCACATTTCCATACTTCGAGGGTGATGTCCTCGACCCTCGAGGGTGGTAGACCCGTCGATGTGTCGATTAGGTGACGGTGTAAACGTTTCAGGGTTATTGGTGCCGCGAGTGCTCTGGCTTTGAGATCGGCACGCCAAAACACCATCTTCCATCGTGGTACTACCACTAGGAATATACCCGTCGACTGATTCAGATGAGTCAATACTTTTGGGACTAGAAACGGCGGAGGAAACACCCATGCTAACGGATAGTTCCAGGGGGTACTGAACGCGTCGTGGTATAGGGCTTGGGGGTCTGTCAGGTCTCGTGACACATAGTTGCTCACTACGTGAGCCGTCGCTGATGCGAACAAGTCTATCATTGGGACACCCCACTTGGTAAATACTTTCTCCACACAGGCTGGTAGAAGATGCCACTCCGGGGGTCGGCGGTGGCGTGACAAATGATCGGCTTGATTGTTGTACCTGCCTGGGAGATACTGTATGCTGAGGTGAATGCGATGTCTGTCTAATAAATCCAGAATTTGACAGGTTATCTCTACGAGGGCTGGAGATTTTGCACCCCCTTCTTTTCGCAGGTAAGCCACTGCTGTCTTGTTGTCGCACTGTATTAGGATCGTGCTGTGACTTAATAGGTGAACTTGTGCCTGAATAGCGTATCGTATCGCTAGCATCTCTTTGTGATTGCAATGGAGACCTTGCTCCTCTTGTGCCCAAGGGCCCGAGAGGGCTAGGTCGTCTATCTGTGCTCCCCAAGCCAAGTCTGACGCATCCGTCGCCAGAAAATGCGTTGGAGGTGGATAGTGCAACGGGGTAGATGACGGACAATTCTGTATCCACCAATTTAGTTCCATTATGACTTTGGATGGTATTATGAACTGCCTCGTCGATGGGTTTGGTAATGTGTTCATGAACATCAATAACTGTCGGTGGTTGAGCCGGCCTCGTGGGACTACAAAGCTGGAGAAGTTTAGAAGACCTACTAACCTTTGTAGCTCTTTTAAGGTTATTTTGCCTTGTTCGAGCACACGAGTCACTTTTTTGTTTATGGACACGACTTTTTCGTTTGGGAGGGCTTTTGTATTGTCCCAAGTGTTCCATAAAATTCCTAAGAAAATTATACGCGTCTGAGGACAAAGCACAGACTTTTCGAAATTGATTTCCCATCCTAATCTTTGTAGTGTTTGCACTGTGAGATGGACATGGTCGCCGAGTACATGAAAATCCTGATTTACTATCAAAAAATCGTCTAGGTAAACTAAAATCCTCACATTCCACCGGTCGCGTAGTATTTGTGCTACAAAATTTGTCAGCATGGAAAATGTTTTCGGTGCTGTGCTCAGACCGAACGGCAGACAAGTCATCTCTAGTAACTCTTGATTGTATACAATTCTTAGAAAGCGTCGGTGTGATTTTGCTACATTCAAGTGAAAGTATGCCTGGGACAAATCGACTTTGCACATCCAGTCGTTGGGTTGAAGAAAATCGGGCACGCGATGCATATTTACGAGGTGGAAGGGCTCCGTGATTACGTAATTGTTCAAGGCTTTCAGATTGAATATTGGACGGGCTGTCCCGTCGGGTTTCGGCACAAGAAACAGGGGGGATATGAAACTTGGAGACTTTTGAACCGCCCGTAAAATATGTTGTGCCTTCATTTTTTGTACGATTGATGTCATTTCCCCTGACACGGGTGTATGAAAGGGGCCCCTGGTTAGATTTGGGCGCAAAAGTGGGGGTTTCAGAAAAAATGGTATGCGGTAACCCTTTATCAATTTGAGAATTATTTTTGGTGCTCCTAATTTCACCCATGCATGGTGGAACTGTACTAATCGACCAGCTCGAAACTGTTTCGAGTCATTTTTTATATCTTTTTTGGTTTCCTTTTCCTCTGGGAACGTACGCGCGACCTCGGATACCTCCACGCTCAGGCCGCGAGCCTCGGTTATGAAAGGAGCCCCTACCGATGTTATGGTAATCAGTTTGACCATTAAACGACTGGTTTTTACATACATGACCATGGGCAGGGTACTGGTGGTGTCCACCCCGCGAGGGTGGGTTATAGTTACCATAATTTTGTGTTGGCACAAATTGTTCATGATAATGTGGGTAGTATTGAGTTCCACGCGATGGAACTGTTGGTTTTCGAATGCTTTGCCCCCGCGAGGGGCCGCTATTCGATTGATTGGGTTTTACTTGCTCTGTTTTAGGGGGCCAAAATGCTTTGCGGACCCCGCCTGCTTTTTCTAAGGCCTCGGTAAAAGGCTCTGAATCAAAAATATATGTTGTTGAAGGAGGTACTCTATTTATTTTAGCCTTTACCAAAGGATCTCTTATTTGGCTCGAAATTGACTCCCGACGCATTTCTATCGCCTCGGCTCGGTGACCGCAAGCTAATTGCAATAAATCTGAAGTAATTTTTGCTAAGTTACCCTTCTGGAATACCTCCTCAACCTTTTCACTCAAATTTTCATAATTGACATTTGTAGTTTTAGCCCAAGATAAGAGACAACGAATGGCTTCTTGCAGTGTCAATTTTTGCTTTAGAATACAAAACGTCAGGGCAGCATAGGATTTGTCAGCGTAGGACAGGTGACGCAAGGAGTCATAATTTTTTACCTCCTCGTTTGTTTCTAGTTCAATGAATCCTGGAGTGTGATTATACATTTTTTGAGTGTCAGCATATCTTACTTCTGACCAAGCCTTGCTGCCCAAGTGCTGAACCTCGTCAAGCATTTTAAGAAAATCATCCGGAGTTTTAGGAACAGATGGTTCCTTTAGTTTGGTTTCTATGTCAAACGTAAAGGGTAGTTCTGATATAGGATTATTTGCAACCGGCTCTGGTTCACAAGTATCCAGGTGTTCGTATAAATCGCCACTAACCCCAGAGCCTACAGACACATTATCCGGATAGTCGGGTTGCACTACACCACAATTTGAACTCACGTGTTGACGAAGCTCAGCCATTTCTTTAAACAATTTCCTCATTATACGGTTAGAATTTTTGCGCTTACTTTTCTTCCGGCGGTGTGACCGAGCGCGGTTCTTACTGGAACAGCTGGAGCTCGACGAGCTGCTGCTCGAGGAGCTGTTGCTGCTCGTGCTGCTGCTGCGGCTACGCTTGCGCTTCTTGCGACCCACTCCGCTGGGGCCAGCCACAGCCTCCGGCTGGGCGGCACCGCTTTCATTACTATTCATTACTGCAATAAAGAATAAGTTGTTCCACTTTTTCTAACCGATTACTAAGCTAACGTATCGTATGAAAACTGTTCTCAATTAAATATATAGTGAACCGAACGGCAAAAACCGTTAAAAGTAATGTTCACTAGTTTTGCTATTATAATCAAGGATTAAAATGTAACTTAGGTTACTTACGTTCTCACGATAAATCGGGAATTCATACAACCTGTACACTGGTTGAACTTAATATTTAACTTATATCACTTGTAACCGTCGCAGGAACAGAGCCCGTGCGCAGTTGTTACTTCGACGGAATCGAAAACGCCAATGAGGGAAGGTAGCACGACATCGTTTAGGTAAACTAAAAAAGGGCGCGCTACCGCCAGATGTCGCCACTGAGCCGGAAAATGTAGTCAAATTCGTATGAAAATTGATAGAAATTTGACGGAAACGGATATGCTCTCTCAATAATAAAGCTTCCAGTGACGGTCAAGTCATTTAATCGCTCAATAAGTGACATTTGAATGATCTGTAAAATTAGAATACAAGCTCTAAATAAGTTTAAAATCGAAAATCGGTGTCCTTAACCATAAGTATAGATACAAATACAAGTTTCTTTCAATAATCTAGTGTCTTATTAGAAAATAAATAGAAAACAAGACGCCGCTAACCTCCTGTGACCAAAAAGTACGAGAGTAGCACCAAAGAGAATGTGGTCATCGCCGAAGGAGCTTGAAGCCATGAGGGTTTCTTTATTTTGATATTAGGTATTTCTAGAACCGAAAACGGTATTGCGAATAAACTTTCCATTTTGGTTTTCGTGACGAAAAACGGGAAAGATGCCAAGCTCTCGGATCGGACCTTTGAGTTGACGTAGCTGAAGCTGACAGTGACAGCAGACAGCAGCACAGCACCGCGAATGATTGCTATGAAGGTAGACATAAAATGGAACGTACATCAAAAAATACAATGGGCTGATAATGTGTAAAATATTTTGGAACTTAGAAAATAATCCTGATTTGTGCTAAAATGTTAGTACTTAGTTTTATTACTTTGTTAAAGAAACACAATTAATATTTTTAACTAATATTTTCGATGTACGTAGAGATTACATGCGTGTAAAGGAGTATCTAATATGTTGCGACCAATCATATCAACGCGATGGCATTAAATGTCAGTTTGCTATTGGACGACAATATTTGATCGATAATTTCCTCATGTTATCACCAATTGGAGAACGTTGAACTCGTATTTGACAGTACAATGAAGTATTCGCAAAAAAATCTAACTGTCAAAATTATTCGATTGTAGTGTAAAATTTGGTTGAATAAATGTTCGCCCCCATTTTATTTCGTCGGACCGTACCTCGCCGCGACAGCTGGCCCTTTTACTGTAACAAAAAACCGTACAATGTGTGAAATCTATTATTAAAAGGTGGTGTCTAGTGTGAACTTGTGTTAGTGAAATACAGTGTACAAATTGTAGCAATGGCTAAGTGAGGATATTTCGCACAAAATGAACTGGACTCTGGATTTCTCACTGATATTAAGATGAAGGGCGGCTTGTGTGTCATTTACACGTCGCTGCTGACCATTTCAGTGTTATCGAGGTAATTTTAAGATAGATTTTCGTCGCTTGCGTAACATAATTCGGAGTTTTCGTGACTGGATTTTCACCTTGGGTTTTTTGTTTTCAGTTGCGCGTTGTTTATGCTGGTGGTGTCCGAAGGTCACTTGGGGGTAGACGAGGGGAGTGTGGACCTCTCTGGGCTGCACAATGTCAGTCAGAAGCGAGGAGCTGTAAGTGATGAGGACCAGACTCCAGACCCTGGACCACCGCGGCCGCCCGATGAGGAGCCAGTCGAGAACTTGGAGATGATATATGCTGATTCGTTGTCCTTGAATTCGGTGACGACAGATGGGTAAGTGCTGCAGTGAAGATGAAAGTGAGAGTGATAGGAATGTGTTGCATGGTCCTATTAAAAAAAAACTTTAATATGCTCAGCATGTGGAGACTAGTCTTATTCAACTCAACTCATTGAAACATTGTTTAATAAATTAGTCCCCTTGTGTGACAGCAATTATACTTATTGATTTGCTTAGTCATCAATGAATGCAAACATAAGAAATAGTGAAGATAGTATGTCTTTGGAGTTTGTACTTAAATGGTTCATAAGTGATTCATTACGCACAGGAAATTCCAACCTTGTTTAATAATGAGGTGGTAATGAGATTATAGTACATTACTTAACAAGGGCGGTAAAACAAAGAATGTCTCATATTGACGCCCGAGCCGAAGGCAAGGGCGATAAATATGCGATCTGAGGCTTTCTTTATTTCCCGCGCGCGGAGCGTGCGGTAATTGCCGCTTTATGGCCAGGTATGACATAAATTATTAATTCCTTGTTAATTAAACATACATTAATAAATCAAAAATCCATTTCACACTAATGTTTGAAGCCTGTGAACAGTGGGAACTCCCATATGAACCCCCATTTCAACTCCCCATTTGAGTTAAGAATGTCTTTATCTGCCATCTCTCAAGTCTGGAGTCTCACCTGATGAAGAAACTATGATAAAAAAAATATGGTTCACAATAAATTTGGCCAATCTCCGGGACTTTACTTTCTTCCCTTTTCCAGGCATAGTACCTATAGTGACCACAAGCATGTAGTTAAAATTTCAAGCTTAATCCCCAAAGTTAAGATTTAAATCAAATTGAACTTCGCCGAAAAGCTACTTGTGCTTAAATTCATTTTCAAACATAACTATTTTGAATATAGGTACATAATATATCTTCTTTTTCGCAAAACGACGCAGGTTGGTGCGGCCTGGAAAAAGGTTATAGTGTGTTTCATCCACGCAGGCGCGCCCCTCCACAGACCAATCTACAATTGCGCATAGATTAGTATGAGATTCGCTATGGAGGGGCGCGTCGTCGTGCATGACAGGCACTATAATGTAAATTCTAATTTGTGAGCTAACAGCAGGAACATATTTAAAAATACAAAGGAATTTATCATGTAACATTTTTCACTGAGTAGTTATGTCGAAAGACAGTCAATTAACGTCACTCTCAGGGTCTCACTAATTGCCTAGAGTTACCCGTGTCCATTGAAACATTTCAATATTCTAATGTTATGAATGGACTATTTATATATATTGTATTTCTTATTATAGTGTGCACTAAATTTCCATTGGATATTAAGGAATGTTGGAAGCATTTAATATGTGTTTATGTTTCACTTTTGTTTGGGTTCAATAGTGATTTACAAGTTGAATATTGTTTTTTTTAGTCTGTTTTTGTGTCCCACTGCTGGGCAAAGGCCTCCCCTCTTTTCCTCTAGTCGGTAATTTGGAAATTATGGTAAAATATTCAATGTCTCAAATACGTATTATGTTTAACACCTTTTAGTTTCTCCAAATATGTATGCATTTCATATTCCATCCCTTTCACCTTTAAATACTCCCATAGAAAAAGCTCTGTTAAAAATCCAGAGGGCCTACAATATCGGGCTCTTCAAGAAAGGATTATATATATTATTAAAGGGTCGGCAACGCGCATGTGACATCACTGGAGTTGCAGGCGTCCATAGGCTGCGGTGACCGCTTACCATCAGGCTGGCAGCACACTTGTTTGCCACCTATTGGTTATAGGCCAACGCCTAGGCCTAGGTTTACGCGGGCTAATTCTCCGCAGCTCGACGTCAATAGCGCCTATTTTGGGTGGTTGGTTGACAACGTTACTCGTGCCAACCCAGTTCTACCAGAAAGCCTAGCAGACCCTTGACGTTGCCGACGACTTCTGGTAGTGACCTAGGTGATCCGAGATGTTTTGCCTGGTATGCTGCTTGTTTGCCACCTATGTGGTATTAAAAAAATCCGTAATTTTCTATTTCTCACAACCTTGTCCTGACCCAAACCAATCGCATTTTCACAATGGTTTCCACACCTATCAGCAAGGTCGACCGTGGCATTGTTGTTATCGTTAGATAGGTACCTATTTATGTTCTCTAATCACTATCGATCGCGAATTTAAATAGCGAAACGGACATCCCGTTACAAAATGGCCGATAGCGCATAGGTGATTGAAAACAAATGACAATCACACAAATACATAGGTTAATTGCCAGTTCTCACCTTGGGTGCATACAATACAACTTGCTCAAAAATATGTCCCATAGCTCTTATGTCGGTGGATTAAGGTTTTGGTACATATTTATGAGAGGATTCATTCGATACATATTTTTGCACTTGACTGTACCTACTGCTAACACTTTCATGGACAGTACTTCAATTAAATATTTTCTAACATACATTTGACGACTGCTATAGCATTTGTGTGATGAGGATCCTCAAATCATTTGAGCAGATTTGATTTGACGGCCAAAATACGGTAAATCACGTCGATGGAAAACTGGCCAGTGAAATGACGTCTAGTATTAGAGAAACTATGTCTTGACGTTTTATGACAGCAGACAGCTATACTTATTTTCCTTTTGTACCTCACGACAAAAAGTTACTTATTTGCAATCTATAAAAATACTAACTTGTTAAAATGATAGACTTGTCTTAAAATCAAACCCAATGTTATTCAACCTACTTATCATGTATCCAGTTATACGGTGGGCGTGTGACGTCACGGATTTAATCATTTTGACACGATTCACTTCCGATCGCGTATGTAGCTGTGATTGGCTTGCGTTGGGGGATTCCATCCATACGCCGATAAAAAATATTTGAAATTGAATGACTGTTGATATTTCATGCTCTCTCTTTCTCTCTCTCTCTGTCACTTTGGTGATTGTGCTCAGGAGCTCCATGAGCTCATACCGCCTTCCCCCTTCTGCCATCGGACATCCAGACGTACGGCGGGTTACCATCCTTACCTGGTGGAAATTCCTCTTACTCGAACCAAGCGCTTTCGTCATCTTTTATAATGCGCACTGGTAAGGTTTGGAATTCCCTGCCGGCATCTGTATTTCCGAGTTCATATAACCTGGACCTGTTTAAGGCAAGAGTGAATAGGCATTTTATGGGTGAGCTCGCTTCACCGTCGGCTTCATCTTTGCCCCCTGGCTAGATGCTGGCCAAGAGCAATCCCATTATAAATACTATTCTCTATTCCGGCGGCGCGGACGCACGCACTATCCCATTCACCGCTGCATCGTGGGTTGGCTCTTCTGAATGATATTCTCAGCAGCGATAGCAAAAGATGAATCCAGTTTCCTCACGCTCAGCAGCCGGTACCTGGAGTCTATTGTCACTCCAAGCTCCATCCAGATAGATTAAAAGCTACAATAAATCTCCTACCAATGGATGGAGCCTGGAATAGCAATTCTATTCATATATCTATGTAATAAATGTGTCTCCTGTTAACACGTTTAGCTTGACTGTAAGTGTTAGCCTAAGGAATCAATAAATAAATAAATAAATAAATAAATAAATAAATAAATGAAAAAAAAGTACTCTTTAATGGCTTTCGCATACAAAATTTCACCCCCATTCCGATCATTTAAATCCCCCCCTAAGGATATTAGATGATCGGGGATAGAAGTAATCCATTGTCCATTCAAGTGAAAAATTATGGTTTTATAATAGTTCATTTCATGTCATTATATGATCATTATCTTACTATCTACGTCCCATTGTCGGCGAAATGCTCTTTATATTAGGCATATATTTTGAGACAATTAGTTCAATCGATATTTATGCAGTCCAACTTTTTCTATACTAAACTGTACTAAACCCAACACATCTGCTTTGATATTCAATGTATTCTACATACAATCGATTTCAAATATATTTTTACAATCTTGGATCTTATTCCTTTGTATTAAGGCGAATTATGTATGACATATCTGTGACATCGGCTAAGCCTCCACGTGTTCTGTTCTGATCTGATGTAAGATACCAACCTCTATTGCGCAATTTGCGCACAACGCACACCTCCATTGTGCGTTTTTTGTTTTGATACAATCAGTTACTTTTACAAACTCATATCTTGTTGTGACGCAGTCTTGAAAATTGTACTTTATGCTAAACTTATTAAGATGGATTCTGTTTTAGCAAAATTAGGGAAAATGAGGGATTCGTAGAGTAGTGAGAGCAATCGTCTGAGGTCTGAGTACTGGGGTCTGTACCACAAAACTTTACAAGCGTACAATTTAACAAACTTGTCTGCTTTTTCTATGGAAAATTGTACAATTTTGTCAAATTGTAGACTTGTAAAATTTTGTGATACAGGGGCCTGATCTTGCCCGAGTTCGAATTTCGAATTGATGCTTTTAATGAAAAAATAACTTTATGAGTAATCAAACAAGGTTGTTTATATGATTGTATGATAGCAGAAAATACGAGGTTTTTAAAGTAACACGCGCATGGACAGTCGCTCGGTCCACTGCCCGATATCTGCATGGATTAAGTTATGGTAAAAAGTAAAAGGTATTTTTCTAGTGAGTCGTATGACGTATGTGTACTTGTGTTATAGTATTGACCAAAGCGCCAAATCATGTTTTTGCTCTCTCATTCTTGTCTATGATTTATCATTTTGATTAGTGGTACACTAGTGTCTATAGTAAATGTTGCTTGAAGACGTATATTTAGTCGTGTGTGGTGTCAAGTTTGTTCAGTACAATTCCATACCATTTTGTGCACGGACGAATGCTACGATGCTTCCGACATATAGGTAAATTGTAAATCCGCTTGATCCACAATGACACAATGGAAAACCTCTCCCTTTTTCATCTTTGCCTTGGCTGTATGAAGTGGCTAAGCGATAATTAAAAATAAACAACTTTTTTTTTAATTTATTGATTACAAGAAAAAGAGTTACATAAATATATTTTTCCTAATCTGCCAAACCGTATGACAGTTTGATGGCAGAAAAACTTGAATCTGACGTCTTTCAAGTTTATTCCACGGCTGCAAAACAAAACCCAAACGGCTGTAAGCCAAATAAACCAACAAGAAACATCTACTTTCATTTTCAACCCATTGATTTTCAGCCAAGGCACACAATCGAATAACTGCTATTTGCGTCAATTGCGATTAACCGTCATGTTGATCGAATATGTGAAAATGTTCGATAGTCATATGCGATTTACAACCTGACTCGAAATAACTCGCTTATTCTGTGACTAGACTTAGAGCCTGTTCACACTATCGATTCTTTTCGGCGATTTGCAAGCGATTTCTATACAAAACTCGAACGCGGCGATGTCATCGCCGCGATCAAATTTGTATAGAAATCGCTGGCAAATCGCTCCTTATTCTGGATGGTCCGAGTTGTCCATGTGTCGGTAAGCGATTGTGAATACCACTATGGGTCAGTCAATGACCACACTATCCATTATTAAAGTAAAAAGCCTTCGAATGCTGAGTTTTTGCGTGTATTGTATCGCTACCTGGTAAATGGTACTGTTAAGAGGCCTCTTGAGCCTTGGCCTCAAGAGGACATCGAGAGAGATTTATGACTTGGAAAGTATTTAATTACAATAATTTCGTACAGAGCGCAGTAAAACTCATTTAGGATATTTTGTACCCTTTTCACAGCTCAGATATAGTTTTAGGTATCTTAGATTTTACATGTATTTTTTTCTCTAAATATAA
Source organism: Cenopis cana (assembly GCA_951800055.1). Lineage (NCBI taxonomy): Eukaryota > Metazoa > Arthropoda > Insecta > Lepidoptera > Tortricidae > Cenopis > Cenopis cana. Next base: position 2,770,185 of record OX637477.1, on the reverse strand, counting down.
GAAAGTCTTTTTAAACATTACTTCAAATCGACAAATCGCAAGCTTAACAAATGGAGTTTTTCACTACATGTTACTACCCACAATAACAGCAAATAAAGCTTTAATAAAAGCATCGTATTCTCTAATCAGTTCATTGGAATTATGAATACTTTTGAATTCACAACATTTTATTATGTGTACAAGACCTCTTAACTGTTGAAGAATGATTTACTCCAATAGAAATGGAAAGTGGAGTTAAAAATAATCGCCGTTCAAACGACGGTCTATGTCTATATGCGCTGCTTGGTTAACTGTTACGGCACGAGTTTAATTAATTATAATGATGATATAATCGATAGTTATAATTGCTGATATAATTATTATTAGTTATAGAATGAATAGCCTATAATAGTCGCGTCGCATTTATATACACGATTGTTAGTGGATTGATCGTTTTTACAGCAAAGATTGAATTTAAACTTGACGTCATGTGTTAAATTGATACTATACGTATCATACAACGGTACATACGGTTGGTATGACGTTTTAATTTGGGCGACATGTTTCAAATCGGGTCTTCTTCAGGATGAGCGTTCTTGAGGCCTTGTGAAATGGGCCCGCTTAATCGATACCGTTTTGAGGAAAAGCTACGAATGGGTCTCCGCTAGGTTTCCCATTAACTTGACATAATCTAATTCCAATGATGTCTAGTGTCTCCTGTGTTAGAAGGTGAGGTACCAGCAGCCTATCTACTTGGGCCTTTATGGCTTGTAACACAGACGGTAGTCCTAGTCTCTTTTCAACTTCGCTTGTATTAAAAGTGTGAGATGGGCCCCGAAGTTTATAATCAATTGTGATAATTAACTATAAAAACATACGCAACCGATAGTAACAACTATTAATAATGTAATAAATACTAAACAGCTGGAGTATTGGTCTTTGCCAATGTTCTGCCACTGTTCCAGTGAATGACTAGATTTAATAAAGTATGACAAGGGTATTACTACAGATTATACGGTAGAATGAGAAATGTACAGACAGGCTTTTCAAATGTATTTCTAGCAAGCAGATCTGTCGTGAATGTAACAAACCTTTATGATACGGACGAACCTTTTGTATAATATATGACGTAGAATAGTGTTTCCATCATTATAGAAAAATGCACACCTGGGTAATTAAAAGAAAAGAAATGAACTACTTAGAATTTATATTAGCATCGGACTTGCAAGAGGTATAGAAGATTTTGCCTATTTGGATTGTAATCCTCGTTTTAGGTCTAACTTCAAGATTTAACCAACCACAGTCTCTGAAAAAACAGAATATCACGAAGTGAAAAGTTTTCCAAAGGGTAACCATAACCGCCTTTCTGAACACCCCTCTACAAATGATACATAACCTTAAGGCAATTCTCATCTCAACACACAAAAGAGCCCTGCCAAAAGTCCAGACTAGTCCAGAGTAGTCCATAAGATACGACTTAACCAAAATTCTTCCGAAAATAAGCGGATCACATCTACGTAGTCTCTAAACTTTGGCGAATGCCTGTCTTTGTAACCACCGCTTTAGCACTGTTAGAAGACGCACAACAACAACGCACAACAGCCTGCCTTGCCAAGATTCCAGACGATAGACGTTCACGTGCGACCACACCTGTCAGGCGCTTGCACAATAATAACAGGTTATTTTGGAAACGCAGTTTGCTCAGTGTCAATGGCTATGCCAAAACAAACCCGCGGATGCATAATGGGCAGTACCGAGCCGAATGGAAGCCACTGTAGAAGAAAGAATGGCCTGGCCACGACATTGGTCTAAGGCGACCGCGGGCGCGGCGAGCGGGGCGGCGAAAACGGTCTAAGCTGTGAGCATGCCACGACAACGCAGTTGTCTTAGCGGCATTGAGCGAATGGGACGTACTCAAAGGACGCAAAATGTCATTATCAAAAGTGGCCCTTCACAATAAACCATATGTTTTTGCTTATTTAATCATCACACTTCTAGGTTAACAATCAACCATGTCTTTGCTTATTTAATCATCACAGTTAGGTAGGTAATACTTATTTACTAATCATTACAGTCAGTTAATAATCAACCATATGTTTTTGCTTATAATTTCACTGATAAACGCCTCTGTGTCCAACATCGCGGAGCGAATAAAACAAAATATTTTGTTTTTTAAAACTCCGCCCGACCCGCGCCGCTGCTAAGACCGTTCGCGCCGCTCTGACTCGTGGCATGGCTCTTTCCGCCAGTGCCTTTGTTCTCGCCGCTCGCCGCGCCGCTCGCCGCTGCAGCCGGTCGCGCGAGTAAATTCGCGCGCGATTTAGCCCACAGCGAATTCTCGTGGCATGGTTCTTTAGCGGTCTTGATTTTGTTTAATTCGCTCGCCGCTGGTCGCCTTAGCCAGTCGCCTTAGACCAATGTCGTGGCCAGGCCATAAGGCGACATATAACCTGGAGATAGTGGATTCCCCGGCTCGTACCACATCAGGGTTTAAATAAACCGTGTGCACGTAATGTCATTTGATATTAGTAACTACTTGGTAAAGCAAAACATTGTGAGGAAACTGGTCAAATACCAAGCTCTAGTCTTCCCTCTGGGTCTGTCAGATGACAGTTTTCTTCAACCGTTCGGTAGTTTGCTTCGAAACAGCCGAAACACGACACCCATGGGCCAGAAGTCAGCATCAACATTATACTCAGCTCAACACAGGTCGTTTCGCCATGAGCCATGTAGCTTAGCGTCACGAAATTAGAAGATTGATCTTCGAATAGCTCCATCCTGTTGCATCCCAGACCCTTGCTGTATTCGAGCTATGGATATATTTATTTGAATTTTATATCTTCGGGCCCGACTTCGGTACGCGTTTCTGCCATGAGAGCGACCCACGCTATGTCTTGTTCACGCACTATTCTCAGTTTCGAACTACTAGGTAACCCATAAACGCTGCAGTTTATCTGCCGGTCCCATAAAATTTCTAATTGTGTTGAATTTATAGCGCTCCCTTTATTTACGGTGTATTCAAATAATATGTTGACGGCAACAGACGCGGGCTCGTTATGAAAGTAGTTCGTTATTGTCGCCGTTGGCCCGCTATCGGTCATTTGGACGTCCTGTGTTGTGCTACTATTGGTTGAGCTGTCGAGTTACGGCGGTCGGATCGAGTAATGAAAAAATTTTACAGAAAAATGGCTGTTTTTAATTTTAATATACCTACAGGGTAACATCGAGGACGTAGTCGGAAGTTGAGTATTTATACAATAGTATTAGTATATTACGGTCAACCTTTCACTGACGCGTTATTACCGGTAAATAACGAGTGCTAGAATTTTTAATACTAACTTTATTCAGTTTTCCTTTCCACTATTCCATTGGCTTTGGCTACACATTCCTTTCTTAATTTCAAGTCAGTCATGTTGATCGAATATGTGAAAATGTTCGATAGTCATATGCGATTTACAACCTGACTCGAAATAACTCGCTTATTCTGTGACTAGACTTAGAGCCTGTTCACACTATCGATTCTTTTCGGCGATTTGCAAGCGATTTCTATACAAAACTCGAACGCGGCGATGTCATCGCCGCGATCAAATTTGTATAGAAATCGCTGGCAAATCGCTCCTTATTCTGGATGGTCCGAGTTGTCCATGTGTCGGTAAGCGATTGTGAATACCACTATGGGTCAGTCAATGACCACACTATCCATTATTAAAGTAAAAAGCCTTCGAATGCTGAGTTTTTGCGTGTATTGTATCGCTACCTGGTAAATGGTACTGTTAAGAGGCCTCTTGAGCCTTGGCCTCAAGAGGACATCGAGAGAGATTTATGACTTGGAAAGTATTTAATTACAATAATTTCGTACAGAGCGCAGTAAAACTCATTTAGGATATTTTGTACCCTTTTCACAGCTCAGATATAGTTTTAGGTATCTTAGATTTTACATGTATTTTTTTCTCTAAATATAAGAAAGTCTTTTTAAACATTACTTCAAATCGACAAATCGCAAGCTTAACAAATGGAGTTTTTCACTACATGTTACTACCCACAATAACAGCAAATAAAGCTTTAATAAAAGCATCGTATTCTCTAATCAGTTCATTGGAATTATGAATACTTTTGAATTCACAACATTTTATTATGTGTACAAGACCTCTTAACTGTTGAAGAATGATTTACTCCAATAGAAATGGAAAGTGGAGTTAAAAATAATCGCCGTTCAAACGACGGTCTATGTCTATATGCGCTGCTTGGTTAACTGTTACGGCACGAGTTTAATTAATTATAATGATGATATAATCGATAGTTATAATTGCTGATATAATTATTATTAGTTATAGAATGAATAGCCTATAATAGTCGCGTCGCATTTATATACACGATTGTTAGTGGATTGATCGTTTTTACAGCAAAGATTGAATTTAAACTTGACGTCATGTGTTAAATTGATACTATACGTATCATACAACGGTACATACGGTTGGTATGACGTTTTAATTTGGGCGACATGTTTCAAATCGGGTCTTCTTCAGGATGAGCGTTCTTGAGGCCTTGTGAAATGGGCCCGCTTAATCGATACCGTTTTGAGGAAAAGCTACGAATGGGTCTCCGCTAGGTTTCCCATTAACTTGACATAATCTAATTCCAATGATGTCTAGTGTCTCCTGTGTTAGAAGGTGAGGTACCAGCAGCCTATCTACTTGGGCCTTTATGGCTTGTAACACAGACGGTAGTCCTAGTCTCTTTTCAACTTCGCTTGTATTAAAAGTGTGAGATGGGCCCCGAAGTTTATAATCAATTGTGATAATTAACTATAAAAACATACGCAACCGATAGTAACAACTATTAATAATGTAATAAATACTAAACAGCTGGAGTATTGGTCTTTGCCAATGTTCTGCCACTGTTCCAGTGAATGACTAGATTTAATAAAGTATGACAAGGGTATTACTACAGATTATACGGTAGAATGAGAAATGTACAGACAGGCTTTTCAAATGTATTTCTAGCAAGCAGATCTGTCGTGAATGTAACAAACCTTTATGATACGGACGAACCTTTTGTATAATATATGACGTAGAATAGTGTTTCCATCATTATAGAAAAATGCACACCTGGGTAATTAAAAGAAAAGAAATGAACTACTTAGAATTTATATTAGCATCGGACTTGCAAGAGGTATAGAAGATTTTGCCTATTTGGATTGTAATCCTCGTTTTAGGTCTAACTTCAAGATTTAACCAACCACAGTCTCTGAAAAAACAGAATATCACGAAGTGAAAAGTTTTCCAAAGGGTAACCATAACCGCCTTTCTGAACACCCCTCTACAAATGATACATAACCTTAAGGCAATTCTCATCTCAACACACAAAAGAGCCCTGCCAAAACTCCAGACTAGTCCAGAGTAGTCCATAAGATACGACTTAACCAAAATTCTTCCGAAAATAAGCGGATCACATCTACGTAGTCTCTAAACTTTGGCGAATGCCTGTCTTTGTAACCACCGCTTTAGCACTGTTAGAAGACGCACAACAACAACGCACAACAGCCTGCCTTGCCAAGATTCCAGACGATAGACGTTCACGTGCGACCACACCTGTCAGGCGCTTGCACAATAATAACAGGTTATTTTGGAAACGCAGTTTGCTCAGTGTCAATGGCTATGCCAAAACAAACCCGCGGATGCATAATGGGCAGTACCGAGCCGAATGGAAGCCACTGTAGAAGAAAGGTAATGGCCTGGCCACGACATTGGTCTAAGGCGACCGCGGGCGCGGCGAGCGGGGCGGCGAAAACGGTCTAAGCTGTGAGCATGCCACGACAACGCAGTTGTCTTAGCGGCATTGAGCGAATGGGACGTACTCAAAGGACGCAAAATGTCATTATCAAAAGTGGCCCTTCACAATAAACCATATGTTTTTGCTTATTTAATCATCACACTTCTAGGTTAACAATCAACCATGTCTTTGCTTATTTAATCATCACAGTTAGGTAGGTAATACTTATTTACTAATCATTACAGTCAGTTAATAATCAACCATATGTTTTTGCTTATAATTTCACTGATAAACGCCTCTGTGTCCAACATCGCGGAGCGAATAAAACAAAATATTTTGTTTTTTAAAACTCCGCCCGACCCGCGCCGCTGCTAAGACCGTTCGCGCCGCTCTGACTCGTGGCATGGCTCTTTCCGCCAGTGCCTTTGTTCTCGCCGCTCGCCGCGCCGCTCGCCGCTGCAGCCGGTCGCGCGAGTAAATTCGCGCGCGATTTAGCCCACAGCGAATTCTCGTGGCATGGTTCTTTAGCGGTCTTGATTTTGTTTAATTCGCTCGCCGCTGGTCGCCTTAGCCAGTCGCCTTAGACCAATGTCGTGGCCAGGCCATAAGGCGACATATAACCTGGAGATAGTGGATTCCCCGGCTCGTACCACATCAGGGTTTAAATAAACCGTGTGCACGTAATGTCATTTGATATTAGTAACTACTTGGTAAAGCAAAACATTGTGAGGAAACTGGTCAAATACCAAGCTCTAGTCTTCCCTCTGGGTCTGTCAGATGACAGTTTTCTTCAACCGTTCGGTAGTTTGCTTCGAAACAGCCGAAACACGACACCCATGGGCCAGAAGTCAGCATCAACATTATACTCAGCTCAACACAGGTCGTTTCGCCATGAGCCATGTAGCTTAGCGTCACGAAATTAGAAGATTGATCTTCGAATAGCTCCATCCTGTTGCATCCCAGACCCTTGCTGTATTCGAGCTATGGATATATTTATTTGAATTTTATATCTTCGGGCCCGACTTCGGTACGCGTTTCTGCCATGAGAGCGACCCACGCTATGTCTTGTTCACGCACTATTCTCAGTTTCGAACTACTAGGTAACCCATAAACGCTGCAGTTTATCTGCCGGTCCCATAAAATTTCTAATTGTGTTGAATTTATAGCGCTCCCTTTATTTACGGTGTATTCAAATAATATGTTGACGGCAACAGACGCGGGCTCGTTATGAAAGTAGTTCGTTATTGTCGCCGTTGGCCCGCTATCGGTCATTTGGACGTCCTGTGTTGTGCTACTATTGGTTGAGCTGTCGAGTTACGGCGGTCGGATCGAGTAATGAAAAAATTTTACAGAAAAATGGCTGTTTTTAATTTTAATATACCTACAGGGTAACATCGAGGACGTAGTCGGAAGTTGAGTATTTATACAATAGTATTAGTATATTACGGTCAACCTTTCACTGACGCGTTATTACCGGTAAATAACGAGTGCTAGAATTTTTAATACTAACTTTATTCAGTTTTCCTTTCCACTATTCCATTGGCTTTGGCTACACATTCCTTTCTTAATTTCAAAAGACTCATTTTTAACTGCATAGCAACAGAAGTAGTTCCGGAATATATAATTTTATATTTGTGTCTAAGTGCCTTCAATATTATCGTTTCAAGTTCAACTTCCAAGTTGGCATTTAATTAAGTTCACTTTTATCAATAAGTACCTAAGGTTATCTTTGTAATGTCGCACGCTTCGCAGAAAATTCTGGCATTGGCCTGATGATAAATGACTATATATCTGTTCTAATGATAACAATATCTAATCGATACACATCATCAAGTAGTAGAAAGTCTGAGTCTATATACTTACGCTTATTATGAACTAACCGAGTGACATTCAGTATATCAACGTAAATGTTAGCGTGGATTTATTGTACGGCTCTAAAAATAATATAGTTATGTGGGGTTGGTAGTTTTTGATGGTTGTGTAAGGCGATGGCTGCTAGATAACGAATAAGGAACGGTCGAATGTGTCAGTAAATACATAAAACTTATCTTGCAATATGCACCTATAAGGACAGATAAAATGACAATATTTCATAATTTCCAAAAGTCTTAATTCGAAAACCATTTCGGTAAAAACGTGTGAAGTACACAAAAAACATTTTTTTAGATTTTTTTCTCCGTTAATTTTGGAAAAAAACGCAAATTACTGTAAACCGAAAGTTGACGTCATCTTCCTCGCTGTATTCAGGGAGACCTTAGTACAGAGTACAGACTATCGCTGCTCTGGAGTGGCTCTGGATTCTTGTTGGGAAGATGACGTCATATTTTACTTATGCCCTTTTGGAATGATCTCCTTTTCAACGTGTTTTTTTTGTATGAAATAATGAGTTAAATTGAAAAAGAAAAAATACGGGTGGCTTAAATTTTTACCTATTTTATAACTAGTTCATAAAATAAAGTAGTTAAAAATATGAAATGTTGTCAATTGTGACTGTGACACACACGTGCTAGTTCTCGATTGATCTCCTCTCCTTCTCCTGCACGCTAGTACGACTATGATTAATTCATAAGTCGTATAAGGATAGTCCGTACAGTTTTACACAATTGATAAAAAACTATCTAGAATGTAACCTATGAAAGATAATTGTTTATACAAATATATACTACGTTACGTGTTATTTCTCGATTGGTTAACAATATGGGTCTGATTGTTATTCGCGTGTGGGCCGACGTCATTTCATAATGATAAGTATTGTATTATCTTGTAGTACAAACTATTACGTAGATACCTGTAGATATTGAAAATGAGATTATTATGATAAAAAAACGCGATTTTTATAACAAATAAATGTTTGGAATTATTTATACTTTCCCAAAAGTTCCACTTGGCCACTGTTGGTACACTCTGTATAATTTCTTACGGCCGCTCCTGTTCGTAATACGAGTAAATATGTAGTTGTAGATAATTTAAAATCGAGTTCTAGTACCCATGGTAACCCAGGACTAGACTTTATCGAACAAGCAGCTCAAATCCAGCTCAGCTGGTGTCCGGGGAAAGTAATAATTTACCAGCACTAACACTTGCATTATTCACCCTGATGCAAACGAAACTGCACTCTTCCCAAACGGGTTAGAGATCAATTTACATTAGTGGACAGCGCTTCGGAAAAGCATTAAGTGTATATGGAGCTAATAGGCAGTTACCGTCTTTTGTTTTTGTATTGCGAATGTTTAAATACTTAGTAACGCAAAGTCATATGTTATTTAAACGTTATTGTAAAATGAACTTTATCATGATAATGTGAAGGTTGTTTTCGCTGTACGGTGTTAGAGTGAGATATTCGCTTTTGATAGTAAGTTAGTTATCATTTTATTGAATTACAAGATCGGTGTTCTGTGTTGTTAGAGTCGATTGATTTTTCATGTACATGCTGTTCTGTTTTCTCTGACGTCATGAATTAAACAATAGGTACTTTACGAGTAAACATGGTTTGTTTCGCCAACTGTTACTAGCGATCAATTGATAAAAGCATAGGTTTACCATTATCTTTCTAGAATATTGACATAGCCATGACCGACATGACCGTTGTACATTGTACAGATGTAGTGCAAAATGATTTTCCTTCGTACTTTATCGGAAAAGTTCGTATTTATCGTGCTTTCTCAATTAGCTTCAGTACCCATCTTACATCCGTAGGGGTAACTTTGACACTGACATTTTTTACTTTGACATTTGACACTAAACAATAAAGTTCCATAATAATGGATATGAAAACGTCACTCATTTAATACAATCATTGATTGACAGTTCGGGTGCCATCGTATTCCGATTGAGATCCGAGTTTTCCCGAAAGAAAATCATTTTGCAATACATCTGTAGCGCGGTGTTGGGGTCATTTGTCATGTGTCATGATGCATCTGTCACGTCCACTGCTTAATGTGTCCAGTTGTCATAACAGTGACCGCCACGCAATGCAGGACAAATTGCGTATTTCTGTTAAGTAATTATCGATTCTCCGAGATCCCGTCGTCAATTCCTCCTCATCATGTTGTCCCAGTTACTTCAAGGAAAGAGAGTTACTTCCAAAAGAGAGAGAGAGAGAGTCCAGTCCTGTCAATGTGTCCAGTCGTCATAACAGTGACAGCCACTCAATCCAGGACAAATTGCGTATTTCTGTTAAGTAATTATCGATTCTCCGAGATCCCGTCGTCAACTCCTCCTCACCATGTTGTCCCAGTTATTTCAAGGAGAGAGAGTTACTTCCAAAAGAGAGAGAGTCCAGTCCTGTCAATGTGTCCAGTCGTCATAACAGTGACAGCCACGCAATGCAGGGGAAATTGCGTATTTCTGTTAAGTAATTATCGATTCTCCGAGACCCCGTCGTCAATTCCTCCTCATCATGTTGTCCCAGTTACTTCAAGGAAAGAGAGTTACTTCCAAAAGAGAGAGAGTCCAGTCCTGTCAATGTGTCCAGTCGTCATAACAGTGACAGCCGCGCAATGCAGGAGAAATTGCGTATTTCTGTTAAGTAATTATCGATTCTCCGAGATCCCGTCGTCAACTCCTCCTCACCATGTTGTCCCAGTTATTTCAAGGAGAGAGAGTTACTTCCAAAAGAGAGAGAGTCCAGTCCTGTCAATGTGTCCAGTCGTCATAACAGTGACAGCCGCGCAATGCAGGAGAAATTGCGTATTTCTGTTAAGTAATTATCGATTCTCCGAGACCCCGTCGTCAATTCCTCCTCATCATGTTGTCCCAGTTACTTTAAGGAGAGAGAGTTACTTCCAAAAGAGAGAGAGAGTCCAGTCCTGCCAATGTGTCCAGTCGTCATAACAGTGACAGCCACGCAATGCAGGATAAATTGCATATTTCTGTTAATTAATTATCGATTCTCCGAGATCCCGTCGTCAATTCCTCCTCATCATGTTGTCCCAGTTACTTCAAGGAAAGAGAGTTACTTCCAAAAGAGAGAGAGAGAGAGAGAGTCCAGTCCTGTCAATGTGTCCAGTCTTCATAACAGTGACAGCCACGCAATGCAGGAAAAATTGCGTATTTCTGTTAAGTAATTATCGATTCTCCGAGATCCCGTCGTCAACTCCTCCTCACCATGTTGTCCCAGTTACTGCAAGGAGAGAGAGTTACTTCCAAAAGAGAGAGAGTCCAGTCCTGTCAATGTGTCCAGTCGTCATAACAGTGACAGCCACGCAATGCAGGACAAATTGCATATTTCTGTTAATTATATCGATTCTCCGAGACCCCGTCTTCAATTCCTCCTCATCGTGTTGTCCCAGTTACTTCCTAAGGAGAGAGTTCCATGGGAGTTGACCTGTCATGAATTAACCAAGGTATAATTCGTAGACAAGTAAGACATACTGATATGACGTTCAAAGGAATAGGTGTCAGGGAAAGCCAGTATCACAGGTTCGACTCCCACACAATCTCACAAGCCTAGGTCCTATTTGTAGCAATAAATCTTGATTCCGCTACTATTGTTATATTATGTGACGGTGAAATGTATGCTACATTTATAGTAAAGTGCAGATGCAGAGAACGAATACTTTCGTACGTTGACCCCGCCAATATTTACAAGTCTCAATCGTTCATGTGCATTGCTGTCACTACGTATATAAGCCCGTGAAGTGTTCGCATCCCGTCCTCATTTCTGTTTATTATTTACTAGTAATTGCCCGCGGCTTCGTCCGCGTTTATCGCGATAGAATTGAAGTATTTGCTATTTACTTATATCAGGCACTTACCTACTCATCGCTCTTTCATACAAACTTCCACCGCCTTAAGGGATAATTTCCGGGATAAAAAGTATCTTATGTCCTTCCCCGGGACTCAATCTATCTCCACACCAAATTTCATGTAAATCGGTTCAGCGGTTTAAGCGTGAAGAGGTAACAGACAGACCGACAGACAGACAGACACACTTTCGCATTTATAATATTAAGTATGGATTATTTATTTTATTTTTGAGTACATCGATACAGTAACAAATATCTATAGAACATAGGCATTCAGTGACAAAATATGCGAACATGACATTTAACATGGACATAAGAGCGCACATATATTTTTGTCACTGCTAGGACGTTCATATTATATTTACATCTTTAACTGTCCATTTTAACGAAGTTAACTAAGAAAATTAAGAGAATAATGAATATGTGTTGACACCGTTAACTTTAGATTTACTACAGATAACATTTGTTATGCTTGTTGACAGACAAAGCGCCTCCTTTTTAGCGTAAGAAAAAAATGCTTTGGTATGTCTGTTTGGATGTCCTGTTCTCCTCAATCTCCTCTACAGGTCGCATTTGTCAACCGATTCTCGTGAAAAGTTATGAGGAGGTTCGATAAGATTATATGGAATTATTTTGTCGATTCAGTTTTTGGATTTTCCACAATAATCCAAAAGGCAAAGCCATGGATATCAAAAAGAAAACGTATCACTCGACGGTCTACAGCTCACAGAACCTCTAGTATAGTGACACATAACCATAAATTACGCCGATTTGTATGGAAATGCAGCTATAGCATATTCTGGTGGAAGAGCACTATAAGGTGCATCTAATCGTTTATGGCGTTGTAAATTTTAACTTAGTCGTTACGCTGGTCGCACGCTACGTGAGGATCGCAGCTTTCTCGTTAAGAGCTTACAGCTTCAAAGCACATTTGCACTTAAGCGCGCAGCTTAAATAATTCAACAGAGGGACTATTTTGTTTTAAATAACGTCATAGCCACTGGAAAGTTTGAAAGTGAGCTTTTGGACTGCAACATGTCAGTTTTCGTTACAGAATTATAAAGTGGTCAGTACGTCAGTAGTGTGTCATGCAGTGGTGCTTTTGTTTTAGCTTATCCGCATGAAATTCTGTCATACCTTCGTACCTACTTTCGTGGATAATTTAGGGTTTTTCAAGTACCTATTCTATGTTTATTTTTATATTAGACAAAATTTACTCTCCTCTCCTCTACTTTTTTTTGAAGCCTATAGAGTTTTCCACTGCTGGGCAAAGGCCTTGATCTCCACTCGTCATGGTTGTGAGCGATATGCATCTATCTAGGCTACTAATCCACAAAAACAAACATGGATATCCATTATCACCAAGTCATTAGAGCTAGCAAGCAATTAACTTCAACTCTAGTTCATTGCACTGAAGTAATCAATCTTTCAATTACATAATCTGTGGTGAAATGCATTTCGTACTTCATTATTAATATTGGAAAGTTAGAGAGCTGTACATCCATCATTTTATTATTTAGACTGGGTCGATAAACGATGCCGTCTCCGCGTTAGACAATCTGAATTTATCGTGAGGTCGTTAACTGAGACATTCTGGGAACATCTGTAGGAATAATGCAAACGCAGTCATAGCACTATCGCTTATATCGACATCTTGGAGGTGCGAAAGTCGAGTTTAGCCGAAATGACAAAAATAGTCTTGAAAATGGAGCCACAGCGGTCCTCTCATACAGAATGAAATAAAATTTGCCCTGTGGCCATGTACAGTATCATCATCATCATCAGCTTATATACGTCCCACTGCAGGGCACAGGCCTCCTCTCATAGATGAGGGGGATTGGGCAGTAGTCCCCACGCTGGCCCAGAGCGGGTTGGGGACTTCACATACAACTTTGAATTTCTTCGCGGATGTATGCATAGAGGATTTCAATTTGTATTTCCAACTTCCAACTTCCTCCTCCGTCCGATTTGCTCATACTCCTTGGTCACCCCATATCTTATAGATAGCCCCTAAGTTAGAATAGTAAGTGACCCATACAACTTCCTTGTGATAGGGCTATTTAATACTAAAGCGTACTCACTCCCAGTAAATGTCACTACGACCGATCCACAAACCTACATCGACCGCCATATATTGACCCCGAAACTCAGCAACAATATGTAGTGGCAGGTCAAAGTTATACTGGTTCTTGTGTATAAGGGGTTAACTGATCATAAATGGGGTATACAACGTCGTTATTCCGAGCACACTTCATGTTCAATGGCGGCAGAATTACATCGACCAATTCAATATTTCTCACAAAGAGAGGGTCAATAAATTGTCATTAGTAATATCTATGAAAATACTTGGTATCTGTGGAGCGTCTAACCTCCGTTACTGACAGACCTGACTGGGACTGGCCGACTGAGTGACAGTCCTTCAAATACGAATATGGAGAGTTAAAGACAAGACAAATGAAATGACAGAAGACTTTGGACAGAACGGGCTTGACCGCGGCGAAGGACTGACGTGCACCCAACGATTCTCGGCTGACAGCCGCAGACAGCGGCACCATTGCGTGACCAGAGGGTCTAAGATAAAAAAAATTGTGGACAATCTAATACAAATCAACCTAGGCCCAAACTAAGCAAAGCTTGTACTATGGGTACTGAGCGATGATATACGATATGGAATCCGTCCATTGCTCTAACCAACTGAGCCACCGTGGTAAAAGGTAACCCTTGTGGCGGTGAATCTTTCAATCATTACACTCTGCTAATTAAGCTTTATGGAGGCTTGTAGCTACATCTACCGCGAAGTTATTACAACTTTTACGGCACTAACGTCCCAAATTGTATTGAGAATCGTTAATAACATACTCAAATTAAACCCGATCCTGAGGTGAACCGAACCTGAGCTGTGACAGTGGAATCGAGCTGCTGGGAATTTTGTCACTGGGAAGAAACTCAGCTAGGCCCGACCTGGGTCGGAAGTTTGTGATCGCGTGTTTCATTATGTACATTAATTACTAGTATGAACCTAGTGCTATGCTGAAACGTCTGCAAATAAGATCAATACGCATAGCTATGACCGCTGCTGGCTGAATGCCAGACCGTATCGATCACGGCGCGGACACACCCTCTCTGTCATGTAGACTGTAGGTAGTATTGACGTTATATTTTTACATATTGCACTTTATTGCATTGTAATTGGGCCCCCGTGTGGGTTGGCAACCACTGTAAATATGTATCACGTTTTATCAATCTGTAAAGCTAACATGGATTGAAACGGCACTGAGAATTTTATTTCGGATTTTCCCCCGACAACTGGATAGCTAAGGTCCTACTCTAACAGTGAACCGAATACAAGTTAAATAAATATATTCCTCTCTGTTGCACTTGCAAATTATAGCGACAGAGAGGTGATGGAGGTAGATGTGTCGTATTCAGTTGAACCTAATTCGGATCGCGGTAGGATTCGCGGTAGGTTCCATGAAAAGTGACACAATGACAAGAGCGAAAAAAGTCAGGGTTTGAAAGGATAATTTATATTCTCATTTCTTCATTATTCTTATTTATGCTAATCTGATAATTATACATTTGATGATAACCTAAAATTTGTAAATGCGTTATAAAAAAAGAAGCAACTTCGACATCAATATCTATTTCTGGACAATGTAAACTATCCATATACCAGAGATAATTATCCGATAGTTATGGGATAAATGTCGGATAATTAACGCGATAATTATTAAAGACCATAATCATCCTGATAATTTCGAACACAAAGTCCGTGTTTCAATTACTTGACTTCACATTTAACAATTTGCAGCGAGATTATGTCTAGTCTAACTCTACATTCTTAATTATTTCCGACAAACCAACACGGTATAGTAAAAGTCTTGATTTATGATAAGGAAAAATACATAAACTCTACTTTTATTACCAACACCATCAACAGTTCAATTAACGGATAAATATTGAGTTTATTGATGTTAAATCTCTTATTTACAGTGCTACCTAGTGGTTACTTGTTAATGTAAATTAATGGCAGTAAAGTTCTCCCGTCTCTCTTGAACATGCAAGGATCTAACTTTGGGGCTAAAAATGGCACTGTATTTAATTTTAAATTTCACGTGCTGGCTTACTCGTTGTGAGTCATAAGTATTTGACTCTAGACTCTGGTCACTAGACTTTATCCCGTTATAATAAGGCTTATCAATGGTCATTTAATTGTGGTGCAGGATGACTTACACAATTTTCACGGTGTTTTTAACCTAGACAGAAAGTGAAAGCCTGCTCGAATCGTACGATCACTTACTGTCTAGATTAATAGTACTATTGATGCAACGACTTTTTCACTTTCTGCCATTGAGCGAGCGCGTCTATTATAGATGATTTACGAATGATGTAAGCAAACCGATAGACTGATGTATAAATATTATTCTTTTTGTTTACCTATATAACACATTTAGTGGCAGGCCACGCCCCCGGCAAGAAAGACAGAAAAGACACGTCAAAATAACGCTTTTAAGAGCATACTGCTCTTCACTGTACTCGGGTGCCCTGTTGGTAAACAGTTCGCAGCGATCGCTCAGCCCTCTGCGCGTCCATGCAGTACAACAACGCCTTCAGGGCGCTGTTGGGGTTGCCACGGTTCTGCACTGCAGCGCGTCCGCCATGTGGCAGCTCAAACAGCCTCCTGAAGACTGTAGCCATAAGAAGTGAGTGCTCAATAATGCAACACTTGATTATTAAAAATACCTTGTCTTTAGCCACATATATTTACTAACATTTATAGGATTAAGCAAACTACTAACAAATCATGGATCACTGTTGTCTGAATAAAGAATGTTTATTTATTTACCTGAGGGTTGACGCCGAAAAAAATAAAACAAAACAATCTTTTGTTTACTTGACGGGACTACCCGTCGTCGGTGGACAATGGGTTAAGCGGTTTAAGCGTAAAGAGGTAACAGACAGACACACTTTCGCATATATAATATCAGTATATGGATGTTTTATAGAGTTTTTTCGCCTTACAATATGTTTTGCAGAATATAACGTTTCTATTATGGTACGTGAATGTGACTTGAAACATTATAACTCAAATAGTATCAAATGGTCACCTTGAATTTGATATGATCCGCTTCTGAAGCGAACAAAAACTGGTTTCGTTTTGAAACTTCCGCTGAAAATTACGAAATTGTACGCAGTAAGCGGCAATAAAGTGCAATCACCCAAGAGGCGAAGACGCTATTAAAAAAGACGTGTTATCGCGTATGAGTATGAGCATAGCTCCTACGCTAATTAATGAGATTTAACTACTAAATTCATTGCGTGTGATGCGTGAGATGCGAAACTGTGGACGCCTTAGCTTGTATGAATCCTACTATATGCCATTCCTCGACTATACCTACGATGCACGATGTTTCTTTAGCCATCATAACATGAGATATTATATTATAGTTGATCATTTGTTATGGCCTTTATTACACAAAACTAATTGGATTTTGAATTTTATACAATGCGGAATAAAGCTGCTTCTTGTACGGATTGATTTGACACAGCCCGGCCAACTTAAATAATCATGGATCGTGAAAAATTACATGTTACTTAACTTATAGTAGAAATTATTTAAAATGTCCGACATTTTATAAAACTTGTCATTGGGCTTTGAATCTTCACGCTTGGTCAGTAAAGTCGCTTTTTGAACGGCCTAATTTGATACAACTCGGACAGTTCACAATAATTTTAAGTATACCCAGCTAGTAAAGCGAGATGCAGCTTACGTGATCAACTTTAGTCAACAGTACACCATATCTTGTTTATAATAAGGTTTTAAATTGATCACTATAATTGGGCGTCGGTATGTCATGCTATCAACACGAAGAATGTAAACATGCGTGCTTGCCAAATAGCTGATATAGTATATGTGATTAGTTTGAATAATTAGTCTTGTTAGGGATTGGCAATTCTATCGGCGCGACATCTATCGAAATCTCAGTCAAAAAGGCTTATAAATTAAGCACATTTTCATTTTGATTTGACATAGACAGAAAAACAGTAAGATATGAATGTGATTTTAAAATTGGGCTAGACTGAGCATGTTGCAGCGAATCAACACTGCAACGCCGATTTTTGGTCGAGCCCTTCTATTTATTTGTACAGGTTGCTTTATACAGTTATTGAATACATTCATTTTATTTGACAAGTATCCTGTCATTTTCTCTTCGTCGCTATCTAGTTAGGTATATGATTCAATGTTATGCACTTTTTGATTCTTCATTGTGAAATAACGTTTCAAAGATCACTGGATCACCAAGTTGACCAATTTCATATGAACTAAGAAAAGAAGTTTCTACGCATTTATTCAACAGAATCTATTAAGTTATAAAATAAACAAAATATAACATTAAAACTAAACTACAACTAAGTTCTGTAATCACTAGTAATCAGTCTATTAATATTATCAATACTTTTTTCATAATTTGAGTTCACGAAACAGTTAAAAAACTTGTAAAGCCTTTTGAAATTTGTATATATAGACCTGTCTGTTTCCAGTCTAATATCATGCTCAATATCGCGATCCTCATATTTCGCTCAACACGACATGACGCGCCGCCAACCGCCCTGCCAACTCACCACGTCACAGAGATGATTTTCAATTAACTTCATACACTTTCATCGCCGCCCGCGCATGTTTCATCTCTAGAACTAAAAGGTGTCATCTAACATTTATGTGCTACTTGAATTTAAGCTTAAAGTATAAAATTTTTAGGGTTGATAGTCTTTTGAATACGGTTTTATAACTTTTTTCATTTGCCAGGTATTCATTGACTTAGTTTTGGAGTGGCATAAACATAACGTAATTTGCCACGTGAAGGTAATCGTACCTTAGTAATAATAATAATATTTCGTCCATATATAACCTCCTAGGGGATGTTTAAAATATATCATATGGATACAAACTATCTCCATACCAAATTTCATCTAAATCTTAAAAGAGTTTATATCACACCTGGCCATAAAGTGGCCATTATCGCACGCTCCGCGCGCGAAAAAACCCACTTCCTGGCCAGGGGGTGACATAAAATTTTGTACTTACCACGGGCGATAATAAAGAAAGCCTCAGATCGCATATTTATCGCCCTTGCCTTCGGCTCGGGCGTAAAATACCTGCGATCTGAGACATTCTTTGTTTTATCGCCCTTGGTAAGTAATGTACTATTATGTCACACCTGGCCATAAAGCGGCCATTATCGCACGCTCCGCGCGTGAAAAAACCCACTTCCTGGCCAGGAAGTGACATAAAATTTTGTACTTTACACGGGCGGTAATAAAGAAAGCCTCAGATCGCATATTTATCGCCCTTGCCTTCGGCTCGGGCGTCAAATACCTGCGATCTGAGACATTCTTTGTTTTACCGCCCTTGTTAAGTAACTGTTGTACTATAACAGACAGACAGACAGAGTTAATTTCGCATTTCAAATATTAATATGGATTCCTATATAATTTACATTGCACTTGACCGTTGGCACGCGAAGCGTGCGTTTGCGTGATCTACATAGAAGATAATATATCTTTGGCGATATACATTGTTGTAATTGAGTGTGACCACGTATCATGTCTGTAATTACTATGTATCAAAATCGACTTCCGTACGCGACATACCTATAATTATAGGTAAATATTTAGTGCAGTCATGCATGTCTTTTATATGCATAACATTTCAATTCTGCATCATTAAATTTTAACACTGAAAAAAGAACCGTCCTTTATTTGTGACCTGTTTATGTCAATGTTAAGGCAAGGCAGACGTCCTGCTCTAACATGAATGAGTTTACAATTAACCATCCCGCTCTCTACGGAAATCTGTGCGCAAATTTCGTGAATATTCAGTACATTTTGATTGATTTTTGAAATATTGGATCATTTATCAAAAATCTATCCGGTTATTGTGTTAGAACAATAAAAAAGCTACCCTTTTTGTAAAGAAAAACATATCACTGCCAATGACAATTACGAAATAATCAGCATGTAAGTTTATTTTTACGATGATATTTAGAATTTTTTTACAGAGTTACCAAAGCATTTTAAATATTTTGTTCGGTTATTGTGTTACTTTCTTTCTTTCTCAATCTACAGTAATTTTTGTTTAGTGTAATTCTATGTTATTTCTTCACATTATAACCTCAAACTTTAATATTTTCAACGATTCGTGAACAGGCCTGGCCTTAAAGAAGACCCAGAGACGATTATTTGCAATAATACATGCACCCGTACGAAGCCGGGGCGGGTCGCTAGTATTGTATATCTATGGATAACTTTGAGTCTGAATCAGAATCTCTAGCAGCCATTATTACATATTTTCTACCCCAAATAATATTTTCGACAGAGCAGTCCAACCGTGTGATTACAATGTTGTCAGGTCATCCGTAACGTAACTAAAAAGCTAGACGCCCTGCATTCCTATCGTTCACTGGCCAATGATCGTGTTCAGTGACCTTTTGTTTTATGTTCGGCTTATCTTTAGCAGCCAGTAGTATAAGTTTCCAGTAGTTCGGTAGTATAAGTTATTTCGAAAAAAACACCCGTAGCTCTAGTATAAGTTTTTTCGAAACATTAACTAATTCGAACGCGTTTGCGTTTTGTCTCAAAATGTATGAAAGTGGTATGAAAACGTGAACAGCGCCTCTGGTGGTCACTAGTGGAAACTAAAACAACGAGTATAACATTTGTTGCTAACCGATGAACGCGCGTATTTCAAACTCGGTGAGAGCGTTTTCATACATTTTGAGACAAAACGCAAACGCGTTCGAATTAGTTAATGTTTCGAAAAAACTTATACTAGAGCTACCGAACGCGTTTGCGTTTAGTATTAATTCGTAAGGCAAAAAATTGTTACCAATAAACCGTGGGCCAGGCAGGCCACAGAATAGTATAATGCCAGGCGCTAAAATCGGTCTCTCACGAAAATTTGTACAATGGTTAAGAAAGTTGTCTTATGAAGGACTGTGGACGTCTGCCGCGATTCCGTTGGTGGGTTGAGGAGCAGCAGCCTCCCAAAGACGTAAAAATTTTTTATTAAAATTCAGTAATTTCCTCTCGACTACTATTTGCGCAATACTAGTGTTAAACTAGTATTGCGCAAATCCGTACGGATTGGGCTGTGGAGGGGCGCGCCTTCGTGGATGACACGCACTATACCTAACAACAGCCATATGTTATGAGACTATATAGTTATTCTACTTCTTATTCTGTGCTATGAGGTAGAGCGGGATAGCATGGCGCAGACAGCTGTCATCCCATAGAAACCTGTCAAACTTTCCATACAATCAGATTTTGATACATGGCTTGGTTCAACCCACCCAATTCTCGCTCTGAGCCAGCCCAGTATGGTGCTTACGGAGCGATTCCAGTGTTCTAATATGGTTTCTCCCATATCTTTAATAAAGGAGGATATTAAGGGTGCCTTACCATCACACCGGTGCAACTAGGTAAGCTATGTGTTTTATATGCGATGCGTGCTGTGGATCAGCTATGGACGGTTGCGACTGTCGCGATTGCTTGAGTTGCGCATCATCCTCGCACAGATACCTACATAGCGGCTGCGCATCTTCTTTAAACTACATTACATTAAACTATGGAAAGAGGCCATCGACCGATGTTACATATTTTACAAAGACCACCATCGTCTCACCTGAATAATTCTATACAATGTTCCATTTACTCAATAGCCATTTAAATTTGTCTAAACGCCGAGCATTATCATAATTTCCCGGACAAAGTGAATTTCTAAACACTTTCGTGTCAAATAAAACAGAGTTTATATTGCCTATTCATTCCTTCCTTGAACGAGATTCCGGACTAAACTCCCAACTACCAAGGGCGAAGTGTGATATGTTCATTAACTGTTAATCAAATTTGCATCCTATTTTTAAGAGCCAAAGATCGACTATTACTTTATGAATAAAATTGAGAAAGGTATAATTCCCGATTGATGTGGGTTCGGAACAATGTAGTTCTGTCGCAAATAGCAAAGCAAAGACTAGCCGTTCTGTTGCATTTATGAATAAAATTAAACTGGTATGAATAATAAATTAAATTGATTCAACTTGACAAAGAGTAACGTTAATTCGATCTACCTATATGGAAATGTATTTTTAAATATTTTAAGTTCCGTCTGACTGAATTGTTTCTTCGTATTTTAGTTCTTTGTCAAATAGCATTGTTGACTAAAACACTAGCATTATTTATTATGTTTACTCGTAGGTCCATACATAACCGTAAAGTTGTATGGACCGTTAGTTTACAATCTAAATATATAGTGTAATCTTAAACTGACGGTTAGGATAGGTTAGTTTATAATCTTAGTAACGAGATAGATTATAAACTATCAATCATAATTTTATAGTGACATATACGAGTTTTGTTAAATTTACACGTAGTTAACTAAGTTTTCACTTAATTTATGGTTTATTATACCTACTGTTTATATCTGATAATGTATGCTGTTTTGGAAAATAAATAATTTTGTATTTTTATTTTGTATTTATCTGCACCCATATAGTAAATTCTCTTTAATGTGTTAAAAAAGTGTAGGTAAGGATCAGCTTTACAATACACCGTGGCCGGCCTGGGGCGGAGATGGCCATTACAGCATCATAAGTTGTACCATTATGGCCATGTCCGCCCATTACATCACAGCCGCGGGCGCCGCCGCTGGGTGGTGCCAGCCGGGCTGTCTCGTCAAACATTGCGCACGCCGGCCACGTGAAACACATGAAAGAGGATTTAATATATATGGATGTAGATACAGCAGTTTATGCAACTGTACATGATTAGGCATTAGAACAATCTTGTGATCTTATTATGAAACTCGCCTTCGGCTCGATTCATAAAACCACACTCGAGTTTCAATGCCTTTCATTAGGTAGCAGTTGCATAAACTACTATTAATACATATTACCTATATACCTAGCTAGGCAAACTGAAAACAGGGCCGAATAGAGGAAAAGACGGGAGGCCTTTGCCCAGCAGCAGTGTGACACTCAAACAGGCTAATAAAAAAAATACCTAAGCTTAACTTTAATCACATATTGGCAGAGTGACTATAGTGTAATAATCGCTTACCATCAAGCGATCCGTCTGCTCGTTTGCCCCCTAGGAACTAAAAAAAAAGTTTCTACACATGCGCGGGAAATCAGATAACGATAATGAGATCTTAGCCACGTAAGACGGGGCTTCGTCGTCGCGTTACCTGACATGTGCAGAATGCTAACTTGTCTCTTCTGCCCTAAGAAATGATGCGGTGTTGTGATAGTCCACCCTTGTGAGGTGTTAAGGTGCTATTCCACCGGTGAGGCGAGGTTTGAATTTTGAATTGAAACAAATAAAAATATTTTACCGTCAAAATATACCTTAATATCGGTCGATGATCTTAGTCTCTGCTTCGCAGTTTGGCGAAACTTTAGCTCAAGTACACGATTTGTATTCTTTTGTTATAAATAAATTAAATAATTAAAAAAAAGTATGAAATATCTTAGCTTTCTCGTTGGAATACCACCTACATAAGTTTAGAGCGATGATTACCTACATATAAGTTTTAAAATATAATGTACTTGTCAATGTATTTATTTGTAGAGTAAATTTGTATATTGTTACTGTGCCTAATAAATATAAAAATTACTACCCCATATGTACTTGTGGTAATTAATGCCTCAGATCATACAAAGGAATTTATTGTATGTTATGTTATGAAGTTACATGGTCGTGTTTTTTTTTTTAATTCATATTGATACTGAAATTAATGGATTTATTTATTTGTTACAGGTATGTATCTCGCGCCGAATCATACAGTATTTTTGGTGTAATAAGGTAACATAGATTTAGGATAAAATCTTGTTGTCTACCTCTTCCTAGCTTTTCATCGATCGTTTTTCTATGGCCATTATAGCAACCAACACATCAGTCTCGTTTTTTTTATTATAACATTAAATTATAATATTATAAACTTTAGAAAACTTCTTTGTGTGTATCTTAGAAACCATAAATGTAACACTAACAACCCATAGATATTTACAAATAAATACGCTGTATTTTTAAAACGGAACATATTTTGGCAGCACTATCTCAGTCGGGTAATGTCATAAAAGATAATGATGTATAAATATGACATATATTACGGTTGTTGATCACAAGATTCACAACATTGTATTGGTCTACGGATTTATCAGAAAAGATTGAAACGGAGACAGTATGTATTCTGAATGTTTATTTGGTCTAGATATTAACAATTGTAGGGTTAATGATGAACAAAACGTTATATTTGAGGTATAGATATTCAATACGAACTAAAACAGAGATATAAATGGAAGCGAATAAGTGTGCCGCAACCGCCCCGCCTCCAAAATGGAAACACCGTACGACGTACATACATACATAGCAATTGACGTCATCAGTGTCTACTTGTGCACTCGTTAAAGTACTGTTTTGCCCGTTATTTGCGGCTAAAACCAGCTGCGACATTTAATGGTACTGCTAGAAGCGGTTTGGTGGTTATTTGGTGTCGCATGGGCGCTGCTGTCGAGCTATCCACCCTTTAAACCTATTTCATGCATACACATGTTGGACGCATGTTCTTGTAGAATCCCATACTGTAGTCCGTCTGAAAAACCTCGGTAGCGTGCTCACTCCACAACAGGACCGCCCGGTGCTCATAACAATGGATGGTATCAATTATCAATAGACATCATGTCACTGATATTATGCTACAAAAACAGCGGCAGGAATAGCGCGGAGCCTTGTGGGATGCCAGAGTTAATTTCCATGATTTCGGAGCAGTTAATTGTCGTCTTTTACGCGTCTGCATGACAGAAAGCTAGCGATCCTCCTGCACAAACCCTTGGGCAGTCCGTAGGATGGTAGCTTCGACAGAAGACCCCGGTGCCAAACACGATCGAACGCCTTCGCTATGTCCAAGATGAACGCTAAAGCCAAAGACCTCAGCCATTGAAAGTCTCTCCAGATCTCAATGGCTGAAGCACCTTGTTGTGTAACTTGTGTAAGAGACCACCAAACTATATCGAGGGTCGCTGATCAAATCGTGTTCTTCTAGGTGACTCTTAGGAGCTTTGTGTTGGCGCTTCTGACGATTCTATAGCTTGCATGCAATTCTTGCATGGGCTTTAGGCTCCATTGAGCATATTGCAGTATATGACTTCCAAGTTTTTTTTCCAAGAGAACCTAAAAAACGGTAATTTACATCACCGACATCTCAGACGTGCCCACTGACTAGGATAAACGGTCAACCCAACCCAAGCGCTACAACAGAAGCTAGTCCTTACTAATACGACATAAGACCTAAGATTGCTTATTTTCGTATACTGTACAGACACAAGACCTAAATTCGCTTGGCTCTGTGATATTTTTGTGAACTGGTAAATCGGGGTCGCTCGATGTTGCCTATCTAGGTCTCGAAGGCGACCTTACCCGAAGGGTAGCGGAAATAAACGGTCTAGTTGCTCTAGTTCTCAGAACAAAATTGGCTCGGTTTTATAACATTCAATGGCAATGAAAGTGGGCATAGTTCACTTACTAAGCCCATGATTGCAATCGTGATGTGTTTCTGTCCGTATAATAGATATCTCACATCCTGCGAGCGTGGTGAGCATTACATTACATTCATTATGTTTAACTAAAGTATATGTTCTACTAGATCCCTGCAAGTAGAGTGGAAGAGATTTCGCTTGTTAACCTAAGCAGTCATGTCATGATCTCATGATTCTTGGGACTTGGGAGGTCCTGTACCCATCAATTGTAGGTTTTCTATTCGGTGTGCAGAAAGTAGTCGTTTGAGTAAATCCACAATATTATATGTTTCTATTCCGTGTGCAATTTGTAGTCGTTTGAGTAAATCCATTCTTAAATTGAATGCCCCTTCCGTGTGTTTTCACTCACATGTGACCTACAGTCGAGTTTGTAAATATATTACGTTCCCAAAGGTTCAAATATATTCCAGCAACCTTATATACTCCTAACAATAAGTCGCATTCACATAATTTTGATCGCTGTCCGTGCACAATATTTTCGAACTCGACTGTACCTTAGCATATACAACACATAAACGCACACATTAAAATATTAATATGAATGCTTCATCCAACTTTTGACGTATCCCATATCTGGAGTGTTTTGGATAACATTATCTTCCTTCGATGACGCACTGTGGATTAATCTGATAACAGAAATGCTCTATGGGAGGTCTGGTAATGAATAAGTAAAATTCCATCATGGTATGTAGGTACGAGTACTCGTATTAAGTATAGTAATTTGCTGGAATGTGTTTTTTCGACAGTCTATTTACACTGTGCAATTGTCATTACTCATTATATATATAAAAATTAATGTTTCAGTACATATTACGTTAAAAGGAAGTCCCACGCCACATCTGTGTGTGTATGTCTGTCTGTACGCGATAAACTCAAAAAGTACCAAACGAATTCTCAAGCGTTTAACTATACTTACAGAACCCAATTAGTAATATAACATCAGTTGTATTGATATTTAAATAAAAAACTTCATAAATATTGAAAACATATGTTTCAAAACATATATTATGTTCATGCTCAGTTTCTAAAACATATGTTTTTCACGTTTTGCTTATAAGTACTGGAACTAATTCAGAGCAGACTGCTATCAGCCTATCGAATGAATTAGTTTCAGACCAGTAGTTTCTTTCAACATATGATTTACATAATATTCACATATATGGGTTTGTTTTCCTTGTATGTACTTGATTTGTGCAATAAAGTGTTTACTACTACTACTACTACATATGTTAAAATGTAAAATTTCATTATGATTAATGCACATTTTTATCTTTTTATCCGTAACAAAAAATCTTGTCTACATATTTTTAATCACTTTCTCCGTCTGTAGTCTGTACTAGGGATGATCCGTAATTTTTTGTACCAGTTTCATTGCTATCACTCTATACTTATATGTTAATCTTAATTACGTATATGTATTGTACTTTATATCCGTCGACAGGTTTCGCTCAACAATGCCCGATCACGTCTCTGTGAACTCTGGCAGCCATTGTTTCAGTTAATTGTCTATATTTTCATCATTCTCACTAACAAAGTTGCATGTTGAAATTGATGAAACCAGTCTCTGGATTCAACTCGCCTCTGGATTGGAAGGTCACATGGCTATCGCGTTCATAAAAACTAGTTTCTACGCGAAATCTGGGGATTTGGTGCGGAGCGGACAATGGGCTCCTTAGGACACAATGGAAATACGTCAGGATGATGATCACAATGAGACTCGCACATCGAAATACCGCGTGGTCATATCGGAGGTTTCTTTGAATTTTTCCTAGGTGACTCCAACCGCACACTCCTATTGGGCCCGGCCTCTAAAGCCATCGTAATAATCTTTACAAGGAGACGGATAGTTCATTGAAAAAAAGGTTTTGCTCAACAAATGTTGCCCGTTTTAGTACTTAGGATTACCTTCATCATTATGCTTACCGATTAGTTCTGATTCTGATTGATCACTCTCTTTCGTAGAAAGTGGACTCAGGGTTAGATTTAGTGCTCGAGTCAACGCTAAATCATTCGAGTCACGTAAGTAATGGTAAGAGCGCCGTGTAGGGGAATGTAGCGTTTGTCGCAAATATCCATTTAATGGATTGCCTTTACAATAATACGACTTGATTTCTGAAGCTCGAGATGTCTATTAAGTCATGAATTACGAGTTACGACGACGATCAATGTCAAATTATAGATCACAAGAGCGAAGTCTACTTTTCGATATAGTAGTAAAAGTAATAGGAACTCTTCATTGTACAAAAACCGCTTGTGACCCAAAGAGTCTGGAAATTCCTGGAAGCAACGGGTATAAGCAAAGACTTTAAGGGCTGTCACAATAGATCAATAACTGGTCGATACGGCATAGAAGGCCCACTAACCAATAATAATAATAAATGTAGAAAAACGACAACATGTTTAATTTAGAAAAGTAGAACTTAAGTTTAATAAGGTATTTTGCCTATAGACTAACCCCCTTATTCATAAACGTCCATCAAACCTCTATTAGTTAACAAGCCGCTAAAGTTCGTTTGTCCTTATCTGTCACTTTGACATGTACGTTTGTGAGAAAGGGACAAACAACATTCTAGTTAGCAGAGGTTTGTTAAGTTTTATGAATAAGGGGGTAAATAAGGCGGTAAGGGGGGGGGGGTATTTTTCTGCTTCGCCTTAAGGTTGACTGGTAGAGAATGCCATATGCCATTAAGTCCGCCTTTTGTACGATAAGTTTTTCTTTTGTGCAATAAAGATTAAATAAATAAATAAATCAACATTAAATGAATAAAATGAACTTTATTATGTAAGTAGGCCGCAATGGCACTTTTACAAGTCAAACCCTACTAGCGTTTCACAGAGGCCACTGCCGAGAAGAAACGCCGAAAGAAACTCGACAGTCATCCATTTTCTCACAAAAATATACTTAATACAATGATAAAATTCGATGACCATGACCGAACTTGAACTTCACCATTTTAATTGACTGCCACTTCAATATTACTACTCTAAATATATCTCCACTCGCAAAAATAACCCTTCAACTATAATTTTATCCGCACACCCACGGATACTCGTAGCTTCACAACACAGCCTAGACAGAAATTTACATTCCACCGTTACGCTTCAAATGTATTGAGATTTATGGAAATTGCTTGTTCTGTTTATGCCTATTTTATCTCCAATTTTATCTTTATACGTCACCATCATATTGTGGACATAATAAAGGGTACCTACATTTTTGGCGGCGTCGCTTACCATGCATTTTTACAGGACTGCCCAAAAAAAGGGGTGTTCCATATTCCATCACTTCTTTTATTGTTTCTTCTAACGAAATTAGTAACAATTTTACATGTACTTATTTCATAATCAATGTTTACAATAAACCAGACAGTTGCTGACGCCATCGTGTTATACGGGACCTTCCTTATGTATGAATAGTCTCGTTAACGAATAATGATATTTATTTAATCTGTACACTCAAGAACATCTGTTGGTACGTCATTAGGCGTTTTTCTAGTTTCCTGGAAAGATTAAGTCACGTACTTAGTACTTACAGGGGATACCCAGTACAAGCTAGGTGAAACTTATGCTTTATAACGATGTCATAAAGACTGTCAGGGAAAAACTTGCCTCATTCTCATTTTATCTGTACGTGATTATTTAGAGGAAATTATGCTGTGTTAACCCCGTATTAACCTTTCAGCTTTCCCATACAAATTATACCCTGTACTGCCTTGGTGATTTTTCCGTGATCTTACGAGTATACAATGGCGGAATTTGGTTCTACAATATTTCCAACGCTTCGATATAAAATATTTTTACAGTTGTAAATTCTCGTTTGCTACGTAAATCTTCTACGTAACACAACGTATTTGTATATTCATTTTGGCGAAGGTTATTGATCCGTGTGCGATACATCGGATTTGCATTTTAACTTCATCGTTGGCTTAGAGGCTTACACTGCCACGCCACGAAACGAAACAAGCTGTCTGTCGAATTTGTAACGATAGATTTTTTTTTCAGATTTCTAGAATTGAGTTGTATTTAAGGCCGTGTATTACCACTTTTGAGTTTTTAAAAACCATGTGAGACATAGAATATAGTGTCTTAAAATCTAAAAAAAATATATGTGTTACATAAGGATATTGTCTAGTCAAAATCACAGTCAGTTACATGACCTGATGAATTTCACTCGATAGAAAAAAATCGCGAAGTTACCCCTTTTTGGAATGTTTTTTCAATACTACGGCTATATTACTGATATTTAACATTTAATTTTTGTACTCAATTAAAGATCGTAAATAGTTATAGACAAATTCGCAGGGTTTGCTTTGATAAAATGATTGGCTTAATGACTATAGCTAAATATTTACAAAACTGCGCGCAGAGCTTGCGTAGAGAGCGGAATGGTCAATTGTAAACTCACGCGTGTTAGAGCGGGACATTTGCGTTGGGGATAGCTCCCCTTAAGGACAGAATTAACCATCTATCATCTTTATACCTAAGCCGAAAGGCAAAGGCTGCTGGCCAGCATCTGTCCGAAAAAAGTCAGGGTTCTTGGATTAGGTTCTATAACAACGATTTTTAGATTATGGCGCCGGCGTATACAGGCATATAGCGCATCAAGTTTTCACGACAAACCCTCGAGTGTAACTATGTATTATGGCAGTTATAACTAGAACCGTCAGCGAACGAGTGTCCAGAAACCCCAAACCGTGTCACGGAATCTGTTGTGGTATAAGTAATCTGAGGAATCTACTACGCCATAATCCATACTGGTTGTTGTGTTTAGACTAACAACAACAACAGTGAAGTTTACACAACCCATAAATCCAGATGAGACGATTTTCATTTAATGTGTAGTTTCCACGACGCTAGTTTCTCTCGATCTATCTCAGTAGATTCATTGAGTAGATCCACGGTGTATCTAGTGAGATTTTTTTTTCCCGCTAGATACATTGCAATTCATAATGCCGTAAACATAATGCACTGCACTAAATGGAGCCTGCTTTACACGATAAAGGGACAAAGTGTATCAATAAAACTTGCGTTCGAAGGAAATTATGTTGAAAATCGTTTTCTCGTATTTATTGGATCAAGGGGCTATGAACGATTGAAATCCGTTTATTGGACATAAAGTATATTCCAATATCAAGTTCTACGAAGTTTAAGGACCTTAAAGTTTACAATAACTTTACGGTGGTAATCGGCTTTTGTAGTCAGTCAGGCTCAACACTACGAGCTAGTTATGTATTCACTTCGAGGCCTACATAAAGAAACATGTAGTTCGACCACTGGTTATAATTAACCTGACGAGGCTACTCAGACGTTCAAGGTTGCCAAAGTGAGCAGAAAACGGTAAACCGTCAATACAGAACCTATGTGTCAACTTCCTACATTGCGGATTTCTCGTGCCCAACCTGTTTGCACTTAGAGAAAAAAAAAAACGAGAGCGGCCATCGGAAAATAAACACAATTTCAATAGTGATAAAGTTTTATTTGTACTCGTTGCAATGTAGCGTTCGGAAAACAATTTCGCTCTCAACTGCGAGCAGTACTTGCATTAGTAATTCAGTATGGCGCGTGACCGCGGACGCAAAAGACGTCCGTGACGAAATTAGCCGGTCGCGTTCGTTTTGTTTTTCATATATCGAACTCGGTTCGAAAATATTTGAATTTGGAATAACTGCGTTTTCCACGGTTTGTTATTGTGGTTTCGTTCGGAAACGTGTTTTGGATATAAAACGGTGGTTGTTTGCGTCAATTGTGCTTGGAGTGTACCTAGTCATTTCAGGCATGAAATATGTCCCGTTTTGGAAATAGGTCGCCTGGAAAGAGAATACTGTGGATATAGCTTCTCGGAGCTCATATTAGGTTTCCAAAATAAATCTGAGCCTAATTACTAGGTCTACGTCCTGATTGTTTAGATTCAGGGGTTTTCTTCCTGAACACTTAATTTTTCTATGTCAAAATGATGTCTGTTTTTTTAAGAATTTATAACCGAACTAATTTTGTAGATATACATGTGGCAGTATAACGAAGCCTTTCAAAGAACGTAACTACATAATCTACATATCTTATCATTATCATCCAACTATTTACGTTAATGAAAATCATTATACATAGCTTATCTCACGTAAGTAACGATTAATCTTAGATCACACAGAAAAAAAATTAACATCAAATAAGGAACACATACAAATACATTCAAATACCTGGCTAAAATACTTTCCATATATTTTAAAACTTTCTTCTCATCCACAGTAGGTATTACCTGCATTGATATTGACATTGACTGGTAAACAATTTAATGAAGAAGATTATGACTATGATGCAGTTTATAATGTAAGAGGAAAGAACAACTGTCATTCTGTCCTTATAAAAGATCGAGCTAATTTAGTCCTCTATTTCCTATTCCAAAGTAAAATCTATAACAGTGTCCAGTGGATCAAACGAAAACTAGAGATAGAGCTAGGGTTGCCAACTTATGTGCTTCGATTTGCGGGACATTTGTTGTAGAATTGCGGGACTTGGCTAAAAAATGCGGGACTCGCTCACTCTATCAATATTGTTAACTTATAATTGTCAAGTAGGATACATTATTTATTCTCGCGAAATATACGTTCTTAGTGGATGATTTCCGAGCTAAAGTTATCCTATTACGAGTACGTTCCTCCGGGAGCGGGATAGAAATTACTTGTTTTCATTTATCGAAGTTGTGCACTCTTTCCTGAAATGAAACAAAATGTTCGCTCCAGTTCTTATAATTCTGCCGAGGTCTGAAAACGGGACAATTGGCGTCCCGCACGCATCCTTTGCGGGACGCATCGTCCAGGGTGCTGGAAACGGGACGTCCCGCCTGAGGCGGGACGGTTGGCAACCCTAGATAGAGCACTCAATCGCCGATTTGACCGAATGTTTCGCAGTTTATAGCTTCCGAGATATCTTCAGTGTCATTTTTGTACAGATCATTTTTGTTGATCTGTTTATTCCAATCAAAGTCATATGAATATTGCGGATAGCTGATTACTATATGTTTTTCAATTTAATGTACATCTGAACTGAAGCCTAAATGTAGAGCTAAATTGGTAATATCTTTGCGTTTCAAAATTGTTCTTATTCATCGGAAGTATCATCACTGATCGTTGATCACTGTTAATGAAAATCTTCATTATTCTAGATTTTATTCCATACAAACTTCTACCCCCGACTCGATTCACCTCAGGTGGGGAGGCTCCAAGGAGATAAATTCCGAGATTATCTCTATCCTATGTCCTTCGCAGGGTCTCAAACTATCTTCGTACCTACCAAATTTCATCTCAATCGGTTCAGCGGTGTAAGCGTGAGGAGGAGGTAATAGATAGAGATAATTTCGCTTTTATATAATATTTGTATGCGTTAGTATAGATATGAACAATTATTTATAAAAGAAATATAAGTATTACCGCTGCTTGACATCCAAGTTCTCTTAATACTACTAATTAAAGCATATTTGCTAATGACTTTTCTCGGCTTTTGTCGTTATCACAGACACGTTTATCGTGTCAAGAACTTAGTAATTAGCAAATATGCAAGTTATTTAGCATTCGCTAATAACCTTTATCTGCGTACCGAGTCAGTGAAGTTGGTACCTATTACTGACGTGTCCGTTTCCTATAGGTAATAGGGTATGCTTGTATGTGGCGTTTATCAGTTATCAGACATTGTCGTTGCAGGGATTTTCATCGCTATAAGTGATTAATGTTTTCCAGTTTCTGATTATATTATATGCGATTTTCAAAGAACACATGCTCACAATTTGTTTTTATACTAATATGTACTTATTTATTGTTAGTATTGATAGTTTTACTGGGCATTTTGCGCAAGTCGACATTCAACGTGCCTATTTTGCGTGAAAAAGGCTACCCCTTTTTCACGCAAAATAGGCACGTTGAATGTCGACTTGCTACTCTAACCATCCTAGTTCCTGTATGAAACATATTGTTAGTATGGGAATAGGTATTTTATGACAGGTACAGAGATTATTATGATGCCAGTCCCATTAAATTTAGTTCAACAATATTTATCGATTACAGTAATTTAATGTAAAAAAATATAGGTATTTAATTATAGCTCATTTTTTAATACCTTTCTTTTATGGGTGATACACAGGTTTCGGTAAGGGTCAACTGTGAATATATTGAGGAAGATTTGACAAGTTTCTATGGGATGATTGATCGGTCTGTAATCGTAAGTTGGTGCAACCCGCCCTTTTGTTTCTGTCACCAGGTGTCAGTCACCTTTTCCACATTTTTCACTTCTTAAATAGGTGCTTAAATAGTTTCTGTAGGTACGGTCAACCAATGTGATTTCTGGACCACTTTGTACCTTATCACAGTCACAGTGACATAAGTATGAGATCTCTAGCGGCTTTCATATTTGATTGATTTTTTCCTGTGACAAGAAAGAAAGTGACCCAGAAATCAAATTGGTTTATTGTACCTAATTAGCTCCATATATATTATATGTGCATAATGTGGTTGAATTCAGAACATTTGATTAAACATACTAGCACTCGATTCCTATTGTGAAATGCGTTTGTTTAACTCGATAAACGTCCTTATCGGTTAAAAGCGACCCTGTAATTTGCTTTTTTTTGTGTGAATTGACACGGCTCTTGACATTTTCTCTTCGTTACTATTTAGTACAGGAGTGTTGCGGGATTTTGTAACATATCGAGTACTTTTATGGCCTGGAGAGCAGTTGTAGAGAGAATTACCCATAGTTGTCACGTCCCTCACAGACATGAGGAATATAAGGATACAAAGAATTTACCACTAATAGATACAATAGAAACATGGCCATGTAGATACTTTACCACCCTATGTCTCAGTTTATCAATCAGTCCATTCATTTGTTTACCACCGTTGCGATTTGCGATAAAAATTAAATGCGTTATTAGCTAGAAACTAATTACGCTCACAAAATCGCCGTTTATTATGTGTCATCGTAAACTTGTGATAATAATTATTTTATGAACTTACGCGGAAGATTATAAACGAACGACTAGCTTTTTCCCGCGAATTCCTCTGCATAGAACTCGTTATCGCCTTAGATTAATATTTGGTATTAAAATATTTATGCGTGTGCTTATAATTATCGCTCTTCCACGCCAAATTTCAACCCCTTTTCATCCCCTTATGATGTCCGGGATAAAACTATCCTTGGTCCTTCTCCCGGGATCACGAAACCGTCCCCAACCTAAATTTCATCTAATTGACAACATTTCATATTTTTAACTACTTTATTTTATGAACTAGTTAGAAAATAGGTAAAAATTTAAGCCACCCGTATTTTTTCTTTTTCTATTTAACTCATTATTTCATACAAAAAAACACGTTGAAAAGTAGGTCATTCCAAAAGGGCGTAAGTAAAATATGACGTCATCTTCCCAACAAGAATCCAGAGCCACTCCAGAGCAGCGATTGTCTGTACTCTGTACTAAGGGGAAGCGAGGAAGATGACGTCAACTTTCGGTTTACAGTAATTTGCGATTTTTTCCAAAATTAACGGAGAAAAAAATCTAAAAAAATATTTTTTGTGTACTTCACACGTTTTTACTGAAATGGTTTTCGAATTAAGACTTTTGGAAATTATGAAATATTGTCAATTCCGTTTAGTGGTTTAAGCGTGAAAAAAAGACAGTCAGACCAGATATAATTTTCGCATTTATAAGTAAGAAGGGTGTTAAAAAAATTATGGTGGCATATTTAATTCTATTTATATTTATTACTTATCTAATTATGCACACAACTTTCCAATTCTATAAATGGTAAAAGTTGCGCCGGGGGTGTAAATAATTGTTACTGACACCTGTAACTGTCAAAGTAACAGTAATGTTTCTGTAATAGCTTTGACAGGTCCATTTTGCCCTGTTTTAACGACTGCTAGTGTTAGATTGCCTAGGTTTTATACTGTGACAGGCATGTAAATTACTGTGACAGGTTTACCGTCACTGTACGGAGAAATTTGTAAGTTTGTGAAATTTGCTGGAGTATAGGAGAATTAGTTGTGAAAGACATTATGAAATTGTCATTAGGTGTGAAAGAGACCTTGAGGCCTACTTGCAGAATAAATGTTTGATTTTTTTCTTTTTTTTATCTTATTTTCTTTGACATTGGTCAAAAATAAGTTAATGATGACAAATCGGTTCTTGCTTTGTTTTTTTTTTTCACGTGTTTTACGTGGAATTTGATATGGAGATAAGTTTGCACAGAGAAAACCTGAAGAGTATGGGGTCTCTTAGGGGGGAAAAGGGGTGGAGTTTTTTTTTGCGGAGACAGCTAATTTGTAAACACTGGAAAACACTAAATATTACATAAAAGAAGACTACACAGAAAGAGTTTTAGAAAAAAGAAAGAAACTACAAGAAGAGGCTAAAATAGAACGAAACAAAGGAAACAAGGTCATAATTAGGCAAGACAAGCTCATAATATTAAACAACAAAGAGAAAAGAAGCCCGCATCACAGCAACAAACTCAAGCAAAACACAGAATGTAACCAAAAGAAGAGAAACATCAACTCCATCTACTCACCACCTCACCCAGCCCAGGTCGAAGAAAATGCACCCCAAACACCAAGCGTCAACCCTCAAGCCACCAAGAAGAATAAAACTTCAATTACGGACTACATGACAGTCCCATCAGGGAACTCTACCAACATAGCAAATATGATAACTTCAACAGAGCCAACAAAAAACGCGTGACGAGAACCCCTCTCCGCCTCCCAACACGGCTGGTCACCGAGGGAGAGCTAGACCACCACCCTCCAAGGACACCAATACCAACACCTTCTCAACTTGGTAAGACTCCAAAAATACCTAACAAGCAGATTCCTCCTAACAAAGAAGAAAACAAGCTGTATATAGGAACTTATAATGTCAGAACTCTCAAGTCATATGAAAGATTATTAGAACTAGCTGAGGCCTTAAAAGACATAAAATATGACATTATAGGTCTTTCCGAAGTTCGTCGGTCAGGATCTGAAATCGAGGAACACAAAGAATTTATATTTTGCTACACGGGCCAAACACAGGGACTCCACGGAGTAGGATTTATTATACAGAAATATTTAAAGAGCAATATACAAAGCTTCCAAGGACTCTCAGAGAGAGTAGCCATATTAAAAATAGCCATTAACAGCTTCAAACTTTCTATTATTCAGGTATATGCACCAACTGAAAAAGCCCCAGACGATCAAGTCAAACTGTTCTACGACACTGTCAACGAAGCCTATAAACAAGCGGGTAAACATGTCATGCTAATGGGTGATTTCAACGCAAAAATTGGACAGCCTAAACCAGAGGAGTACTTGATTACAGGTAACCATGGCTATGGCTCTCGAAACAGCAGAGGCGAAATGCTGCTAGGATACTGCTATGAAAACAAACTGACTATTGCAAACACTTGTTTCAGGAAGAAACCAAACCGTAAATGGACTTGGATCTCACCAGATCACAACACTAGAAACGAAGTTGATTTTATCCTGACAAACCAAAGGCAATGTATAAACAACATAGAAATAATAAATAAAATCAAATTCTCATCAGACCACAGACTAGTGCGAGCAACATGGCTATTGCAGCAACCAAAAAGAAGCAGGTACAACTTTGGAAATAAAAAACTAAAAGCTCTGCATACGGAAACAGAAAAAAACCACTTCTTGGAAAGCTTTCAAACAAAAAAAGACTCTTTGATGGCACTAGTACCAGGAGAATCAGCACAAGCATACCATGATAAGCTCATCGACTGTATTCAGACAAGTCTGAAAGAGTCTCAACATAGCAGTGTTCCGCACCATAACAGTATTTTGTCAGAAACAACAAGACAATTAATAATCAAACGACATGAACTTCAGAGCATAAAACCTAAAACGAGAGATATAAGAATCGAGCTGAGCTGTATCTACAAAAAAGTGAGTAAAAGCATAAAAGAAGACTATAAAAACTATAGGCAGTCTAAAATAGAACATCATCTTCATGCAGCGGGCAGCGTGAAAAACGCCTTTAAAGAACTGAGGACACATAAAAACTGGATTACAAAGCTAAATAACACAGGAAATATCGCACAATCTCGTAACCAGATACTAGAAATTGCCACAAACTTCTACAAAGAGCTTTACAGCAGTCAGGAAACTGGATCGACTATAGACATACCAAATACAAATACAAGTCCAGTCCAAGACATAGATGAAATAGTTGTTCTGAAACAAATCAAAAATCTGAAAACAGGAAAAAGCCCCGGCCCAGACAACATAACAAATGAGATTTTAAAAACCGCTGCACCTCTACTAGCAACGCCGCTGGCCCACTTATTTAACATTGTCATCAAAACTGGGATAACACCTACCCAATGGACACAGTCCAATATAATACTCCTATACAAAAAGGGAGATCCAAAGGACATAGCGAACTACAGGCCTATCAGTCTGATGTCATGTATTTATAAGCTATTCTCATCAATCATATTGAGTCGAATAAGTGAAAAAATAGACAAACATCAACCATGCGAACAGGCCGGCTTCAGGAGCGGTTACTCAACCATGGACCATATTCACACCATAGATCAAGTCATAGAAAAATATAAAGAGTACCGAAGGCCATTATACACAGCATTCATAGACTATGCAAAAGCGTTTGATACAATATCACATTCATCCATATGGGAAGCCATGAACCAGTGCGAAGTGGAAACATCATATATAAGAATATTAAGATACATATATGAGAACAGCACAAGCAGAGTACAACTGGAAAAGCTGGGACCAGAAATACCAATTAACAGAGGAGTCAGGCAAGGGGACCCCCTGTCGCCAAAATTATTCCTAGCTGTCTTGGAATCAGTCATAAGCAGCTTAGACTGGAACAACATGGGAATCAACATAAATGGAAAACTCTTAAGCCACCTTAGGTTCGCGGACGACATCATATTAATGTCAGAAAAAAGCGCTCAGCTAGAGCACATGATACAAAGTTTACATAAAGCTAGTTTCAAAGTCGGCCTAAAAATGAACTTCCAAAAAACAAAATTGATGACTAACAGCACCCAAAAACTCATAACAATTGATAACACGCCGCTAGAGTTTGTAGACAGCTATATCTATCTTGGCAAGCAGATCTCATTCAACAACCTAAACAACGAACAAGAAGTGGACAGACGAGTAAAAATAGCCTGGAACAAGTTCTGGAGTCTGAAGGAAATACTGAAAAGCAAAATGAATATGAAGCTGAAGAAAAAAGTTATAGACACATGTATCCTGCCTTCGCTAACATATGCCAGCCAAACTTGGCTTTTCACCAACAAGGTACAATCGAAGATAACCACTTGCCAGAGAGCGATGGAGAGAAGTATAACAAACATCAAAAAAATTCAAAAAATACCACACATACATATAAGATCCATCACAAAGCTAATAGACGCCCTAAAGCATGCTAAATCGCTCAAATGGCGATGGGCCGGACATGTCGCCAGACTGCCCGACCATCGCTGGACTGCTCTCGTTACCACTTGGAAAGGACCTACAGGGAAGCGACGAAGGGGGAGACCAACATGCCGTTGGTCCGACGACATAAAAAAGATAGCCGGTACCCACTGGCAAGAAGCAGCTACAGACAGAGAAAAGTGGAAGTCCTTGGAGGAGGCCTTCACCTGATGAGGGGTTCTTGTCCGCAACAACTATTACATTAATTTAATTAAATTGACATTGAAATTTTACCTAACGATATATAAACTAATAGTATTTCATGATAATGACTATGCATAAAATGACGTGGACATACTCTGGACTATAATATGAATTTTCTTAAAAACTAGCTATAATCTGACCATGTAAAAATCAAACAGGACATGAAATAAAAGGCTTTTTTATTTTATTTTATTTTATTTTTATTATGTGCCTAACCTATAAACAACACTTAATTGACAACATTTCATATTTTTAACTACTTTATTTTATAAACTAGTCAAAAAATAGGTAAAAATTTAAGCCACCCGTAATCCGTATTTTTTCTTTTTCAATTTAACTCATTATTTCATACAAACAAAACACGTTGAAAATTCATTCCAAAAGGGCGTAAGTAAAATATGACGTCATCTTCCCAACAAGAATCCAGAGCCACTCCAGAGCAGCGATTGTCTGTACTCTGTACTAAGGTCTCCCTGAATACAGCGAGGAAGATGACGTCAACTTTCGGTTTTTAATTCGTTCGGTTTAAAATTAACGGAGAAAAAAATCTAAAAAAATGTTTTTTGTGTACTTCACACGTTTTTACCGAAATGGTTTCCGAATTAAGACTTTTGGAAATTATGAAATATTGTCAATTGTATACTAATAGTTATTGGTATTTAATGACCATTGACCATTTGCAAATATGTCGAGAATGTGTGTAATGAGTGTGCGTGTTCTAATACTTCTAATATAGACAATATTAGGTAACATATCTTACTTACCGACTTAAGATATTTGTGACAAAATATATAAATATTATAGGGATCTTTGGGCCTGTTACAAACTTATCATACTTACATTCTTCCGAAATGTCTAACTCTATCAAAATCCCATAAGCCTTAGCTGAGAATACATTTTAAAAAACAACCTATTTCAGGATTCCTATAGATATACACACTACACAGTCTGATATTTGATTAGTGACACAGTGGAAAATAGGTGGAAGTTTTGTTATTAACGTTTCTCCTGTTACGTCACATAAAAGTGTAAATGGTTAGAGCTTTCTTACTCACATATTTCCGGAGTTCTGACAGGCTCTCCAAATTATATTTCTCCCGCTTTTTACCTTCAGAATTATGATGCGCCGGGGAATACAGACATCATCCAGTTTCCCGTGTCACGCGATTATAGAATCACTTTGCGCGGTACAGTTAAGTGCAAAAATATAGGTGCATTAACTTATTCAAAAATATTTTCCATGGATCTGATGGTGGCCGATGATCCGATACTGGATCATTTGATATTTACCGTTAGCTTTTCGGTGAAGGAAAACATCGAGAGGAAACCTGCATGTACTTCCGCGAAGAAATTCAAAGTTGTATGTGAAGTCCCCAACCCGCTCTGGGCCAGCGTGGGGACTACTGCCCAATCCCCCTCATCTATGAGAGGAGGCCTTTGCCCAGCAGTGGGACGTATATAGGCTGATGATGATGATGATGATGATGGTAGCTATATAATTAACCCTAAACTTGTCAGTGTATCTTAGAACGCACACAAGTTTTATGCGTCCGTGGTTTGAACCTACTTTTTAATTTGGTAACTAAGAGATGGTTTCGGTACACACCTATTCTGGGACTACGCAGACTTATTAGATTGATTCTTTCATGAATTAGGTTATTTCCAGGCTTAAGCTACCATTTTGCTGTTAGTCAAAAAGGCGCTAATGCATGATGGTCCAATAAATGCCCTGATTGGGATTCGGACCCGGAACCACCACCTTCGTTAGGCAGGGTCACTACCAACTAAGCTAAAGTAAAGTGGTCATCAAATAAATAACGATGGCAAGTGTACCTGATTTCCTAACAGGAATCCGAGTGCGAAAATCCGTTGTCAGACGTCACTCATCTCAGGAGCGGATATATGCGGGCAAAAAGTTGGAAATGTTAATTCGAATGTTAATGATAGTGGAAGTGTTGTGTTTGTTAACGCTTCGGTTGCTGTATTCTCGTTGAGAAAAATAGCAGTTTATCGGTAGGTAGTAATAATGACATGAATATAATACGACACTATACAAAAATTATTTATTGTTCACCAAAAAAATACAAAAAAGAGACAAGATCAAAATTAAACATGTTGATGGTAGACAGCAGGCGGTCTTATCGCTAAATAGCGATCTCTTCCAGATTAATAATACTGTCAGCAGGGATCGGATACCGGTATTATTTTCAAACCGGTTTCGGCCATTGACCCCAAACCGAAATGAATAGCGTTTGTGGTTTCGTTCTTGTTTCTGGTTTTCGGCACTCAAAACCGGTTAGTGAAGGAACTGTTCTGGGCCCAATTTCGTTTCCGTGGAACGAAATTAACCGGTTTTCGACGGAGACAACCAGTCTTAACTCGAATTTTTGACAGAGGCCGCCAAGGGTTACTATTATCCGCAGCGGGAGTGCGCTTACAATTTATTTAAAAGCTAATTTATAATTTGATATTAAATTTTACCACTAGACCTGATGTCGAGGGTCTGATGATGCAGCCGGAAGAGAGGCACTGGAACTGCCTAACGGAAAGTGATAAAGTGGTCAAGTTTGGGCTTGTTTGTTTTGTTGTCTTGAGTACTTACCAATGGACCTGATGTCGAGGGTCTGATGATGCAGCCAGAAGAGAGCCACTGGAACTGCCTAACGGACAGTGTTACGGTAGTCGAGTTTGGGCTTGTTTGTTTTGTTGTCTTGAGTACTTACCACTGGACCTGATGTCGAGGGTCTGATGATGCAGTCGGAAGAGAGGCACTGGAACTGTCTAACGGAAAGTGATAAAGTAGTCGAGTTTGGGCTTGTTTGTTTTGTTATCTTGAGTACTTACTACTGGACCTGATGTCGAGGGTCTGATGGTGCAGCCGGAAGAGAGGCACTGGAACTGTGTAACGGAAAGTGATAAAGTAGTCGAGTTTGGGCTTGTTTGTTTTGTTGTCTTGAGTACTTACTAATGGCCCTGATGTCGAGGGTCTGATGATGCAGCCAGAAGAGAGCCACTGGAACTGCCTAACGGTAAGTGATAAAGTAGTCGAGTTAGGGCTTGTTTGTTTTGTTGTCTTGAGTACGTACCACTGGACCTGATGTCGAGGGTCTGATGATGCAGCCGGAAGAGAGGCACTGGAACTGCCTAACGGAAAGTGATAAAGTGGTCAAGTTTGGGCTTGTTTGTTTTGTTGTCTTGAGTACTTACCAATGGACCTGATGTCGAGGGTCTGATGATGCAGCCAGAAGAGAGCCACTGGAACTGCCTAACGGAAAGTAATAAAGTAGTCGAGTTTGGGCTTGTTTGTTTTGTTGTCTTGAGTACTTACCACTGGACCTAATGTCGAGGGTCTGATGATGCTGCCGGAAGAGAGCCACTGGAACTGCCTAAAGGACAGTGTTACGGTAGTCGAGTTTGGGCTTGTTTGTTTTGTTGTCTTGAGTACTTACCACTGGACCTGATGTCGAGGGTCTGATGATGCAGTCGGAAGAGAGGCACTGGAACTGTCTAACGGAAAGTGATAAAGTAGTCGAGTTTGGGCTTGTTTGTTTTGTTATCTTGAGTACTTACTACTGGACCTGATGTCGAGGGTCTGATGGTGCAGCCGGAAAAGAGCCACTGGAACTGCCTAACGGAAAGTAATAAAGTAGTCGAGTTTGGGCTTGTTTGTTTTGTTGTCTTGAGTACTTACCACTGGACCTAATGTCGAGGGTCTGATGATGCTGCCGGAAGAGAGCCACTGGAACTGCCTAAAGGACAGTGCTACGGTAGTCGAGTTTGGGCTTGTTTGTTTTGTTGTCTTGAGTACTTACCACTGGACCTGATGTCGAGGGTCTGATGATGCAGTCGGAAGAGAGGCACTGGAACTGTCTAACGGAAAGTGATAAAGTAGTCGAGTTTGGGCTTGTTTGTTTTGTTATCTTGAGTACTTAGCACTGGACCTGATGTCGAGGGTCTGATGATGCAGTCGGAAGAAAGGCAC
Source organism: Cenopis cana (assembly GCA_951800055.1). NCBI lineage: Eukaryota > Metazoa > Arthropoda > Insecta > Lepidoptera > Tortricidae > Cenopis > Cenopis cana. Next base: position 2,727,412 of record OX637477.1, on the reverse strand, counting down.
TGGAACTGCCTGACGGTAAGTGCTACGATAGTCGAGTTTGGGCTTGTTTGTTTTGTTGTCTTGAGTACTTACCACTAGACCTGGTATCGAGGGTCTGATGATGCAGCCGGAAGAGAGGCACTCGAACTGTCTAACGGAAAGTGATAAAGTAGTCGAGTTTGGGCTTGTTTGTTTTGTTGTCTTGAGTACTTACCACTGGACCTGATGTCGAGGGTCTGATGATGCAGCCGGAAGAGAGGCACTGGAACTGTCTAAAGGAAAGTGATAAAGTAGTCGAGTTTGGGTTTGTTGGTCATGTTGTCTTGAGTACTTACCACTAGACCTGATGTTGAGTGTCTGATGATGCAGCCGGAAGAGAGGCATTGGAACTGTCTAACAGAAAGTGATAATCTAGTCGAGATTGGGCTTGTTTGTTTTGTTGTCTTGAGTACTTACCACGAGACCTGATATCGAGGGTCTGATGATGCAGCCGGAAGAGAGGCACTGGAACTGTCTAACGGAAAGTAAAAAAGTAGTCGAGTTAGGGCTTGTTTGTTTTGTTGTCTTGAGTACTTACCACTGGACCTGATGTCGAGGGTCTGATGATGCAGCGGGAAGAGAGGCACTGGAACTGCCTAACGGAAAGTGATAAAGTAGTCGAGTTTGGGCTTGTTTGTTTTGTTGTCTTGAGTACTTACCACTGGACCTGATGTCGAGGGTGTGATGATGCAGCCGGAAGAGAGGCACTGGAACTGCCTAACGGAAAGTGACAAAGTATTCGAGTTTGGGCTTGTTTGTTTTGTTGTCTTGGGTACTCACCACTAGATCTGATGTCGAGGGTCTGATGATGCAGCCGGAAGAAAGGCACTGGAACTGCCTCACGGAAAGTGATAAAGTAGTCGAGTTTGGGCTTGTTTGTTTTGTTGTCTTGAGTACTTAGCGCTAGAACTGATGTCGAGCGTCTGATGATGCAGCCGGAAGAGAGCGACCGGAACTGCCAAATGGACGGAACGGACTACTTTATCCCTTACCGTTAGGCAGTTCCAGTGGCTCTCTTCCGGCTGCATCATCAGACCCTCAACATCAGGTCCAGTGGTAAGTGCTCAAGATAACAAAACAAACCAGCCTAAACTCGACTACCGTAGCACTTTCCGTTTGGCAGTTCCGGTGGCTCTCTTCCGGCTGCATCATCAGACCCTCGACAGCAGGTCTAGTGCTAAGTACTCAAGACAACAAAACAAACAAGCCCATACTCGACTACTTTATCACTTTCCGTTAGGCAGTTCCAGTGGCTCACTTCCGGCTGCATCATCAGACCCTCAACATCAGGTCCAGTGATAAGTACTCAAGATAACAAATCAAACAAGCCCAAACTCGACTACTTTATCACATTCCGTTAGGCAGTTCGAGTGGCTGTCTTCCGGCTGCATCAGCAGACCCTCGAAATCAGGTCTAGTGGTAAGTACTCAAGACAACAAAACAAACAAGCCCAAACTCGACCCCTTTATCACTTTCCGTTAGGCAGTTCCAGTGCCTCTCTTCCGGTTGCATCATCAGACCCTCAACATCGGTCCAGTGGTAAGTACTCAAGACAACAAAACAAACAAGCCCAAACTCGACTACTTTATTACTTTCCGTTAGGCAGTTCCAGTGGCTCTTTTCCGGCTGCACCATCAGACCCTCGACATCAGGTCCAGTAGTAAGTACTCAAGACAACAAAACAAACAGGCCCAAATTCCACTCCTTTATCACTTTCCGTTAGGCAGTTCCAGTGGCTCTTTTCCGGCTGCATCATCAGACCCTCGACATCAGGTCCAGTGGTAAGTATTCAAGACAACAAAACAAACAAGTCCAAACTCGACTACTTTATTACTTTCCGTTAGGCAGTTCCAGTGCCTCTCTTCCGGCTGCATCATCAGACCCTCGATATCGGTCCAGTGGTAAGTACTCAAGAGAACAAAACAAACAAGCCCAAACTCGACTACTTTATTACTTTCCGTTGGGCAGTTCCAGTGCCTCTCTTCCGGCTGCATCATCAGACCCTCGACATCAGGTCCAGTGGTAAGTACTCAAGACAACAAAACAAACAAGCCCAAACTCGACTACTTTATCACTTTCCGTTTGGCAGTTCCAGTGGCTCTCTTCCGGCTGCATCATCAGACCCTCGACATCAGGTCCAGTGGTAAGTACTCAAGACAACAAAACAAACAAGCCCAAACTCGACTACTTTATCACTTTCCGTTAGGCAGTTCCAGTGACTCTCTTCCGGCTGCATCATCAGACCCTCGAAATCAGGTCCAGTGGTAAGTACTCGAGACAACAAAACAAACAAGCCCAAACTCGACTACTTTATCACTTTCCGTTAGGCAGTTCCAGTGACTCTCTTACGGCTGCATCATCAGACCCTCGACGTGGCTGTCTTCCGTTCCGGCGGCATCATATAAATTATCTTCTAATCTAAATATTATAAGCGCACACGCGCCGCGGGGCCCGCGGGTGATGGTATTACCTGACGACAAAGCCTTCAAAAGTGAGAAAGTGACAGACGTGACATTTTAAACCGGTTTAATAAAGTTCCACGGAACGTTAAAATTCCGTTCTCCTAGAATACTGATAACCGAAATAATTCGTTCTTTCACTAACAGGTATTTTGATAAACCGGTATTATGTAAGAACGAAATCAAACCGGTTTAGGAACAAAATAATACCGGTATTTGGAAACCGGTTCCGATCCCTGACTGTCAGTCCTCTGTTGTTCGGATACTACTGTCGTTAATATTATACTGTAATTCATTAGTTCAATTGTTAAGTTTGTAGTTTAACTTAACACTTTCACCTAGCGGGCGCTGTGTAACTTTTTTCAAACCCGCTACAGTCCCCGGCAAATAAGAAGTCAACCCTGAATAAAAAATGCATGGAAATTACAGGATATTATCATACAAATACATTGTATAATCTAAAAGTGACATTTGGATTATAAAATGTATGGAATGACAGGTGTCAGGATTGACTTCTAATCTGCCGGGCACTGATTTACTCGGTAGTGTTTTATCGTTGTAGAAAACTTAAAGAGCATCTAAGAAATCATGCTTCATCATCTGTACATAATCATAACTTTCCATCAGGTGTCAATGAAGCCAAGTGTTTTACTGTATGAAAATACCTTTACTGATCTGCCGCGCAGGTGTAGTGAGATTCTCTTTAACAAATCATTCTAAGTACATGTAAGGTTGAAATTCTTTTTGTTGACTGAATTTCATTGTATTTTAACCTTATTGGTTGAAAGCTCAGATTATTTCAAGTATACATTACAATATATACATTTATCTGCAGCGAAAATACTTCTGAAAATGTTAACGACAGAACTCCGAGTAGAAAGTAAACTAGAAAATCCTAATTTAAACACCTTTATCACTTATTCGTTCTACAGTAGGTATTAGAGACTATTCAATCGGATTTATTGCCTCTGCTAACTCACTAACTCTAACAGAACAGTTGCTTGTACGTTTGTAACCTAGACGGTAATACAGCGGAGCGAATGGTCATTTATGGCAAAAGAAAACCTGCTCGGGCCTTATTTAGACCCATAAAATCAGCACAGCCTTGCATAGGTTTGACAGTTACAAAGCAACTTGTAAAATACCTAGCATAAACACCAACATGTAATCAATTTTCAGTGTCATTTCCAGCAATCCAGGTTTGAATATAGCGAAAATTTGACTTTATATGTTACTTCTCCGCCCACTACACTCTTTGAACTTATATAATAGTATAGTCGACTTTACAACTACGGGAAGAAAATGGATAGTGCTATTCTTTCTTCTGCTTGGTCGTATCTTTATATCTGAGGGACGCGGACGTGACGACTACGGGTGAATCTCTCGACTACTGCTCTACAGGACAAACGGTCTTGTTCCATTTATACAGTTGCCTGTAGTGTGGACCCGGTAACTTCTTGGATCACATCTCCGTATTCTGGGTGCACGTCCTCTGCACCTCCTTCTATCGAAACGCCCAGTAATTATGCCCCTTTCTAGCGCATCCGCGTCGTGCCTGACCATGTAACCGAAGAATTTGGGGACACTTTGAGCTCATAGGGTCTGATTTGATTTCATTAATCATAATACTTATGACTCAAGCCCCGTTTACACTACTCGAGCTCAATAGTCGCATGTAATTTAATGACAATGCGGGGTTTGCCAGATCGATTGAACTCTAGATGAAGTTAGTTTAACTTGCGTGCGGTTCTTCTTTGTGCGTAAATGAGGCTTTAGTTTACAATTCATTTAAATATTGATTGTCTGCATCTGTAGTGCCAGAGAAGAAGTGAAGAATTTTGCACGTGAAATTCCTGGCCCGTTTTGTTTTTTCCGCCTGCTTTGTCATCAGCCTTACATGTATTACATACGTATGTATATGAGGCTAAACTGATACTCTGTACTACAGAGTCTGTAGCATAACTTATCTCATTTTATCTAAAGACTGTTATGTATGGCTGTATGCTGTAGTTTTACGATGTCATTGTTCTTTTATATCAGTTCTCCCGTGAATAATTATTTGCACGTGGATCGTGAATACAATCATAAGTGCATAAAGTATAATGTCCCTCGTATGTGCCTCGTAATTGGCTACTTCCTGTAACATTTTTCTGAAATATGTTTGAAGTTTCATTTCGAACACCAAGTGTAAATTAAAACTGAAAACTGATACAATTTTAATGCCTTTTTTGACATATTATGAAAGAAAAATGGCGCCGCCGGTCCCAGCAGTATTTCTAATGCATGTTGCATGTTAAATATGTAAAATTCGCATTTACAACTTCTGAGCATTCTATGAAAACACATAAAAGGAATCGTAAAATCCGCCAACGCATGCATGCTGACCTGATGTAAATAAACACATGTGCGGTAAAGTGGGTCAATGTTTTCTTTATTAGATTCGTTATTTACCTAGCTTCCCTTTTCGTGTATTTTTTTATGGATAGTGATCTTCCGTTTCTCAATCTCCCTTTGTACAGTCAAGGGCACCAATATGTATACACTTTTTCACCTTACTCCATTGAAATAAGGTCCAAAAATGTATACATATTTATGCCCTTGACTGTACCATTGCGATGTGATATTGTTTCGTAAACTTCTATTAATTTTCTTGCATCTTCAATTTCTGAGTGACATACATTGAAAGTATTATTTAGTCCCACGAGGGTATAGTTGAAATTGTTTAAATATTTATGTAAAACTCTCATTAGATTTTGAATCTTCTCGCTTGGAAAGTAAACTCGCTTTTTCGCAGACTATATTGATACAACCCGGTGAGTTCAAATGATTTTAAGTACATATATTATATACTGGGACATCAGTGCGTAAGGCAGCGTCGAATGACGTCACTCCGGCCTTTGAGAACGTTAAAGCCAAAGAGGTAAATCACCGCGAAGTCACGCCCTTTAAGTACCTAGGCTCGTGCCGTATTTGTTACATGGTAACTTTATCTTTTCATATATGCCTTGATTGTGTGTCTTTACGGAGATATCGCCTACAAATTCTTATATCTACTTCTATTCTTGTTACAATCATCCAATTTGACCTACATAGTTGCTACTCATGTTTCATCACTCTCTTTGATATTTCTGGCTTCAATAAATTGTGTTATGGACTCTTTCGTATAACTACGGGGGTGACACGCAAAGGAAAGCAAGCGCTGTGGGTAAGTATGTGTGCGTGCGCTGTCGGTAGGTACACGCGTCAATTGTTTGCGCGAGTGCGTAGCGCGTGGCTCGGACGAATCGCGAGCCGCGACGGTAACCCGATCGTAACCCGGTTTGTCATCCTGGCCTGTCAGGGACGAGGTAACTGACCTCGGTGCGGGGGGGTTCGTGTCCGTTCTGTATGTAATACTATTATACTATTCTGTGGTATATAACACTTTTAACTTACCTTACCAATACGCTTCGTTGTGTATTAGCTTTAATCCAGTTGTAAATATTGCATTTGAATTCCGACTGTTTTTCTTGCTAGCCAACGCCTTTCTCTTGATTGGAAGTCGCACCTCTAGCAATTATGTGACATGTGAATGTGACAGTGTCGTAATCTCGTAATTCACGGAAGTATTTAATTACATAAAACACATACACCCTACAAATACTCACTTATCAGCAAAAAACAGTATGGGCTGGGTTCAAGCGCAGTTTAATAGGGTTCCGGATTTTCCCTTTCAATGAATTAATGACTTATTTGTATTGTACTGAGCAGTAACGCTGCTACCGCAAACTACCAATTTCTAAATAAAGGTAAATATCACAATTGAGGCTCCGCAGGATTCGAACCTGCGACCTACTGGCATTCGCGGCCAGTCGCTCCAGCCACTAAGCTACGGGAAAAATACGGAGCTTTAAAAATTTATGATATATTTTGAACACAAGGCAACACAGATTTTACGACTTTTTAGGGTTCCGTAGCTAAAATGGCAAAAACACTTATAGTTTCGTCATGTCTGTCAGTCTGGATAATAATTATTTAATTTGGATAATTTGAAAAATTGGTGTATAGTATAATATGGGCCGCTAGCAGCCACTATTTATTTTGTCAAATTACTAAAAAAATGTAGGGGGTGGCACTCCATTTTCATGGTTAAGGCCGTGTATTACCACTTTTGAGTTTTTAAAAACCATCTGAGACATAGAATATAGTGTCTTAAAATCTAAAAAAAATATATGTGTTACATAAGGATCTTGTCTAGTCAAAATCGCAGTCAGTTACATGACCTGATGAATTTCACTCGATAGAAAAAAATCGCGAAGTTACCTCTTTTTGGAATGTTTTTTCAATACTACGGCTACATTACTGAGATTTAACATTTAATTTTTGTACTCAATTAAAGATCGTAAATAGTTATAGACAAATTCGCAGGGTTTGCTTTGATAAAATGATTGGCTTAATCACTATAGCTAAATATTTACAAAACTGCGCGCAGAGCTTGCGTAGAGAGCGGGATGGTTAATTGTAAACTCACGCGTGTTAGAGCGGGACATTTGCGTTGGGGATACCTCCCCTTAATCCTCAACCTCATTCTATTTACATTTGTTATACTCCTAATTTGACGTCGAGTTGCGGAAAAATTGCCCGCGTAAACCTATAATCTATACTCCTAAAGTAAGGTATACTCCTAAGGTAAAGTAAGGGATCATTGCCCGCAAGTAAGCGTTGAATATATTCGTCGTAAAAATAGCTAAGTCCCGGATGCCCATCCGACGGGATAAAATGTGCATCCTTGTACGTCCTTTTCTATTGATTCATCCGTAACTCAAGTTGTACGTCTATTTTGAGACAGAAATACTACGGATCACATGCGCCTTGTGTCAAAAACAAGTCCGTAACTGGTGTGGTGGTATTTTGGTTTGCAATCAATCTTGTTCTTCTAAATGTCTATCTTAAGGCGAGGCCAGTTCATGAATCGACGAAAATATTAATGTCTGAGGTTAGAGTGTGAAGAAATAATGTAGAATTACACTACACAAAAATATTGTAGGTAGATTGAAAAAGAAAGAAAGTAACAAAATAATCGAACTAAATATTGAAAAATGCTGTGGTAACTCTGTGAAAAGCTCAAAGTAACTGCAAGTAGCTGTCAGCGTCGCACTAACAGTCAGATTGAGTCAGGTCAGTAGATCGGTTCATTCACACCAAGCACTTTGTTTTGGAAACGGTCTGTCGGCTCTTTGTGATTAGTAGGTTAAGTCGTTGATGGACTAGATAACCCGATCTGCTTTTGCTAACGAAGATGATATTCGAATACGAGTAACCGGGGTTACATTATATAGTGATAATTATATAAGTAAGTGGTCCTAGCCTAGCATCAATCAAAGTATTCATCACTCATTCAATTTGTATTTTTTTCCTAACGTACCCTCGGTCGGGATTTTCGATTCTCACTGCCACTGGAGGGTAACTCTTATCTTTAAGTTATTTGATGCCCTTACCAGCTCGATAGTTTAATGGCAGTTAAGGAACTCTGAGCGCATTTTAAATTGAACATTTAGTTGATAACACAATCTATTATCTATCTCTATCTTACCTCTGGCTTACCTCTTCTACCTGTTGAAAATCATCATTATATTAATTTGTAACTCGGCACTAATCGATAAATCGATACCTACTGTTAATCTTTTAAATGTTGTAACAAAATTAATAGATTCTCCAATCATTATACAACTGACAATGTTTGTAATAAGCCTTAAAGGCGAAATAATGTAACAGCGATTGGATTATTAATATCCATTACATTTTATGATGCCAATCGGTGTCTCGGATATAAACTTGTTATTTAATAATTGTCCGTGGTGCTTGCGAAAGGGGGAAGAAATTAAAAATAATTATTGTGATTAATAATTGGTGCCCCTTTAGCTTAACGTGCTAAAGTCAAAGTCATTAAGATACGGTACACTACACATGTCATGCTCGAATGTATTGTTTTGCAGAATGAATATTCTGCGAAACAATACATCTATGAGACTTCTGCAGTCTGCGAAACAAAGTACAACCGTTCGTATGTATATTATAATAACAGGCATGTAGTCATTTGACAAGAAGGGTTTCCATATGAATGAAGGGATTAAAGAGACGGGATAGGCCAAGGAAAAGGTGGATGGACTCCATGAGGGACGAAGTGGAGAGCAAGGATGTGAGTAACGTGATGACGAGCGATATTGAGGTACATATGGAAGAAAGAAACATGCTGCGCCGGCCAACCCTAACTGAATGCGAAAAGGGCAAGCAGAATTGAATAGTACAATTCAATGAATTTATTTAACTTTATTAGCAAATTGAAATTGAGCTGTATCAACAAACATTATTACACAAAATTTAACACAATCCGGTCTGTTTAAACGTAAGTGCATATTTATTGCTTAGCTCCCAAACTACTTCGCAATACCTTATAATACATTAATATAGCATTTGTTATAACTATAGCATTTGTAACAAGATAATAACGGTAAAGGATGACTATTACTTAGCTCTGACTTTAATATAAATGTAACACTAGGTTTTAGTTGCACAAATACAAGCTATTCTAGGCCGTAAGCTACTAGCAATAAGTGCTCGGTTTCAGTGAAATCTACTTTGGTCAGTATGGTCAGTACTGCAAACAGAACAATACCATTAAATCTACCACTACGAGGGTTGGTTTTACTAAGTAGAAACAGAAGTTTAAGACGAAATAGAAGTTTATTAAAAATATTAATCTAATTACTTTACAACACTTCAATCAAATAAAATATACAAAGCCTAATTTCCCGCCTATGCTTGCCCATGAATATTCGGAAGAAGAGAGCTCTGCCGCTTGCGCTGGCCTTTTTATAGACGCCCTGTCTTTCCCCCTCTACTGCTACTAAAACGTCACGAAGAAGTTTCCGTCGTCATCGTCTAGATGGCGCCTTCGATTCCTTGATTGGAAGACGCCCGCTGTGGCGCCAGGTGGCGCTGGTGCTGCACTCGGTTGCCAACACGGCTGTCCTGCTCGGCGACTGCCCCAGGCGCCTCACGAGTTAAGATACATACTGAAACATAACAACAAACTATGTGAATGTCAAGTTATGGTAAGCAAATCGGGATCATTTATTCTTTGAATGTGGCATTGCTGGTTTGCTCATACTTAAGTAATAGCAACAGTGTAAGCTCTCTTTGTATGAAGACCGCCTATGTTTAAAGAGGATTTCTCACTTAAACACGTTCGTCTTGGCGTCACATCGATTGATACCTACTTAAAAGCTTGCCACGCAACGATTAAGATTTTAGGTGTATCAACTCGATATTTACCATTCGCTTACACTGGTATTACAAAGCATAGGCATAGGTTCAGCACATGTCGTCATGCAAGAATAAACATTGTGAAGCATTTATCTTAACTCTGAACTTTACTCAAGCTTGAATTTCATTTTTTTTAATTTTTGCTTGTGTTTTAGTTTACTCAAGCTACTAAATCAGATACTTCAGTGCTATAATTACAGAATGTAAGTCTTATGATAGTTATGAATAGTTATGATATTAAAATAAATTAGCATATCGAGTGCATTTTTTATTACTTACAGAAGATTGACTTATCTTGCCAACATGGACTATCAAAGAAGATTAATATTTTACCTTTAATTTAAGTCCCAATCGTCAATATTAATCCATCGTTTCATATTCTCGGCGGCCGTCACACCAGTGTACTTCTTATTACTCCTTTCACTACCTCTTACCTCCGTCACCTCATATCTATCGTTTCCCATAACCTTGCTGACTTGAAATGGACCCTTGAATACAGGTAACAATTTCCTGCTTTTTCCATCATTGTTATGGCTTTGAATAGTAGTCATAACCAAATCTCCTACATCGTATGTTCGTGCTTTAGCTCTTGACCGATCAAACCTCTCTTTCTGATACTGTGCATTGGACTTAATATTACTATCAACGTTCTCACGCAACTTCGTCACATCTATTAGAAAGTCGTCGGATTCTGGCGCTAGGCTATCACTGTCAGTACGTATCCTATATCCGAAAAATACTTCGCTAGGAACTGCCTTTATAGTTTTGTGGATAGTACTATTTAAGCCTTGCTGTAACAGTTTTATGTACTGATCCCATCTATCCTCGGATGAATTAGCGCCTAATGTTTTTAACGCATCTAAAATAGTTTTGTTAAAGCGCTCGACTTGGCCGTTCGAGCGTGGCATGCCAGTTGCCACCGTATGTAAGTGTATGTTCTTATTCGAGCAATACTGAGTAAACTCTGTTGAGGTAAAACTACTGCCAGCATCGGTTATGATTCTTTTAGGGTTCCCGAAAGTTTTGGATAAAGTTTCAAGTTCTTTTATGACGCACGAAGTTTTTGTGGATTTAACAGCAAATACGAACACAAACTTTGTGAATGCGTCTACAGCTACTAATAAATATTGGTTCTTATTTTTCGTCTTAACAAAAGGACCTAAATGATCGAGATGGAGTGTATGATACGGTCGCGCATATTTTGGCAACGGATATAATTCACCCTCCTTAGCGCCACCTTTTTTCTTGTAGTATATGCAATTAATACAGTTTTTAATGTATTTTTTTTATCACGTGTCTCATTCTAGGAAACCAATACAGAGAGGCTATTCGTTCAACGGTTTTGTCTACAGAAAAATGCCCGAGGTCATCATGGTTACACTTAATAATCTGCCATATACAGTTTTTGGGGACCACCCAGCGACGTCCTTGGGACGTTCTTCTGTAGACTTTGCCCCCTAAAACCTCATAATTCATAAAAATCTCTTTATTGTTATCGGCATCTCCTGACTCAATTATTGAACGAATCCGGCTCAATTCAGGATCTTGTATTTGAACCGATAATAGCCAATCTGCTTCGGTTATTGATAAAACTATTTCAGTCTCAGATTTTTCACCGGAGGGCACGGGGTTGCGGCTTAACGCGTCTACGTGTTGCATTCGCGTCCCATCACGATGTGTAATCTCGAACGCGAATTCCTGCGTCGATAATACCCAACGTGCTATCCGGGGAATAATCTCTTTCTTAGTTAAAGCATGCCGAACGGCGCTGCAATCGGTGACGATCTTAAAAGGAGACCCTAGGAGGTACAACCGGAATTTTTGTAGCGAACATACAATGGCTAACAACTCCAACTCGAAAGAGTGGTAGTTCTTTTCATAATTATTGGTTTGCCGACTATAGTAATGCACAGGTTTCTCACCTTCTTCAGTAACTTGCATTAAAATGCCGGCAAGCCCCTCCCTACTAGCGTCTGTGTATAATACGTGTTCCTTATTAGGGTCAAAAATTGTTAACACACTATCCGATGTAAGTTTATGTTTCAAAGTTTGAAACGCTTGCTCGTGAACAGTGTCCCATGTCCAAACCGTATTCTTCTTCAACAATCTCGTCAATGGTGCAGAGATCATAGCGCAGTTCTTTATAAACTTTCTAAAATAGCTTATGAGGCCAAGGAATTGTCGAAGTTGGTGTACGGTTTTTGGAACTGGGAAACCGTTTACAGCTTCTATCTTAGATTCGTTTGGCATGACACAGTTTGGTTTTATTCTGTAACCCAAGAACTCTATCTCAGATTTGAAAAAGTGACATTTCTTTAGATTGAGCGTCAAACCATTGTCCCGAAATATTTTTAGAACACGTTCGAGCAATATCAGGTTTTCTTCAACCGTTTCTGTTACCAAGTACACATCGTCTAAATACAATATCACATTCTCAAATCTGAGATTACCCAGAACTTTGTTCATCATTTGCTGAAATACCGATGGGGCATTTACCAGTCCAAAAGGGACCCTAAGGAAGGAATAGTGACCATCTTCCGTAATAAAAGCAACTTTATCAATTGAATCTTTGTTCATTGGGATTTGGTAGTATCCACTCTTTAAGTCCAAACTAGTAAAACATTTATGACCCTGAAGCCTATCGACAAGATCTTCGATACGTGGCATTGGGTATTTGTTTTTAACCGTTACTTTATTTAACATCCTGTAATCAATGCAGAGCCTTTTCTCGCCGTTTTTCTTACTAACCAGTAACGCGGGGCTAGCATACGGCGAGTTACTTTCGCAGATTATATTGTTTTCCAAGAGCTCGTTTACCATGTCTCTAATAATCTTTCGGTCAGCATGTGATGACCTAAAGGGTCTGCATTGAATAGGTTGTGGGTTAGTGACCTCAATAGACATTTCATGATTGACAACTTTTCCTAACTCTTTAGTGTTAGTTGCAACGCAATCTCTATAAGTCCTAAAGAGCGCGGTTAATTCAGTTTGATGGGAGTCCGTATCCAATTCAAATTCTCCGATATTGTTACAAAATTCGGTATATGTTTTGGCGTAATCAAATTGGAGACGATCTCCCACCCGCGAATATACCAAGTCAGAGCGCTCAGTCACGTTCCTTCCAATCAACATTTCGCAGTCGGTCAAATCATCAATTATATAGAAATCAACATCGCTCAAACACACTGAATCCAATTTAAATTCAAGTATCACTTTATGGTGAACGTGTTTCGAATTTTCTTTTGTAAACCCTTGTAGCAAGACGGGGGCAGGCAATGGAGTGCGATTCAGGGAGTATTTGTCTACAATTGATTGAGATATTAATGAACAACTACTCCCCGTATCAATAAACGCGTCACAAAAGAAATTACCAATATTTACTTTCTTAATGAATTTACTACGTGGATCGAGGGTAGAAATAAATTTGGTTTCTTGTTGTACATCTTGTTTTTCTGATTTCATTGAATTCTTTTTATGAAAACATACGGATTCTTCATGCCCGCGCTTGCCACAAAAGTCACATTTACGATTTAATTTCTCGCAATTTGCCTTTTTGTGATTACCGCCACATACATAACATTCAATTGGTTTTCGTTGTGTTTGGTTTACAGGCTGACTATTATTGGAAGGAACGGTTTGAGCTGTACCACCCGTTGTAGATGTTTTTGCAGCTTGTGTTGTGGGCACTTGCCCACCTAACTTACTTTGCGCATCGCGTATGTTTGAACTTATTTGTTTCGAGTTTCTAGATTTGTAAACACGCCCGTGAAGAAAACTAGCCAAACTATCGCACGTTGTGAAGTTACTGGCTTCAATTGATGCTCCTATCCCAGAATCACCAATATTACCGACAATTATTGAAATTATATCCATTTCCGAGAAATTTAGCGACAAACGATCTATTTTACTTTTTTGCTCAAAATAAAACTCGTACAGAGATTGATTGTCACTCGGTTTTCTATCTACTATCTCTTTTAGCAGTTGGAACATATCACGCCGTATTTGAAAGCTAGAAGCCAGTCTTCGTCGCCAATCCGCCCAACGCCACGAAGGCCATTGGTTTTCGGTACGCAACAGTGAATCATACCAGGTCTTAGCAGACCCTTTCAATTTGTTAAGCGCCTGATACCTAACGACGTCATCTGACCATGCGAACGTTTTAGCGTAAGATTGAATAATATTAAGCCAAGCACGTATATCGTCTCGTAAAGGGTCAAATTCAGGTATAATATTGTTTAGCACAGTAGAAGCATTTCCTGTACTCACAGTTGAGGTATCAGCTTTACGTGATACCTTTGCCTTCTTCTTATCCTTTTTGTGTCTCGGTGGAGGAGGTGACGGGGTCCTCGTCCGACAGCTGCTGCTGCTGCTGCTCGAAGTTGAAGTAGAACGCGCACGACCACGTGCTCGTTTCGTCCGTTTCCGTTTACCCATGGTGGGCGTTTGATAATCCCCAGTTCTGATTAAATCTACCACTACGAGGGTTGGTTTTACTAAGTAGAAACAGAAGTTTAAGACGAAATAGAAGTTTATTAAAAATATTAATCTAATTACTTTACAACACTTCAATCAAATAAAATATACAAAGCCTAATTTCCCGCCTATGCTTGCCCATGAATATTCGGAAGAAGAGAGCTCTGCCGCTTGCGCTGGCCTTTTTATAGACGCCCTGTCTTTCCCCCTCTACTGCTACTAAAACGTCACGAAGAAGTTTCCGTCGTCATCGTCTAGATGGCGCCTTCGATTCCTTGATTGGAAGACGCCCGCTGTGGCGCCAGGTGGCGCTGGTGCTGCACTCGGTTGCCAACAACCAGAACAGATTAAAAACAATAAATCTGCATTTCTCGTAATTGACTTGCTCCGGGGTTCGATTCGATCGTGTTTTATGTCAACTAGTGACATAAATAAATAAATAAATCAATTCTTTATTTAGGTATTTACCCATAAGTTTACACGTTAATTTACTAAGTTACTAGATACTAAAATTAATGTTAAAATTACGATAAATAAGCCATATTTACATAACGATCATGTAAAACTAATTTAGTACAGTCGGCTGCAAAAAGATATACTTACATACATGATTAGTCTGTTCAAAAATAACTTCGCTAGCCTCTATTAATCGTTAATATGAACTCTGATCTATTGTCTCACTGGTGAGTACCATCTGATCAGTATCACTATCACATTTAACTGACCTTTCGTGAAAATTATTGCAAACTGATAGTACTGTGAAATGAAAAAAAAAACCTTTACTGTTAGCGAACTGAACACCCTTATCAAGATCTGTAGTTAATTTAATAGTGTCAAGATTAGGATGCAATCGGGATATAAAATGTATTCGAGGAACGATATTGTTGCAATCGACTTCCTGAGGTGCATAGTGCATTGCATAATAAGCACAATGGTTAATAAATTGGTAAAATGGCGCCCGACTTCGTTATATTCCGCCCACAGCGCTTCTGTGGGTGGCTTGTGGGTTTGATCTAATACTAGTTGCTCTTTTGCAACTGGTCCTGCATAGGTAAGTAATGCTTATCTGTTTGTCACACAGACGACGCCGCCGATAAAATCATACAACTAATTTGGCGGCTTTCTATTGGATTTTCAATCTGTGTCCCGTGGATGTAACTTCAGGCAGACATCTGTGATCCATGGGGGTCCGTTTAATGAGCGCCAGGGGTCCATGGGAAGCGTAATTATCAAAGTCATTAATATTTTACCAAAAAATTGGTACCTATACAAAATTTCGGAATTAGTCCGCTGGCTCTTTAAAATGTCTAAAGTGGTCTATGACTACAAACAGTTCAAGAAATACTTATTTAAGGACAGTTACACCTTATTTTTTGTTGGTCCGCAAAAAAGCACGCATCATTATCTATCGTATCTATTGAATAAAACAATAATAAATAAATAAAAATAATAATTTGAAGCATTGAAGAAAGTTATGCATGACAGGAGCTGTGATCTAAGAAATTTATTCCAGTTCCATCCATCTCACTTCTTTTCTTTTGTTCGTTAAGTTAGTTTTAGTGAAACCGTATACAAACTTACCATCTTTTGACATTTATAACGGGCTTCTACTTTTCTTTTCTTCCTCACCTGTTCCCAGTGGCAATTACTTAATAGATACAAAAATGCCAGCTCTATGTGAAATACCTTTACTTACTTTAGCTGTAATAGCTGGGATTTTTTAATTTAATCCAATGGCGGGCATGTTCCTACTAAGCCGTGGTCATCATATAACTACCTCTTAATAACCATGGAAGTCCAGAACATGGCCTATCTCATGTATGTCACACTTACGGCACCAGGACGGTATCTGCGGGCAAGTATGATATACCAAGGGTAACCAACTATTATGGTGATAGATGCCTGCGGAAACGCCTACCCTACATTTTAAACTGCGTGCCAGCAGATATCAGATTGGAGGCCAATAGGGCAATATTTAAAAGAAAACTGTTCAAGTATTTTATAGATAGCATAGTAGATACATAGTAATAGTTATATATGTGAATTTATAGTTACCGAAGAGACTCAGATCCCACAGTCAAACTGTGAAAACCGTTTTGTGGGACAGACGTTATTTGTAAGATTGTACCTTTTATAATAATAAATAATAAATATCCTCTCTTGTAACGGTCGGTGTTAGTCTGCGCCAGTCGCACACCTGCCCGGTTTTAGCACTAGCACACCATCCTTTTCACACCCGCTGCTGAAACGATGGCTAGAAAGAGACTGAATTTTATAGACACTTGTTCCGTTATGGGTTTTCAGAAACCCATCCCGTATTCGATAGCTTGTTTCTAATTAGATGTGTTAACGTTGGTTAATAAACAAATACCTATAAGGTTTATACCAAAAATCCTTTTAACTTAAACTTTAAAAGGTAACCAATATTGTTTACTGTGCAGTGTGCATTTTACAAATTGGTTTGATCAACTGGCCCTAACTTATTCGATCATCGCAATTAATGTATAGGTAGTATATGTACCGATTTTATTATATACTTAGAGACTAAATTCAAACGTGAAACTCGCTTTTGGCTTCACCAAGCATTTTCTTGCACGTAGTTCAGCAAAATATAACCCCAGTGTTACTTTATCGGGCATAATCCAAGTTCCTGCTACACTAACATAACATCACGATTTTAATGTTATTTAATCCGAGTTTAAATCAGAGTGTCCACTTTACACGTTCCTTAGTTGAGTGTCATTATATACCCCATATAAGGAGGCGTAATTACGAAATCCTAGATACGGGACCATAGTAGATGGTGGAGCTTATTGCTAAAACCTGTAGCGGCATCGGCATATCTACTTACTTTCTTAAAGTCATATATCATTTCAAATAACTGAAAATTCAATCTTAAACGAAGCGATATACAGTTTAAACTCATACATTACAAACTAGATAAGAGTTTCAGAGCACGATTGCACGATTGAAATGACATCGGTAAATCGGTATGTCACAGACGGGAACTAGTTTAGAATTAGAAATGCAATTAAGCTGCTTAAATGGCTTCAAGGCGGGTTGCGAAAGGTTTATTCTAAGAATAAATCATAATAAATCCTAGCATCGTCTGGGTCTCCATTGATGTCACAATACTGTCCTTGTGTTGGCGATTAGATTGCACAGGCATGAAAGACCCTGTTTCTCTTACTGTTATTACTTAATATAGTCTAGTAAAGTAAAAACATTTTTCAAAAGGACGCATCTCGTCTTTCACATCACATCTTAAATACCTAAGCATGTCAGCACAAATACGTAGGCCACACTGAAAGTTTTTAGAAATGGTTACATAGAGACCATACATTAAAAAACTAAAAATGTCGTTTTGAAGTGGAACTCTTTGGCAACATTATGGAGTATATTACATTCGTATGTCGTTTGTTTATATCATTTGGCGTCAAATTGAAAATTATTTGTTTCACGTTAAGATGAATTTAAAGTGAGAAATTTTGGTCGATATTTTTTTTATGCCTTTCTATTACAATGAAATCAACGATATAGTTATGAAAGATTTTTCGATGGGCCCTTGATGATGAAGCTACATCCTTTAAGACTAGACAACTAGTTTAACGGGTTCAAATGTCATCGCATCAATGACACTGACGATCTTCGTGAGGGACGTCACTTTATGGCGATTGCTGAAAAAAAACATCAGTGCTGGGCGGCTCATGATAGATACTGATAAGAGAGTGACCTATCAGCAGATGCAGGCAACCTTAGGCATCAGTATGAGTCAAGTGCAGAAAATCGTTCATGAGTATTTAGCTGTTAGGATACTCTGAACTCGTTGGGCACCTCATAATTTGGCCGAAGCTCAAAAACGCCGTAGAAGTCGTAGAACCGAGCTATAAGAACGAGTGGGCAAATCGTTTTTCCCAGAGGCTCCATCGAATTCAGTGATATATTGATGTAATCGTACAATAGTCCATGAAACAAAATTACAATAGACAACTTGCTAGTTAGCTTAGTTTTTGTTTTTCTAAAAACTTTCAGTGTGGCCTACGTAGGTACATATAAACTCGCACATTGAAGAAACGTCTATAAAAGCCGGGAAGGAAGGGATTGTCTGATGTGCTTGTTATAGACGGCTGAGCGTAAACGGGGCGTTCTAGTAAAACGAGGCAGGCAATCCCTATACGGACCTATGTATTAGGTACTTATGATATTGAAATTTAAAAGACCGGTTCAAGTGAAATTTTAAAAAGTCAGTAACAAAAACACATTTCACTAATGGGGTGCCTCGCTCTTCGATGAGAAATTTGGAATTAGTCAGTTTCCAATTAAAGCTTTGTAAAGCTTAGAATTGGTTTCTGCAAGTATCTGTAGAGAGACTAGTTAACCTAAAGGGCGGGGTAAGAGTCACATTATTTACTAGCTAACTGAAACTAACAATTTATAGACATTATTTAGAGTTTACAGTAACCCAAATACATAATTAATCGGCATTCCTCCAGCCATGTTGCCGGATAACGAATAGGCCTTGGCTTGCAATTAACACAACGGGGTATTAAATGTTGTTATAATAAACGGAACTGGACAGAGACAATAATAGATTAACTACTATAGGGCGTGTCATCCACGATGGCGCGCCCCTCCACAGCGAATCTCATACTAATCTATGCGCAATTGTACGGAATGGGCGGTGGAGGAGCGGGCCTTGCAAATGCGATGGACCGACGTACCAATATGTTTAATACTTAACCAATTTTCTTGTTTTGTATTAACAAAACGGCAATTTGAAGGCTAAGAAATCTGACAACTTCGTAAAACTGATGAAAAACTAAAATTTCACTAGCGAAAGTATACATAATATGGTTGTACTTTGATTTGCAGATAAACGTTTCATAGAATGTATTGTTTCGCAGAATTTTCATTTCATAGAAAACATTTTTTTTTTTCAATAGTCGCAGTTCTAACCACACGATGGAATTGCAGCTGTAGCTGTACTTACCTAAAAAGTTAACGCTTTCTGAAAAAAAAAAGTTTTTCTGCAAATTAAGGGGATTCCACATAATATGTATTTGAGATATTTGTACCTATACCTATGCATATCTTTTAATTTGTTTGAAAGACTTTAATTTTGTCCTTTATCGCTGATACTATACCTACTTGTTACTTTACTCTTTATATACGAGTCCCGATTATTAAGAATGTTACAATTTGCTTGGCTTGCACTTCGTGACTTCTTTGTAGTTTGCCATAACGAGTGCTCTCATGCCAATTTTTCCGAGTTTAAATTGCCTTTGGCGTCTATCCAATATTATCCTATTCTTCTAGGCAATATTTCACTACGATTAGGTAGAATTTTTGCAACAGAACCTTGTATGTACCAGACTTATATTCCCTATTAATATCTTCGACAGTATTAAAGCTAAGTTTTATTTCCATATGGTAGGCCAGATTTCTATCTTTAGACATCTTAATTAGCATAATGCATTAATGATTGTCGAAATTATGCATTGTCCTTGCGTGGGAGCCGGACGAGTTTGGCATTGAAACTGCACATATCGAAGCAAAAAAAGTCGTACAAATGATTTGAAATCTAATTATGGGAAAAGTATATCGATGGTTTACTAATTGAAAGATACGATGGTTTTATTAAAATTAGCGAAGTTATTTTTGTGCATTTATTGTATGTAATAGAATTTAAGCGATAAATAATAATGATTTAAGCGATGTAAAACCGTTAACTTTTTTGATAAAAGAACTGTATGGATAAAGTTAATATAGCATTATCGTAGCTCGCCTTGCATTACGATAACTGGCTGACAATGAACCGTCATACCAATGCGCTATAATTGGCTCAGCAACCCGTCAAAGAATTCGCTTAGTGGGCCTAACCTGTCTCGCCCACAGCGGCCGTTGAACCGCGGGAAAGTAGCCCTGGATGACAATATGGCGGGCGAGATAGAAATGGGATAGCTTGATTTCCAACTCAGGATTGAGAATCAGCAGCTCATAAAGAAATTGAAATTATAGATGGAAGCTTGAGGATTATATACGGTCAACCATTTTCATTTCTGGGCCACTTTATACCTTGTCATAGTGACATTAAAGTGAGATCTCTAGCGGCTTTCATATTGGTTTTCACTGTGGCAATGTAACACGTGGCACAGAAATCAAATTGTTTGACTATATTGGTTTTTGGAACATAATTTCTTAAAAAGAGAAGGTGTAGTGTACAGTCATTGCAAATCTGCCACAAGACGCGCATAAAAATCTGACACGAGACTATTTTTTGAGTAGTCGTTACGAACTTGGAATAACTTATACCTAAAGAAAAAATAAACTGTTAATTTTATTCAACAGGTTACATAAAATTTACCTATCAGACCTCTAACCTAAGCTGTTCTTCTTTTTAATCGCGTGCATTGATATTAAGCAGCCATCGATCGATAGTAAATATTACATCTACTAAAATGTTGATTTGAAACATGTTTCGGTTCTTCGGTTCGATCAAGTCCCCAAATATGGCCAACCATGGCCCTTAGTTGGGGGAATTACGGTTTCATTACGTATCAATCATCTAGTCGGTACATATTTTTGCACTTGCTTCTTCTTCTTTGACCGTTTTCCCATTTATTTGGGGCCGGCCTTTCTTGTCCTTTTCCTCCAAAGTTCACGGTTTTTGGCTATTCCAGCGTCTGTATTAGCATCGATCAAGTTTCTTTCGACTGTCGTCTGCCAAGTGGCCATTTTTGCACTTGCTTCTGATATTTTATAAGCACGTAATTGACTCACCGTTTAATAATAGCTAACCAAGACAGTTGAGCGATTGTTTTTCGTATACCTTTCATTCTGAGCCACCCAGCTTAAACATTCAACATTTCAATGTCAATGTGGGTGTCATATATACAGACCCAGTTATCATTATCACATATATGTACAGAACAGACTTAGGGACCTAGGGGCCAAGTTAAGGAAAAAGTAAACGTTGTGTGGTATCAGGATGTCAAAGGAAATGCTCAATAGCCAAGAAGATACATGAAGATTGCTGTACCAACAAGAACCTAGCCTAATGATGAATTAAATATCACTTCACTCTTTAACAATGGCTTTCCATCAAATTTATGATGATTTCGCTAATCAATACTTGTTCAAAAACGTTGTTCGGTAACGACGCCATGACAGTAGGCAACTGGTATTGTACGGTAGTGGATTCAGCCCGTCGTCGCAAAGAGCACGTGTGTTCACCAACACGGCGACGGGCAAAATTAATCCCGAATTAAATATAATTAAGTAACACTTCTATAATCGATTAATCGACACAATAACAATCAACATATCCATCTGCGAGTGACGTTTTAGTATCTTATCGACAACTGTTACTAATTACGGTTTAGGTTATGACCGCGACTCGATAATTGCAATCCGTACACTGGTTGTACGCGTCAATATACGCGTTTGGCATCTATAAGTTTATTAGCCCTACTCATTACTATGTAAGTCTTAAATGACATATCTCCTATCTCCTATAGAATTACGTAGGTATGTAATAAAATGTATGATTATTTGCTGTTGTGTTTAAAAATAATTTTGATAGTTAAACATAATTATTTATGAACACACCAGCAAACAATCATACATTTAATTACATACATAATTCTGTAGATCCTACAAATAATTTCTACAATATCTCCTCAATTTGCATACTTAGCAGTATATACGCATAAGCTCTTTTAAAACTAGCGTGGTCATTGCATTGCTCGTGTTTACGTGACGTCATGCGTGTGCGCCGACGTGTAGTGTAAACAATACTTACTCGGCGATTTACTATCAAAATATATATAGTAAATACACACATGTCGGCCATAATAGAGTCATTAACTTATTACACAGTCACCCTATAACCTCGGTCTTGTACTTGCATATACTCGTACGTACCTACAATTATGCGCGTGCGATAGAAATAGGAAATGACGTGTCTAAGTACGAAATTATTCGTGCTTAGCGTCCTTTCTTTAATTTCGTACAAGTTTTTTTTAAGCTGCAAACGCACTGACAGAGGTGGCGGCGCGGTGCGGAGGCGGTACCGGTTGTAATATTCGAACTAATATGAAAGGGTCCGCACAGAACGGTTTTTTCCCGGCCGGTTTTCTGTGCGGACCCTTTCATATTAGTTCGAATATTACAACCGGTACCGCCTCCGCACTGCGACGCCCCGCCCCGCTACCGCTGTCAGTGCGTTTCGGGCTTTAACGATTTGGTATGAGCTGGGGTTAGAACCGCGACCTCCAAAGTCGCGTGCCTTAAGGGGAGGTATTCCCAATGCAAATGTCCCACTCTAACACGCGTGAGTTTGCAATTAACCATCGCGCTCTCTACGGAATCTCTGCGCGTAGTTTTCGTAAATATTCAGCTATAGTCATTAAGCCAATCATTTTATCGAAGGAAACCCTGCGAATTTGTCTATAACTATGTAGGTTTTTTTTAAAGTACAAAAATTAAATGTAAAATATCAGTAATATAGCCGTAATATTGAAAAAAAGAACAATCCAAAAAGGGGTAACTGCGATTTTTTTTCTATGGAGTGAACTTCATCAGGTCATGAAACTGACTGCGATTTTGACTAGACAAGTTCTTATGTAACACATATACAGGGTGAAATCATTACGGTGGCTTGGCTTATAAATATGCTGGTTCTGTTTCATTTAATACGTAATACAAATACATATATTTTAATACGGATATTGCTAATAGTTTCAATTATATTGGTTACCTACTCAAAATTCGTTGAAGTTACACAATCGGGCTGTAAGTAACAGTAAAGTTGAACGAATTTAAAATCGAACGCAATTAAAATCTTAAAAGTTTTATTGGTTCAATAGAGTTATGTCATTGTATTTAACTTTCTCGATCTACATAATCAAATCAAGTTTTTTTTTTAATTGCATCAATGAATTGGTCTGTAACATACGTACCTATTGATAAACGTCTATTCTTAGGGATCGTCCTAACACGACGCGACTACGCATCGCGTGATCGCGTTGTATTAGGACGATCCCTTATACTTTTTTCAACCCTTTCAAAGGGTTGGAAATTTCCAATTGAAATGTACCTATTTACCAGGTTGTATGTTCTGTTCGTCTCCTTTATCGCATAAAAAAAAATAGTTACCACACTCAAATTTTCTAGCTTCTTGAACATATCACATCTATTAACATTCCACAGGTATCATAAGCCGCTTAACTATAATATCTAGTCTAGAGCCTGGGAAACACAGATAAAAACCAAATTAATCGCAACAATCAGTACAATTTACTTACGCAATTTGAACGTAATCTATACCTACCATTAGCCACTATGTAAAAAGTCTTATATACACTCAAAGATGTATATACTTTAAACCTTATTTCCAAGCACTAAGGTGAAAAACAGTACACATGTAGTTTTGGACCTCACTCGAAATTTACTTTAGGTTATTTGAACAGTCGTCATCGGCCCGAAGTAATCGACGTCAATTGAATAGAACGCGCAATTATATCATTCATTCAACTGCAAGTGAATGAATTGGCGACAACTGTTAAATATTATTTGGCGAGTTGATTTAGAAACCACATAAGCGTGTCTCGGGAATCCCTCGACCAATTTATCTCATGTTCGAACTGAAACATATTTTTGTCTTATCAATTCGCCTACTAAATTCCACGACGTACCGATTAACGATACTCTAATAGACTTGTATACATACAGACGCTGGAATCTTCCAGTATCCTTTGAGACATTACCTCGCATCACGCGAGCGTTCAAAAATTGTCACTGTTAAGGCCGATTTACATGGTGCAAGAACTTGTATGCGATTTTGAATACATTGCGGGGCTGTGGATTACCGACCTAATAAGAGTACGATCAAACCCTGCAATGTAATGAAAATCGAATGCAGTTTCTTGCATAGTCTAATTGGGCCTTTAGTGACATGTCTGGAACTCGTTAGATATCTTTCGTGAAGTTCGTTCTCACGGCTGCTGCTCTCATCGAGAGTTGTTTTGTCGTCGTTGTTTTTTATGAATTATATAATCCGATATCAAATATGAATCCGACTTTCCGTAAATTAAGCCTGACAGAGTTATTGTCGTTTGTTGAAATGTAGTCGCGTAATAAACGCCACAGTACTACATTGTTCCATCTCGAAAGCGATGAGTGAATTGTTACAAACAACCACCGTATTGTTTTGGAACACGTTCGGAGAATCACTTTATTGTTCCCACAGTGTAAAGTTACAACGTGTAAGACATTCAAGAAAAAAATTGACATAAGTATTTTGAAAACATCATGTCAAAACGTGAAAAATAAAAACAAAGTGCATAAATAACTTGGTATACCTACTTAATATTACGAGTATCATAGCAACATTCGTAACGAATTTATGGAAGATTCCATGAAAAATAAAGAGGAGTCCACATGTGCAATGTGACAGAAAAAACAAGAGCATGACTGAAAGTCTGATATCGCCAAAATTATTCACGAAAACTACGTCAAAGTACAACCCCGTGACCCTGACAAATCCGACCCTTTCGATGCGTGACGTCTTTCAAACGGAAAGTAATTTTATTCTATGAAACAAGCCACTGCATATCGTATCACATCACCGTGATTATAGAGCTGAAGAAGGGTGGGAAATAACCAACCCAATCAAACACCTGTATTGTTGTCTGCCTCAAGCATTGAGATCAGAACGTTTAAACAAATAATCGCGTTCAATAAAACAGCAGACATCATCGGACCTACTGCGTGAGGCTTTAGATCCTAACACTTGTACAGCCTTGGCCATCGCACTTGAAGATAACTCGGAAAACTTTGGCCATTGACTTGACTCAGCATCCTCGAGTGTCTTCTCGCTGCGAACGCGCTCACCGAAGCAGACCATCGAATCGCGCTCGCCGAATCAGCATCCTCGATTTGTGTATCCTTACCGCTGGAACGCGATCACCGAAGCAGACCATCGATCCGTCGCCGGTTGTGTTGGGCGATAGGTGCTCGGTGGCGCCAATGCGGCGGCGGCGTGCCGGCGATGTCGCCGCCGCGGGCGCTTCTGGCGGCCCTGCTGGTGTGCCAGCTGCTCTCCTACGGTGGCCACCAAGGGCTCACCAAGATATTCTACACGTAAGAAATACCTCTTGTCAAGTATATCTTCAAAATCTTGCAGCAAGGCCATTTGGTGTACTGGCCGTTCCAACGGCCTCCAAGGGCTCACCAAGTAATTTACGCTACACGTAAGAACAACCTCTACTTGACTGGTGAAACACTACGGGATCGTTCTAATACAAACGCGACTACGCGATGATCGCGCGATCGCACGCCTTTTACTTAGAATATTTACTAGTTAAAGTCGCGAGTTCGCGCGATAATCGCGTAGTCGCGTTTGTTTTAGGATGATCCCTTTAGGACACCTATTCGAGTTCAATATATTCGCGAATTTCACTCGCGCAATTGCGCGATCATCGCGTAGTCGCGTTGTATTAGGACGATCCCTACCTCTACCCAAAGCACTAGTTTCTTATATAGGTAAGAACTAATATTACTTATAAATATTATAATAAATAATGATTTAATATTATGTATATTCGGTTAAGGTTTTTATAATTTCGTAAGCATGCACAAATAACATGCTAGCTTTTTACAATCACTATCTTTCTTTATTATAATAAACCGATTATTGAGTATTTACCTACTTGAAATCATTGCTAGTATGATTAATTAAATTGGCAGGCAATTTTCGTTCGAAATATCCTCATAACGCGAAGTTGCGTGGTAAAAATAGATATTATGCATAATTATATCGTTACGGTGGATTAGGCAGCTTGGGACATGAACAATTAACTGCCTAATTCGTGCTTGCGTAACCGTTGCGTTTCTGCTTGCATAATTTTGGTCATCCCCTTGCATGTTTACAAAGTGCAAGAACTAGTAATAGGCATAAACAAGAACTATCGTCAACGTTATGTATACTAGAAATGTTAAAGCAATAATTTAAAATTTAAGAGGTAGGGCACAGCAAAATGTCATCTTGTTCGAATTTGGAGCAGCCTAACTGGGGAAGTACCTCCGCCTTGCAGAAGACCACAGCCATAATAACATTATTTACTATACAGGTATGTAGTGTTGTGTTCCTGGAGGTGAGCAAGGTTGCCAGAGCTCCCGAGGATGCACTGTGTTGAGAGAGAGTGACCTAAATTTGTCCCGTCTGCTGTCCACAGCCACACAGGAATTTTCAAATTTTATAATGGGTCGGCAACGCGCACGCGACTGCTTTGGAGTTGCGGGCGTCTTTAGGCTGCGGCTGGACTTACTATCAGGTGGACCGTACGCTTGTTTGCCACCGTCGTTGTATAACAAAAAGAAAAAAAACTGCTGCCGGGTATTTTTACATTTGTCAGTTTGCGTGCGTCCATGCGTTGAGTGCACCGCACTGCAATCTCCTAGACGTGGGTTTACAATCCGCGAGGAATGCCGCGACCTCGTGGTCGTTAACCCTTGCATGACCACAAAGCTACCGTGACCGTTATCTAGGACGATAATAGTTGCTAAGTCACGGTAGTGGTGTCAAAACGCAACTCATGTTGGGCATACACACATACACAGGTTTAGGTTCGCTTCTTTCCCGTGAAGGAACATATCTTAAGGGCTTTAATATAAAGTCAAACTCCTCCGGCCATATCATCATCATCATCATCATCAGCATGTATAGTCCACTGCTGGGCATAGGCCTCTCCTCTGAAGACCGAGCTCAGTGGCGTGCCATGGGAGAGGCCTATGTCCGGCTATATAAATCTAAGCAATACAATAAAAACATATCTATATTATGGCCCATGTGTCGCCTAAAGACCAAACGTGTTTTAACAAGGGGATTTGATTATACTTCTTATACCTAATTGCTGAATTCTGCGCTCATAATTTTGTTTTGGTGTCCACTTACCATCAGGTTAGCCGTAAGCTACTGTTGAGACAAGATACCAAAACATTAGGTACCCAAAAAGTGTGACCCAAAATTTACGCAAGATTTGAATTGGCCTGCTTTTGGACGGAAAAGTACTGGCCACTCAAAAATACATCAATTTGATAACTGACAGTGTAGGGTTATTATTATATAAAAAAAAGTTTTCTATTTCAAATCTTGCGTAAATTTTGGGACATCCTTTATGTAATATGTTTGTTTGCATGTCAAGGTGTAGTTTTAGTCTATCGCATAATAGCCGTTATAAAACTAGTAACATTCCTAGAGCTGTAAAACTTGTTAGAAAAATAGTAGATTCTAGTTTAGGAAGTTTGACGCCTGTCTGTCACGCATCTGATACGTACCAATAAAATTAGCGTAATATGTAGATGATAGAGACAACTTTCCTATTGACAACCAGTATTATACAGTCAAGCATGCGGCAAGCTGTGGTTCAAGCATGCGGCTGTCAAGCGGCGGTCGTGGGTTCGAATCCCACCTCGTACCAATGAGTTTTTCGGAACTTATGTACGGAATATCATTTGATATTTACCGTTAGCTTTTCGGTGAAGGAAAACATCGTGAGGAAACCTGGATGTATTGCAGGCCTTTCTGCGAAGAAATTCAAAGTTGTATGTGAAGTCCCCAACCCGCTCTGGGCCAGCGTGGGCACTACTGCCCAATCCCTCTCATTGGCGGGACGTATATAGGCTGATGATGATGATTATACAGTCAACCAATTTGATTTCTGGGCCACTTCGTCCCTTGTCATAGTAAACCTCTATATGAAAGCCGCTAGAGATCTAATATTTATGTCACTGTAACAAGGTACGAAGTGGCCCAGAAATCAAATTGGTTGACCGTACACTACATGACCACAGCACAGCACTGAAATTTGGCTCGTCCATGAAATTATGTGATTGTTTATGGGGGGGATGGGGTATGGAAAATATCACAATGATGACATGATCATAAATCAAATTATAGCCGCTCTGGTTTGCCAAAGTAGATAGGCAAAATGTAATCACATGATTTCTGGACGAGCAATTTAGAGCTGTGGGTGTGGGACTCGCATCCTGTTTTTTTTTGCTCTTTTCTTATTATATACGAACAGTGATGTAATGGTGAGGACTGAGGATCGTATTTTGAAAATAACATGTAACAAAAGGGGATTTTTATCACTGCGTCGCACGGGTAGTTTACGCCCGCCTTTCTTCTCTCTACTCCGTGATAAAATAAAATAAATAAATAATAATAAATAATAAATATTTGTGGACAATTTTACACAAATCAACCTAGTCCCAAACTAAGCAAAGCTTGTACTATGGGTACTAAGCGACGATATACATACTTATATAGATAAATAGATACTTAAATACATAGAAAACATCCAAGACCCAAAAACAAATATTCGTGCTCATCACACAAATAAATGCCCCGGCCGGGATTCGAAACCGGGACCTCCAGCTTCGTAGGCAGAGTCACTACCAACTAAGCTAAAGCGGTCGTCAAAAACCCCGGAGATGGACAGACGAACATAATGCGGCGTAAGAGCTCAAGTAATAAACCTTATTACTCGGCCGGACGTTGACTCCCACAGCGCAGGGTTCGATAAATTAACCGCCGCATGAATATGGACGTGATTGTCTCAATTGGTTCCAACTGTTTGCTTTCCTCCTTACATTTGGCTATAGATAATAGAGTGCTGACACGAATTATATGCGACTATTGCAAATGTACATATGTCGATGGCGTTGGCGTTGAAGATTGTAAAATCTTCGAATTCCTAGTATTTTTCACAATACTTGTAAATCGAAGATACATTCGAGAGTATATAAACACTTAGCATCGGATTTAAATACAAAGTGCACCCGTTTAAGGCTGCGTTTCCACCAGAGATGTGCGAGGATGCGTTTTCATACACCTGACTTATATTTAACGCCCAATAGTTGACACATATCCTTCATCTGTCACAATGACGTAAACTTGAAAGTGCCAAGTATTGGTTTAGTGTCGAACACTCGGGCATTTACCTTATCTGTTTGAGACAGTACACTATGCCAATAGGTAGGTACATTGTTTTGTCACTCATCCTAGACAACACCGCCTATACTGAGTGAATGGATAAAATATGCAGCGTTCAGTGTTTTTGCGTGGAAAGTGTCTGTCGCAATATGTTCGTATTTTAGAAATTTTCTACTTTCAGTTTCGATATGTATATGTTAGTGTCCGGGAATTGTGGTGGATAGTTTTCTCTCTCTTCTTGACACGACATACGAGTGTAAGCACTAAGCATAAACATCGAAATGTGTTTAGCAGCTAGTTAAATCCTACTGACGCTAAAGTTTTTGTAGTTGTAAAATAAGAGGAAACTCCCTTTTTTATTAAAATTAAACTAATTAGCGGACTAACACAGCATATTTCGATAACGATTAACTTATCGCCCGCATTATACACAATTAAAATTAACACCCGTATCCGTTTCGAAGGACCATAACGTGTTTATCAAAATCACTTCCAGTGCGGTAATTCTTTCCGACATAATGTAATAGGACGCATTGACGACTTTATTGCTCTTTTGTGTTAGATATCCTATAATTTAACTATAGGATACGATAATCGATAGGTTAATCACACTGTTTCAAGCGTGGTTGTTAATAATCTTACAAATAGTAAAACTATAAGTGCATTCAACTACGAGTATGCTTAAAACATATTTTTTTTTTAATACTATGCAGCAAAATATCTATTTTTAAACGCAGGATGTGTCAATAATGTTTTATTCATTTTGTTTCAGATTACCTGACACTGGACAACCTCCAATACTCATCTCGTTAGCGGACAACGCTAAATTGGACTTAAAAACTCCCGAGGAACTACTGTTCGCGAACGATTCAGAGCAACACAACGAAACCAAGACCTTCACCATTATAGACGGGAGCGAGGTCTTAGAAGAGAAAGAAAAAGAAGTAGAGAAAGATGTCGCGGAATCACACCTCGTTGTCAAAGCGAAACCCATGCACGAGGTACGACAGACAGAAGATGCATTTCACACCACACCACCCCCAGAGGAACCAACAGAATCTCAACCAGAAGACGAGGAGAAACCAAACATTCCAGTCAAACCAGAAATGCCACAAGAGGACATACCCTCGTTTTCAGAATGGGCGCAGAAACAGCTCGCAGAGGCGGAAAAGAAAGACACAGTGCTAAACCACTCGAGTCAACCTAGTCATAGCAGTACTAATTTTAGCAGTAAGAGCACAAAAGTACGGTCGAAGAACTACGCTTCACCGTCGTGCGCGGCCAAGGTCGTCGCTTGTAACCCCGAGGCTGGGTCTGCCAGCTCCATACTCTCACCTAACCGGGACGAATACATGCTCAACACTTGCAACAGCCGCATCTGGTTCGTAGTGGAACTCTGCGAAGCTGTTCAAGCGCAGAAAATAGAAATAGCCAACTTCGAATTATTCTCCTCGACCCCTAAAGACTTCGCTGTGTACTTCAGTGACCGCTTCCCCACGCGCGAGTGGGCCAGCGTCGGTCAATTCACGGCGAAAGACTTACGCGACGTACAGAGCTTCGATTTGTACCCGCATCTGTTCGGTAAATTTATCAAAGTGGAATTGCTGTCGCACCACGGCTCCGAGCACTACTGCCCGATCTCTCTGTTCAAAGTGTACGGGACCTCGGAGTTTGAAGTGTTGGAGAAGGAGAGCTCGCAACACGCCGCTCACATAGACGATGACGATGACGAAGACGAGACCATTGACGTCCCCGCTGTACCAGTGGCAGAAACAGAACCGTCAAAAAACTTGTTCGGTTCCGCGAGAGACGCGGTCATGTCTATAATGAAGAAAGCCGCACAAGCGTTAGTCAAAACTGAAGTTCCTAAAAACGTCTCGAGCGAACACAACGACACGTCGACGGACAAAATGTACAAAAGGTGTTGCTCTCCCAGCCACATAATAGTTTGTGATAATTGCAGTGAATCGCTTTACAATGAAGTGTACGAACTGGTTAGTTGTAGTTCAGATAAACTGACTAATTTATTGCGTCAAGTGTTCCTCCGTGAAACCCTTAAGTGCACCGGGATATGCCAGCCCTTCGGCTTGGACTTTAAAAGTACAAATACTATTGAGTTTGCCGAAGAGCGCGTCGCTTATATGAACGCTTTGTTCCCTCCTAAATATTTAGCCGCGTTGTGTAATATTCTCGCTATAAAAGAGAAAAAAGTAGTTCTAAACACCAGTTTCGAAACCGAATTGAACGTTACCAGTAATTTGACCGTTGACGAGTCGCCACAGAACGTCAGCGGTGAAACGAATTCTGAACAAGACGTGAAATTAGTATCACTTAACAACGCTTCGTCGGACGAAGCTAACGAGACAGTTAAATCCGAAGACAAACCAGTTGTAGTTGAAGAAACTGTTGAAAAACCTGTGCCAGTTTACATACCGAAAGAAGAAGAGCGTGAGAACGAGCCGGTGGTCACAGAGGATAAATTCGTCCTAGAGAAGCCTGAATTTGTAGATTCAAAAACGTCAGAAAACGTTGAAATCAAAACAGACGAGAAAGATCCTGCTAAAGACGGCAAGAGAGAGGTGACTACAGAAAAGCCGAAGGAGGTATTTGTTCTGCCTGAGGACGGTGGTGATCAGATGATCATGGATGGAGATCCTTTGTCTGACTTGGACCAGATGGCGGTGGACCCCACGCCGGGGCCGGCGTCACAGAACCAGCCACAGACCACGATCCAGAAGGAGTCCGTGTTCCTGAGGCTTTCGAATAGAGTTAAGGTGGGTGTTTTGTTTTCATTCTATTTATTTTTACCGCAGCAAAACATGTAAATATGTATTTATCGTAGTTAACACAACATGCGGTCTGAAACAATAAAATAATTTTACGTACATACATACATACATGTATGTGTAAATTCTTTATTGTACATGAGTAAACATAACATAAAAAATACATAATTTAATAGCGTTTCGGTTTTGTTTTTACTTTGAGGTGCATATAGAAGTGTTTACTTTCTTACAACTGAACTAACAAATGCACCAAGTCTAATAAGATTAATAGCTTCAAAACAATGGGTCCTATAAATTATGTGTCTCTGTCTATTTATTATCTATTGTGCATGTTGTATCTATGTATTAGCTCAGTTGTCTATGCCTAGTTATATAAACGTTTATCAGTTGTAAATATTATATTATAACAATATCTGGGCGACTGAGCTTTGCTCGGTGTTTTCCCGGGCATGAGACCTAGCTAGATCGATTGCTCTTCTCCGAAAACCGCCACATACCAAATTTCATCAGAATCGTCAGAACCGTTTCCGAGATTTCCGAAATAAATAAATAAGTAAATAAATAAATATACAAGAATTGCTCGTTTAAAGATATAAGATATACTAACTAGACACAAATATCCAATAAGTAGATATAATTAGACCATTGATGATGTATCTTTCTGATTAAAAAGATGAGGAAATCCGTTTCTCACAGAAACAACACTATGATAACTACTTCCAAGTTCCAAGATACAAGAAATGCTCCAATATTACTTTTGTATCACAGATATTGTACAGACTTGTCAATTCCAAAATTGTAACCATTATTTTTCTCTTAATTACAGACGCTCGAACGCAACATGTCGCTATCCGGCCAGTATCTTGAGGAGCTCAGCAGAAGATACAAGAAACAAGTAGAGGAAATGCAGAGATCCTTCGAGAAAACGATGCTCCAGATGTCAGAAGAGCGCAGAAAGAGCAACGAGATCGAACAGAAGTATCTAGAACAGATGACGCACCTACAAGATCAGATCGCACAAATGGCGGTAGCCATGAAACTCCTTATGGAAGAAAGAGACAGTTGGTTCGGTAACATGACCGTCTTCAAATTCCTCGTTTTCCAAGCTGTTGTTGTCGCTGCTGTGATGTACTACTTCAACAGGACACGACCTGATCCCGTAATCGTACATGTGCCGAGGAAAGTTCATAAGAAAAAGGAGAAAATCAGAAGGAAATCAGTGGAAGGAGTCAGCGGGCACCAGACTCCGTCCGCAAAGAAACGACGGCCAAGCGAAGAGGCATTGCAGATAACAAGACAAGCGATAGAAGAGGCCAATGACGACGAAGGCGAATGGCAGATCGCAAGGAAAAACAGAAGACGAAAAACTTCAATCTTACACAGAAATCTAGAGGATCCCAAAGCTCAATACTGCAGACAGGACAGTATGGGGATGCTACAAGAAAACCCCATACCGTTGGACGAGGAAGAATTCACAGCTCCTGTGCCAGAACCGGTAAAATTCAACGAGGTAGCGAACCCGCGACACAAAGTCAACGGGTCCATATTCAACAATCTTAAAAAAACTAGTAAACGGAGATTGTCTTCACCGGCGTTTCTCAAATCCCTATCCAGACAAAGCACTAGAAGCACACCTAGCCCTGTATTAAGAAATGAACCAATCTTCAATGGTCTAGGAAAAGTTTCTGTGTCAGAATCCCCAACTGGTAGTCTATGGTCCGAGTCCACGGAGATGTCACAGAACGGTCAGAACGAACGTGGTACCAAGAAGAAGAAGAGTTTAAAGAATATTATTAAGAAGCTGTTTTGAGACTTGAATTGCTTAGGCGGCGGGGCGGTTTCTGATTTGTGATGAGTTTGAAAAACTTAACAGTGTTTGGAGGTGTATGTAGATTATACATAGTAATGATCTACGCACATAATATCGTGTATATTGTGGAACATCACAAAGCATGGACAGTTCGGTGTCGTTGTTATGCTTTTCGGGCATGCCATTTGGTGTTTGTTTTGCCCAAGGAAATAGGAGATATCAAAAACATACGTTATTGTTTTAATTTCCTCTTATTTTTAGTATTTTTCTCTAATGGGGAATGTCTTTTTGGTATCGCCTATTATCTAAGGAAATTGTTATAGTCTGATAAAATAAAATCTTATAATTTTATAAGTGACGTCACATAAAGCTATGTGGATACCATCACAACTTTGAAACCTAATATCTAATTGTGTATATTAATTTTAATTGCTATGTATCAGCTATTGTAATTTATTTCCTCGCATTGTTTTTAAATTATTGTTAGACCTCAATAAGGTGCCAATGTGATAATTAGGAGCCTAATATACCTTTTACGGTTCGGCCACGATTTAGGGCGATTACGGGGGAGAATTATCATTGATAATTATCATTGATAATTATCCTTAGGTACCCGGCTCTCGTTCCCATATATGTTGTGTTGCGCCGCTGTCGCTCAAAGTCGTGTCCGGACCTTTAGGGCATTTCTCGAAGCGTTTCAACAGCCGTGAATTCGATGGTCCATATCAGGCTGCATCATACAAGGCGGGGATATCATCCTTTTAAAATTGGACCACAGAAACCTAGAACATAGTAAATAATACGACCACCGAAGTGACGGCGGTTGAAACGCTCTGAGAGATTCTCTTTAGCCTGTTGCTATAAAAGTATGCTTGAGTTGTTTGGACAATAATGAGTGAGCTAGTCGCATGATTGGAGTTTGGTAAACAAAGAAACTGCATTAAATGCATAAACTTTATTGCGTTTGTTTTATTTATATTTATTTACATGAACAATAGCTTAAATTTATATCAGACACATTTCTACTGTGGGCTCACCCAGAAATTAACGTACTAGGGAGAAAGGGTCTCTGAAACCTTCCGAATGATCACAAGAGGGGTAAAACACTGGTGGGTCTACTCCGTATTTCGTATCGTTACGTCCTTTCACTCTCGTCCTTTCACTATGTGAGTGAAAGGGACGACACTATACGAAGTAGGGATTTCGGAGTACAGGCCCTAATATTTCTGGATAAGCCCTTACAATCATACCCAAAAGGGAACCGACTTGTTGTATACCAAAACCTCCAGAATGTATAGTGCGCGCCATCCACGAAGGCGCGCCCCTCCACAGCCCGCGCCGTACAACTGCGCACAGATTAGTGTGAGATTCGCTGTGGAGGGGCGCGTCGTCGTGAATGGCGCGCACTATAACAAATGCTTTTCTGAAAACCGCATCATAGTCGGTTCAGCCAAACGTGAGATAGTCGCGGACAAACATACATACAGAACCGCCTTTTTTTGAAGTCTGATAAAATCGTCTGAACTCTTTCATGAACTTCACTCGCACAGAACATGGCGCCATCTATTGACATTAAGCTCAGGTCCAATGTTCTTACGTCTAACACTAGGTGTCGCTAGTAGTACCATACTTCGGTATGAAAAATAATAAATTGCACATTAAAACTAATCATGGAATTAATTCCATTATATTTTTTAATGAAATGAAATATGAAAGGACCAGACAGAACGTACCACCATCTATGCCTACCAGCATTCTTACGTGGAGGCTTACTTATGTCCAGGGGTCGGACAAAAAGTGTGGATGACGTAAAAATGACGTAATCTTGCACACAGGTGATGTTTGTATTTAAACTTCCGTGTGACATGTAGTAACAAAGTAGTATTAATGAAGTAACAAAATAATCGCGATGATACAATAGCTAAACAATAACGAAGTCAATTTATTGTTCATCTGATTGACAATGTGTCAGTCAACAACGTACTTACTCATTTCAAGTGGCGATATCGTTTAATAAAGAGGTTGATAAATGATAAGTGATAATTGTTTATGAAAATCAAAAATACTATTTATTACTGTCATTTTACGCTAAAAAAGAGGTATAGAGGGAAATGCTTGGAACACAATTTTTGACTTTGTAACTTTTTTCGGGCTAGTTAGGAGATTAACATATCAAAATTCCCCGCACCTACCCCCGCCGCTGAGGGGGATAGGGGGGTTTAAATGTCCCATTTTTCGGTATATCGTAAAAAACTCGTAAACGGTGACACATATCAAAAAACGTTCTGAGGCATAAGTGATCTACATAAAATTATCTACAAAAAAGGTTATATACACTTATTCGCTAGGATTAATATTTTATTTTACTAAACGGTTAAAACTCACGTATTCATTCTCACTTCGTATTCGTATTGTCGTTTCGTTCACACGTCGCCCGAAGTGACAATTAATACGTGAGTTTTAACCGTTTAGTAAAATAAAGTTATAACATGTCTCACGAAAGTTTAAATTCAAGGATTAATATTTAATGAGATTTTAAAGGGGGTTCATTTATTTTTATGATAATTTAAGTGGCTTCTCATTCCTTTTTTCTTTTCAATATTTTGAAAAACAAAAAATACTATATTTATGAACTTTACGAGCTTCAAAATGACAGTACTAATTTGAAATCATTACATAAGTCGTTTGACGTCATCCGCACTTTTTGTCCGACCCCCGCTTATGTCGCTAGAAGGCGCTAGTAACAGGTAAACTTCTCATGAAACTGTGCAGGTGAATCTAGGGCCATCTCCCATAGATCCTAACAACCCTACAATGACAGTTGTAAATTGTAAGTACTGTGGGATATCAATTGGACGTCATCAGGACATAACCATGTCCTCTTCAACCCTTTAACTGCAGCCGTCTCATATATCTCTGTTTAGCCCAATGTTTGGCTGGTAGAGAATGCCATTTGGCATTAAGCCCGCCATTTGTACAATTCTGTGTATTTTGTGGAATAAAGTTTAAATAAATAAATATCTACAGTATGGGGCTCTTCACAAAAGGAGTATAAATTTTATAGGGCAACGCATGTGACAGCCCTGGAGTTGCAAGCATCTATAGGCTTCTGACCGCTTACCAGGCGTTTCGTACGCCTGTTTGCCACCGACGTTGTATTAAAAAAAAAACATACAAACTGACAGCGTAAATTACACGTTCACGAATGAATTATAGCAGAGTTGAAAATTGCGACTAACTTATTTGACGTTAGGCGGTTAAAGGGTAAATCATGATTAGGGCTAAAAGGTAGTATTACCCTTATATTATCGCCCTTACGAAACTATACTAATAGACTGCAAGAAATCCTTCAAATCAACACACTTTATCCTGTTCAACCCCTTCTGTCGCGCCGCCGCATTCAACCCTTTCGTCGCCGCCTCCAACCCTTCCACCGTGTACGGGGCACCATTAGTGGCGAACACTATTTCGTTCACTTCCTCATAAAGTTTAACTGTGACGAGATGCTTGAAGTGCTGTTTGAGGGTTTGTATGATGGAGTCGTGTAGCTCGAGGTCACGGCAGACGAGGTTGAGTATGAAGTGACCTGGGGAAGAATTTTTTTTAGATAAAAATCGGCCAAGTGCGAGTCGGACTCGCGCACGAAAGGTTCCGAACCATTATGTATAAAAGCGGCAAAAAAATCATGTCTGTTGTATGGGAGCCACTTAAATATTTTTATGTCACACCTGGCCATAAAGTGGCCATTATCGCACGCTCCGCGCGCGAAAAATCCCACTTTCTGGCCAGGGGGTGACATAAAATTTTGTACTTACCACGGGCGATAATAAAGAAAGCCTCAGATCGCATATTTATCGCCCTTGCCTTCGGCTCGGGCGTAAAATACCTGCGATCTGAGACATTCTTTGTTTTATCGCCCTTGGTAAGTAATGTACTATTTCTATTCTGTTTTTTAGTATTTGTTGTTATAGCGGCAACAGAAATACATCATCTGTGAAAATGTCAACTGTCTAACTATCACGGTTTTTACGATACAGCCTGGTGAGAGACGGACAGCGGAGTCTTAGTAATAGGGTCCCGTTTTACCCTTCGGGTACGGAACCCTAAAAATGGGATCGCTCTTGGCCAGCATCTAGCCAGGGGGCAAAGACGAGGCCGACGGTGAAGCGAGCTCACCCAGAAGATGCCTATTTACTCGTGCCTTAAAAAGGTCTAGGTTATATGAGCTCGGAAACACAAACGCGGGCAGAGAATTCCAAACCTTAGAAGTGCGCATTATAAAATAGTACCTGGGAGACCGAGCCTTGCTCGGTGTTTTCCCGTAAACCAGGCAGACTATAGCTCTACAAAGATGTAAATAAAGATATTAAGTAGATAAACAGACCTATATAAAGCTGCAACCCGACACATTTCTATTGGCATAATTGGGTCATAAACAGATTTGGGTTCGCGTCTTTCCTGTGGACATATCAAAAGTTAAGGGCTACAAAGCTTAATTTTGGATTGGTCTAGTAACCCGCATAAACGGCGTCTTCCGGTTCTATAAATCCATGTAATAAAATCATAACTCACATGCTCATATGCCGTTAACTATTGACCACAGGAGAGACGACTTTTGTTTTTTGCAAGTGTTTATGACCCAATTGTTCTCCTAGTGAGGTCTCTCAGGTCTAATACGATGTCTGGGAAACGTGTAGGGGGTGGCTCCGTGACTACCAGAGAAATACCTCTGAAAACCTCTGAATACCTCTTTTATATCTTCTAATGTACACCATGTTTTAATGTAAAATAAATAATTGATTGATTGATTGAAAACCAAAAAGTTGGCCAACGGCCTGGCTAAACGGTAGGTGGGGGGATGCTCGACCAAATGTCATAGAGAACTGCAAGCCATTTGGTGAGGTGACTTTTTTTGGCGATTATTTTTTGGCAAAAATTTCAAAATGGTCCTAGCGCGTTGAGATTTCGCATGCGGGGACTCGGGGGGCAAAACAACTTTTGAGTAATTTTTGCGAGCCCGAAGGGCGAGCTTCAGGCCGCCAGGCTGCAGGCATTCAAGTGGTCAGGTGCGCTGCAAGGCCGCAGGCCGTGCCCAAGCGCCCCCCCCCCCCCCCCCCCCCCAAGCAATTTTTGCGAGATCGATACGGGAGGAAAGGGTTGCCTAACTATTCATATGACCCATGTATCTTACAAGCGAACCTGAGGGCCGAAGGCCTGAAGGTGAGAGGCAAGGCTTCGCGAGGCCCAAGGCCGAGTGTCCCATCAGAGCGCGCTCTCGATGCGAGCCCGAGAGCCGCTTGCGGCCTGAAGGGCGAGCCCACGCAAACACTCACTATTCCTATCATTGTTACAAACGAAACTGAGGGCCGAAGGGCGAGCTTCAGGCCGCCAGGCCGCAGGCGTTCAAGTGGTCAGGTGCGTCGTCCCCCCCCCCCCCCTCCTCTAAAATGTTTGGCGAGGCCGA
Organism: Cenopis cana; assembly: GCA_951800055.1. Lineage (NCBI taxonomy): Eukaryota > Metazoa > Arthropoda > Insecta > Lepidoptera > Tortricidae > Cenopis > Cenopis cana. The sequence continues at coordinate 2,688,099 of OX637477.1, read as the reverse complement.
AGGCCGAGCTGCGGGAGTACCAAACAACCGAAAATCCTATATAAATATACAAGGTTTCGCGAGCCCGAAGGGCGAGCTTCAGGCTGCGAGGCCGCAGGCCAAGCTCGGCGGAGGGCCGAAGGCCCGGAGCCCCATCCCGAGTGCCCAAGCATCCCCTCCCCCCAGTATTTTTTGCGAGACCGATACGGGAGGAAAGGGTTGCCCAACTATTCATGTGCCCCATGTATGCTTCGCAGGCCCGAAGTCCCGAAGCGTCCCTTAGAGCGCGCTCTCCACGCGAGCCGGAGAGCCGCTTGCGGCCAGAAGGGCGAGTCCACGCAGACACTCACTATTACTATCATTGTTACAATCGAACCTGAGGGCCGAAGGCCCGAAGGTGAGCGGTAAGGTTTAGCGAGGTCGAAAGCCGGGCTCACGCGGACACTCGAACCTGAGAGCCGAAGGCCCGAAGGTGAGCGGTAGGTAAAGCTAAGCGAGGCCTGAAGGCCAAGCTCACGCGTACACTCGCGTACACGCGGAACCTGAGGGCCGAAGGACCAAAGGTGAGCGATAAGGCCGACCTCACGCGTACACTCGAAGTTTAGGGCCGAAGGGCAATAAAGGACAACTAAGGACAAATACACAACAACAACACAAATGTTTTTCCTCAGGTCTGCCTTGGATGCGTACATTAAACGTTTTTCTCAAAGGCTTCCTAGGCATTTCAAAGTCCTCACGACACTTGCATATAGGTACACATTTTAAATAAACATTATTATTGAATTCCTGGCTACTCGACTAATTCCTTCTCCGATCTGTTTTAATAACGCATTCAGTAAATAAATGTCAGTGCGAAATAAAATGATAACAATTTCTTCATCGAGATTCAAAATACTATTTTTTTAAACCGCGATCAAAATAAACTAAAAAAATCAAAATAAACATAAATAAACGTGAAACCCGACCACATAATGGGCTATGATGGTGCGAGAAAAGGACGCAGCTATGCGGTGGAACGAGACAAAATTGTAAGCATATAAGAACGATTTTAATACTCATTGCAAGAAGCTTAGGGTTGCGTGCCGAACATTCGTTATATTCATTCGTCACGTCACTGTTATATTTAATATCTTTCATTAGATCCATATTATATTAGAATGAAAGAGATGCAATATAACGTGAAGTCTTCCAGGATGTAGGTATCTAAACTTTTTGATTCATTGAGATTATTTGACACCGCAGAACGTGCCCATAGATATAATATATACTCTGTAGTTATAGATGCGCCAACGAGCGACCGGGGCTATTTCTTTCTCATTCTTTTGCTCATATTCATATAAAATTTGTACTACGCAATTAGTCCGGTTTGCATGTCCAATGTATTGCTTATGGAAATTTGCATTTGCCTGTAACCCGACTATGAAAAAACGTCCGGTCGGTGATAGGGACAAAACATCTCCCCTCTCTCTATCTCAGCCTCTTTTCTATTTCCTCTTATAGGAATCGCAATAAGACTATCTTTCTCTAGCAAAGCGTGTCAGCCCCTTGAACGTGAACCTCGTAAGTCGTTGTCATGTGTCATTCTTTATAAATGCTACAAATAACAAAATATAAACTCGCCTCACCATACGTCCTTATATATCTTGACCCTGAGATTCGTGACAACTATGTGCATATTCGTAGGTCAGGCTTATACTGGTTTTTCTGACACTAATTTTCCGTACGTCAGCAGCCATTGTAAATATCAATCACGAACAAATTTAAAAACATGAAAACTCGAAAACACGCATTTTCTCAAATATAAAACTGAGCTAGATCGATTGCTCGTCCCCGAAAACCCCCACATACCAAATTTCATCAAAATCGTTAGAGCCGTTTCCGAGATCCCCGAAATAAATATATATACATTATACATATATATATATAAATAAATAAATATACAAGAATTGCTCGTTTAAAGATATAAGATAAAACCGGTCAAGTGCGAGTCCGACTCGCGCACCGAGGGTTCCGTACACAGTTCTTGTATATGTAGTTGTGTACCCGTCCCGACCCCATTAATTCAGGAACAGTCTTAAAAAAACATGACAGCACCATCTATCGGCGCATTGTGTTACTAATTTGCGCGACTGAATAACTTAGTACGTATGTTGGTTTTTCAAGGATAATTCTTTATCACATCAACCGATTTCAATAATTGTTTTTTTATTTGAAAGAAGGTATTTTTAACGTAATTTTGTAAATTTAAATATAAAACAAAAATATATACAAAGGTGATTAAATTACAAACTTAGTATAGAAGAGTTTTTTGATGATTAAAAAAAAGAAAACCTAGATAGGGCTATGGCTATATTTTTCCTGTAAAATATACATGCATATTAATGTTGTGTAATAATTTCAATTTTTTTTCTTCGTAAACTTCGGAGATAAGGGGGGGGGGGGGGGGAATGGTAATTTTTTTTACATTTTCCCGCGTAAATCGAAATTTCACCAACGAAAAAAAAAACTAAAAATTGTTTCAGAATGTACAAGTCAAGCCCTTTCATATGATACCCCACTTGACATATTTGCCAGACTTTAAAATTTTGAACCCCCTTTTATCTGTCATTATTCACAGAAAATAAAAAATAAAAATTTAAAAAACCATCTTCTATGTCTCTGGGTTACCCTTGTTTATAACTATTCCAAATTTCAAATCGATAGGATAAGTAGTTCCTGAGATATTTAGCGATGTGACAGACAGACAGACAGACAGACAGACAGACAGACAAAGTGAAACCAATAGGGTTCCTTTTTTACCTTTTTGGTACGGAACCCTAATAATGCAAAGCGCTTGATGTTAAGTAAGAAACGCCATTAATTTGACAAATTTTCGCCCGGCTTAACATAATTTATGATCATCTTTCAGATTTTGTTCCTCAGAATCATTTGGACTATTCAGCGTCAAAGCTTACATCTAGCAACGTAAAAACTAGTTTGATGTATTCAAAAGGTACTTGAGGCGCGGGGTAGGGCAAAGCCTTCTCCATCCATACAAACTATGTGCAAGTTTTATTCGTCGGTTTTGGCACTCCCGAATATATATATTTTTTAAATATTTGATTTACGATTTGATTTGACATTCAAAAAAAAAACGAAAAATAAAATAAAAATTCCAGGTTATGGCTAACAGAAAAATAAGCATACTGACCAAAAATCAAGTGTAATACAAACACAAGCGAAGAAAAACTTGCACAAAGTTTGTATGGAGAGAGCTTGCCCACCCCCGCGCCGAAAATACAGTGCATAGCATTCCCCCTTTCTAAATATCTATCATTAAATTTAAATAATCAAACTTATTCACGAGTGGCGCTAGTGGACAATACAATACAATACAAATATTCTTTATTGTTCACCAAATATATACACTAAAAACAAATAACAGAAACAAATTGCACAATGGTAGACAACAGGCGGTCTTATCGCTAACAAGCGATCTCTTCCAGACAACGTTTGGGTAGTGGAAACGATGCAAGAAAAGTTAAAACTTGAGGAGGTGAAACAGGAAAATAGAGTATGAACAACCTAAAATACTAATTATGACCCGTGGACCCGTTTGTACGCCCTTAAAAATAAAAACATACCGTCATTAGTAAGTATCCTGGTGACACATGCGAGTTGCTCCTCGTGCAGGAACTGGCGCGGCGGACACGAGAGCCCGACCGTGCGGTCCTTACTGTCCATGTCAAACATCACTATCGAATAATGGCTCCCTGGAATTAACAAATAGGTTTAGTACATACTGTAAATGAATAAAACCGGCCAAGTGAGAGTCGAACTCGCGCACGAAGGGTTCCGTACCATTATCAATAAAAATGGCAAAAAAATCATGTCTGTTGTATGGGAGCCCCCTTAAATATATTTTATTCTGTTTGTAGGGTTCCGTACCCAAAGGCTAAAACGGGACCCTATTACTAAGGCTCCGCTGTCCGTCTGTCACCAGGCTATATCTCGAGAACCGTGATAGTTAGACAGTTGAAATTTTCACAGATGATGTATTTCTGTTGCCGCTATAACAATAAATACTAAAAAAACAGAATAGAATAAATAGTTAAGGGGGCTCCCATACAACAAACGTGATTTTTTTTTTGCAGTTTTTAAAGATTCCCGGACGGAACCCTTCGTGCGCGACTCCGACTCGCACTTGGCCGGTTTTTAGTATTTGTTGTTATTCGGACCGTGCACGACGATATCGCCACGGACAGGTGGCCATTATGGACAATATTGTCATAGCTGTCAAGCGAGAAGTAAGTAAATAATGTGAAAAAAAATAATGAAATCTTGTGTTATTTTACTATATTAGACAATATTGGAGGATGGTAGTCAGTAACATTATTGCCAATAACATTAAAATTGTTGTTTTCAGTTGTTGTTGTCAGGTTAGGTGACTTACTTTTTTTTTCTTACGGCAATTATCCACTTATTTCTATGGTCTCGTTTCCACCACGGTCTTGAAAATTGGTAAAATTTACAGTCGCTATTCTGTGGTGTTTTTACAATTCACAATATCTTACTAGGACCATATTAAATATATCTCAAGAACGATTAGAAAATGTTTACTGCAATATGGATTTGACAGCTCAAGTCACCGACAAAAATGTAAATGTTTAGGCTACCCCCTCCACCCGCTTTGCACCCTGCCAATAGCGGCAACAGAACTAAAACCTTAGCAAGTTATATTACCTACAGGGTATATATGTTTAAATAAAGCTACGTACGAGCTTCGCATATGTACGTTTACATACATTGCGCAGTATTATAGAGCGATTAAACTCGTTATGCCTCCGTGACAAGCAGTGTAATGAAACATGCGAGTTTCGTATGTAAATAAGGGCAGAAACATACCTCTTTCCGCTTCATCCTTCAAGAAATCGACGCCATCTTTGATCTCGACCGTCATCCCATCGTCCAATTTCAGCTCAAAATGTTCCTTAGCCATCTCCAACATAGCTGGATCTAAGTCTACAGCCGTCACGCTAGTGTCGAGGCATTTTCGGAGGAATATACAGAGCCCACCTCCTCCTAAGCCTAGGACGGCTATTCTCGAGGGAGAGAGGTACGCGCCGACACACATGAAGGAGTGGTACGGAGATATGTGCCCGAAGTCTATGACGAGTTTGGTTTTGTTCTTCTTTTTTACTGGAAGAGATAATGTTTGATAATGATTAGTCTTCGATATAGTCCCACGTAAACTCAATAAAAACAATATTATCTACCGAACAAATGTTTATTTTTAGCCCAGTGGTAAATTGGGGTAGGATAGGGAATGCCTTAAGGCATTGAGTCCACTAGACTCCAATAAAGGTTAATAGAGTGTGTGTTTTGGGGCTGACTGTACTTTCTAGTATTGCCCAATAAAGTTTATATAAATAAATATAAGACTGCCATTGAAATATGATCGTAGATGAAGGTGTCAATTAGAATATGAATGTTTCAGATCTCCCGAGAATGCACTGTGTTGAGAGCGAGAGACTTGGTCCCTTCTGCTGTCAACACACTGAATCCTCACATTTTATAAGAGGTCGGTAACGTGTACGTGACTTCGTTGCGGGCGTCTACAGGCTGCGGTGTCCATCAGGTGGACCGTACGCTTGTTTGCCACACAAAAGAAATATAAAAAAGGAAAAGTTGATTGACCCAGTCGTCAAAATAAAACCACTAACCTTCTTTCAGCCTCGCCTCGCTCTGCACCAGAAACTGGTTGTCCATGAAGACGAGCCGGCGGTGCGCCGCCCCCTCCACGTCCACGTCCTCGACCACGAAGTCGCCGGACACCTTGGAGGTGCCGGCGTGCACGGTCACACGGCGGCCCACGTCACTGCCGAGCGAGAGGAACGGGATCTGGAATATATTGATTTAAACTTACACGATTTTCACACATTATTATTGGGAAACGGTACTTAATCGACTACAATAGGGTATTTGACACATGTTAAAATTTATAACACAGTGTCACTTTTTGGATAGTTAGCCATCAAAATATCACAAATACCATAAATCGTAAATTATAAAATTTTACCAAAATCAGAAAAAGATACTACGAATCATCAAAAACTCAGAAAATTATGTAATTTTTTTACCGTCCAAAATTCAAATAAAAGGTGTCAATAGAATGCTTATGTAAAAATATAAAATAAATTGTATAGCAACTATGTATCTAAACGCATTATTTTACGACTAAAACAGCAAAATACTAATTTTCCCATGCAACGGTTGGTCGAATGCTGTGCAAGTGACGTCATTTGCCAGGGCCAATTTGTAGGAGCCTTTTTGAGGGCCGCTAGCGTTGAGCTAGGTTTGTCCCTAATTTTAGCCCTTTATTGTGCTCTAATTGTTGTTGGTCCCATATAGACATTTGATCGTCTCTAAAAACTGGTTCTATAAAAAAATTTAGTCAAATAGCGTATTAAATACTAATATACCTTTTTTAAGGTTTTGCCCGACGTTTCGAATGTATTACAACATCCGGGGTCGTAAGCTAACTGGGTATCAACATCTTCTAGCCGCACGGGTTTTCCGAACTACCCGCACTTGGTCTTTATTAATTACATTCTCACTAGGGTTGTCACTCGCACGACACACAACACTACACCTATTGGGCAACGTCGGGCAAAACCTTAAAAAAGGTAAATTGGTATAATTGTACGCGATTAAGTCCCGTTTCCCAATAATAATGGAATCTGGAATATTTGAGACACGTCATTTTTTTTTGTTACAATTGTTCTAGTTTAGAACGCTCACCATTTACTAGCACAATACGCTGGGGCACAGAATAGTATAATTGTATTACATACAGAATGGCCACGAACCCCCCGCACCGAGGTCAGTTACCTCGCCCCTGAGAGACCCGCCTGGTGCCGATCGGGTGCCGTCGCGCCTCGCGATTCGTCCGCGCCACGCGCTACGCACCCGCACAAACAATTGACGTGTGTACCGACAGCGCACGCACACATACTTACCCACAGCGCTTACGTTCCTTCGCGTGTCACAGGTGTGCTATACTAGTCTCACCTGTCCACTAAATCCATGTGGCAGCAGCATCTTAGCCGAATGAGCTAGTTCTTCTTTGACAGCGTCAAGACTGCTGAAGGTGTGACCGCGACGCAACACGGCCACCACGAGTCTCCCGAATCGAGCCGAGTCTTGCAATTGCCGTCGCCCTTGCGGTGTGCCGAATAGCCACTCGGATTCTCTGGAATAGATATATTGTTGGTCATCTATCTGTACTAATATGATCTAAATCTCTGTAATTTCATGGTCATCTATCTGTAATTTGAATTAATACTGTACAATCTAATAAAGCTTAAGCCACACAGAGAGCGGGCCGGCGGTTGCGGCGCGGGCGCGGGCGGCGGCGGCGCGGGCGCGGGCGGCGGCGGCGCGGGCGCGGGCGGCAGCGGCGCGGGCGCGGGCGGCAGCGGCGCGGGCGCGGGCGGCAGCGGCCTTTGTCGGCAGCCGCCACCGACAAAGGCCGCTGCCGCCCGCGCCCGCGCCGCTGCCGCCCGCGCCCGCGCCGCTGCCGCCCGCGCCCGCGCCGCCGCCGCCCGCGCCCGCGCCGCCGCCGCCCGCGCCCGCGCCGCAACCGCCGGCCCGCTCTCTGTGTGGCTTGAGCTTTAATAAGTAATAATAATGACATGTAATATTTATAGTATTATTAATAAATGACTATGACTATGTATTTGACTGTGGCTTTATAGTCAAAGGGTTAAGGTTCAAAAAAATAAAAACCTTTTTGACCGAGCAAACCGTTTCATCTCCCAGACATATCCGGACATTCCGGATGTTTTCTAAGTTTTTACATAGATAGGCGTAAAAACAACCCGTGTATAGGTACGCAGCCGGGTAAAAAGTGCGTCATTTGCAGTACAACACTTCTAAACCCAAACTAATACAAAAACATGTTACGCTCTTACCACCTATATTTAGCCGTTGCATTTGTGGGCGCCATAATTCATGTTAATGAGTCGCGTCATCATATTTAGTGCGCAGTGTCATAATTTTAGACGCTGAAATAGATCCACAATAAATCTTGTGTTATGATCTGTCATCTCAACCCATTAAATCGAGTTTCAGCAATAAGTTTCTGTCAAAAATTTAATTTTTGGTACTAGCATTTGTTGCCGACTGTACTTTTTTCCACTGTCATCAACTTGAGACCGAACATATAAATTGGGTGTGTTTTGAAAATGCATTTTAATTTTTATGTAACCTCTCACATTTCAAGAAAAAAAAACTTCATACGCGGACTTCACAACAGGAATTTAGCCTACTGAACTGTTAAAAAAACAGCGTATCGTTGAAGCCATTATTGTAATTTTTACCTACTGTACTATTTTTCACGAACCCAATTATTATTATTATTATTATTTTGATTCGTGTTAATTTAATGTGGAAAGTTACACAATAAATTTTCCAATTATTTGATACAGAGAAAAAATACACCAGGCTCGACCACGGCAAACAGTGGCGCGGGCACAGATTATATAGTTCTTGTGCGGGTTCGGTTCCCGTCTCATCCTCGCCTCGGCCCTCAAGGTCGAGGCGAGAGAGGTACCAAGAATAAGTAACTGGTCACGCAGGCCAAACTTAAAAAAAAAACCGTCTCAGCCTGCGTGCGGGTTCACGGTTATTTTTTTTTGTATTTGTTCTTCTACGAGTATCATATAATACTTACTTTTTTTGTGAGGCCTCATTAATTTCGTGATAAAAATAGTACATTACTTACCAAGGGCGATAAAACAAAGAATGTCTCAGATCGCAGGTATTTTACGCCCGAGCCGAAGGCAAGGGCGATAAATATGCAATCTGAGGCTTTCTTTATTACCGCCCGTGTTAAGTACAACATTTTAAGTCACTCCCTGGCCAGGAAGTGGGTTTTTCGCGCGCGGAGCGTGCGATAATGGCCGCTTTATGGCCAGGTGTGACATAAAATATTTAAAATATTATATTCTATTCACAAGCTAACTGAGTTAAGGATTTGTTATAAAGTGTACTTAATTAAGCACTAGAAAAAATACTAAAATTACTTAGCTGTAACGTAGCGCAGAAAAAAAAATACTTGCACTCGACACTCGACTAAGTCGAATATTATTATTTTATCAAAATACCTAGTACATATTTTTCTACCATACATAGCTTAAGATTTAAAAATACCTTACCTATATATAGTTTAGTATTATGCGAAGACGAAATTCCTTAAGGTACTTTCTTTAATATAAAAAATAACGTCTTTTTAACATAAATACATACACGTTATAACACTTGTCAGTTGTTAGGTGTTTTGGTAACCGGTAACGCACACCTACTGACGCTTATAGTGGTTCGTCGCGTATATATGTAGGTACCTACTGACGCATCCTTTCAGCAAGAGTACCTACGTTAGGGCGCGTACACATAGAACGTCCATTTTTAGGGTTCCGTACCCAAAGGGTAAAACGGGACCCTATTACTGAGACTTCGTTGTCCGTCCGTCTGTCATCAGGCTGTATCTCATGAACCGTAATAGTTAGACAGTTGAAATTTTCACAGATGATGTATTTCGGTTGCCGCTAGGGAATGCAAACCGGTTAACCGGTTAACCGAAAAACCGGTTAACCGGAACTTTTTGAGCTCGGTAAAAAACCGGTTTTTTACACCACTAACCGGTTTTTAACCGAAATTGTATTTAGTATAAAAAACAACTTCATGGTGAGATTAGAGCGTTCTTTCACCTTCAAATCACGTTATTTAAGGATGGTAGGATGTACGTTTAAAGAAGTTAGTTTCTTTTTCTTACGACTGTGGATAGAGCACATGAATATCATAATGTTAAAATGTTGTTAGTTTCCCATATCCCCACTTCATTTGAGTCTGCCGCGTCAAAAGCGCAGAAAGGGTTTATGGCCGGGTAAGCCCTATTGTTTTACTTGGATAGTTTTGCTTCCTGCTACTACCCTGTAGTAACGTATCTAATCAGTCAGTGCTCAGAGAGGGTGAAAGCAAGTGTGGTGTTTGTGTACTTATTGCGTTGTTTGTTGTGTCAAATTGTGAATATTAAAAATACCAGTTGATGTCTGGAAGTCCACATCTCAAATAAGTATTTCTTTAATAATACATAGTGCTATTTTTCATGTTATTCTTGATAGTTAATAAGTTATATTCGTTAATAGCCCATGTTACAAAAATACAAAATAGTTTATTTGGTTTTACATTTGTGTGTTTACATAGCAAAGGTTGGCACCTTCCAGTAAGCATAGCAATGCTTGTGTCGGAAGATGCCGCTCCTCCATACCTCGGAGTTGTTATTTGTAAAACAACAAACTGCTTGCTGGTGCTATACTGGTAATATTACTTTTCATCGCCGCTTATTAAGATATCTATATATATCCGTATATTATATTAGAATGTTTCATAATTTTATTTGTCACTTGTCGATTTGTTTTGTAGTTTATAAAGATGATGATAAAAACCAAATTCACATCACTAGAAACATGCCCGGATTACCAATAGAACCCAGAAATAATAAATTTATATTCCAATACTTCGATTTCAGGTAGTTTGTAAAAAACCGGTAAAAAACCGGTTAACCGGATTTTGTCCAGTCAAAACGGTTAATAACCGGTTTTTGATTTTCACCGGTTTTTGCATTCCCTAGTTGCCGCTATAACAACAAATACTAAAAAACGGGATACAGTAAATATTTAAGGGGGCTCCCATACAACAAACATGATTTTTTTGCCGTTTTATAGTTAATGGTACGGAACCCTTCGTGCGCGAGTCCGACTCGCACTTGGCCGTTTTTTTTAAAGTATCCTTTTTAACGGATAGCGGTACTATATTATTACGAGTACTTACTGGATCCGCAAAACCTGTAAAACAGAACGCTATGTGCGTACGCGCTCTTACATTATATTTAGGCCGTTTACAGACACATATTTATAAACGGTTAGCGTTATATATAGAATACTAGCTTTTGCCCGTGACTTCGTCCCATAATTTCTACTCCCTATTTCATTCCTTCATGGGATGATTTATCGGGATAAAAACTATTCTCTATATTAACTCATTCACTGCTAATCAGGAATTCACGACACATTGTCGTGATTCCGGGTGTGTCGTGATTCCGGGTGTGTCGTGATTCCGGAACCCCCTTCACGCGCTGGTCACGACATTGTGTCGTTAACACTTTTTGAGGATCCCATCCATTAGTATGCATCTTTTTAACATTATTTTCTTAGTTATACATATTTAAAGCCGACTCCCGCGACCTTTACCAGGTCATCAGTCCAACTTGTGGGGGGTCTACCCACGCTGCGCCTTCCGGTCCGTGGTCGCCACTCGAGAACCTTTCGCTGGATGCGGGTGGCGCAAGACCGGTCATTGTGGCACTCTTTGGGGGAGGCCTATGTCCAGCAGTGGACGTCTTTCGGCTGATATGATGATGATGATGATGATGACATATTTAAAGGCTATGTTTATAAAAAACTGATAATTATTTTGGGGTATATATATAAGAATAATATCACTCACTCTATGAACATCAAACTGTCATTAAGTGTATAATCCTGGCTTTAAACACGTTGTAGGTATAATATCATTTCGGCATTCGAAAGAAAGGTTCTCGAGTGGCGACCACGGACCGGAAGGCGCAGCGTGGGTAGACCCCCAACAAGGTGGACCGATGACCTGGTAAAGGTCGCGGGAGTCCGCTGGATGCGGGTGGCACAAGACCGGTCATTGTGGCACTCTTTGGGGGAGGCCTATGTCCAGCAGTGGACGTCTTTCGGCTGATATGATGATGATGATGATGAGGTATAATATAAGTGCAGTAGGTACTTTTATCTCACGAGCACGGATAAGCCATTGGTTGTGTGTTCAGCTATACATGCTCATTACATTATTGTCTGTGTGCGTCCTATCTCCAAATAGTATAGTATAGTTTCTCTAAATCCAATAATAATACAGAGATGTATAGATTCTACAATCCAAAAATGTATTGCATATGAAAACAGCCTTTAAACCCAAAACGCACCGACAGCGGTAGCGGGGCGGGGCGTCGCGGTGCGGAGGCGGCACCGGTTGTAATATTTGAACTAATATGAAAGGGTCCGCACAGAAAGCCGGCCGGGAAAAAAGCGTTCTGTGCGGACCCTTTCATATTAGTTCGAACATTACAACCGGTACCGCCTCCGCACCGCGCCGCCACCGCTGTCTGTGCGTTTCCAGCTTTAGGTTCAGGTGTAAACACGGGGCGTTGCCCGTAGGCGCGGCTGGCAACTATCCAATACTCGAAAACATAACAACAATATTTTGCAGGATTTCAATGTAAACAAACGAAACTGCGGAAATATTACGACTTTAAAACGAAAGAGTTCTATAATGCTTTTGCGAGTCGATGCGATTTGAGCCTAATTAATAGTGGGAAAGAGTTGATATTCCCTTTAGCGATTGACGATCAGATTAATTTAGAATGCGTATTGCGTATTTTAGTGCAGTTATTTCTGTAGTTTGATATAGTGTTGAACATATTATAGTTGGTAAAGTGGGTGTAGGTGAGGAAAACATAGTGCGTGTCAGGGAAAGAGAGATGACATCGATGATTTTGATTACCGAAATAAATAAATATTTGTGGACATTCTTACACAAATCAACCTAGTCCCAAACTAAGCAAAGCTTGTACTATGGGTACTAAGCGACGATATACATACTTATATATATAAATATATACTTAAATAAATACATAGAAAACATCCAAGACCCAGGAACAAATATTCGTGCTCATCACACAAATAAATGCCCTGGCCGGTATTCGAACCCGGGACCTCCAGCTTTGTAGGCAGGGTCACTACTTGGTCACAGAATAAGTAATAGTACAAGTACAGAAGCTTCACTTTCTAACAAAAATGGCGTTTAGGCATAAAAAACATGCCTACTCTGTGCATTTCTGTCTATCGTATAACTTGTATTCATTCACAAGCGGGACGTGTAGCGCTAGGGCTATCGACGCGTCGCTCGTCGCGTTCTAGTCTGCGGCGGCAGCGGTAACGTGCATATAGACGCGTTCGCGCGGCGGCGGGCGGCCCTCGACTGACGGCCGGCCCCGGGCCGAGCGAGCGGTAGGCATTTAAAGCGATGCGCGGCGCCCACTGCAAGCCACTTGACTTGGTCACTACCAACTAAGCTAAAGCGGTCGTCGACCTGTAGCGATAATTCCGGTGGTTGCAAAAATATTCGAACATGGTCTAAGCTCTAGGTTAAGAGATCTCTTAGAAGCAACCACTCGTTATTATTAACAATACGAGACTTAGTGCCAGTTGCACCAACGTACGAACACAGACCGGTCATCGTCAAATATGGCGCCGGCAGCTGTCATCCCATAGAAACTTGTCAAACTTTCCATACAATCAGATTTGACGAACACCGCTTACGATTACAGACGGTTTGGTGCAACCCAGCCTTAATCGTGTACCAAATAATTAATATTTACACCCGCCGTTAAACTGCTCATACTAAATTAGGCACCTACACCTATTTAGGTGCCATATACATCCATTCAACGCAATGCGTTTCACGCAACGTATTTACTTATATGGAACGCATGCGTTTGACGCACAAAACAACCGAGCGCCTAATTTAGTAAAGTCGTCTCTGTAGCTCTAGTATAAGTTTTTCCGAAACATTAACTAATTCGAACGCGTTTGCGTTTCGTCTCAAAATGTATGAGAGTGGTATGAAAACGTGAACAGCGCCTCTGGTGGTCACTAGTGGAAACTAAAACAGCGAGTATAACATTTGTTGCTAACCGATGAACGCGCGTATTTCAAACTCGGTGAGAGCGTTTTCATACATTTTGAGACAAAACGCAAACGCGTTCGAATTAGTTAATGTTTCGAAAAAACTAGAGCTCAATTCAACAACTGTCGTCCTCCTATCCGATCAAATAGATGCAATGAATGAGTTATCTCAAGAGTAATCACAAAAGAACAACAACAACAACAAATATTCTTTATTGTTCACCAAATAATGTACATTACAAAACAAGTAACTGAAACAAATTGCACAATGGTAGACAACAGGCGGTCTTATCGCTAACAAGCGATCTCTTCCAGGCAACCTTTGGGTAGTGGAAACGATGCAAAAAAAGTTGAAACTTGAGTAGGTGAAACAGGAAAATAGATATATACCATAATTAAATATTAAAGAAGTTATCGCAACAGTCTGATAAAAACAGCACACATAAAGACAGAACCTACGAGTAATTACGGGTGAGATAAATAGTACTCCTTTAACCTGCTTTTGAAAACAGGAAGAGACTTAGCACGTCTAATTTCGGTAGGCAAAGAATTCCACAACCGAACCGCTCGGAAGGTAAAAGAACTGTTGTAGAATTTAGAGAAGAAGAAGAATTAGAAGAAAGAAACGAAGAACGGAAGAACGGAGAAGTATTTTATTTTGACAAATAACTCTTTATAAGTGAATATAAATCGACTAATTATGTAAAGCAACATCAATATTTTAGCTTGCTCCCAAACTGAGCGTTATGGCCGGTATACAGTACCCTTACCATGAGTTTGCAATGTTTGCATTACCGTACTCGCTAGCGACTGCGTAAACGATTTAGTATGGCGATTCTTAGTTCTATTGCATAACCGCCAGATGCGCTGTACTTTTGTCCATACTAAATCGTTTACGCAGTCGCTAGCGAGTACGGTAATGCAAAACATTGCAAACTTTGATTAGTGTTTAGTGCGAGTTCGTAGAATAGAATAGTGTTCTATTTTATTGCGAGTAACATTTAATATAAAGACTCGCACTAAACACTAATCAATGTGTATACCAGGCCTTAGATAACGGGGTTTGCGTGATCAGTTACTAATTAAGAGAGACAGCTTTGCGCAAATTGTTCAGAAAAAACCGACCAAGTGCGAGTCGGACTCGCGCACGTAGGGTTCCGTGCCATTATCTATAAAAACGGCAAAAAAATCATGTTTGTTGTATGGGAGCCCCCTTAAATATTTATTCTATTCTATTTTTTAGTATTTGTTGTTATAGCAGCGACAGAAATACATCATCTGTGAAAATTTAAACTGTCTAACTATCACGGTTCTCGAGATATAGCCTGGTGACAGACAGACAGACGGACAGCGGAGCCTTAGTAATAGGGTCCCGTTTTACCCTTTGGGTACGGAACCGTAAAAATTGTGAGTGATCACAATTAGTAATTAATCAGCAACAATCCTTACGAAACGACTATTAATCATTATCGCACTTACTGTAAGATGTGCGATAGCAAAAAATTCGTACGTTAAATATCCTTACGAAATGACTATTAGGGCCAATTTTTTTGGCGTTGTAGTTTTTTTTTATTTCTTAGAATTGCATGAAAATTGGTAGGTTGGAAGAGCTCCTGATTCTGAACAATATGTGCACGATTTCCTACACTGTTCCACAATTTTTTTCCATTAAGTGACAAAACGTATGGGATTTTCGTAACTCAGTGGAAAAAATGTATGGGGAAAAAAATTTTTATCTACACACATATCATAAATCCTCTAATATGCGTTCGGAAACCGTAGAAAATGACTCTCATTTCAACATTCAATGAATTTATGGCAATTTTCTTATCTGTGGCTAAGGCTACAGCAGTAATAAAATATTTCATTTTAATCTCATATATGATGTTAAAATATTACGTCAAACAAAACTGTCAAAATTTAAATGTCAAAGTTGACATGTCCCTATTCTAGTATCACTGAAAATTCAAATTCAGTCGATGCGAAATGTCAGCTCGATGTTTTTTTAGTATATATCGCACGAAATTTGAGCTAGAACGACATGATCACATCAGAATAAGGACTCTTTACTTTTTAAAATAACATTCAGGTATCTGTTGCCAGTTCTGATTTCGATATTTCCGCAACCGTGCAAAAAAGGTTGTATTAACACAATTATTGTATTTATTTACTACGGTTTCTGAACCCATCTTAGAGTAATTATAATATGTGTGTAGATAAAGTAATGTATGCAACTGTACATAATTAGGCATTAAAACACTCGTGTGACCTTATTATGAAACTCGCCTTCGGCTCGTTTCATAAAACGCACTCGTGTTTTAATGCCCCTCATTATGTACCAGTTGCATAAACTACTATTTTCGACGCCATGTTGTCATATTTTTTTTACATGTACAGAATCAGGAGCTCTTCCAACCTACCAATTTTCATGCAATTCTAAAAAATAAAAATAAACTGCAACGCCAAAAAAATTGGCCCATTAATCATTATCGCACTTACTGTAAGATGTGCGATAGCAAAAATTTCGTACGTTAAATTATACGATTACGTTAACCAGCTAAATGGTGTTCGCTTCCCCTCCCTATAAGATTGAGGTGACACATCGCTCGCGCGATGCAGCCGACAGTCAGCGCCATCTACCAGGGAATTGAGTAAACTTATTCAGTAGAAATGTTATACGGAGAGGAAGCGAATACCATATGGCTGGTTTAACGTAAATCGTAATCGTATCATTTAACGTAAGAATTTTTTCTGTCGCACATCTTATAGTGAGTGCGATATTAATGATATTAGGTTAATAGTCGTTTTGTAAGGATTGTTGCTGATTAGATACTAATAGGGATGACGACACTATAAAAGAAAATCAATAAATCCAAATTTTCTACATAAAGGCTCAAATTCTCAATCAAATGGCGAAAAAAGTAATTCAAAAAATAAATAATTACGTAATTATAAGTCTTCAAAGTTTTAAGAGTGGGTATGTTCTGTCCCTTTTCCGCAAAACGCACCTTTGTATTGAACGATCGTCATTTACTATGGCGTTACTTAACCGTGACGTCACGGTTAGGTAGCACTTTCTCGCTCTAACTACGAACATTCTAACCGTTGTAGCTTCGTTATTTTTTGAGATATTTGAATAGGATTTTCACTATTTGGCATAGTTTTATGACTTCTTTCTATTGAAGTAATGAACATTTTTGAGTCGACATCCCTATTATGAGACGGGTTGAGCAAATTGTTCAGAAAAAAAAAACCGACGTATGAGGGGTACCGCCACCTGGTGAGCACAGAAAGATAGCCTTGATGGATAGTATAAAAACCGGCCAGCTGCGAGTCGGACTCGCGCACGAAGGGTTCCGTACCCATTAACTATAAAAACGGCAAAAATTTACCGTATCCCGTTTTTTAGTATTTGTTGTTATAGTGGCAACCGAAATACATCATCTGTGATAATTTCAACTGTCTAACTATTACGGTTCATGAGATACAGCCTGATGACAGACGGACGGACAGCGAAGTCTTAGTAATATACTACCACCGGTTCATAAAATAAACCTCTGGCCTCGAGAAGAATCGGCGTAAGAAACTCGGCGAAGTGTCATTTTTTCAGAACAATATACTCGTACATACATTTTATTGACATTCATATGTACATTGTACATGTAATGTGCCTGAATTAGATATGAGCGCCGCGCCGCCGCGCCGCCGCCGCCGGCGAAAATCCCACGCCGCCGCCGCCGATACAGGGCGATCGGCGCGCCGATCTATGTCTCGCGCGCGTTTCAGATACTGTGTAGCCTATCTTTTACACACTTTTATCATCGATCGGCAAACTAGTTTGGAATTTGATAGCTTACGGTTATATAGGGTTATTTATTTTAGGGTTCAGTACCAAAAATGCATAAAAGGATCCTTAATGAGCGATTCAAGCCGTCTGTTCGTCAGATTGCTAAATATTAAATTTCAGAAACTATTTATGTTATCGATTTGAAATTTGGAATACCTACTTGTAAAATAGACTATGTGTAGTATTTGTGTTATAATTATCAAAGTAAAATATCATATACTATCGCAATTATTCTTTATTTTATTTTAAATACGTTTGCTTTGCACTTCACCACAAATTACCTGATGGTAAGTGATATTGTGGTCTAGGATGGAATGCGCTTACCTAGAAAAAAACAATTCACTCTCACCTTGAGGACCATAATAATATAGGTTCAAGGAGAATTACGGTAAGGAGTTCCATAGCTTGGCCGTTTTCACAATAAAAATGAAAGCAAAGCGTTTCGTGCGCGAGTTTTCGGAACTGCCACCGTAAAACGGTGTCGCTTTGAAGGGGCGGGAGGTATTATGTGATTCCTCAGCAGACTCTGCGAAATTTGGTGTGTGTGTGTGTGTGTGTGTGTGTGTGGTGTACGCTAGAAGATCCCCAGTGGACCGATTTTGACGAAAGCCGTATTGTCGGTCACTGAGGAGTTCATTGATTCTAGGTATGCCAAAGAGCCTGCTGTTCAGGACACTCTCCATAATCTTGCAGTGAACGGATGTGACCGAAATGGGCCTGTAGTTAGTACGCGACTACTGTGTATTAAATAATCTTCAATGCCGTTGAAATTTGCTTGGCTTAGTGAAGAACTTGCTTGTTTCTTACACGGTACGATGTGTTCGAGGTTCACCAAAAGATGGGAATAATGCAGAGCCTAGTGTTTGTGATAAATCCTAGAAGTATATAATATGCGAGTGTGCTTGCGTTAGAAACACCATGTTCCGTAAGCATCCAAGAGTTTATCCAAGAGGCAGAATTGTCATGTTTACATACTGGTATCATAGTTTAGAGCTTTGTCATGTGACTGGACCACCTTGACACGAAGTTTCCCGCAGGTAGCAACAGACTTGCTGTTTTCATTGGCACTTAGATGTTACATACAGCAGAGCGCAATCGACTAGGACGGGATAAAATGTAGAGCATCGATATAAATCAAATAAATAGGCGTGTTTGTCATCCTGACAGTAAAAATGACGTTGACAGGCGTGTCCGGCATCAAATACGTAAAAAAATCGTATTCAACGCCTATATGTAGGATTTTTGTTTAGAAGCTAAGGTTTTTTCAAGGTCACGCCGCCGACGCCGCCGCCGCCGATCAATTTTAATCGGCGCGCCGCCGCCGGCCAATTGCCCATCGGCGCTCATATCTAGCCTGAATTGAAGAATATATTTATGCTTTTTTTTACTGACCTTCCCTGTGGCACTATGAAGACGGCATATTTGTTGACGGCTTGCTTTAGTTTCTGGTCGACCACATAGAGCGTGTAGCGGGGGGCGTCGGCGCCAGGCTGCATCAGATCAAGTGTCACCTGGAACGTCAATAATGTCCTCGTAATAAAGTATAGTCGACAAAAAAAAGGTTCGCTAATTTTCGAATTTATCGGTATAACGTTCAGGTCCGGAAAGTGACGAACATTTTCATTACGCGACTGTACACTTTACACGTTGTACAGTCGACGAAAAAGTGATCTACCACTTTTCGACTGTATTATGTGTATGTTAAAGTCCAAAAGTGGTAGACCACTTTCTTTGCTGACTGTACTGTAAAAAAGCTAAGTTAATATTCTTTTAAAAAAGATTGCTTCTTTTAACATAATATTTGTCAACACAAGAGGTGAATAATCACTTGTATGGCTGATGAGAGAACATGAAGGGAAATAAAATAATAAAATTGCAATAATTAAAAAAATATATGTAAAAATTTCAAAAAACTTCATACATATCAAAAACTTTCATTTCAAAGGGTTCAATAAGTTTAGCTACGCATATCTAAGTTATGCTGAAGTAGATGGGTTAATATCTTGACCAGATTTTAAGCTTTATGGAGATCACTCAAACATCTTTAAATTCAATATTGCAAGTGAAATTTACATTTCAACCACAGTATTACAAATCACACTAAAATTACAGATTTTGAAAACCATAAGTAATTAACCAAGAAAAAAAAAATAAAAAAAATTTCTCACTGACTACGGGTGAGCTTAAAACAAGCTCAGCGCTGTGTTCACACCGATTTCTCCATGTCACTTTTAGCTAAGTATTTACTAACCAATACACCAATTGTCAAGTGAAAAATAGAAGCTTTTGATTTGTTTTTTTTTTCATTTAGTATAGTTCGGACACAACTCTAAGGCTAAATTCTGTCAAACGAATGAAAGCAATACTAAACTTAGAGCTCTGACTGTAAGGTAGATTTTTGCTTGCGTTAATTTGACAGCACTTGGCGCTCAACGCTTGGCTTGGTTGTTGTATGAACTATACCTCATCCTCTTCCAGCGTAGTTTTAGCAAGACCGTTGGTAACAAAGGCTGTGTCCTGCGCAGACTTGATGCACTCCCGTAGTTCCTCAGCTGTCTTCAAACGGAGCATCTTGTCTCCAGCCAGGCATACCTCTGCTATCTGAAACATACAGATAAATATCTAAGCTGAGATAGGTCTTATCTTGACCAGATTTTAGCTTTTTGGAAATAACTTAAACATCTATAAATTCACACAGCTTTACTTAATAGAATTAAAAAAAACTATTATCTATGATATTTAGCTGCAAGTTTTGAACTTCATAGTAATGATGTATAAATATAAAGACATATGTCAATTGACATAAAAAATTGCCTAAACCAATAAGTTTTTTTTTAATGATAAGGACTTAAAATCCCATACTTCATACATATTTAGAGAAAAAAAATATCCTGGCTACACAGCAAACACATCATATACTGTGTTGCTTATATCGTATACTGCAACAAACATGTTAACGTAACAGCTATAGCCAAAGGAAAGTACTCACCAATTGCGGCATTTCCTTAAACTTTGTAGCAATTACAACAAAAACAGGTAAGGTGGTACCATCTCCATTCTCCGCATTTTTTTCTTCTGCTTCATGGCATCTCACTACTCTGAACATCCAGGATTTATCACAGAAAGTTGCCAGCAACTTATTCAAAATATGGCTTTGCAGCAACGATATACATACAAACCGGCCTCCAAGCTTTAAGACTCTTTTTATCTCACTAAAGTACTTGTCTAGGGTCTCATTTGTTTCTTTCGAATCGTCAGGCATGAGCGCGTCTAGAGTTCCTTTATCTAAGACTACATTAAATTGTTCATTCTCAAAATTAGTGTTCAATGCATCCATGCAGATGAATTTCATCTTAGTTCTCTGTGAGTTGATGTTGTTCATTTGCTTAATGACGACTTCCGAGACGTCGATGTTGATTATGTTCGTGAAACCAACATCGTACAAATCAGCACTGAGACTTGAGTTACCACACCCGGTTATAAGGATTTTATCTGTCTGTTTCATATACTTATGAAGGTGGGAACATAGTTCCAAATATTCGCCATACCTAGAATTCACAATAAAACATTATTAGAATACATTTTATTGTATTTGAATATAAAATTAAGATGCAAATGCGCAAGCCAGACACCTTTTTACATAACCTACCATTCAAATGCTTTGTTGCCGCGTTTCTTGAAAAACTTATTCCAGTAATCTTTTTCACTAAACTCTTTGTGACTTTTCGGTAGTAAATTCATTGTGCTAATATATTTGCAATAAAATAAACCAAGGAATTTGCACGCACGAGTTAATATTTTTGTTTATCTGTCATTCTGTCAAACGCGTGGATTTCATTTTATTTGACATTTCTGTTCTGAATCTGGTAAATATGTTCTATATAAAACAATCTGGTTTCTGGATATACACTTAGAGATTTTTATTAATAGAAATTTTGGAAGGAAAAATTTGATGAAATTGTGTATTGTAATTATAACTTGGATATTAAAACTTTATCTTTATACGCTCTAGAAATCAGCTGTGACCCATAGACGATATTCCTTAATAGAAACAAAAACTAGAGTAACTCTATGATTAGATTACTGTCATGATGAAATTATTATGTAGTGTTGTGTGAATGTGAATTGTTTGTGTTTTGTTAAATATACCTGCCATAAATAAAACAAATATAAAAACAATGTCTTCTAGCAAAAACTTGTAGTTTTTGCAATAAGATGTTATTCTTCTGCTTCGAACGAAATCTTAGCAATCATCAATTGGGTCACAGAACAAAATATACAAAATGGAAAGCAAAAAGGATAAATGGGAGGCTCTCGCCACCGTGAAAGCCTTCGATTTAGGTAAGGAATGCTTATGTCACTTTATACAAACTTCACATGTTTTGCGAAGAAATGTAAACATACATCCACTGTAAGCAAGCAGTGAAGTAATTAAAGACCACGCAATTAAATTAACCTTGAAGACGGAGTATAACGGTATCTTTTAGTCTGCGTAATTGTTAGTGGATAAAGTAAACAACTAGAATAAAATTGCGATTCAGAATTATCTGTTTTCCTAAATACATATCTAAATAAAATAGCAAATTACACCCATATACTTATCTAACATTCTTCCCTATCCCAGTTTTCTAGAGTGTTCCACGCAAAAACAGGGTGTCCCATAAGTATGGTGTACTATGACCACTGAAAAGATTTATTTAAAATTAGTTTCATAAGTGTTAGTGGCAAACCCAAATGTTTCAACTTTATTAAAAAAAAATCTCATAATTAATAAATGTACACACAGCTTTATCTCAAAACACCATATGGACCATAGCATTCTAAAGATTGGAGAAAAATGACAGTATTTTTGGGAAGTTGGCATTTAGCAACTAAGTTACTTTGTGATTTAGAAGTATTGGAGTATTGGGTGAATTGAAATTAAATCGTAATGAAGCCTGAGCATTAAAATATACAACTGAAGAGTTGTTAAAGCTTTCCCGAATTTCATCATTCTCTTATCTCATTACAGGATTAAATCAAAACAGCCAACAACATGAATATGTACTGCACCAAAGTATTCAACAAGTAGAAATAGTCCAGTCCGCAGCCACCACTCCCATCAGTCTCCTCATCCAGTCCCTCGTCAAGCAACTGTGCTCGCTTCTCGAAAAGGACATGACCAGAGCCAACCATCTCTACAACACAATATGTGAGAAACTCCATAGCATGCATCTAATTGATGACTCGTATGCTATGGGAGAGTTTGAGGCTATGCGCAGCCAGTATCAACGGGCACTTTACCAGCTAGTCACTGTTGCCACCGGCTCCGAAATCCCGATAGCCATACCTGCTTCCTGGCCTATAGACAAACCATCTTGCTTAGAATGGTCCCGGTATCATAGAGAATTTGAGGAACTGTACTATATCGCTGGCGGAGGATTTGGTAGCGTTTTCAAAGCCAGACACAGATTGGACGGTGTTGAATATGCTGTCAAGAAGGTTTTCATCAAATCCTCTGATGTTGCATCAATAATGACCCATTTGGCTGAAGTTAAAACCTTGGCCAGTTTGAACCATCCGAATATAGTTAACTACAAAGCAGCTTGGCTTGAGCCGATGATAGAATCTACAATGAAGAAGAAGAAGCGTAAATACCAGATGGACATGGACAGTGATGAGTTCTCGCTCAATACCAGCTTACTCTCCACTAACCTCAATTTGGTTAAATCCTTCAAAACACACAATTCTAAAGAACTTAACATGAACAAGCAGCAAAGTCAATCCGATTTCATAATATCCTTCAAGAACTCAAGCAGCCAAGAGCAATCCGAAAACTCCATCGAGGATTTGGAAGAATCTGAAAGTGATGAAGAATCTGACACAAAGGAAACGCCTCAGGAAGAAAATGCAGTATGCAAGCTTTTCAACAGCAAAGAATATGAGAACTGCTCGCGAGTAAACCTAAAGTGGGCTACATTGTACATCCAAATGACATACTGCAAGCAAACATTGAAGCAATGGCTAGATGATCGCAATAATCTCATGTCTACATCCAGAAAGAGCTCCACTGACCTGTCAACTGATGATTCTGGCTTTGACATAACACCTGACCTTAAATATCCCGTAGCGTGGGCGCATATAGATGTCCTGATAGACATGTTTACGCAGTTAGTAAAGGGGTTGAATTACATACATTCTAGAGGTATTATCCACCATGATGTGAAGCCTTCGAACGTGTTTGTGGCACAGAGTGAGACGGGAGTGTTGGTGCAGCTGGGAGACTTCGGGCTGGCTTGCCCGCTGCAGCAGTCCCACAGTGGCCTGGCGTTGGGGACTCACTTGTATGCAGCTCCGGAGCAATTGGAGGGACAGTGCAACCCCAAGGTAAATAGCAGATTCTTAAAAGATTTTATGTATTAATTAATCAATAATGCCAGAGTTATATTCAATAATTTTAATAATAAAAAAAGACCAAATGGCTCTGCACTGCCATGCCTCATATCATCATCGATGATTATCATCGATTTTATTAATGATCATTAACATTAACATCCTGTACTAGATATTATAGTCCGTGTCATTCAAGATGCGCCCCTCCACAGCCTAATCCTTACAATTGCGCGTGGATTAGTATGAGATTCGCTGTGGAGGGGCGCGTCAATATATGTGTGTGACTATTGAACAATATAAAGTGTCGTAGTTTTAATAACTTAGTGGTGGAGGTATGTTGTGTATGAACATTGTGGACAAAGTGGGTAGATATGTGACAAGTGTGAAGATATGGAAGGTAGATGGAAAAAGCAGTCAGTCATCGCGTTTCCAGACCAGCACGTGTGCTCGGACCCCTACAGTGTGAGTTATAATAACATAGATAATGTCAAGGAACACTTTAATTCACAATTTATGGTAACATTGTCCCCCAAATATATGTATATTTTTATTTACTATACAATTTGACATATAATTTTAATTTTACAGAGTGACATGTACAGCCTCGGCATCATACTCCTCGAATTGATCGAGCCCTTCAGCACTGACATGGAGCGAGTCAAGACCATCACAGACCTCCGGAAGGGCCAGATCCCAGCACACCTCACCGCCAACTATCCCAAGATAGCCCACATCATCGGCAAACTTGTCCAACGACGCCCGTCCAAGAGACTCGATACTAGACAACTGCTTGAGGAACTGAAGACATTCTCAGAGAATAAGGATGAAACTATCAAGTCGTTGAGAGAGGAGCTGGCTGCGAAGGATGATGAGATCGCTCAGTTGAAGATGATGTTAGCTAAGTTCAGTCACAAGTCCTGAAGTGTACTTATGTGTGTGTGTTTGTGTGAATGGTCGGAGTGGGTTTGGAAGTGTTCAATAGAATTATAGGTCTTTTTAATGCACTGATGGAGATGCACTGAGAAACATTTAAAAAGAGAAATTGCTAGTTGTTTTAAATAAAAATCTCCCGTGATTTCAAGACATATTGAAATATAATAAATGGGTCACGGGACGTTACGGAACACGGATTGGTCCGAAACATGTCAAGTGATATTCAACGTTAAAGACAGAGTGACCCGTTTATTATACATATTTCAATATTCATATAAGTAGATAGTCATATATACAAAACTATGTGCTAAACTAAAGGACTACTATCAATACGAGTAAATCAACGTCAGTGTAGCTGGAAGTACCTAACTCCTAAGGAAGTTGCAGCGCAATGTGTGCGTGCTAGCACTTATGTTTATGAATTTAAAGTCTATATTTGATTGACCGCGCACACTTTAACAATGCAATATTTGATACTGTTATGTTACCTATTGTTGCATCTTCTAATAGTTCTTATGTAGGTAGGTTATTTAATTTACTTGACCAAGTCTTTTAAAAAATAGATTAATTCTAGATTTAATAGTTTTGTGACTCCTATTGACTAATTAAGTACTTAATTACATACGTTAATTTTACCTGTATTAGAAACATTATATTCATGTTACCTTAGCATTTTACCCACTCCGATCGATTTTGGACATTATGCTTTTTGACATGAAATAAAACAACATAATTTTAAGTTATTGATTTTATTTACAAAAAAACATTAACGTATGTTTATAAATTATTGCCTTATGCTAGTTATATTTACAGTCTTAAAGTAATCGGTTAGGGGTGATCTGAAAGTTATCGAAATAAAATTAAATGCGTTTTTTTATAATGAACTCGACTGCTTACTTTTATGAGACTTTAAATCAAAATGTTAATAAAGTTTTACACAGAACAGTTTTTAAAAATACGTTTGAGTTATTAAAATTGGAAACAGTTGTAGAATGTCATTATTCTAACTTTCGGTCACACCCTAGCGTATCAAAGCCTTTCGACCTCATCTATGTCTATGCACAATTTTTTTTTAAATTGTAGTTATATGATAGTTGACACTGAGCGTGTTATGCCATTTATCATACAACTAAACAATAACGGAGATTTCAGACCTTTTAATACGAATTCTAGTCAATATTACAAACTTTTTTCCGTAATCTTTTTCAAATATTTTCTGACGATTGTTGTCAAAAATCTCGTAAATTTACGAGCCATAGACAAGACGGGCAAACTTTTTAAACCGAGATGAAGGCTAAGCTTCACTGAAGCTAATTTGGCGGGGAAACCTCAAACTTATCTGCTATAGTCTGACCAAACCTGTCACTGGAGAGGAGCAGAGACTGATCCTATCTCTTTCTTACGCTGGCATTATTACCCCAGAGAAAGAGAAAAGTGTATGCATTCAGCTTCTCTGGCCTCTCGTTAAGTAATTCTAACAAACCATATATAATCATAATAACCACGTTATAGGCGCAAACAGGTCACAAATTTCCCGATTTGTTACTAATTACAGGAAAATTTGCTTTCATTCCGATACTTTTTGCGAAAAGTTACGAAATGGAAGTAGATGGGTATAATACACCTTGGACATATAAATGTTTGCGCATCTTAGCTGCGCTAGAAGCACGTTGCCATTTATCACAATATTAGCATTCGTCTCTTTTTAACCAATGACAGACGAGAGGGGAACATGCTCTGTGTGAATTAAAAGGTATCGTGCTAGCCCTGATAACGAAGTTGCCCGCTTAAGGGCTTCTCACACCCAGCGGCCATTGAAGCTACAAGTTACGATTTTACAAGCATGTACTGGCAGCATAGGCGTTTAACGTGCATTTGACCTTTTAGATCTGATACAGTGAATAGACCGTCGAAAACAAACCCCAAAACCGGGCGACCTTGGTCCACACAGACCGTGTAGAAAGTTATTTCCAGCAAGATTTTCATCGAAAACCGGTCTTTGTGGACCAAGGTCGCTCCGTCCTAGGGCTATGCCGTCGACCGTCTGGAACGCGCTTTACTCGTAGATGGCCTTGATTGACCTGCAGGTATTGGCGCTACCACGAAAACCGACCCTTGAAGTTCATGATCACTACACGGAGGGATGGACATAGGTACATTCGATTTTCGTGGTCTCAGCTCTGATGTGAGTACACCTAACGTTCGGACAGATTGTAACTTTCGACGGTGTTAGGTTGGGGGCATAAAGCAGATAAGTCTGATTCAAGATGGCGGCTACAGGATGTTGTCGATCGCGTGGATCACGCCGTTGGTCGCGGGTATGTTGTGCGTGATCACTTGCGCGTTGTTCACCTTTATACGACCTGCGGAGAAAAATAATATCGTATTAGAGTTGTATTCCAATTGGTACCCAATGTCTCTTCCTTTCAATTTCTAATCCTAATGTTTGATCAAAATTAATTTTAATTTAACTTGATTATTTGTTTTTTTGATCTCTTGTCAGTTAGGATTCTTACCAGCATTCTTCTGCAGTGTTAGTGGCGTAGCCTCTTCCATGGAGTTCCTGAGCTGGTAGTACCGCATGCCAGCGCTGTACAGCGTCCCTGGAAGCACATGTCGCGCTACGAGCGCACGCGCAGCGCTCTTGTCGGAGTAGCGCGCAAGCTCCGCAGGGGAGACGCGGGCGAACGCGGCGTCGGTCGGCGCGAATACCGTGTAGGTTTTGCTCTCTGTAATGTGTAGAATATAATGAGAGTGATGAAGAGAAAACGCCGTTTAGTTATTAGCGGGGCATAACTGTCGCTGCGACGCGAGTAAAGAAATACTCTAATTGACACAGTTCAGCGAGACATAAATCTCTGAGTCGCGCGAGATAGGTACGAATTGGCAGGAAATTACAATATTGCAGCCGACTAAAACATGTTTTAGAAGTAGAACCACACATCAGTTTGCCAAAAAACTGTCGAATTTAAGATGCAGTTCAACTTTACTCATAACATAACACTCCCATAAACTTATAAACAGACGTAACATAACAATTTTCCCCATAGAAACTGAAAAATAGTACACACTCGTTAGCAAAATGATTTGTAAGATATTTCATGTTTTTAGCAGCAGGCCTCATGGGCAGTGCGAAAAGCAGTAGGTATGTGTCACAAGGTAGCAAAATTATTTCCGTCTTGCGCGTAAAGACTTTGAATCCCTCACTACGCTCAACATTCTACTTTAGAATCTCTCGCTCCGCTCAGGATTCAATAGACTCTGTCCTCGCCATAATTTTGCTCCCGTGAGACACAATCCACTATTATCAGGAGGTAGAGAATTCTTAATATCTCACCTGAGAGAGTTTCCGCAAAGCCGCTCGCGTGTATGGCCTTCAGGAATGTCGTGAAGCGGCGGTCCCTGTCAGCTTGGAGTGTCTGCACCAAGTCCCCGACTGGCAGAGGGAACATTACCCGGTCTACGGCGTGCGCGATGCCCTGGAAGCGAAATCATCAGTGAGTGAGTCTTATGACTATTATAATTTTAAATAGATAACTTCAATAAACGGGTTACTCACGTCTATATCGTCGAATATCGCTCGACATGTTTCGGGCCAATACGTGGTCCTTAATCATGAGTGGTCGCGGCGGCCTCGCGTTTAACGTATTGGCCCGAAACATGTCGAGCGATATTCGACGATACAGACGTGAGTAACCCGTTTATAGACTATTATAATGGTACGATTCGTGGTGCAAGCCACTGTAGCCGAGCGGCATAAGTGGGTAAGGCACGCGACTTGCAAGTTGCAGTGGCTATAAGTACCTACCTGTGGAATGTGTATATCCTTCTTCTCATCCAGCACCCTGGCTCCGTTGATGGTGGTGACCCGCACCTCGTTCCACTCGACATCGTGCATGTCGTACTGGTTGACCCGGAGCTGTGTGCCGGCTAGCGAGACGCCGGTCATCTCGTCTTGGAGGGAGCCGATGTCGAATGCGCCTGGTATCACGTGGTGGAGGAGTAGCTGTAGATGACAATTTTAGTGTAAGTGTAATGAATACATAGTTACAGTGACAAATCTCCCAGTAGCTCGATTCCACTGACACACATCAGTTCGGTTGAAACCGCTCAACCAAGCTCACTGGAGCTCAAACTCTTAAGAGTATTTCAGTGTTTAATAAACCGCCCGCGTGGTCGTGTCGGAGGTTTCCCCTGGACTTTCCCCAGGCCGCCCTCCAACCGCGCACTTCTATCGCTTTAATGGGCCCGGCCTATAAAGCCACAGTGAGGTTCAAAAACAAATTTATCACTCTCGCTGAAATTGGAGGCCTTACCGAAGCGATCGAAAAAACATTTTCAATGCTAAAAAACGGGTTGCACTCCGGGAGTGCCGGCAGAAGTGAAAACTAAATGACATGATAATGTTTTCACTTAATACATTTTTGATAACAGCGCCACCTACGAACAATACAAGGCACTAACTATTGCCGTGCCAACGTGTCATTATCATTATGACAGGCAGTAAATGTAAAACACTTTATGAATTAAATTAATCGACTGTGTCGTAATCACCGCATATTTTCACTCGTCGTCAATCAATAAACTAGTGGCTCTGTAAGGTGTAGGTAGGTACAAGTCACCTCGCTAATATTGTTATCCACAGACTTACCAGACGAGACACGCAAACCACGTGTTCGTGATCAAGCGAGACGGCCATATACAAATCTCGGTAAGTGCGACAGAGAGATATGGAGTATCTGCTGTCTTTGTCACCGTGCTACTTTTTTTTGTCTGGCCCAACTTCAGTTTTGACACTAGTTGGGCCAGACAGAGCCGCCATCTTGCCGCCATTCATCAATTTAGGGATACCAGCTAATATGATTTAAAAATAACCTGATTATCGGGTAATTTAGGATTACATGAAAAATGTTAATTTGTGATGATATAAATAAAATACTTATTATACTTCTAGACTTGGGTGAATTGTATTATCTATATAATAAACATAAGCCGTTTTATTCTGGACTACAAGGTCTTTAGGATGTCCCGTAGTTCAGAGTGCCTCTTGGCATAGGCCTCCTCTATTCATTATCTATATACTCATTATTTAATATTATATACCAGTTAATATTGTGAATAAAAATCACTAGGTAGTAGGTATTCTTACTAAATGGACGTTCGTTTAAATTCTATTCTACAGAAATGTTTCTCATTCTGTTCCATCATGTTTATTAGGTAGGGGGTGAATTAGGTATTACTTATTTATTTACTTCATGCACATTTTCCTTTTAAGTGTAGATGTATTAGTGAAAACTTTGCTGGTTTATGATCTACTTAACTGTAATAGCTGTATGTATGATTGGTGCTGTTTGTTTTGCTTTCCTTAATCAAGCAAAAATAAATATTTTTCCGCCTTTCATAATCATTCTGATATTTTATTATTAAATTAATGTTTATTAAAAAGTGACTATAATGAATCGCATTATACAAAATAAACAGAAGCAATGGGGTAATTTTAGCGACATGGTCACCCCACGGCAGCCATCTTGCTTTATTGCCGTCCCTCATGGTGGCACACGTATTTCGACTCTTTAGTATATTTATCCTCTAAGTTGTTATCAATTGTTATCTATTTTATTTTTTAATTCTCCAAAAACGGAAATAATAAAAAAGTCTATATAGTTATACAAACAAGTGGAAGAGTGGGGCGTGTGTGGATTGAACGATATTTACTTTAGATGACAACATGGAATACTCACGCCACTGAGCAGTCTAGGGTTGTCCCGGAACTTCTCCTCAGCTCTGTCAGGGCCTCCCAGTTGCACCAGCAGCGTCCTGAAGGCCTTGTCCGTCGGAGCGAAGATCGTGTAAGGCCCTGTCTCGTTCAAAATCGTGTCCAACCCTGATTGCTTCAAGTATTTCGCAGTTGCAAACAGACCGTTTTCCTTCAGTATATCCACAAGCCCTGGGTTCGCTTGTCTTGAGAATTGGAGATGGGAGTTGCCTTCGTCCACGCTTGGAGGGATCGAGCTGGATCCTATGACAACTAAATCTTCTCCTCTGTAGGAAGGTGTAGATGACACATAAGATGGTGTTGAGCTTGGGAAGGTATTCCTTGTTGATGGACTGAAGCTATTTCTGGACGCAGAGTATGCCGGTGACGTCGATTTAGCGACGTATCTTTCCGTTGAAGTAACACTGCGGGTGGTAGGCGTGTACGTCTGAGGTTGTGTGCTCCTACTTGTTTGAGTGGTACTTCTGTAAGATGGTGAAGGTGTGGTATGTATGATCGGGTTTGTGTGGCCAGATGTTCCATGATTCGAGGTAGTGACAAAGCTGGAGTAACTTGACGGGTGATGGGAAGATTCGGCAACGTAGTCTGTAGTGTCTGTCACTGGATTAGACGTAGTAGAAGTGAAGATCGCGTTAGATATTTTGGTTGGCCCTGGGAGTTGAATTTCACCCTTCTTTATCTTATTCAAAATGCTTTCCACTTCCGGGCCTTCTTCAGTTTGTTGCCCGTTGGCCTTAACTCCCTTCACTTTGTACGAGCCGTCATCTTGTTCTTCAAGGAAAACAAAAGTGACTTTCTTCTTGTTTTGAATAGTGCTAGGTATTTTGGAAACCTCTTCAAGTTTACCGTTGTCGGATTGTCGGATTAGTTCGAAGTCGGCACCAGGAGGCAGCACGCCCTTGGTAAGGTCTTCGAAGTTGATTCTGCTTTCTTTTTGAGGCGCAGGGGAGGCCATAATGTGAAGATTTGATCCATCCGCAGTTATCGCTCCCTTAGGTATTAAGTTAGGGTTCGTCGTTCTTATCACTTCGAATTTTTGTCCATTCAAAGATATTTCCCGCGATGTAAAGTTTTTCTCATTAAAGTCTTCCGGATTCTCAGCTAAAGCAACTTTCAGTTGTTTTAGGATGTCAGGTTTTTGAAGCAGCGCTACGCTTTTTGCTCTCAGGCTGTCGTCAAAGCCTTTTGTTTCGCTTTCTTCCAGAAGGTTCTTGATTTCGTTGTAGAGTTTCTGCTTGTCCCGGTCTTGTGGTGGGGCCCTGGTTTTAGTTTGAGGCTTAATTCTGGCCCTATATCTAGTAGGGGCCGGTGTGGTCGTGGTGGTGGTAGTTGTGGTGGTAGAGGTGGTGGTAGTGGGGTGCTGCTTCTCATACATTTCGACAGCTTTCCTAAATAAATCCGTCTCATGCGCGAGAATTGGTCTGCGCTTCTCCTGATTTCTGTTGTAGAAATCTTCGTAGCGTTCCGTGGTTGAAAAAGTGGGCAGTGTCTTAGTTGCCTGCTTACTAACGAATTCCTCGTGAAGTTTCTCAACTTTCTCCTGTTGCTTTTGCTGTTGTTTTTGTACAAATTCTTGGTGTTTCTGGATAATTCGCTGTCGCTCTTGGAGTTCCTTTAGCTTTTCTAAATTCTCTTGAGATTGCTGTTCGAAGTAGTTCTGAATTTGTGATGACTGGCCGTTTGAGAAGATCGGGGCTTGACCTAGTGACGATTGGAAGGGAATCTGTCCATTGTTTAAGTTAAGATTCTGCGGAGCGAGATTAGGAGCTAGTTGGATTGTGATTGGGCTTTGCTGGAATGTCTGTCCCTGTGTGGTCGGTACGGTTGGCAGGAACGCAGCTTGTGTCGGCCTCTGTTGTCCTATATTGACTGTGTTACCTTGCAACGGGTTGTTGAAGCCGTTCTGTTGGATAGGCAATCCGTTTTGGAAGGTAGGCAGCGTTGGTGCTGGCTGTAAGTGGTTATTTTGAGGGATCTGTCCCAAGTTTTGCTGTGGGAAGGCATTTTGGATTGGAAGGGTGGGTGCTTGATTGAAGAAACCGTTATTGCCTAGGGGCAAATTCTGAGCGTTGTTGTTGGGAATGTTTTGTGTTGGAATGATATTATTGAACTGTGGAACGTAAGGCTGCTGGAACAAGGGTTGTTGGAACTGGAGATTTGGCGCTGGGCTGCTGACGAGCCCCCCTTGTTGAAAGTTCTGGAGCGGCGAGTTGAGGCCGAATCTCGTCTGGTGTTCATTGAAGCCGGGGTGGCCGAGGTTCGTCTGTCTTCTTCTGTCGAAGTCGTTTTCTATCTGCAAAGAAGAGAAAAGAACTCATTAATACTTCTTAGGTACTCATAAAAAAATATTACGGTACTTATTCTGTGATTAGTTATAGATTTATAAAGGCCATAATAGAAATGTTTAAGCCTGACTTCGACTATGTTTGGTTTATCTCGATAATGATAATGAAATTATAGATTTCTAGCACTTCATTAAATCATTGAATCTTCTTTTGAAACCTATTTCACTAGCATGATTTCCTCCAAAATTCACGAATTAGGTAAGCCTGCTTCTTCCTTTTACGGCACTATATCCAATACTAACTACGAGTAATCGTGTATATATCGGGTCACTTTATGTCTGTGGAATAAGGTTTAAAGTTGTATGCATATTTAATGACCAGCGATGTTACTTTTTGTTGTAACCATTTAATGATCAGGTGCGATACATATAAAACGATACGGTGTTAATTAATAGTACATTACTTAACAAGGGCGGTAAAACAAAGAATGTCTCAGATCGCAGGTATTTGACGCCCGAGCCGAAGGCAAGGGCGATAAATATGCGATCTGAGGCTTTCTTTATTACCGCCCGTGTTAAGTACAACATTTTAAGTCACCCCCTGGCCAGGAAGTGGGATTTATCGCGCGCGGAGCGTGCGATAATTACCGCTTTATGGCCAGGTGTGACATAAAGTGATTTATAAGCTGGCGACACGACACAATTTCTATTTCACATAATTGAGATTGTTTGATGGTGGCTATCCGGTGTTCACGAATAATCCAAATATAGGTATTTTGTTACAGTTGGAAGCAAATAGAGATTGTAGCTCAGCGATAAAAGGCACGCTTATTTCCCATTTAACAGTGGCTTTTCGCTGAAGGATAGCATCGTGAAGAAACTGGTCTGGCATTCGCTTTCGCAAAACTAGTTCCTACGACAAATCTTGGGATTTTGGATTTTGCAACTTGAATGTAATTCTTAGTCAGCCTGTGTTTGATGATGCTGTGAAGATCTAATTATATTTGCTTTATAAAAAATATGCGTAGATTATTGGAAGTTACGGAAAGCGTAAAGGCCCATTTACACGTTGCAAGAACTTGTATGCGATAATAATTACATCGGGGTGTTTGTTCGCCCTCGTCTTAACTCGGTAGTCCACAGTCCGCAATGTAATCAAAATTGAATGCAAATTTTTGCACCATGTAATTCGGCCGAAAGTATAGGTATTGGCTCCTCTATGAGGCTGGCATTCGTCATATGAGTGTGCTAAAGCCTCCTTAATACTTTAATAAAAAGCGTTAAATCGTTTAACGACTGAACGTGATGCTGATGCACTTAGGAGAATTACGTAATGTACGCCCAGTCATCTTGTCATGTATGGGGCCCAGTTTGACATACGCACGGAATAATAATGTAATTGCCAACTTTCGATTTTAAGTTCAACGAGTAACTACGTCGCCTACGTGATAATTCGTTTCGTACAAACGTATACCCTAATAGTGAGGTTTTTTCCTAGTCTTTATGGCTAGTGGTATGGCATTGATACCTATAATAGTGAAGTCTTATAGGTACTTGGTGTGGAACACGTTGTTTACTGTGTCTATATGAACCGTTTGCATTTTAAACGTGAGAATCCATTATTATGGTTACAAGTCCCATTACGGACTCTCTCTGTGAAAACGTCCCCTTTGACACCTACAGCTCTAGTATAAGTTTTTTCGAAACATTAACTAATTCGAACGCGTTTGCGTTTTGTCTCAAATTGTATGAAAACGCTCTCATCGAGTTTGAAATACGCGCGTTCATCGGTTAGCAACAAATGTTATACTCGCTGTTTTAGTTTCCACTAGTGTCCACCGCTGTTTACGTTTTCATACCACTTTCATACATTTTGAGACAAAACGCAAACGCGTTCGAATTAGTTAATGTTTCGAAAAAACTTATACTAGAGCTACTAATCCCAAAGACTAGGAACTAAGCGACTGCCAACTCAAGATGACCTCATCCATCCAACGTCAGACTTAATTAGGGGCTTGACACCTTTGTACCGTGTCACTTTACTGTCATACTATTTTTTTGACGTTTAGTGCTTAAACCGCCCGGTTTAAGTCGTGTCGGAGGTTTTCCTTAAATTTTCCCCAAGCTCCATCCCATTGCTTTATTGGGCCCGGCCTTTAAAGCCAGTCCGATTAAAAAAAAAGATTTTTATTGACTTAATCACGTGTAGTATTAGCCAGGTACGCTTGCGACCTAAATACTGCAAACGTGCCGCTCCACTGAGATGAAAGTGCATTCCGGTGCGCGCAGCGAGATGCGCCGGCGCCGGCCATGTGCGACCTTCGCGCCATGTGGACCGAATGGTAAACATGACATCAGGAACATATTTGGACGGTTATTATTTTGTATTTTTATTTTTTTGGCAATTATTTCGAACCTTTAGCACCACCCAGGGGTCACCTGTGGCCGCTGCGCCACGGTCGCTCCACAACCGGCAGATACAAACTAGGTATAAATACTTATGAAAAAGCAGAATATATATGATAATCAGAATGACTTAAGTATATCCTTAAGTTTTTCATGACATATGAGATTACCTTGTCTACAGTATATTCATCCTACGTGTCCTATCGTGTACCTACACATACGTCTTCTACAATTTTCTCTAGGATTACACTATATTCTTCACTTAATCGTTTTGTATAACTTAAAGAAGCTCACAAAGTATTGTAATCCCAGAGAAAAGTATGATAATGATTTATGTCTTCAAATAGTACATTACTTACCAAGGGCGATAAAACAAAGAATGTCTCAGATCGCAGGTATTTTACGCCCGAGCCGAAGGCAAGGGCGATAAATATGCGATCTGAGGCTTTCTTTATTATCGCCCGTGGTAAGTACAAAATTTTATGTCACCCTCTGGCCAGGAAGTGGGTTTTTTCGCGCGCGGAGCGTGCGATAATGGCCACTTTATGGCTAGGTGTGACATAAAATAGTTTGTTTACATGAAAGGATGAATAGACTGTAGGTTTATCTACTAACGTAATGTCCACATTCCTCCATTGCTATTACAATTACCGATGGTTTATAAAAACCGACTCTATGGAAATGCATTATCTCGATCAGCACTTCCTTACGTAACGGTACGTAAAGAATCTCTGAAATTTAATGCCGTATAAAATTTACCATTATATATCATTGTATAACAATCAACACGTATAATTCAAGATATCCATCAATCAAGATAGGAAAGTACTTTATGAATGAGATGCGACCTTTTAAGGCTTTTGAATAACTATGATGTTACATAATAGTTCCCACGAGACTCACTCGGATTTGATCAATTATATAAGTCCTTAGATTAAAGAAGTTAGTTCCGGTAAACCGAATGCTGTGCGAAAATGGGTACTCTGACAATCGAAACTTACATGAGGACAAGATTAAGGCAAACGCTTGCGAAAATTGCTCCCAAATAGGTTTTTCTATTCTTTTAATTAAGACTTCGTATTCGTACCCAAAATAAAATCAAATAATTTTCTCTATGGAGATCCCGAGTCAATAAGAACTCGATCATATGTGGTACCGCCTAGCAGCAGGATCCGCCACTGCTCCAATTTCTATTTTATACATATAAGAGGTCCTCATGACAGCTAAATGATAGAGCTGTAATTTTCCCCAAGTAATTTGTATATAATATAATTATAGCACTCCAACTCCCAGAAAGTAGTTAAGAATATAGGGAACATTCATTTTGTAACGCTGGTAACGCAAACTACAAATTTAGACATAAAGGAAAACTTTAAAAACTTAGGCACCGAGCAGGATTCGAACCTGCGACCTCCCGGCTCTCGCGGCCAGTCGCTCTAGCCAACTGAGCTATAGGTGCGATTACTACCCGGCTTGAAATTCGTCAATCCTTCCTTCATTTATACAACGCCTTAAGGGAGGCGTACGGCGACATCTACCAGAAGACTCAGGTTTAAACTGGGCTTAAATGAAATGCCTAAGTTTTTCAATTTTTCCTTTATTTCTAAATTTGTAATATAGGGAACACTTTAATAAGTCATAAAATAAGTCGTCGGCGTTAATCTAAGTAATAAACGGTATGGAACACGAACTATTAATTATTATTGTGATCTGACATATCATTAATCCAAGCATGGCTCGAGGCTATTTAACCCATGTAGCTTTCACTTGTACTATTATCTTTTCATGTATCATTTTAAACAATGTCTGTAGGTCCTTATTGAAATCCTAATCTATTCTTGATTATTAGGGTTCCATACCTCAAAAGGAAAAACGGAACCCTTATAGGATCAGTTTGTTGTCCGTCTGTCTGTCAAGAACATTAAATCTAGGGAACGCGTGGAGGTATCGAGTTGAAATTAAAACCGGAGTGTGTGGTTTACAGTTACCTATCCCCCTTTTAATAGTACATTACTTACCAAGGGCGATAAAACAAAGAATGTCTCAGATCGCAGGTATTTTACGCCCGAGCCGAAGGCAAGTGCAATCTGAGGCTTTCTTTATTATCGCCCGTGGTAAGTACAAAATTTTATGTCACCCCCTGGCCCGGAAATGGGTTTTTTCGCGCGCGGAGCGTGTGATAATGGCCACTTTATGGCCAGGTGTGACATAAATATCGTTTCGTGTTTGCTAAGAAAGTAACGTGCACTAAATTCACGTCATATAAATTACCACACGTCAACTACCAATCCCGTAAGGCTAAGTCAGATAATCGTCATATTTTGGCTTTAAATATTGCTCGTCTCGGAAAGAAACGCAATCTATATAGCTAACTAATACATCATCTTCAATCCCACTGAGCACAGTTTTTGCCACACTTAGGATTAACAGCGATCGAGCGCGGGTGAAACCGAAGTTCTCGGAATCGAGATATTCGAGATTATGGCAATCAACCGATCATGTAGACTTGTACGTTACGCGCAGGCGCGGACTTTACATAACTGTTTGCTATGTAGGTTAGTCATATGTTTTTATGCGTAGGTATTTTAACATAGTGAGTAAGAGGAACATGATCATTATAGGTGCTCGCATGGCAGGTCATTATAGGCACGGCGGTTATTGTCATCTATACGTGACTGTGGCGGTCAAGAGGTTAAAAGCAATTTGACAAGCTTGAGACTCTGGAAAGGTTTACCGGATTATTTATTCCTTAAGTTGGCGAAAAGCGGGTTTAAAGTTTATGTGGGTTAGAGCGACAATAAGTCTACGCCTAAAATAATAGCAATTTTTTATCTAAAGAAGTAACTGTGCGGAGGAATTCGCGGGCAAAAGCTAGTAAAATACATACCTAAACTAAATGTTACTTGTATCATTCAAAACGGCACTAAACTTAGGTACCAAGATCTCATAACTGTCCAAGAGACATTTCCCATGCAATATTAACATGATGGGTCGAGAGAAATCCAGGAGGCTGCGTTTACATCTCATTACCTCTCGGCTGAACGTGATTTGAATCAAAATTAATCTACGCTAGACCTTACTTTCGTGTTTAGCGGCATTTAAGTATTGAAGAGTCAGTCAAGGCGTTAGAAAAGTGGCTTTCCCATCGTAAAATGGCTTAGTTTATTAGCGTTGGATGGTAACAAGAACTGAAACCAAGTAAAGTCTCTGCTTCAATCTTGACAAAAATGCTTTCATGTGTACCTACTTCCGTTTGTTCTCCTCTTCAGGTTGTATTTCTCAACCGATTCTCGTGAAATTTTGTGAGCAGGTTCTAAAATTATAAGACTTTTTTTGTCAAGTCAATTATTGAAAATTTTAAAGAGCATATTTTTTATCAATGAATTCGTATGTTTCTGCGGCCGGATTTCGGTTTGTTTGTTACAGGGAAGGTAAAGATAAATTGTAGGTAATTAGGTTTTCGTCATCGTCAGCCCGTGTTAGTCCATCGATGGACATAGGCCTTCAGCTCTTCTCCTCCAATCCCTGCCCACTGTCTTACGAATATCATCGTCCCACCTAGTACAGTTGTACAGTCCAGTTCACTATAGCCACTAAGCCGCTCAGCCAATCTCACTGGAGTGCAAACTCTTAGAATATTCCAGTATTTAAACCGCCCGCCAGTATTTAAGATACGAGCTGCGGATGCGTGCTACGGATGCCGCTTCACCGCCCTGCCGTGCCGCTCCCCGCGCCTCTGTCGATACATCGCATAGCTCGAGCTGCGCATCTTCCTCGCATAGCTACCTCGCGGCTGCGCATCTACCTCGTACAGGTACATAGCGTAGCTTTAGTGGAAACGGTCGCATAGCTCGTAGCGCATCCTCGCAGCATAGCTACGTAGCATAGCTCTAATGGAAAACCAGCCATAGTTTTACTGGACCCGGCCTATAAAGCCACAATCAGATTAAAAAAAACCACCTAGTTACAGTGCGCCCTTCACAACGTTAGTGGTCTTTTAGGTTGGATAAACAATGAACTATTAATTATTCCGTTCCGTTCCGGTGACTCATCCAGCCAGCAGTTCTGCTGCAAGGACGCGGAATCGTTGGCCACACCCGGGAGGGAGGGTCGAAGAGGCTTGACGACCTTGCTCAAATGATCGCACTGGCACCGCACAGACAGTCGGCCGGAGGTGCATAGGAACTTTAACAGCCTCTATCCGTAGCTGCAAGTGCTGTGACATTAATTATTCTGAGGGAAAATACATGGTGAGTTGATTTCGCAAGTAAATGCGATGAATACGCGATCATCATTGAACGACTATCCCATTCAAACCCAATATACGCGATCACAAAACTTAAACCACTTTCTAGTCGTGGCAGTTTCCCCTATACATTGCCAATTTTACTGTCCATAGGTACTTGAACTACGCATTTGGCATAGTAATTCCAGTTTCAACAAACCGACGAAAGCGCGCTTTCGAGTCGGTCTTATGAGTGTTAATGTTCTTAAGAATTGTTTTTTACATATTCTGCAACCAGCTCATTATGTATATAATTATCTGCTATCTCGGCTATATGTAAATGAAGACATAACTTAGTTAAGGCGCGACTGAGGCGAGAAAATGAGAGATGGAGAAATTCATTCTTTAAAGATCTGGAGTCGCAAATGGCCATAGGCTACGGTATCTGCTATCATCAGGCAGGCCGTAAGCTTGTTTGCCACCGTCGTTGTATTACAAACTAGGAAAAGGGCGTTCATTTTAATAAATTTGGCTGAAAGTTGTTGTTCCGTCGTCAAAATGATTGACGATGACTGATTTGATTGATTGAAATGATTGATGATTGGATTGATTAATGATTTGTATGTCTTATGACAAAACACAGTTGAACCATATTTTATTACATTACACCTTTGTACCTGTGTTTAACAAATAAATTATTTGATTGATTGATTGATTAAAATAAATAAAATTCTAATCTTTAAACAACGGGGTAAGTAGGTTATTACTCCATCGCCAAGAACCAATTAATAAAATATTCATAAAAACAGTCACGCGGTCGTCGCGGTCAATATAGTTCGTTTATCATCAACAAAGTCGTCTGTGCATGTAATGCAATTGGATTCTTCACGTGAAGTGAACCGCATTACAATGAATTAATTATCTATTCACCCATTTTCACGTCACTTTAACTCATTAACATATAGCGAACAACTGTTTCAATCTGATTGTTATAAAAAAGTGACACTACATTAACATAAAACGCGATATAAGGTAGGTATAATTCAATGATACAGTGCTCGAAACAGCTCCATTAGTTGGCAGCAATGAAAGTGACTGACAAGCGGGGTGTCTAACACTGGGCTCGGACATGTATACCTTACACTTAGTTGAGGCAATTTAAAGATCGTGTTTGAGATATTGTCATTTAATAGCATATTACGTTAATCATCTAGGGCGGTAAAACAAAGAACGTATCAGATCGCAGATAGGTATTTGCCGAGCCGAAGGCAAAGGCGATAAACATGTGATCTGAGGTTTTCTTTATTACCGCCCGGGAAAAGTACAGAGTTTTATGTCTCCCCTGATCAGAAAGTGGTCAGGTGTGAAATAGGTACATACATTAATGAAAAAAAATTTGAGCAGCATGTTCAATACTTTGCGATTTAATTATAATTCCCGAGAACACAAGTATCTTCTTTAGTCCACTATTGTTGACATCGTGGGCGTTTCTCGGTCATCGCATCCGTGATATCATGTCGTGTTATGTCAGTGATATTACGACATCTGACGAATTTCGGAACAATAGCAGCAATGAGTTAGAGACTCGTTGACCTCAAATTCTTAGTGACTCTAGTGTAATTAGTGACTCTGTAAGCAGTAGATCTCGCGAGTGTCATTATGAAAAAAAAGGACTAGATCTATAAAAAAAATATGACATAATTATCGAACCGGACTTTCACGAGAATCGCGTTTTGTAAACAAACACACTCAAAAGGTTTATTTTAACCCGTGTCGAAACGTCGGTAAAAAAGGTAAATTACATAAA
Organism: Cenopis cana; assembly: GCA_951800055.1. Taxonomy (NCBI): domain Eukaryota; kingdom Metazoa; phylum Arthropoda; class Insecta; order Lepidoptera; family Tortricidae; genus Cenopis; species Cenopis cana. The sequence continues at coordinate 2,646,659 of OX637477.1, read as the reverse complement.
TATCTAAATCTTTTAAGTATATGTTCACGAGAATCGGTCGAGAAGCGACCTGCAGAGGAAAACAACCGGTCATTTTCCGGATATTCGAAAGAATTTTTGAAGCTGAAATAATGACGCTTCGCTCACTGGGTGAACTGGCGGAGTTGTATCAAATTAGTCCGTTCACAAAACGACTTAACTACCTATACTAATAACCTGAGGGTTCAAAGTCTTACGATCTTAATAATTTCATTTATACGATTTAGTTTTGTACACCTTAAATAGACATCCTAGAATCTCAGACATCATGCTCGATGTTAATATGCGCAGTGCTAGACGCGCGGCCGGCGCGGCTGATTCTCCGCACATTGGTCCGAAACATTTCGAGCGATATTCTACCTTAAGGGGAGGTATCCCCAACGCAAATGTCCCGCTCTAACACGCGTGAGTTTACAATTAACCATCCCGCTCTCTACGCAAGCTCGCGCGCAGTTTTGTAAATATTTAGCTATAGTGATTAAGCCAATCATTTTATCAAAGCAAACCCTGCGAATTTGTCTATAACTATTTACGATCTTTAATTGAGTACAAAAATTAAATGTTAAATATCAGTAATGTAGCCGTAGTATTGAAAAAACATTCCAAAAAGAGGTAACTTCGCGATTTTTTTCTATCGAGTGAAATTCATCAGGTCATGTAACTGACTGCGATTTTGACTAGACAAGATCCTTATGTAACACATATTTTTTTTATTTTAAGACACTATATTCTTTGTCTCAGATGGTTTTTAAAAACTCAAAAGTGGTAATACACGGCCTTAAACCCGTGATGACCGAGTGACCCGTTTATTATATTTCAACATAACTTCGTAAGTAAATGTTCGCCAGCATCCTACCTCTCGGATCTGCGCACGACACGACACGGCGCCCAGTCGCGCGCGCGTGCGCGTCACCTCTCAACTTCCACTTTCACCCGCGCAGACGCATCGCGCGCCGCCGACCGGTTAGCGAGCTTTCAGTTTCGTTCGGATACCACTTCATGCACTCACAGATCACAGACTTTATCAGGGCAATAACCGAGACAACTGAGGAAAGATTGTAAGGCATTAAGCCTCAATCGGGCAAAAAAGAAACAATAGTCTAATACTTAAGTTCAAGAACTTATTTAGTTAGTTAGGTATTTAATATTAAATGTGTTATTATTGGAACCAGACTGAAAACCTGCGCCGGACATTCCTGCTCAGCACATGCTGAGCTTGGGACCTGGGACCCATTGCCTCGCCTTATTCTAATATATATAGGTATGTAGTGTATAATTTAATTGTTTAGTTCAATTCTCTCCCACTGTTTGTGATTGTTTTGATTTTGTATTTGTTAGGTTAAGGATGTTTATGGGTACCTAATAAATGTTTTCTTATTCTTAAGAATCGGTGACGTTAAAGGATGATTCACGCTAGACCGTTCCGTGTCCGGGTCGGCCCGTTTTCTGGTCCGCGTCCGTCGATTTCTTGTACTACAAAACGGGCCGGCCCGGACACGGAACAGTCTAGCGTCATTCTTCCTTTAAAAGGTAGTCCAAACGATTCCGGTCAGGAATAAAAATACTGTTATTTTGAGCTGGCTGGGCGTTGTGGTGGCCGAGTGGACAAAAAACAAACACCCCTCAATAACCCCCAATAAACATTTCTCAAAATTCCAAAAAAAATACCTTCCGATTTTCAACATTCAAACGCTCACACGTGTCTCGATAAATTCCTCAACTCATGGTATTATTCCCATCTCGATCCTCCCAAAATCCTCGAAGCTATGGCCAAAAATACGTCTCAGGCGATATGCATCTGATAAACATTTTCAATGGTAAAACTTAGTTACCTAAATAGCTTGCAATGTATTAGGTACCTAAATGTTTGTAATTGTCGTTTAAGCTCAAGCCACACAGAGAGCGGGCGGGCGGTGGCGGCGCGGGCGCGGGCGGCGGCGGCGCGGGCGCGGGCGGCGGCGGCGCGGGCGCGGGCGGCGGCGGCGCGGGCGCGGGCGGCGGCGGCGCGGGCGCGGGCGGCGGCGGCGCGGGCGCGGGCGGCGGCGGCGCGGGCGCGGGCGGCAGCGGCCTTTGTCGGCAGCCGCCACCGACAAAGGCCGCTGCCGCCCGCGCCCGCGCCGCCGCCGCCCGCGCCCGCGCCGCCACCGCCGGCCCGCTCTCTGTGTGGCTTAAGCTTTAGCCCTAAAATAGACCAACCTTTCTTCTTTCACAACTTCAAGAAAAGTGTATTTACTTACAGCTGAAAAATCCGTCAACAAAATGCCTATATTTTAGGCTTCACCGTCGGCGTCATCTTTCCCCCATGGCTAGATCCATGCAAGAGCAATCCTATTTTTTTAATTAATTAAATAAAACGACACCGCTCGGAAAAATAACAACTACATAGTGACCATGATGTCAGTTATGCGTTTCAGCTGCTACGTTCATTTAGCAACAGTTCATTCGTAACAACTATAACCACAGGTCACTGTTACACTGGTTAGCCTCAGACTAGTCAAGCTAGTGAATAACTGCAACAAATGTGCGCAGAATCAGTCCTTAGTTCTTTTTGTCTTCGCTTTGCAAATACTTGCCGATATTTTCCTAATAGTGTTAGAACTTTTTACGTGAGAATAGTGAGAAAATATATTAAAACAAGTATTTTTGGAATCAATCAACAGTTAACAAACTAGAGTAAGTAACTAAGTTGCTATGGCCTACTGATATAATCATATATGATTATTATGGACGTGTAGGGCGTATAACTAAGAGATAATTGTGGTGCTTAAGACATATTATTACATGTCGTTGTTAAAGTACATCAATATTAACAAAGACACGAGAATCTTGTTGAGTTAACCATAGGTTCCGTGTCTGTGTTTAATTACTTTCTGATCTTTTGCGCTGTATCTCAATGACGCGTCAAACCTCCCGCCCACGGGATATCGACCGGCTCCCATTTTGCTACTGGAAATTCCATTTCAGTTTAATCCCAATATCTGATAATCAGTGTGTCACGCTCATACATTTGACCATGCGATAACGCAAGAAAAAGACCAGATTCACATGTAACTTCAATTCATGCAAAGTATGTAGTAGAATAGGGGTACTGCGCGGCTGCGCGCGCAACACAAATAACACAATGATTAAGCTGTCATCTTCTTTATTGAACTGAAAAAAATATTTATTACGAAAGACAAAGATGAATTAAGTGTGCTTGCATTGCTGGTTAATATAAGTATAGATAATATAATATATCTCAGGGGTCACCAAATAGCGGACCGCGGTCCGGATCGCCGACCTATTTTGTACGGACCTTAAGTAATCACGTAATCAGTAACTGGTGTGGTACGTAATTAAATAAAAAAATCACAGATTTCGCAGTCCCGCAAGAATCGGAGCATTGAAAATGAATCCAAAAATTTACGAAAATATTTTATTTTATCTTGAATAATGCAAGCTCAAAATTCCTACTAAAATGCTCTTCTCATCTGCTTCCAAATATTTTAACACCATTACCATGACGATCGGTCTATAATCACTCTAGCTTTTGATGATTCTTAAAAAAATAAAAACAACTTCTTAAAAAAAATTCACCACACCCAGGATTCAGTTTTACCAGTAGCTTCTGGAGTCCTTCGCTCCCTAATCCGTTTGGCGTATAATCGACCTACTATAACCAAAATTCTAAATTATTATGTTATGCTTATGTCCGTTTCAATTTTGACAGCTGTTATCCGAAATGAAGATCTCGTCGAGCCCTACAATTTCTCGCTACACACCAGTAGTCTAGGGTGGGTAGTTTCCGAGATATGGAGCTCTACTACAGGAACCGTGTATTTTTCCGGGATAAAGAGTTGCCTATGTGTTAATCCAGGTTATAAACTGTCTGTGCGACAAATTTCATCCAAATCCGTTCAACCGTTTCGTGAAAGATGAACAAACATCCATCTAAACATCCATCCATACAAACTTTCGCGTTTATAATATCAAGTAGGATTTTCAAAATTACAACTTGAATGCACTTCTCGTCTGCTTCCGAATCTTTTAGCACCATTACCATGACCACCTGTCAATAATCAAATCAGCTTTTGATGATTCTTAAAAAAATAAAAATCTCATCTTCTCGCTACGCTCGGGAATTAACTCATTACCCGTAAAGCCTGGAGTCCGTCGTTCCGTTCAGGATTCAATATCGCGCCCGTGACATAAAACAGTGATTTATCCCCTTGGTGTGTAATCTACTAGTATCTTACATTTCTCAAAATTCCATAAAAAGTTAACTTCCGATTTTCAAAATTCAAACGCTCATATATGTATTATAGGTGTCTCGATAAATTCCTCAACTCATGGTATTATTGCCATCTCGATCCTCCCAAAATTCTCGAAGCTACGGCCAAATATACGTTTCAGGCGATTTGCATCTGATAACCATTTTCAATGGTAAAATACTTAGTTTTGCGCTTTGTTTTCGCTGTCGTCAATTCGACAACGGACGAGAGCGAAATAACGTGCAAGAGAGAGAGTAGCAGTTTGCGGATACGAATTCGTCAAAGCGCGCGCCACCAACTTTAAGCGGGTATTACACTGTCCTGAATTCAGAATCCTGACTAGTGGAGGGGAGTTGAAGCATCTCGCTCTAACGTATAGGTCCGAACCCTTCTAAACGTCCTGAATTCAGGACAGTGTAATACCCGCTTTAAGGATGATTCACGCTAGACAGTTCCGTATCCGGGCCGGTCCGATTTGTAGTACAAGAAATCGACGGACGCGCGACGGCCTTCGATTTCTTGTACTACAAAAGTTTAAAAAGACACCCTGATATACCTAGGTACATTATTACCACAATATTATGTCAGGAGGTAGGAGGGAGAATATTCACTTAAAATCCCTATAGGTATGGGTACAGAGTTAGACAGAAGTGACTACAATTATTGTTAACAATAGTCTTCTACTCTCTAAAAGAGTATTAAAATATGCCGTATTCGTTAATTTTATCATTTTGCAGTTAAAATGACGAAGACACACGAAAAGCCTAATACTCCTACTGCCGCGGACCTCAAGAAAATTGACGAATGTATAAAGGAGTACTTTTTACATGTTGAGGATATAAAGGAATACATGGACTTGGATGAGCTTACGGAAGCGGAACAAGAGGAAGTTGATGAAATTGAGAAGCTGATGAATAAAGCAGTTAACAACATGCTCAAGCTACTGAAGCCAATAAAAGAAGAATATTATCCGGAAGGTTGTAACTCAGTTTTTGAGTGGGTTGAAAAACTTGGGGAGTGGCAAGAAGAACAGTTCAAGAAATATCTTGCCAAACACTCACATCCCATTCACATTCACATTTTGAACACTTTGTATCCCACGCAGGACTAAAAATAAACAGTTGTCTTGACGAAATAATTTGTTTTTCATCTCATCCGCTCGGAAAGGCTTTCTTTATCGTTTCAAATCTGCGTGCAAAAGTCCACTTTCTACGCTAGCGTGGAAAGTGATTTTGAAATTCGAACGTTATGCAGTTCCATGAGTTCCAACTTTTTTCTATAAAGTTAAACGACAGGTCATTCCTAAGCGTTTAGAAGTATACATATCATGTACCTAATGGTGCAGTTTATTATTGTTTTGTTTTTTATAATGATATTAATAATACTTTTTCCAGCTTAATTTGATGATATTCGATAATAATTTAGTTTTATTTATAAAGAAATAACACGACGAAACATATTTGAAATGTTTATATGTTTCATCATTTTACGCTCAGTGCAATTTCGGAACGCACCGTTTAAAATAGTAGATTGTTAACCAAGAGTTGAAAGCGACCCATTTCAGACGAGATATTTTGGCGCTCGAACGTAGTGAGAGCGCCAATAGTTCGAGGCTGAAATGGGTGGTTTCACCCGAGTTAAACACTCTGCTTTTCATTCCGAATACGAGGAAACTAAAAAAAAATTTTTTTCTTAAAATTCAAAATTATTATAAAATTTTAAATTCTTATCCCCGAATTAGTCCAAATCGATAATGATGTTTTTTCGCAAATATTTTTTTTTGAACTTACAATTGAAAATTAATGTAAAATTTGAAGCCTTATCCCCGAATTAGTCAAAATCGAGTATAATGACGAATTTTCGTAAAAAAATATTCATATCCATATCCATATCCATATCCATATCCATATCCATATCCATATCCATATCCATATCCATATCCATACCCATACCCATATCCATATCCATATCCACATCCATATCCACATCCACATCCATATCCACATCCATATCCATATTCATTCATTTGGCTGTCGACGTGTTTTGTGATTGGTGGATTCAACGTGGTGAAGCATTTGGATTGGTTAATTTAAAATGTTTTGGAATCAAAAATATGTATACATGTTAGCCCGTGGGGAGCAATGGCCCACTTTCAACCCGCTCCTTAGGTCAAATATGACACACTTTCAGAGTATGAGCAATGAAAAGTTAATTTTAAGAATAAAACTCGATGCGAGAGATTAAGATAATTAAATATTGTTTTGTTTTGTTGTTGAGTTAGAATAATATCAAAATAATGAATTTAATTAATTGATTTCAGTGCATAAGATACTTATATTACAATTTTAACTCCTGATAAGTTTGGAAATGAGTGAAATATATTTGTTTTAGCCGTTAGCCGTGAGTATTTCGTACCACAGTACTCAACAATAATAATTAGGCTCTTTGATGCATTTAAATGTTAATAATCCACGAAATGCTTTGTAACGGGTGAAATTTAAACAACCCTTTATAGAACATGAGTACATCTTGAATTATACATGAAAGTATTTCCTCGCTATGGTGAGATGAAAAGTTGTGTGTTGCGCTCGGCAGCAAAGTTGTTCGGCGTCTCGTGCCTTGAGAGCCTCGCTACGCTCAGGATTGTATTTTTGAAAATCTTACAATCCTTCGCCAGCTCGGCTCTCAATACAAACACTCGCGCCAAAAATCAACTTTGCAGCCTTGCATAACAAATAACTATTATTAACAAAATTTGCAACAGAAATGAGGAAGGGGAGATTGCAAGTCAACAACAACGACCACAGACACCGGAGCCTATGAACGCTTGTGATTCCAGGACAGTAACAAGCACGGTATTATTAAATTTGAACTGAGGTTACGTTGAAATAATATTTGAGTAGTATCTACCAGGAGTCTAGTTTTTGCGACATCCGGGCATGGCGTTGTCGCAACATTCCAATTGATGCCTGCCGCAAAATGCGGTATTGCAATTTTGCACGATACCATCTGCGGTCGACTATGTAATGGTGTTTCTTAAGGAATGTTAGATCGTCACCTACTTTGGGAAAGACCATTTCAATTATTAGAATGAGGTAGGGTCTATTTTTCATCCACCATCATTGTTTCTTAAGGAGTATTAGTTCGCCACCTACTTTGGGAAAGACCATTTCAATTATTAGAATGAGGTAGGGTCTATCTTTGGTATCCCCTCATTTCCTATAAAATTTATGGGTATAACTACACATACTCTAAATTCATTTGCTATATTCATTCACCTGTTATAAATTCAAATTCTATAATAGTTGCTTGCTATAATGTTAATTTGTTATAAATGTTAAATAGTCTAAACTCATTATATATAAATTTCATATTCTATAATTATCTTTTACTCTAATATTCACCTGTTATAAATTCAAATTCTATAATAATTGCTTGCTATAATGTTAATTTGTTATAAATGTTAGATAGTCTAAAGTTCACGGGGGGTACCGTCGACACGCTGGCGCGTCATCAGACTGTCAAATGTGTACACGTCTGTTAAATAGGCGCTGTTAAAGTTTGGTTAGGTTAGGGTTCACTTGCATCCCTCAGAGCGGAATAGGCACCCCGCGTGAGCGGGGTGCCGTCGACACGCTGGTGGCGCGTCATCTGACTTTCAAATGTGTACACATCTGTTAAATAGGTACTTTTAAAGTTCGGTTAGGTTAGGGTTCACTTGCATCTTTCAGAGTAGAATAGGCACCCCGCATGAGCGGAGTGCCGTCGACAGGCTGGCGCGTCATCAGACTGTCAAATGTGTACACGTCTGTTAAATAGGTGCTGTTAAAGTTCGGTTAGGTTAGGGTTCAACTGCATCCCTCAGAGCGGAATAGGCACCCCGCGTGAGCGGGGTGCCGTCGACGGGCTGGCGCGTCATCAGACTTTAAAATTTGACACGTCTGTTAAATAAGACTAATAATCATTATAACTTGTAACTGTTCTACCTATATTATATTGAGGTCAAACAAATATTATTTATAGTTAATAAACAATATATCAACTGACTTTCTAGATTCTGAATGTTATATACAATGATGATTATAGACAATGAATGATATATAAAATGAGTTTCTAGATTTTGAATGTTATATACAATGATGATTATAGACAATAAATAATATATCAACCGATTTTCTAGATTTTGAATGTTATACACAATGATGATTATAGGCAATGAATAATATATCAACTGAATTTCTAGATTTTGAATATTATATTTAATGGGTTTTAAAGATTTTGGAATTATACCATTTGAATGTTATACAAAATGACATTTATAGTAAATGAATCATTATACTAAATGATTTTATAGAATTCGTAGTTATAGATCATGATTTTATAACTATTGATTTTATAGGAAATAAGGTAGACCCTCTATCTTTCATCCACTATCATTGTTTCTTAAGGAATATTAGATCGCCACCTACTTTGGGAAAGACCATTTCAATTATTTGAACGAGGTAGGGTCTATCCTTCATCCACCGAGTTCCAATTAACGCGCCTTGATAAATTGCAATATTTCCTATTTTTCTTTTTTTTTCTATTTCTTTTCTTTTTTTCTTTGTATGTAATCTTTTCAACGACATATCATTTATCAATGCTCACAGATTATTCTATGACATAATATTATATTCGAAAATTTGATCTAGCTAAATCGATTTTTGCCCGCGTGTTACAAACTTAAAGTAGGTAACTAATCATAGAAACTGTTTTCGAGAGATCTTACAAAAAATATCTTAAATTTTTAAATTAATTAAACATACCGGGTCTAGCTTAATAGCGTGAAATAGGTTAAGCGCACGGTTTGAACCGGTACCTAATACCTACACTTTTTTGAGAATCAATTACTTCAAATCAAAAAAACTCGCAAGTCATTCCCCTGTATGATCTAAAGATAGAAGAAAACACACGTAAAGTTAATTTTCTGCATGAGCAACTAGATTGCTCTCTTAAGCTATTCAATAATGAGCTGAAACGTGTTTAAGTCTCTAATGTGATATGATATATCTTAGATATCTGACATTCTTTTTCCATTAAGAGATAAACAATTCAACTATTCACTTAGAAATTACAGTGCGTTGTGTTGAAACGAAATTTGCATTATATTAGCAGTAACTATGTGATTCCGAACATTTTACATTATAACGTAAGTCCACACCTCTGTCCATTTATGAAAAATATAAAATGGCTTTAATTCCATAACGTTAGTTAACATTATTGTGAAGAACTTCGCGAGTCAAGGCCGCCTCTAGCTCTTTCCATTTAATTAATACTGATTGATTGGATCCCCTACAAACCTCCACCCTCTTCCACTGAGATTTTATTGACAAATATGTAGTTATTTTTCAACCCATAATACCATTAATCGTCTACGAGAAACATAGGCCACACCATTTAGTGCAAAATCTCCGTTTTTTGGGGTAGGCAAAGTTAGACATACCTAAATGTGATGATAGGTAACGTTGAAGCAGTTTATCCTATGAATAAAGTTTAAAGTAGTTATTTAAGAGTTGACTACGCTCGTGGAGCAATAGCGAGCCTTTTCTTTCCGCTGCTATCTCCTTCCCATTTGTGTTCTAACTTCTAAACACACACGGGAGAGATTATTGCAACAAAACAATTGAAGGCCGTTTATGCAGGCATTGTCAAAAGTGCGTTTCGCTCTCTACACACGACACGGAGTATGTGTGATGTTCAAGGCGTTAATACCGGATCGTCAGAGATCGGCAGAGTTCCATGGCTTTGTCTGTTTACAAATGCTCCTTATAATGTCTGATTGTGGTCAACGAATAAAAAAAAACTTTTTTAGTTTTAAATTGCATAGGTAATTTTTAGGGTTCCGTACCAAAAAGGTAAAAAAGGAACCCTATTGGTTTCACTTTGTCTGTCTGTCTGTCTGTCTGTCACATTGCTAAATATCTCAGGAACTACTTATCCTATCGATTTGAAATTTGGAATAGTTATAAACAAGGGTAACCCAGATACATAGATGGTTTTTTAAATTATTTTATTTTATTTTCTGTGAATAATGACAGTTAAAAGGGGGTTCAAAATTTTAAAGTCTGGCGACTATGTCAAGTGGGGTATCATATGAAAGGGCTTGACTTGTACATTTCAAAACAATTTTTAGTTTTTTTTTTCATTGGGGTAATTTCGATTTACGAGGGAAAATGTAAAAAAAAATACCATTCCCCCCCCCCATATCTCCGAAGTTTACGAAGAAAAAAATTTGAAATTATTACACAACATTAATATGCATGTATATTTTACAGGAAAATTATAGCCATAGCTCTATCTAGTTTTCCTTTTTTTTAATCATCAAAAAACTCTTCTATACTATGTTTGTAATTTAATCACCTTTGTATATATTTTTGTTTTATATTTAAATTTACAAAATTACGTTGAAAATACCTTCTTTCAAATAAAAAAACAATTATTGAAATCGGTTGATGTGATAAAGAATTATCCTTGAAAAACCAACATACGTACTAAGTTATTCAGTCGCGCAAATTAGTAACACAATGCGCCGATAGATGGTGCTGTCATGTTTTTTTAAGATTGTTCCTGAATTAATGGGGTCGGGACGGGTACACAACTACATATACAAGAACTGTGTACGGAACCCTCGGTGCGCGAGTCGGACTCGCACTTGACCGGTTTTTTTTTGTTAGTATTAGGTGTAGTGCTGCTTATCTGTGCTAATGTTGTGTGACAATAAACTTCTATTCTATTATATTATTCGAGTATTTATAACCAATTTAGGTTTTTTAAAAGTATAACAAATTTAGGTAGTTATTTGAATTAGGTAGCAAGTAATTATAGCATACATATTACTAGAACAAGAAACATAAGTTTCAAGGAAATACGATAAATAGTAATCAAATTGGAAAAAGCTAATAAAATGTATATACTTACTAATGTAGAAATATTAATTTGTTACCACAGTATTGTAATCATCATTGTAACTCATGTACGAGTAAGTTAAAGTTTTAAAATGTCTACATAAGACCTATGAAAAAAATCTAGACCCTAAAATAGGCATAAAATAGGTAGGTATATCAACTGTTGTTACGTAGCTTGTTAGCTTATAAACTTTATGTATACATGTGAAAGGTCATTTAGTGAAACTCGAAACGACATATATTACTTAAGCAAACAGTTGAGATGTAATATATCAATTAAGCAAACAGTTGAGATTAAAATGATTATACATAATAATATATATATTCTAACATAATAAAAACCATTACGCCCATTAAAAACACAGGAATGACCACTAAATGACCTTTTATTACAATTTCAACTTTTATTATATAATTTTAAGTCACGATCCTATGATATGCAAATCTTTTAATTACTTACGTGTGCACTTATTTGAGTAAACTGCAGTTTTGGAAAGTCGACATGGGGACTTTCTTTTATGGTAGAATAAGTAGTAAATGGTAGTAATTAAGCGATTACGTGACATGAACTTTCGCTTTAGACGGAGTTTTGTTTCGCACGTGTATCGCATATTTAACTGTAAGTTAGTTTGATGAGATTGTTGCGTCATAAATATTGGATTCATCATCTTAAAATATTATATCATATTATTATTTGATCATGTAAGAGCTAATAAACACAATATAGGTACCTATCAATTCGGAAATAAAGCTTGAGAAGCTTAGTATTTTTCACATCATTAATTTCATAAATTTTATCACCGATACGACTCGCGGTTCTGCCATCTGTACTTATGTGTTATTTTATGAATAGTTAACATGGCGTTTGCGAAAATAAATTAGTCCTGATTAAAAATTAAATCTGATTAGAAAATAATTAAGTAGAAATTTAAAAACTAATCATTGAGAAATAAACCAAAAAGTTGTTTAATTTTGTGTAATGTAATAAGGTAAATGTCCCAGTGCCTGACACTGACCCCATAATGGGGACTTTGAATCTTACGTCATAGTGACAGAGGTGAACGGTCGGTGTCAATTATTGGGTATTAAAGTGTCGAGCATTGGGAAGTTTACCTTAGTTTCTTATATATCATTTTATTAATTTTATTATATATTAATATATATATATATATATATATATATGTATATATATATATATGTATTACACTACGACGGTGGCAAACAAGCGTACGGTCCACATGATGGTAAGGGACACCGCAGCCTATAGACGTAGACGCCTACAGATATATAACATCAACTCACTCACTTTTGTAAAATTTATTAATGATATAAAACATTTTGAAAGTTGTCTAGGCTATTCATAAGACAAACAATAAATATAATATGTGCTTACCCTAGGTCCGGTGATGGCGCAAATCGTATGCGCCAAAAGCAAAACCAACCATAAACCTCTCATGGTGCACTACCAGTCATCACACAACACAGTCAAACACTAATCCAACTAAAGCACTAATCACCAAAAACTATTAACAGTCTTCGTAAACGCGTCAAAAGTCACTCAAAATTGGCGGGAAGTCATAGACAATTTGTTTTTTTTTTCACGCGCGTGGCATCGGCTGCGCGCGGCAACGGTCGAACGGGCTGTATCGCGAGAAGAGAGTGCGTCTCAGTTTTACCACCCCTACTCCTCGGTGCCCCTACTCGGTTTCGAAAGGATTCTTCAGATGAGAATATACATTCATCCGTAATTGTTGATGTTAATAGAATGTTGCATAAAAACCTGTATAAGGAATTTCCCGTTTTTGGGTTAGTTGCGGAAGAAAGTAAGGCGGTGAGGTCGCTGAACGAAACACCAATTATTGGTAATGCTGCAGTTAAAATGTAAGGACGGTCTAAGGAAACTTAGTTTCTAAAATGTATTTTTTGAATTCAATAGGTACCATTTAAAATCAGAATGAGACCTTGAAATTGGCTGAAAATTAATCTAATTAGTAATTACCTATGACATATTTACCTAGTAAAAAAATATAATTGTTTTGAATTTCTTTTTTATACGACGACGGTGGCAAACAAGCGTACGGTCCACCTGATGGTAAGCGGACGCCGCAGAATATAGACGTATACGTGTACGTGGCGTGTTTTGAATACGCGCCGATATTCGAAATGGTAGTACCTACTTAAGTATTTAGGTACGCCGACTGTTTAGAACACTGGCGTAGTCGCAGGTAAGCCGGTTATGCGACTAGCATCTGTTTGCGTTCACCTGAAGAACGAAGTTATTTCAGATAGTTATGAAGTTTTTACAGACCCTAAAGAAACAGTGAGTCCAAGTTTACTGGTATCATCCGACGTTTAAATATAGGCAGGGTCCATAGATCGGTTAGCGACCAGGTAATTTTGTGAGCCGGTTTGCGACCACCTGGATCATCGATGAACTGAGAATATTCTCTCGTTACATATCTACAACTCACTGATAATTTAGGGCCAGTAAAAATATTAATATCTTTAAAATGAAAAAACCTCGACCTTTAGTGTGATGCTGGGTCACGTAACTGGCCTATCTACCCTACCATGTAGAGTCAAGGGCTTCAATATGTATCCTTATTCCATTGTAATAAAGTCCAAAAATGTATATATATTTATGCCCTCGACTGTACTTGTACCAGTTGTACCTACACGAGCGCCAACCGTTGATACTTGATAGTCAAGGAAAGGTGTAGTAAGATCATCGCGAGTTCACAGCTCGGGGCAAACCGCTAGGCTTTAATAAACACTAGATTACCTAAGTTATTTTTAATATAAGATTTTAAGCTCACATGGTATACATGGTACATGGTATTTTTAATATTATTTGGGTTAAGTGTTTTTGTTTAAATTTATTAGCTGTACATAAATAAACATCTACCGCTTCAAAAAAGCTATGTGAAAATTTTCAAATAACTTGGACGTTAAATAGGTACCTATAATTTCTCATGATATATTCCAGTTAGTGCGTACTCCAAATCTTGGGATTAGTAGCGGACCCCGGGTATCCTTCAAAATGCAACTGTACTGGGATAACGTTAGGAGGAGGATTCCATTTATTTAAACGATTTCTAAAGTTTATATCCCAGAGAATACTGAACTCGCATAAGTACGTAATTCATATTCGCAATTTCACACGTGTTGATTCGCCGACTCTAATAATAATTATGTAATTTTTCACTTACGGATTAAAATTAATAGGCTAATTAACAGTAAGTATATTATGTCTTATGACAACGTATTCGTGTCTAGTAAGCAAGCGCTCGTTGCATGCAAAACTTCTGCAGTTTATTTCACACCCACGCGACGTGGCGTCCATCTAGATAACTCGAAACAATATCGTACCATAGACAATAACCGGAGACAAATAGACCCGTCATAGAGTTAAGTGGCCAGTAGTAACGATGGACATGATAGGCTTGCAAAATTGCGCTTAAATGGTATATGTAAAACCGTATTGCACGGTGCACCCCAATTAGGACTAGACATAGTATTCTTTTATTCTGTAATATGGCACAATCGTAGGTGGCATATTCTCAAACGTCTCAGACCATGTAGATGCGTATAGAGTTTTACACAACTACCAATTTACCAGTAACAATCTAGCAGTGGCGGCGCGTCAAAAATATTATAAGCGAAGCCGGAAATAATTTGTCTTTCTTATTCTCCATGAGCCGTAGTAAAAGAACTGGACTGGCTGAAAATAAGGCAAGCCGGTGGGAATCGAGTTGTATGGACGCTCCGCCACTGCAATTTAGAGACCCAGTTAGAAGATGGAAAAGACAGCGATCATTAAATTCATTCACTTTCATTTCAAGGCGGTTGTCTCGACAAATTTGATAGGTGTGTCATAACGCTTAGGCAAATGTGTATTCTTAGACACTAACGAATCGTCGTAAGGCTTAATTTTGCTGAAATCTCTGTTGTTAGGATTTTATTTCTATGTAACTGTACAGAGTTGAGGCGTAGTAAACTCTTGCAATACAATGTCGTGTAAGGTGTACGAGGTTTACCGCGGATTTTTCCCATGCTCCTCTTCGACTGATCGGCGTAACACGTTCCCTATCCAGGTGCCAGGTGTGGGGTCATGAAACTTGTTTTTCAGGAGTCCATGTTTCTAATGTCCAAGCCCCATACTGAATACACAACCTAACTGTCGGTTGGACTCCAAAATTAAGCTTTGTCGCCGTTAACTTTTGATATGTCCACCGAAAAGACGTCGCGTGCACCTATCTGACCAAACAACAACAGCGCAATCACACACACAATCGGACAATGACCCGAATGGACCCGAATAATGGGATAAGAAAAAAAAAGAAAAAATAACGATGTCGCACACTCTCGGCAGCCAGTGTCTACGGCCGTAGAATCGCCTCCCCATTGTGTTCATGCTACATTACATTTCAAAACGCTATCTCGCTGATTAACGATTTTACCATAAGATTCGCTTACAAAAGGGTTTATTCGTTTGCCGCAATTACAGCTTTGTGCAATTCTTTACAGTTCACTTCTCATGGCAACATTGATGCTTCGTTCATCACAGCATAATAGGCACTAGCCTAGCTATAGTCCTGGGCCTGACTACTGTCCTGTAGGGAAGTTGGCATATGCAGAATTTTCTTCGGCAAAAAAAAAGAAAAAAGTTGTCTATCCAGGCGTAAAAGTAAAAGGTGTCCCAAAAAGGACGCAACATTTAAATTTGCCGCCATTTTTATATTTTATTGCTGGTAACCCTAAAATAATATTTGACAGCTGATAGTTTAGGGTTTTTAAAAATGTAGCACACTATACCAGAGAACACCTCATTTTTATTCTTGAACAAAAAACAATGAAAATTTGGCTACGAATACTCGCAAATTTCGTACAAATTTCGTGTACTGATTCGTTTCGGTAGCAGGTTTAGCCCCCTATGTCATGTGATTTAACACCATTAAATTTCTTTGTACGGGGTTATTTTAAGTCAAAGGTTTATGCCAAAAGTCCTATCCTAACGCATTCAAGGAGGAGGTTTAATGTTGCATTCGTGAAATTCAGCCACATTTGTGCAAAATGGTCAAGGAAAATTTCATCAAAAGAATTCGTATGTGCCAGCAAAGTCATGATGGGTATTTGCCTGATGTGCTATTTCATGCATAAACCCTATCCTATGTAGTTAATGTTTAAATAAAAAAAATACAGCAAATTAAAAAATATGTGTTTTCTAATTAATTCAAATATTGCGTCCTTTTTGGGACACCCTATATAAGTTAGGAGTGTAAGTATTTGGGTGGACATCCGTCACCTGGCATATTTTTCAGCTAAAAGATTAAATTAAAGTTTATTTCATAAGTACTTACAAGTAGTGTCTGGCATGGTAGGTGGACTCTTCCTGGCAGGAAACGGCTGAATTATTTTTTCTATACTATACGCCAAATGACTCGATATAAGTATCCTCATAT
This sequence comes from Cenopis cana, assembly GCA_951800055.1. Taxonomy (NCBI): domain Eukaryota; kingdom Metazoa; phylum Arthropoda; class Insecta; order Lepidoptera; family Tortricidae; genus Cenopis; species Cenopis cana. The sequence goes on along the minus strand of OX637477.1, from coordinate 2,629,985 downwards.
CCAACGCAATGAGAAGAATTCGCATATAATATGATTGGCTACTAGTTTTTCCTTTTTTTAATCTGCATAAGAAATCTTGCTCAGTTAAGGGTCCTTATAAGATAAAAAATGCTCATTTATTTAGCCCATTTTCCGTGTAATTGACAAGTTTCTTAACATTTTATCAATGTTACTATCTAGAATAGGACTATTGCGACCTAATGACCTAAGTTTAAAATGTATATCTTGTATTTTTCATTAAGATATTTTGTTTCAAACATCACTCCAAATCGACCATTTTCGAGCTAAAAACTGCTTTTTCCCCGCTTAAATTCTATTACACACAATAAAATCACAAAAGGGCAATGTTACTATCTAAAACTTTAATGAAATCATCGTATCTTACAATCACTCTATTGGTATTATCAATAATTTTGTTAATAGGTATTTGAAATCAAAAAAATTTAAAACTTGTAAGGCCTCTTAACTGCTAGTAAAAATTGCTAAATTGCTAGTAATACATACGTGCGGGCATAGGAAAGTAACTTTTAAACTAATTATATATAACTTATGTTCTTTTTGCCAAATTACCATCTCAGTACTTCATTCACTCTAGAAACAACCAGTTTCCTCAAAAACAGCTATTCATAATTTAACGGCAAATTAAAATATATTCATTGTTTATCAACAAAGTAGCGGAAAACCAAATACATTAGTTTCGGCCCAACGGCAACCACAATAGTAATAATGACACTTATTTCAAGCTGTTAAGAACGAAAACATCTCAGTTAGTTACCTATTACTTCAATTGGGAAATGCAATTGTAACGCAAATTAAGTTTTGAATTTATAATGGCGTTAAATTACTCTGAAATTTCAATATTAAAATTCTAGGTACCTATAAGCCTATTGCTAATAGTTTTTAGTTTCGGTGATGCATAAAATGCAATGGTATTTGAAACTGAAAACATTAGGTACAAACTACCTATAAGGTTAGGTACTATGCAAATACCACAATCCATTTAGATAATCAAAATCGATATTTATTTAAAATTAGATCTACCTACCTTACGGACGGTCTCGAAAACGGTCCGTAATCGCACCGCTGGTTTACGTTTTGTCACAAACAATATACATATTTAAATGCATCAGTTACAAACATGTTAGGTATGCTTTCAAAAAATGAACGCTTCTCTCATTAACCTGTGGGTTGACGGCGAAAAAAACACAACAAAACAATGTTTTTGTTTACTTGACTCGAGTCACCGGTAGACATGACATGAGGTAGCAGTAAACATTATTGACCAAGTGAGACAAAGGTCTCCGCTTCAACTTCCACAAAAATGCTTTCGTATGTCCGGCGCGGCGGATATCCAGTTCTGATTACTGATTCTCGTGAAATTTTGTGAGCAGGGGCCGATTTTTTAGTGTCGAACGCTCGACTTTTTACACGAGATCTGTCAAAAAATATGACGTATTGACAGATGTTGAGTGAAAAGTCGAGCGTTCGACATTCAAAAATCGGCCCCCAGGTTCGATATTTATACTGTTATATTTCTTGTCAGTTTTTAAAAAAATTTGAAAAAAATAAAATTCTATGAATTCGTTGCTTCTGCGAGCGTGTGTTTCTGTAAGTTTTTTCGAAACATTAACTAATTCGAACGCGTTTGCGTTTTGTCACAAAATGTATGAAAGTAGTATGAAAACATTGAAAACGTGAACAGCGCCTCTGGTGGTCTACTAGTGGAAACAAAAACAGCGAGTATAACATTTGTTACTAACCGATGAACGCGCGTATTTCAAACTCGGTGAGAGCGTTTTCATACATTTTGAGACAAAACGCAAACGCGTTCGAATTAGTTAATGTTTCGAAAAAACTTATACTAGAGCTACTGGATAGGTAGTTACTATTGATTTTTTGCCCAAGCTGAAACGTAGATGCTCTCGCTCGGTCAATAAAGAATATGTTACGAAGCATTTTATCTCTTTCTACACACCCTGGACATTGTATAACAGTCTATTATATGTTAATCGTTGCGTAACAAAGGACTTGGCGGCTAAAAGACGGTTTTTATACGTTTCGTCAAGTCACGCTCTGGACTGACAGAGGTTTGTAGAGGTGGTCGCTTAGGTTTTGAGCCTTTGACATTTGATTGAAAGCTAGGTTGCGCCAAAAAAGGTTTCGACATAAAATGCATGGGTACATCAAGTACATTATATCATGTAGGGGCGAGCCAAAATGTGTGTCAAATATATGTGCAATATAGAAGGCTGCAAGAATAGACCCAAAAAATATTTTTTTCTACTATACATCTATACCTATTGCATGACTAGAGGGGCCGGCACTATTCGACCTGTCAAATTTAACAACCATAACATACCTCGTAGGTTTTACATCATTAATAAACGTTAGATACCGATTGCCAGCACTTTCATGTAACCTTGGAATGAAAGAGATGTTCTCGTTACGAACAGAATTATATGATTGCATATTGTATGAATATAAAATAGTTTCATACTTGAACATGGCACTGTAAAATACAATGTTACTGCATTAAACTAAAGGTTCAATATCGATCAAACTCTTAAATCAGATAGGAGGATTCAAAATGTATTTTTTGCAATACGAAGAGTTTATTTAATTGCGATGTTTCAAGAGCTATTAAGTATACAAAGAATTTATGAGTAGCTTCTTTGATGGTTTTGCGCATTAAGAGACTTATTGGCTTTTAATACGTATAACCTAATATGACTTTAATAGTTGTTGTAGATGTATGAACATCATTGTATTTGTAAATCACCAAATCAATTAAACAATGATCTGATATTATTTTAATGATTGCAGTAAGTAAATTTGTAAAGAGGGCACTCTTTATAATTACGATTAGGTACGTTTTTTGGCAGTTAAAATTTTATTTTTGTATACAATTTTCTGCCGTATTATCGCGTATATATGTCGGTCATATATACTTAACATCCGTCCCTGTAGCATAGAGAAAAATGAGAGAAAAATGTGTTAATGATTATATAACGTCTTCAAAAAGTATTTATGTGATGGGTCACCTAAGGATAACTTTACATAGGTATTTGACGGTAAGGGACTCATGCTATATGTCCGACATATACCTACGCGACCACCTTAACCCCCTCAGAAACCCGGTAGTCAAATATTGCGATCTCCATGCAACATCAACCTTTTTAGGTTTCTGTCTATGATATTTTGTCAGATTACTTCTTCTATAATACAGTAACGATACACAAGCAAAGTCTGCATTTTATTGTAATATAAATTTAACTCGCATAAAAGCAGTGCTTTTAACATGGTCTTTCGCCGGCTAATATAATGTGAGTTCAAGAAGGAAAAGTCAACTTGAAATCGACACGAGTTTTGAAGTGACATTTTACAAATTTTACATATTTTGTAAAAAATATTGATTTTATATGGTGTTTGTTTAAGTAGCAGTTATATAGCTATCAATATCAGCAATGTCGCCTCCAAGGACACCTGAGGAAGAGCGCAGACATCTCGTCGCGTGCCGAGGTGCAAGGAAGGCCGTACTCACCCGATTAAAACAAAAAATAGATGGACCCGCTATTGATTCCATAAGGATGCTGCAACTAATGGTAGAGAAGGCGATGGTGGCGTTCAGTGAGTACGAAACGATTAACATTGAAATAGGGGATGAGGAAGATCCAACGGATACGGAAAATTGTTTTTACGAGTGCGTTTCCGCGATTCGTACCCGAATTGATACGCTCACAGCAGCTGCCGCGCCCGCGCCTGCTTCTACGTCGGTGTCTGCTCCACCTGTTCAGGCAGTCTCAAAATTGAAGCTGCCCGATATTCATTTAGAGCCATTTCATGGTAAATATACTGAATATAACTCCTTTATAGAAATGTTCAATGCGCTCGTGCACAATAATGAAGGGTTTGACAGTATTCAAAAGTTTTTCTACTTGAGAAGCTTTGTTAAGGGTGAGCCTTACGATTTAATTAAGAACTTGCCTGTCATAGGCGCTAGCTATATCGAAGCGCTAAACATTTTGGCAGATCGGTACGACAACAAATACAAAATCATTAACGAACATATTAATGCTTTATTTGAATTGCCGGTTGTCACAAAATCTAGCATCCCAGCTTTGCGATCATTGATTTCAGTCACAAAACAACACTTGGCTGCTTTAAAAAACTTAGGCGAGTCGGTTGATAAGTGGGACAGTGTGCTTATTTGCCTTATAACTAAAAAACTTGACCCACTTACTAGCCGAGCTTATTACCTAGACAGGGATAACACTAAGGCGCCAACATTTCACGACTTTTTAAAATTCTTAGAGGATCGCGCCCTTGCTATGGAGAATAGTGAGGTGAGGGAGCCGAGCCATGCTGCTAGTAAGGCTGCTTTTACGAGTGCTAAGGTGGCGAACGTCGTAACTAAGACCATCACTTGCCAGTTCTGCGGTAAGTCAAACCATAAATTATTTGGCTGCCCCAAATTTACATTGGCCTCCGTAATGGAGCGCTTGGCCTTTGTAAAGGACAAAGATTTGTGCAAGATTTGTCTTGGTTCCCACCCTGGTAGGTGCAAGTTCCATTTTAAATGTAAGCAATGTAAGGAATCTCACAACTCTCTGCTTCACGTAGATGAAGAGCGAGCCACGGTTTCGCTAAGTAGCGTTGGCAACAAAAACCAAGTACTGTTGCCAACGGCAAAGGTTAAACTTGTCTCCAAAAATGGAGAAGAAGTATTTGTCAAAGCTTTGTTGGACTCTGCTAGTCAAAGTTCATTTGTGACCTCTAAGGTTGCCAAGAAGCTAGGACATGTACTTTTGCCCAATACTACAGATATCATTGGCATAGCCAACACAGAGAAATCTGTCAAACATCGTTTGCGATTAGAAATATTTTCTTGTGCTTATCCATATAAGACGCAAACCAATTTCCTAGTGGTAGACAACATAACAACTAAGCTACCACAAAACCCGATTGATATGTCAAAAATTGACATTCCAACGAATATTAAACTAGCCGATGAGTCATTCCACATGTCAAGTGAGATAGATATGTTATTGGCTGCCGATATATTTTTCCAGGCCCTGCTACCGCAACCTGAGCAGCTACAACAAGGTGACGCCGCACAACTCAACTTGGTACACACACAGTTTGGATTCATAGTAGGAGGTAATGTCCCCGCTTCAGTTCTCAAACAACCCGCTGTGACTCTATTCTGTCAAGACTGTCAAACTGAAATACGCGATACGATTTCAAAATTTTGGCAAATAGAAAAAGTACCTGAAGTATTTGCGGAGCATACATCTGAGCAACAATATTGTGAAAAATTATTCACAGAAACTGTAAAACTAGAAGACAACAAGTTTACAGTTTCGTTGCCATTAAAAGTACCTATCTATGACGTCAACAATACATTGGGTGATTCATTCGGGCTAGCTTTGAAAAGATTTATTAATCTCGAGAAGAGATTACAAAAGGATCAGCAATTATACGCTGATTATAAGGATTTTATCCACGAATACTTAGATTTGGATCATGGAGCATACATAGACATTTCTTCATATGATTTAACTAAGGATCCTGTCTTCTTCCTTGCACATCATGCTGTGGTCAGACCTGACGCAGTATCTACACGCCTTAGAACGGTTTTTGATGGCTCTATGCTTACAAGCAACAAATTGTCACTGAATGATATACTACTGAATGGCCCAATTGTTCAACAGGAGCTATTTGACATTTTGTTGTCATTTCGTGTACACAAATATTTCTTTGCTTGTGACATCAGACGTATGTTCCGCAATATTTTGATTCAGGAAGATCAACGATCTTTGCAAAACATTCTCTGGCGAGACAACCCTGACGAGTCCATAAAATGTATTCAGTTGAAGACTGTAAGTTACGGTATGAAGTGTTCTTCATATTTATCCACGAGATGCTTAAAAGAACTAGCAATAAGGTTTGAGAGTCAATATCCTCTGGCTAGTTCTGCACTAATAAACTCTACATATGTGGATGACATTATTTACACAGAGGAAAGTTTAGCAAAGATCGTGGAGGCGCAAACTCAATTGATAGAGTTACTTAGAAAAGGCAGTTTTGAATTGCATAAATGGGCTGCAAATGACCATTTGATTTTAGCAAATATTCCAGCAGAAAAATGTGTTGTTGGAGAGCTGGAGCTAAACAAGGACATCAAAACCTTAGGTATAAAGTTTGACATTAGTTCAGATTCATTCAAACTTTCATGTCCGGTGTCAAAGCAAGTTCCCATGACAAAAAGAGAAATATTGAGTTTTATAAGCCAATTTTATGATCCACTAGGTGTCGCTGGACCCGTTTTTGTTCAAGCCAAAATCATTATGCAGAAATTGTGGGAATCGGCTACGGCTTGGGACTCTATGCCCCCACCAGTGTTGCAAAAGGAGTGGCTTCAATTTTATAATGATTTAATAGCTATGAAAGAAATTAAAATCAAACGAGAAGTTACGGTAGACGATTTTCAATCTGCTCAGATTGTAGCATTTTCAGATGCTTCTATTTGTGCTTTTGGAACAGCAATATACTTAAGAATCACTGACAAGCAAGGCAAGGTTACAATGTCGCTGCTGTGCTCAAAGTCACGGATAGCGCCCAAGGATAAAAAGTTGTCTGTGCCTCGATTAGAATTGAACGCATCACTTTTGATGGCAAAATTATGCCTAAGAGCATACAATACATTATCTAAAAAGATTCCTATTGAAAGTGTGCATCTTTTCAGTGATTCTCAAGTGGTATTGGCATGGCAAAAAACGGATCCAACTAAACTAAACGCTTATGTTGCGAATAGAGTCAAATTACTAAATCAATACACAAAAGGTTTTCAGTGGTTGTATATAAAAACCGACCTCAACCCTGCTGATTGTTTGAGCAGGGGTGTAAGCCCAAGTGAACTGCAAAACAATCAATTGTGGTGGTATGGACCGGCATGTATGTCGAATCCAGATTACAAATTTCTTGATTGTAATTATAATGTACCTAAGGACTTACCAGAAGTCAAACGTGCAGACAGTGCCAGGTTGGTGTGTGTGGCGTCACAAGGAGCGGTATTACTTGCGAATGATTTGCTAGATAGATATTCTAATATTAACAAAGCGGTCAACGTACTCGCTTATATACAAAGATTTTGTAGAAATGCTAGGCCAGGTTGTCAAAAAACAAAACTTAACTTCGTTTCATTTAGCGAGGCAAGCCAAGCGTTGCATTTCTTTATAAAGGAAGAACAGGCAAAGTACTTCGAGAAAGAGTTAGCGTCTTTGAGAGCAGGTAGGCAAGTAGCGTCATACCTACAATCTGTCAACCCCTTCATTGATGCTCACGGCATGTTCAGAGTAGGTGGCCGATTGCAGCACTCGTCCTTACCTTACAGTCAAAGACACCAGATTATCTTACCGAAAGAGTCTAGGGTAACTTGTCTCATTATTGAAAATGAGCACTTAAAATTATTGCATGCCAGTCAAAAAGAAGTACTCAGCAGCTTAAGCCAGCGCTATTGGATAGTTAATGGTTTAAGATTAGTAAAAAAGTTTGTCAATAAGTGCCTAACTTGTTTTAGATTAAAAGGTGTCACAGCTAAACAGCTGATGGGTTCACTGCCCGCTGGTAGAGTCAATATTGATCGTGTGTTTGCTAAGGTCGGAATAGATTTCGCGGGACCAATAATGATAAAGCAATCAAGAGTCCGAGGTGTTGTTACCACGAAAGGTTATATTGCTGTGTACGTATGCTTTGTCACAAAGGCCATACACTTAGAGTTGGTTTCAGACTTGACAACAGATACTTTCTTGGCTAGTTTCAAGCGATTCATCTCAAGACGCAATGTTCCAACTGAGGTATTTTGTGACAATGCAGCCACATTCAAGTCAGCAAGCACACAGTTATCTGAACTCTATAAATTAAACAATAATAAATGTCATCAAATGCAAGTTCAGAATGTAACTGCAAAGTTAGGAACAACATTTCATTTCATACCGAGTTATTCACCGGTATTTGGTGCTCTATGGGAGGCCGCTGTAAAAAGTGTTAAATACCACTTAAAAAGAGTATTGTGTTCTCATATTTTAACATATGAAGAACTATACACTGTGTTAGTTCAGATAGAAGGTATCTTGAATTCCAGACCAATAACGCCAATGTCGTCAGATATTGAAGATATGTCATTCTTAAGTCCAGCACATTTTCTTACTGGTGCGCCCCTAACTTGCTATCCTGAACAGGATATTACTAACTTACCTGAAAACAGATTAAAGTTTTGGCGAAGATGCACTGCATTGCAGCAACACTTTTGGCGATATTGGTCGAAACAATACTTGAATGTATTACAAAATCGTCCTAAATGGAAGACTTCTGTACCGAATATAAAGGAGGGTTCACTTGTTATTTTACGTGAGCTGGACACTCCGCCCATGACTTGGCCGATGGGTAGAGTAACTAAAACCTTTCCAGGACATGATGGTAAAGTCAGAGCGCTAGAAGTTAAAAAAGCTAATGGCAAAGTTCATACAACTTCCATTACTAAAGTTTGTGTTTTACCTTTAGATTAACAATTTATACCTAAAGGAAGTTTAATTAATTTTATTTTTCACGTGTTTAGTTATTGTACCATGTGAAATAATCTTGGTATTTAAATATGCCTCTTAAATGTATGCGAATTTCATGCATGTTTATAATTTTATAATACTTATGTTTATGTGAAATGTTTACATAGCTTATGTTCATATAATTACTAGTATAACTAATTGTTGTTAAAACATACTGTCCTAGTGATCTTAGTCATATAGTGACTTATTAAGTTTTTAATAAGAATTTAATTAATTATTAACAAAAATAAACCTTAAAAGATTACAGTCCGCTTTAGATATTAAAACTATGTGATGTAAAGTAAGCTTGGACCCATGTTGATTTAATATGGTTTATAAACTATTTATGTTAAGTTTATTTGTTTCCTGTTGGTGGAATATGTTGCGATCTCCATGCAACATCAACCTTTTTAGGTTTCTGTCTATGATATTTTGTCAGATTACTTCTTCTATAATACAGTAACGATACACAAGCAAAGTCTGCATTTTATTGTAATATAAATTTAACTCGCATAAAAGCAGTGCTTTTAACAATGTGCAATATAGAAGGCTGCAAGAATAGACCCAAAAAATATTTTTTTCTACTATACATCTATACCTATTGCATGACTAGAGGGGCCGGCACTATTCGACCTGTCAAATTTAACAACCATAACATACCTCGTAGGTTTTACATCATTAATAAACGTTAGATACCGATTGCCAGCACTTTCATGTAACCTTGGAATGAAAGAGATGTTCTCGTTACGAACAGAATTATATGATTGCATATTGTATGAATATAAAATAGTTTCATACTTGAACATGGCACTGTAAAATACAATGTTACTGCATTAAACTAAAGGTTCAATATCGATCAAACTCTTAAATCAGATAGGAGGATTCAAAATGTATTTTTTGCAATACGAAGAGTTTATTTAATTGCGATGTTTCAAGAGCTATTAAGTATACAAAGAATTTATGAGTAGCTTCTTTGATGGTTTTGCGCATTAAGAGACTTATTGGCTTTTAATACGTATAACCTAATATGACTTTAATAGTTGTTGTAGATGTATGAACATCATTGTATTTGTAAATCACCAAATCAATTAAACAATGATCTGATATTATTTTAATGATTGCAGTAAGTAAATTTGTAAAGAGGGCACTCTTTATAATTACGATTAGGTACGTTTTTTGGCAGTTAAAATTTTATTTTTGTATACAATTTTCTGCCGTATTATCGCGTATATATGTCGGTCATATATACTTAACATCCGTCCCTGTAGCATAGAGAAAAATGAGAGAAAAATGTGTTAATGATTATATAACGTCTTCAAAAAGTATTTATGTGATGGGTCACCTAAGGATAACTTTACATAGGTATTTGACGGTAAGGGACTCATGCTATATGTCCGACATATACCTACGCGACCACCTTAACCCCCTCAGAAACCCGGTAGTCAAATATTTATAACGACAAAATTTTTGAATGGCTAATAAACCACGCCTTCTGTTACCAGTTCATTAGTTAAGTTACCTAACACAATGTATAATAGCCGGAAGTTTTAACAAATAACATAAAAGTATGTTCTTAAACGTGCGTTATAAATGGTGAAAAGTGAAATTCAAGAAAAAGACACGTATTCCGTTTATTGCGAGTTTTTACAGCATTTTAACGAATAAAACTACAGATAATTAGTAATTTTGAGTTAATAATTACCTAGATTAAATGCTATGACTCGTAAAGTGAGTACCTGCTGATTTTGGTCAATCAATTATCGACTCTATCATCTGAACATTAAGGTAAAAAAATACAAAATTTCAATAAAAAAAATAAAGCACTAAAAAGTTAAAAATAATTGCCTAACTTCGAATAGCTCAACATGAGACTTTTTCTGTCATAGATAATTTTATCCCGAGTGTTCTTAGCCATGTTTAATGAAAATCTTTCAGCCGTTTGAAGGTCATCACCATCAGTAGCTCTAGTATAAGTTTTTTCGAAACATTAACTAATTCGAACGCGTTTGCGTTTTGTCTCAAAATTTATGAAAACGCTCTCACCGAGTTTCAAATACGCGCGTTCATCGGTTAGCAACAAATGTTATACTGGCTGTTTTAGTTTCCACTAGTGACCACCAGAGGCGCTGTTCACGTTTTCATACCACTTTCATACAGTTTGAGACAAAACGCAAACGCGTTCGAATTAGTTAATGTTTTGAAAAAACTTATACTAGAGCTACAGCTCTTTTTGTCATTTCATACAAAGCTGCTGATTCGACTAGTCATTATCCGTATTTTGCAAGTTATAAATCTATTAAGTATAGTTTCTATTAAGAAAAGAAAAGGTTTGTAAAATGACAAGCCGATTTGTAAAGCATCTCATGTTTTTCAAAGTAGTAGGTAAGAAGTATGTATACGCAATCTAAGGTGTGAAACAGTTTCTTCAACGCTATACAAACAAATAGGACCTATTGACTATATTTTTGAATGACGGGTGACCCTCGGTTTGAGTTCAATATAGTTAGGCGGATTACACACGAAATTAACATACCTACACACGTAATCAATAGAAATGTTTTTCCGGTAAATTCGATATTAACTGGGCTTAAATTCTTTGTACCTTCTACAACTTGCTCTCAAATAGGTATTACGTAAACAAAACCCAAAATTATCTATGGAAGTTTAACTTCAAGACTTTATGGATTAAAATAAATCCCGAATATTTCAATAAGGTATTGTGTGCCAACTTCTTAGGAATATGAACATCATTTAACGCAAGGAATATTTTTTGTGGCCCAATAGATGGCACTATCATCTATTGGGCACTAAGGTACCGAGCACTGGGACGTTTACCTTAAATTTATCCGAAATTATGAAATACCGGGTAACTATAAGACTATTTTTTATTTAAAGTTATAATGTCAATGGTGATTGGACTCCACGCCACTGTTACGTATAATTATAATGTAGCCGTAATAATACTTGTCCAAAGATTATCATAATAACTATTGTTCATTGTGCTTACTTGAATGACTCATTGACTTTCAAATTGCTTCTCTACAAATGTCAACACCAACAGAGATGTAACCGGCTGGTCAACAGTGGCTGAACCACGGCTGAACATGTTATGACATGTGAAATGCAAACTAGTGTTTTTGCATTTAAATAAAGCGTTCCGAAAATCTATATATATATTTTTTATTGATATTGAACAACAATTACAACAGTTACTTATAGGTAATTTCTTAATTAAACTAATTTGGTACTAAACTCTAAAGGTAATACAGTAGGTACGATTACTTTGCGTTTGACACTGTCCTAAGCTCATATTCTATTGGATATTGTACCTACTTTAACATCAATGTAATACCTAGATAGTTTGAAATTTGTTTAACGTAATAAAATTGTATCCTTTTATTACTGTAACAACCTAGATTACACAGCTAAATATAAGATGGAAGGCAGTAAAGGTAAAAATTCAATTCAATAACTTTCAAAGCGGTTGTCGAGACAAATTGGTAAGTTTGTGGAGAGCGCTTAAAACAACATTAGATAGTTATTATACAAGTATTTTACCCACAAAATATTTCGTTGTGTTCTGAATTCGTACCGTCCTCGAGCCGCCTACAGTTTGCCAACAGACCGGCATCCCAAGGTAACCAGGATCATCAGTTTGCCGACCTTCGATTTGACTAAATTCAGATCACTCCTTTGACTTCGAATGACAAATGACTCTCTTTTGTTTCACTTTCCATAAGTACCTATGCATCTCATTTAATAATAGCAAACGTATCTATACATGTCATAGGCACTGGCTGGTCCCACCGTGCACTTTCAGCAGAGTTCTTTCATGGTAATTCTACTCATTGTCTCGCTCAAACGAGTAAAATTACTATGAGAGTACTAGAGTACTAATACCTAGTTCGCTACTCGCCGGCGGTGGGACCAGTGCCTATGGCACTTATTACTTTTTAAAATGGTAAAGTAATTTGGTATTAGTTGAATATTTTATCGTGTGACCACCAATTGCGTTGATTTATCGGGGCAGTGAGTCGAGGTCTTGGGCCCGACTTTGAACAGCTGTTCTGTTGTAAAAAAAAAAACAAATTCGATTTTCGCACGTTCGCGCCAGTAGTGGTAGCGGTACAGGCCCAATTTCAATGAAAAACCGCAAATCGATGTACAGTTTAGCCCTTTGGCACACGCATACTAGAGGTCAAAACAAAATTTTTGCCCCGCAGTTCCTAAAAAAATTTCCCTTAGGGGGGGAGTGCCGAGACATTCATTTTTTTGTATGGAAAAAAAAATATTTTTTTTAGAAACCTATCGTGTGTGGTATCATATGAAAGGGCTTTTTGAGACGATTCTAAAAATATACCACATCATTACATTTCAGCTATATTTTTTTAATAAAATCAAAAATAATTTTCGAAACATACCAAGTTTGAGGTCCTCCAGACACGATATGGCTGATTTTTATTTTGTTCAATATACCAAAAATGATACGATATATCCTCATATCTAACCTTAAATAAAGCAATTTTAAAATGATTTTCATTAAGTTTTTTTTTTTAATTTTTCAATATTACTAAGTGACACGGTTCTGCACTAAAGTTCCATAACTCACGTAAAATAGGTATTGAAGTAGAACCGTGTCACTAAGTAACAATGAAAAATTAAAAAAAAAAACTTAATGAAAATCATTTCAAAATTGCTTTTTTGAGGTTAGATATGAGGATATAACGTATCATTTTTGGTATATTGAACAAAATAAAAATCATCCATATCGTGTCTGGAGGACTTCAAACTTGGTATGTTTAGAATAGTAGTTTATGCAACTGATACATAATGAGGGGCATTAAACCACGAGTTTCATAATAAGGTCACACGAGTGTTTTAATGCCTAATTATGTACAGTTGCATACATTACTTTATCTACACACATATTATTGCGAGGGTGCGAGTCGTCAGCAGGTGGAACGGAGGAGTGGAGGAAGAAAATGCAGGAGAGGGCAGGAGGTATTTATTATATATAAATTAAGGCACCTGGAACAACCAGATACTGCGTTTAGCCTATTATTCTAATTGGTAACTGAAGAATATACAATTAGATTTAAAAATATAGGAACTTACAATAATGTGCCTTGGAAAACTGTATGATTAAACTGCACTGAAGAACACAATTTACTGGTAAACTACAACGTGCACTGCTAAGAATTCACACACAGTTATGAATAAAATAAAAATATTTAAATTTGATTTGGTATTGATCAGCAGATCTGTTTATCGATCACCCAGTAAGATCGAACTGAACTGAACTGAACTGCCAGAAAATGGCTGCGCAGTGTCACGTGGAATTGGAAATCGAAGTTCAAATTCAAAATTTAAAATTTAGAATACTTAAAGTAGCCAGAAAGTTTATGTGTAACGTTCCGTTTCACGCACCGTTACACTACCGGGGCTGCCCTGGCAGGGGAAATCCTGGGGCTTAAGGCCACATGGATTTCTCCGTATTATTAAAAAAAATAATTAAAGTGGGGTATGGGTTGTGATGAAAAGGAATTTAGAAGGTGAGGATGTTATTTACAATGTTTATATTACAAGAGGCGCGATTTAGACACACTAACCATCCACTAATTCCATTCATCCATCATTCTTGCAGTATTTTGGTTAATCTATATTCAACCAAAATGCCTTTTAATAGAGTATTCCTGTGTATGAGGACATACTCGTTAAATCGCCCTCCAATGGTATAAGGCTTTTGAGTCAGTTACCATCCGCTGAATAAGTATGAAATATGAATAAATATTTACAAGTATATAAACAAGTAATGAATATATAAGTTGAATAATATTCATCACAATTTGTAGGAAATACTACAAATTATAAGGTATAATCCATTTTAGGATAAACATACTTTAGCAGTATGTATGTAAGTATTGTAAGTGCATAACTACACATACATGTAGTATTGAAAAGAAAATACGTAGGTATGTATCTAGTTTCATTGTAGAAACTCGTTAGGTAATTAATAATTATAAATATTATAATATTCACTTCAGCATCTTACGCTGAAGAAGCGTTCGAAAATGTGAATGTTATAAAAATAAACAATTGCAATTGACTTAATGGATCCGAATAGATGATGAGGTGATATAATATTATTAAATTAATTAAGTGTACATAATATATACAATAACATTAATTAACGAATTCGGAGAAAAGTAACTCGTAAGTAGTAAGTAGATTTGTGAATAAATATATGTGTCTAATAAATTGCTAAATAAATAAAAGACGAGTTTATTTTTGAATTTTGGGGAGGGGTTTAAGGTCTCTAATATGCCATCGACCTAATATCTTGCCGTTCATGTCTTGTAGGACATAAACGAGTGGTGATATCTTTTTGGTAATTAAGCATTTAACAAACTTGGGTGCAAGTTTCACTGAATAATGCTTAGGGGCATTACTAATGGTGTAGTTACGTTTCCAGACAATGTCACCTTCATTAAATTCATAATGTTGGTGGTGTTTATTATATGAAGACGAATTTACTTGGTGTGCTCTCCAAAGACGGGCTTGAACTTCAGAGAAAACAGGCTGAAGAAGACCAATATTATCAGCGTATTCGTCTCTGGGCGCGAATATAATGTCATCTGTGAGGTCAGAATTATTGTATACCGATCCACATGTGACCAATTCGTGTCCAAATACAAGGAATGCTGGAGTGTATTTGGTAGTTTCATTTACTGATGTATTAATAGCGAATTGTATTTTATGTAAATTGACGTCCCAATTCCTGTGGTCATCTTCTACGAATGATGATATAGCTACAGTAATTAATTTGTTGTATCTTTCCACAGGATTTGGCTGAGCGCATTTAATTGGGCAATAATGTATTTTGGGTATTTGGTATGAATGGAAGAGATCACTTATTTCTTGGCTAATAAATTGAGGTCCGTTATAGTTCGAGGGACTAATAAGAAAATTATTTTAGGCCGAGAGAGGGATGTCAAATTTGGGTTCGGTAGACTACGTACCTTTTGGAATTTTGAAAAATGTAATCGTAATATAATTAACTATTACAAGGATGTATAAAAAGAGATATAGAAAACTATTGTGGTCTTGCTGTGGTTCTTGTTGTAGTTTCCAGGTAAGGGTAGGGTAGACTGGTAGGCTTGTCGGCTGCTGTTGTGGAGTAGGTAGCTCAGCGGTGTAGATCCGGAATGGGGTGGGTTTGACACGTTGAGGGCGCCAGTGCGAGGGTGCGAGTCGTCAGCAGGTGGAACGGAGGAGTGGAGGAAGAAAATGCAGGAGAGGGCAGGAGGTATTTATTATATATAAATTAAGGCACCTGGAACAACCAGATACTGCGTTTAGCCTATTATTCTAATTGGTAACTGAAGAATATACAATTAGATTTAAAAATATAGGAACTTACAATAATGTGCCTTGGAAAACTGTATGATTAAACTGCACTGAAGAACACAATTTACTGGTAAACTACAACGTGCACTGCTAAGAATTCACACACAGTTATGAATAAAATAAAAATATTTAAATTTGATTTGGTATTGATCAGCAGATCTGTTTATCGATCACCCAGTAAGATCGAACTGAACTGAACTGAACTGCCAGAAAATGGCTGCGCAGTGTCACGTGGAATTGGAAATCGAAGTTCAAATTCAAAATTTAAAATTTAGAATACTTAAAGTAGCCAGAAAGTTTATGTGTAACGTTCCGTTTCACGCACCGTTACAATTATAACTACTCTAAGATGGGTTCAGAAACCGTAGTAAATAAATACAATAATTCTGTTAATACAATCTTTTTTCCACGGTTGCGGAAATATCGAAATCAGAACTGGCAACCGATATATACCTGAATGTTATTTTAAAAAGTAAAAAGTCCCTATTCTGATGTGATCATGTCGTTCTAGCTCCAATTTCGTGCGATATATACTAAAAAAACATCGAGCTGACATTTCGCATCGACTGAATTTGAATTTTCAGTGATACTAGAATAGGGACATGTCACCTTTGACATTTAAATTTTGACAGTTTTGTTTGACGTTTAATATTTTAACATCATAATATATGAGATTAAAATGAAAAATTATATTACTGCTGTAGCCTTAGCCACAGATAAGAAAATTGCTATAAATTCATTGAATGTTGAAATGAGAGTCATTTTCTACGGTTTCCGAACGCATATTAGAGGATTTATGATATGTGTGTAGATAAAATTATTTTTGATTTAATTAAAAAAAATGGCTGAAATGTAATGATGTGGTATATTTTTAGAATCGCCTCAAAAAGCCCTTTCATACGATACCACACACGATAGGTTTCTAAAAAATTCTTTTTTTCGATACAAAAAAAAGAATGTCTCGGCACTCCTCCCCTAAGGGAAATTTTTTTAGGAACTGCGGGTCAAAAATTTTGTTTTGACCTCTAGTATGCGTGTGCCAAACGGCTAAACTGTACATCGATTTGCGGTTTTTTTTAATCGTACGGCTTACACTACAGGCGCTCCTCAGATCAGACACATTCAGTTCACTGTCCCGTTGACGTGGCATCCGGACTCGGTGTTCACTGTCGCTTAGTGGTTATATTCTCTTTGACTGTCGTCGCCGCTTTATTATGTTGCCACAATTAGTGCTAATTGTTTCAAAATGAACGTGTTCACGTTAATTGACAGCACCTGGCGCTAATATGCCGCTTGAAGTTACAAAGCTTCCCTCAGATTTCATGGTATTGTTCATTTTATCTCCCTGGAATTACACTCACAAAGTGAAATACTCCATCCATACTTATCACTTATCCATACTATAACCGAACAAAATATTGAAAAATGCTTTGGTAAATCTGTAAAAAAATCAAAATATCATCGTAAAAATAAACTTTCATGCCGATTATTGTCAACGACTGTGATATGTTTTTTTTTACAAAAAGGATAGCTGCTCTATTTTATTGTTCTAAGACAATAACCGGATAGATTTTTGATAAGTGATCCAGCGTTACAAAAATCAATCAAAATGTACTAAAAATTTACGAAAAACTACGCGCGGTGTTCCGTTGAGAGCGGGATGTTTTGTATTGATTCGCACCGTACGGAGTTGCGGATCTGGACACACTCTTGTGTTACTGTCTACTCGTATACATCATCATCATCATTGGCCTTGTTTCATCTATGAGAAGATGATTTAAGCAGCGTTCGTATTAAGAGGTAAGGTGCGGCACTTACGTAAGTGGCTTGTAAGACCGATACGGGAGCGACAGCCACGGCCGCATAATTGACATATAAAATAATGTCCCGCCCGAAGATGAAAGTGGAAGAGCAGAGCGCTGATGTCTTAATTCGCGCCTGTGAGATAAGAGATCAAACCAAGTTTGGTCATGTTCCACCACTCCATTGCGCAGGGTCTTCTTCCACTGGTCACGATCCTGGGAGTCTTCTTCCCAGGTGGAAGGATCGATCCTAAAAGACACCATGTCACGTTTAGCACTGTCTTTAAAGCGCAACATAGGCCGCCGTATACAAGGATACAAGGAATCACACTAATCCGTTGAGTGCGATGCGTACGATGCGTGCGATGCGGTACTGTAGACGCCTACCTTTAACGTCATGGCTGTCACGGAGTTCTATGGTGGTCACGATTATCGCATGATAGTTACATGGCAAGATAAAGCATCTGTCACTTTTTGATACTACTCAATAGAAAGTGTCAGATGCTTTATCTTGTCGTGTAACATGATAACTGCGACTACAATACCTTTGGGGCGAGGGTCTATGATGGTTGCATGACAGCGTGATAGGCGACAAGATAAAGCATCTATCACTTTTTGATTCCATGCGACAAAAAGAGACAAATGCTTTATCTTGTCGTATTTCATGCGACCATCACACACCCCCAGATCCCTTTTTCCCCACTGCTCAAAGTGCTCAACTGGGAGTGCTCAACTGTTTAAGCATCCCTCTGCCTGGATTGGTGACATAAAAAAATCTCTTAACTCTGTCTCACAAATCTCACAAGTCTCACAACTGGCGCCATCTTAGCGCTCCCGTGGATGGCGCTTGTGAAAATTCCTACAATAGGTTGGATAACAGAAGATACCATCGCCATTGTGCGCAGACCTGGTTCTGGGAGGAAGTTACGTGCCGGCTTTTTGTTGTAGGTTCGTTGGTAGAAAGGAATGGAATTTATCCAATCGAACTACCCTGGCTCGTGCCCACGACGCCTAGAACTAATATGCCAACCGGGTGTTTCACGTCATTTCTTTTTGAACCCACAAAAAACGATTGACACGTTAACTGTCTCCATACAAAACGATCTGACAATGTCACAAATCCGACCGACAGTAGGACGTGCATTCAGTATGGGAATGTGACCCCACAGTGGAAGCATGGACTCCTGAAAAAAAAGGTTCATGACCCCACATTGGGGGCACCCGGAGGGAACGTATCTTATTATCTTATATCTTTAAACGAGCAATTCTTGTATATTTATTTATTTATTTATATGTATATTTATTTCGGGGATCTCGGAAACGGCTCTAACGATTTTGATGAAATTTGGTATGTGGGGGTTTTCGGGGACGAGCAATCGATCTAGCTAGGTCTCATGCCCGGGAAAACGCCGAGCAAGGCTCGGTCGCCCAGATATTTTATATCTTTAAACGAGCAATTCTTGTATATTTATTTATTTATATATTTATTTCGAGGATCTCGGAATCGGCTCTAACGATTTTGATAAAATTTGGTATCCACATAACCCCTAAATCAATAAGGCCAAACTTCCCCTAAATCAATAATAATAAAAATCAATAATCACTTTGGAAGAACTTTAATCAATACATCGTATTATGACTTAAAAATCAAATAAGTACACGTAAACACATATGATTATAATTATAACGTACATAATATTAACAACCATTTACTAGTCTAACCGCCTCCGTCCGTAGATACAAACGATATCTAGAACTTATGTCAATTCACAGATTTGGCTTGGCCTAAATGATCTAATGAATATGTACAAGCTAGACCTTTTCTATAAGTAACAAATTCTAACCTAGATTTCTATATAGATCTACTGATATTGAAGTTCCTTACATTATAAGTAGGGTATTTGTCTTACCACATGTTAACAGAGAATTAATCACTGGATATCGCTTTACGAAATACAAAAGCCAATATTATAATAACACAATTATGAAATTAGTAAACAGATAATCTCTATTTTGAGGTTAAAAAATCTCGACAGTGGAGAATGAACGGCTCTAGCAATACAAAATACCAAAATAATCAAAACCAGATTAACACACAAATTACTTTGAAACCCTACTTACGACAAAACAAAATATTATTTTCATAAGTATCTAAAAGATACCAGTGACAAATTATCTGCAAGAATCGATTCATTAATCTAAGAAATATTAATAACATCTAGAAATAGGTAGAAAGCCTCGAGTAGATTTAAAAGACTAGCTAGCTATTAGGTACGTTAAATTCTTGGTCTTGCAAAGTGTAAAAATTGAAAATGGAGTGTGAGTACTACAAGATTAGATCATCAAAACATTGCTTTTCGCCATAATACCTAGTTTAGGTTTGGGTTAAGTACTTTTCAAAACAAGGACTATGAGATACATGTATACTTACGGCGCAATGTACAGTCCGCATTATAAAGATCTCTACAGTATCAGATCTACTCTAAAATGGTGAAATAGAAGCCCATACGAGTGTGAAGAGAGTCGAATTTTGGATTATAGTAACCTGTTTTAATGATGACTATGACCTGAGTAGGTACCTACCATATCTTCATAAATGGTTTACTTTGATTACCAAAGTCGGTATTATAGTGAAATGCAACGATTTGAGTAAACGTAAGTATGTAAAACACGAGGCATCGCATTAAAACTACGATAAATGAACGGCCCAAGATTTGGTCCAGCTTAGGTCCGTAATAAGTCTTAATTTTTGAACTCTAGCGCGATATACTTAAAAATTAACTAAACTAAAATATTCACAATAAATTACAATCAAACCTCTGATAGTAAAGTAACACTATTGATTAGTCTTGATAACGTAGTAATTATACATTGAAATACGTTCTAAATAAATAAAAACTGAAAGCTTATAATTATGAGAAGTTACAAACCTGTTGCTTTTCTCTTTGAGAAGTTAGACTATTAATTAATTAATAAGCAAGTCATACAGGTAAGGAAATTAAAAACCGTGTGGTACGTACGGTCTGAATATTTTATTTGTTTTATTGGACGCTCCGCTGCCCGTTTAGAGTAAAACACTCTACACTAACAAACCAATTATTCAAAATAAGCAAAGTATTTAAAACCTGCGCCGTAATGTGTAGATTGAGCAGATGTTGAACTAGCATACGATTACAGACAGATTAAATATCTCGCCAACTCGCCAGCATCTGTCATCCCATAGAAACGTGTCGAACTGTGAAATACAATCAAATTTCAACGAATGCCTACGATTACAGACAGTTTTATGCAACTCACCCTGGCTCTAGGCATTCTAGGTCGACCGCTTAACTGAGACACGAGGGTAAGGGGCTTAACTGAGACACATTAAAGGGCACCCTATGACGTCTCCCCTCACACCCCTGTCCGGTCCCAGGCGCCGTCTCAGTTAAAAAACGGTAGGCCTATAATTCGTTGAGTTAGTGCTTACACTTTTTTTAATTCGCAAATATAGCATCAATCGATATGTTATGAAAAGCGGATGAGAATTGTATTATAGTAAATGAAAAATCAGCCTAAGCATAGTTGTTAGGCAAAAGCGTTGTACTCATATCAATAATTAAATCCTATTGAGAAACGAGGCCATTTTTCAAACATATTTGATACGTTTCTTTACAAATCTTAAGCGAAAAATTAACAGAGACAAGTAGATACTCAAATAATTATTTATATATTATCTATAATATATCTTAACATTTATCACATCGTCTACAAGTCCTCTAACAACTCGATTTTACAAAATCCTACACATCACATTTACTATTAGTATGTTCATAATTACCCGGTTTTGTATTTTAACTATGTACTTATCGACTAACTAACTGGAAGTAGGTAGGTAAATTATATTGAGTGACTCATTTTTATATAAATATCTAAACTAACCAGAAAATAACAAAATTGCATAGTTTAGCCGACCTTGATTAATAACTCTAGCTCTTATTTCGGACATACAACAGTCATCCCTCTCGCATTTGCATACGGGCCAATAAAGGAC
This sequence comes from Cenopis cana, assembly GCA_951800055.1. Lineage (NCBI taxonomy): Eukaryota > Metazoa > Arthropoda > Insecta > Lepidoptera > Tortricidae > Cenopis > Cenopis cana. The sequence continues at coordinate 2,608,140 of OX637477.1, read as the reverse complement.
AAATGCCATTATGTCCGACTACCTTTTCAAATATAACTCGCCATTTCGTGGTGTATTGTTATGGTCTGCTACTCTACACTAGTAATCTCACCTTAATTTAAAAAAAAAACAGACTTTAATATCTAGAATCGACTAATACAATTCGCCATATGGTTAGTGGCTATTGAAAAGCCGACAACGAGATCGATATATACTTTATCCTTATCTGATTCATCATTATTAATAAATATATGGCTCCTGTTTTCTCTCTTTTTACCCTACCTTATATATCTCTTCTCGTTGGCCATAATTCTGATCATGAACAATATGCTGGTATCGATCGAAAACCGATTATACTTTGTACAGTCGACGCCATACATACATTTACACTTTTGCACCTTATTGCAAAGGAATAAGGTGCAAAAGTGCTACTTAATGCCATTTTCGACTTCATTACTCATGCTCCATATGTCATTCGCAGTTTCGCACCGAGAGTTCCGACGTTCCGAGCCCTACCTAAAGGTATCATTGCACTCTACGTCATTTTCAATTAATGCTTCTTGATAGCATCTTGCAGCTTTAAACTGCTACAGCAGCTAAGTATGAAATGACACTACCTATTTTTACTAGATGACGATTCAATGAAATAATCGTCATAATGACACGTCCTGATATGGAAAAAGTGACGTATACCGACTTGTACTATATTTCAGTCAAGATTCTAACCTAAAATTCGTTGCAACGTAATATTTTTGACTAACTTTCAATTTAAACCGTTCGGACAAAATCTGTTCTTTTTGGGATAAGTACACTTTTCTGTTGTAATCATTTTATCAAAAATAAATTATCAGTTAAACACGACCTTCATAAGAAAGAGGCCTGATTTAAACATATGATTAGGTGGCATTATATTTACGTAAAGTTATGTTTGACTGATCAATTGGTTGAAGAGTATGATTTTCGCATATATATGTGAATCGCTTAACTGAGACAGCTCGAAGGGTAGTGGGACCCACTGCCCGCCCGCTACCCTTTAAAGTCTCCCCTCTTGCCCCTATCTCACAGGGGGACCTACGTAACTGAGACGGCGGAAAACCTAGTAAATGTAAGGAGCAAAGCGCCGTGATCATTTTCACAGCCGCATTATCTCGCAATTTTACAAATGATCCCAATCAGGCAATCAATTGAAATCACATATTGTGGAATTTAAATATCTCTGAATCGAAACGTTACTTTTATAAAACTTGTATAATCAGTTTAATGGCTAAACTACTAATAAAATAAGTCGTTTTTACACACGCGTAACACATGCCGAGGGCAAATGACTAATGAGTATTTTATTTGCTCATTTGGCACGATAACATCTTCTAGTTGTTAGCTTAATTGCCTGGTTTTGCCATTAGTATGCAATCAATCTTTTACTATCGTACACGTATCTAAGATTATTGAACTTATGGACCATTATAAACGCATTGTCAAACTGTTTGATGCACATTACCTACTTAACTAAAATAAATAATAAAAATAAGTTACTTAAGTAATTCTAAGTAACCCAATTTTTTTTGACTTTGATTCTTAGTGACTCAATCACAGACTAGTTTTCAAATACCGTTTAAAAACCAGAAAATTACATATGTAAGTACCCTAAATAGGGTAGCAGTTTTGGTGACAATAAAGGGTCAAGCAATTTTTAGATTGAGCGTACTTATATGTAGATATGCTGAAACAATTCCAATAATCCAAGAAGCAAATTACTGTTTTTTTTTTTCGTGATTATCATTTTATTGAGTCCCGCTCAATTAAATGCTAATCGGATTTACTACATCACCAATTAATGATATATAATTTAAAATCACACGCGTACGTACACAAAGACCATCTTTATTTCCTCTTTAGGTCAACACAGCGTAATAAAAACCAATTAAAAACTTCAGACTTCTAATCCTGTATTCAATTATGTACCTTAGCCGTTCACAAATAAGGTCAATATTCGTTTTCATTAGCTTTAGTCTAGCTTGTACTTGAATTACGACATTGCTTGCATAATTGGATGATCTGTGTTTTTTTTTAAGTTGGTGCTCGTTACGCATGCGCGTATTTGCATGTCAGAGGTTACGTGTATTGGGAAATGAAACCGGCTAATTGAAAGTGTAAGTTTCCTCATAAGAGATTGGCCAGTAGGCCTGTATACCCGTAGCATGACTAGCTATTCGGCGCTGAGGGATGCAAGTGAACCCTTACCTAACCGAACTTTGACAATACCTACCTGACCTGACAGACGTGTCAAATATGACAGTTTATCGACGCGCCAGCGTGTCGACGCTAGATAAGGATTTTGGTCGTCGCCGCGTTGGTGAGCACACGTGCCCGGGGCGACGACGAGCAGAATCCATTTACCGTACAAAACCTTGCCTACTGTCATGGCGTCGTTACCGAACAACGTCACTGAACACGTGACATTGGCGAAATCATCATAAATTTGATGGAAAGCCATTTTTTAAGAATTGATTGATTGACGCTAGATAGACAAATTAGCCAGATGCCCGCTGCGCTGCATTTTTCTAGACTCTAGAGCCATGATGGGCTAATGGGCTAATACCTGGGGTGATCTAACGGTTCCTTTTTAACAGATATGCAGGGTGACACCCGACGCCCGAGGGCTTGAAGATCGCAGGGATTTAAAAAATGTTGTGAACTCGCATTAAGAGAGCAGAGCACCACATTATCGTGCCTTGTGCTACCTCCGATACCCGAAATATCGTTCTATGCTTTAAGGCGATATATCGATTGAAAGAGACACCCTCTGTTTTTCGCTCACGACAAAACGGGATGCAACCCTCTCCGAGAATGGCTTTTTAGACAAATCTCGTTAAATATCTGACTGTGTGCAGGTTTAATAAATTTCCTCTTGTCAGTACCTAGATTAAGGTAAAATACCATCATATTAACTTAATCGTGTCTTTTAATAATGCGTTGTTTTATTAGGCTGAGGAAAAAAAGGAAAATATAGACTCAACATTGGATTTATTTTCTATCGAGAAAATTTTAAGCAATCGTGTTTCGCTATTGTCAGTACCACAATCATATAGTCGAGAATCATATATCTGAAAATCAGCCCCTACTGTTTGCTAGTCTGGGCAGGACAGCGTTTCAAAGTCTCCAAATTTCACAGTGTAGCGCCTTAAGCCTGAATGATATTTTACAAGCTCATGGCCTCTACCGCCGATTTTAATATATAATTCCTGTGATAATCCCGCCATATTTCTCAATGATAACATCCGTTATCGAAGTATTAAAACTGGATCATATTTTAGGTCAAATGCATTCAACATGTTGCAAGAAGTGTCGCAACCTCGCAACATTTGCATATGAGTGCAGTTCGATCTAAATTATCTGTTGCAATAATTTATGAGAAATAAAGTTAATTATTTACTTTCATATAATTAGTTAATACTCTTTGAAAACAAATTATCGCAAAAAGTCCACTCCTATTTTATACATAGGTAATCAGTTCCTTATCTTCTTTTTTTTTCAATTTGGGCCTGAAAAAATTAAATTAGTGGAAATTAATTGCCTCTTCTACTTACAGTGTAAGGCGGTTGTCACATTGATGCGGACACCGCTATAGATAGACTTGCATTTAGACACGTGCAAAATTGCATACAAATTTAAATATTTTGCCCAGTTTGATAGAACAATTGAACTTACTATACTTTGGTAACACGCAATGTAGTTAAAATTACGTGCAATTCTTATAAATTGCAAGAATACTTAAGATTATTTAAGTTGGCCAAGATGTGCAAAAGTAATCCGTACAAATTACTACCTTATTTTGCATGGTAGAAAGTTTGAAGTCCAATAACTAATTTATAAAATACTGGCCAGCACAAGATCTCAACTATGAATGGGGCTTAACCCTTTGACCAAAGCGATAGTGTGTCGTCGTGCCCAGTACGCCAAGCACTGTTTTTTTGGTGTAATGTCTAAACCAATAAAAACAAATTAAAACAGTTCATAAATGATTTTCTCCTTATCAAAGTACACCTTCACTCCGACATTTTAAGTGGTTGTTGGCGTGGTGGGCACGACGACACACAACCACTTTATAGGTTCTTGGCGGTCAAAGGGTTAAGGATTAGAAAGCGAACGCCAAACGTCATATCATATAGTCGCGTTACCCGTCTGTCTTTATATGTCAGGTGTCAGTGTCAGAAAGAGATAAATGCTTTAACGCTTTGATAATCATAGGCGAGAAAACATAGCTATCCCTTTCTTACGTGAGTGAAAATTGAAAACCAATATAGAAAACTAGAACCATACGTGGTCTTTCTTTTCAGATCATTGGGCAATACTTTAACACTTAGAACCAAACTGGAGCTTTCACAATCTTAAATATATAACCTAGGCATTTATGGATTTCTATCCGATACTGACTAGATCGACTACTTGGCAACTTTTAGAGTAACCCCACACTAGCGTCTTTTGAGCGTAGACGTCGACGCAACGTCGGTGCTTGTGAGACGTTGACGCGCGAGAAAGCGTTTCTGTCGGCGTTGCGTTGTCGCTACGTAAAAGTTGCATTGTCGCTGCACTGGCAGGGCGCCGACGCTCAAAATACGCTAGTGTGGGGTCTCTCTTTACATATGACTAGACAATAGGCCTCAACAAATGGGCCGTGACTAACATTTACCGCCGTACGCTACGGAAAATCCCGATTTTTTTCCTAGAAAATAAATAAAGAAGTTAGAGGTGATGCTTTCATGAACGGTTCAGTAATAGATCTCACTGCTATTTAGATTTACTAACACGTCCGTGCTTAAATCACTGATGAATGATCCAACAGACCTTGTGCTGTTGAACCATAGAAATGGACCGGTAATGCAATCAGTAAAAGAATTGGTAACCTCGTGTATTCACTAGTTCGTGTCAAAGTCACTTATACTTAACTGAAATAACCCAACACATTTTTAGGTCGGTAATAGATGCAGATGGGTCAGTAATAGTACGCTCTTATTATACATTACTCCGTTGCTAAGTTGCTATTAAAACTGAGGTTCATGAGTTTGGCCAACGACTAACGCGGCTCAGTCATCAGTTACGCACCTCTCAACGTAGTAACAGCAATAATAAAGTCAGTAAATTCTATAGATGGGTCGGTATTAGGGGCCCATCAGCCCCTAATACCGACCCATCTATAGGTACGACCTTATAATTTCACTACTCTGATGTGCTATTGTCACTGAACTACAGTTTCACTATCCCCACCGTCCTGCTGGTGTCGAGCAGATAGGTCAGTATTAGGGGCTGATAGGTCGCTATTAGGTACGACCTTATATATATATTCACTACTCTGTGCTATTGTCACTAAACTACAGTTTCACTATCCCCACTTTCCTGCTGGTGTCGAGCAAATGGGTCGGTATTAAGGGCTGATGGGTCGGTATTAGGTACGACCTTATATATTCACTACTCTGTGCTATTGTCACTGAACTACAGTTTCACTATCCCCACCGTCCTGCTGGTGTCGAGCAGATGGGTCGGTGTTAGGGGCTGATGGGTCGGTATTAGGTACGACCTTATATATATATATATATATATATATATATTCACTACTCTGTGCTATTGTCACTACAGTTTCACTATTCCCACTTTCCTGCTGGTGTCGAGGAGATGGGTCGGTATTGGGGGCTGATGGGTCGGATTAGATACCTTATATATTCACTACTCTGTGCTATTGTCACTGAACTACAGGTTCACTATCCCCACCGTCTTGCTGGCGTCAAGCTGAGTGTGACTCTGGCTGACTACGAGCGCTGAACATTCAGGTCACGCGCGTCCCAACATGGCAGCCACGTCGCCGGCTGACTGGCTGTGGAGCAGCGCGCGCGCAGGCCGAGGGGGCGCCAGACGCGGGGGCGCCAGGACCCCGGCGGGCGCGGTGCCCAGGGGGCACCCGGTGACGAACTCATGGCGGGACGCTTCGTTAGGCGTGATGCGACGTTTTGGGTCCCATCTGGAAAAAAATAGGTTTAGTATTTCGTTAACTAGCTGTGCCGTAACAGATATATCTTTTGAAGGCTATCTAGTACAACTTGTTGTGCAGGTTTATGATAAATTATCATATAATATTATGATAACCAACTGATAAATTTTGCAGTTGCTATTTCTCTGTAAATATAAGATCTAGAATTCTAGAACTAAAAACAACTATATATTTGCCATATGCATATGTGTGACTAACGTTCTATTTAAATTTATAAGTACTAATCTAAAGAAAAATCTTCGATTGAAACTTATTCGTATTCTTAGTAGTTAAATAAATAAATATTTGTGGATAATCTTACACAAGTCAAAGTCTCCCGTCCCGTCAAACATCAAACTCCCGAGTCACAGGTGTTAATGTTAACCTAGTTCGTGATACAGAGGCTCACCCTCGGTAAATTTGTCACAAACCTAAACACATGTTTCTTATACCTACTAATAACATGAAATGTAACGTTAGGTTTTAAAGCAATAAAGACATATATAAATATTCGTGCTCATCACACAAATAAACGCCCTGGCCGGGATTCGAACCCGGGACCTCCAGCTTCGTAGGCAGGGTCACTACCAACTTAAGCTAAAGCTGTCGCCAACGCGGGCGGGCGGTCGGTAGTTGCGCAGGCTTTTCAACAATAATATTTTAAGAACACTTGAACTCAAAGTAATAGTTTATATTGCGTTAGCATAAATAATAATATTGACAAATATTATATCCTTATTCACACCTCGTGGGCCGTAAATACTTCAGTAGTGTCTAGTGAAGTAGGTACACTAGACACTACTGAAGTATTTGATCGACAGCTTAAACAGCATAAAAGTAAACACGTCATATTTGAGGACCACTTTAATTGTGAAACTTTCACCTGAATCCTCGTTAACAGGGGCCTTGAGGCTTGAACCGATATCGCAAGTTTGAGAACCAAAATGGAATGCTTTACAGCTTAGTGGCTATTGACAAATAACACAGTTAGTAAATAAGTTGGAGGTTTGTCTGGAATATAAGCCGTAAAGCCGTATATTTAGTCCATCAGTCGATCGCAGCGCTGCAATAACAGCGGGATCTTTATCCAAAGCCGGCCACACATTGGACACGTTTTCGTAAGAAATTATACTCGTCCGAACACGCACGAAGCCGCGCGAACGATCCCGACCTTGAAAGTACTACGGGAGCGCGCTCACTGGATACGAATTGGTCGTATTCGCATCCAGTGAGCGCGCTCCCGTAGTACATTCAAGGTCGGAAACGTTCGCGCGGCTTCGTGCGTGTTCGGACGAGTAATTTGCCGCGCGAACGATCCCGACCTTGAAAGTACTACGGGAGCGCGCTCACTGGATACGAATTGGTCGTATTCGCATCCAGTGAGCGCGCTCCCGTAGTACATTCAAGGTCGGAAACGTTCGCGCGGCTTCGTGCGTGTTCGGACGAGTGATTTCGTACGAAAACTTGTCCAATGTGCGACCGGCCTAATGAGAACCTCCAAGAGGTTGAGTTCATAGATGCCACTGGTGACCGAAGCGCCTGGCAACCACCTCGTTAAAATATAATTAGCTGAGCTATTCAGCGAAGTGGTAATAGCATCTTCAGCGCAATGCTGCAGGTGACGTTTTAAGATTGTTTAGGTATTTAGTTTTAAATAAAGTTATTTGAAGATTAAGTAGGTAGGTACTTACTAGAGATGCAACGGATAGTTGTTTGGCCGGATACCGGATACCGGATATTCGGCCTTATCACCGGCCGAATATCCGGTATCCGGCCGCCGAATATTCGGCCGGCCAAACGATAACTACATTTTAGTTTGGCGGCGGGCGCGTCGTGCAGGTTTCAATCAAGTATACCTAATGCTGATCGTAGGATTTCTTATTTCTTACTACTTCAGCCTCATTGGCTTTTTGATAAGTTTAAATTGTACGTTAAAGGTGATACTAAATACTAATAAACGAATATTGATAATTTGTTGTTGTTTTCTTGTATACTAACTATTTTGCAAAGATAAATACCAAACAGAATCACTATTCGGTATCCGGCCGGATAGTGCGCAACTATCCGGTATTCGGCCGGATAGTAAAGTAATGGCCGGATAGGCCGGATACCGGATAGGAACCGGATATCCGTTGCATCTCTAGTACTTACAACACTTTAGCCAAGTTCATAAATAGGCGTAAAGTGACGTAAACACGCGCTACGCCTCACGCGACGTATCGGGTGCTCTCATTATACAATGGCATTCTTTACCAGAGATTATTTAAAATATTATTTGCTGTCAATTCCATTTCGTTAACAGACATCATCATCTCCGACTTCAGAATCCGGCCAACAAAATAAAGTGGCCACAAATTGGAAAGACCAGAATCAGAAATTGTATTGATAAAATGTCATTACCATACAAGCTGTCTAAGGACGGAGATCAGCCGTTTACTAAAATATTTTTTTATACAACATTATTACCAATTTATACAGCGATCGTTCTGTGTTATTTATTGTCTGTGCGCATGCAGTCTGAATTGCATTAGCTTGCAACACACGACAGGAGCAGCAAATATAATGGAATCCACTCAATAATACGAGCTTCGTCGTAATTTGGAGAAGGGCTATCGCAATCGCAACTGTTAAATGCAGACTGCTCTTCGTTTGTAGACCTTTTATTGTGTGACCTACCGATTCGATTGGACGTACTAGCTTAGAGACAGGGCTGTCCCTAGGGCCGATCTGACGGAGTCAAAATTCCGTATTAGAAAAATAATCAGAGGATATAATCATTACACTTACCTTATTATCAAACAATGCCTGTAACTTGTTTTGTGAGCCTTATTGAATAAATAAATAAATAAATTCGGAGTAAGACTTTTATGGTGCGCAGAATAAATCGCTGGCTGGCGCTGCATACTCTCTGGATGACACCGAGCCTATAGGGTGTCATTTTCAACGGCGCCAAAGATTGGGACGCTCCGGCTTACGTTCTCACGATTGCCACCCCGGATGTGGGTACTTATAGCTCTTTATTTGAGTTAACCAATCCAACACTACAACAAACAGTAGCAGACTCTGTACACGAGTACGTAATATAAACATTTCGGTTCTCAAGCTGATGTGATTACAGTGACAGGTTTTAAAAGAAACGTCATACCAGAGCTTAGTGACTAAGGTATCACATCTTTTGATGTGTCAGGAGTATATTAAGTTATTTAAGTTAGGTTAAAGATTTTTCTTTTCGTTTACGATGTAAGAAATATAAATAACATGCACTTAGGTACCGTATATAGTTTTTGCCATGGCAGGTGTATAATATGTCGGTCGGTTTTTGCTCCACATCCTGTGACTGTATGATCGAAGGTTTACGCGCACGTGGTGACAGGTGCTTTTATGGACATAGACTTAATATTTCTAAGATATTGTGAAAAATAAGGAAAATTTCCGAGTAAAATAATTAAACTTTAAAAATATTTTCGTGGTTTGTGCTGTGCAACCAACAGTAAATAGGTACTTTAACGGCGCAGTGACCCAAACAGGATCTTGGCCTTCGAGATGAGAACACGCCACATTTCCTGATCCTGCGCAGCTTCCTGCCAGGTACAGTCAACAGCAAAGTAAATGATCATTTTAGAACTTTGTCACACTAACGTAGCAATAATGCGACAGTTGGGATCCGTCAAAGTAGTGAAAGAGACAGGGTACTAAAATAATCATCTACTTTTGCTCTGTTGACTATACAGTCGAGGAATTTGAATGATTTTCACTTTTGTACTCTTACTCTAATAGAAATAGAGTTTACTCTAGCTCGTATAGGTACCTACAGATACATAACTGTTTTACAATAATTTAATGTCTTAAATCCTACACACGATTCTAATGTTGGTTTAACTTTTTGTAAATGTCTGAACCTTTCTACAGCTACGCTCGCCCGGCAACCCACCGGGCATTCACCATCAGATCTGGTCCAAGGCGACCACTGTCGTTCGGCGGCCCTTCTCTGCTATCCACTCCATCTACCGTTTACTCGGCTAACGTGTGGTCCGTGTGGATTTGAGATAAATGCGTGTGACATGACGGTAATTAAATTTATTGGCAATTCGGTGAGCCGTGTGCCAATGGCACGGGTTACAGGAGATTATTGTGAAAATGAAATCAGTATCTTCTCTGGTAATCTATATCTGGTATCTTTTATTTTATTATATATTGAAGTTAACAAACATACATAATGTATACGCAGTTATCAATAAATATTAGATAGAGCAGTGGCGGAGCGTCGATACAACTCGATTCCCAGCGGCTTGCGTAATTTTCAACCAGTCCGGTTATTTTACTACGGCTCATGAAGAATAAGAAAGGCAAATTATTTCCGGCTTCCCTAAGAATATTTTTGACGCTCAGCCTGCACTGATGTAGAGTCTGTTCAGAAAGCTCTTATATCCTACGCTTCTTCTCATTCCGAACAGACTCTTGATGTACTTATGTATATATGGACATAATTGAGAGAAACAATATAACATGTAATTTACCGCAAGATCTTGGGACCTACTCGTAGAGAGGACAGCACTTGGAGCTTGGAGGCTCCGTAAAAACCAAGAAATCCAAGACCTAGTGTCCGAGCCCAACATCATTGGAGAAACGAAATCTGCAATACTCCGATGGCTCGGGCACGTAGTCCGAATGGGTGACGATCGTGCTGTCCGGAGAGCGTACTCGAGTCGTCCATCGGGTCGTAGACCTGTAGGGCGCCCTAGGTACCGATGGGGCGACGAAGTCCAGAGGGACCTAGCTCAACTCCAGACCAGACCGTCGTCGACTGGATGGAGATAGCTAGGGACAGGGGAGCCTGGCGGTCTTTGGTGTCGGAGGCCAAGATCCACTTCAGATCGTTGCGCCACAGCAGTAAGTAAGTATATAACATGTGCCTAATTGTTAAATCTATTGGAACGAAAGTACGTACAGCCCGCATTTCAGCATGCCTAAAACACCACGCCAAATTAGACAAATTAAATATACATATGCCTACGATTTAAATGTAAATAATATGTGCATTAATAAGCGGCTTTTAGCGGGCATTTGTGTTCTAATGGGAGAATTAGTTATGAATGGTGGGTAATCATACACTGAGCTTATTACGGCTTGTGCGTACATTTGAATAATGCGATTGAGAAATATTTGAACAGGCAGCCAAGCAAGCGGTATCGACTTTTTGCCTCTATGATTTGCCCGTTAAGGGTTACATTAGGTTAGGCAGCACTTAGGTATTTTCTGTGTCACACTGTTTACCTAGCTATAGGTCGACCGCTTTAACTGAGACCGCCCAGACCTGCCGCCCGCTAGCCGTTCGCTACCCTTTGACGTCTCCCCTTTTGCCACTCTCCCTAAACGGTTCACCTAAGATAGCATCATGGTGAAATCGTGATTATGTCGCACATATTATAACGGGTGTCCTACTGTAAGTTGTGCCTCACACGCCAAAGTCTTCGTAGCAAAAGATTGAAAATGAACCTTAATTGATAGAACGTAGCTTACCTTTACATTGACTTGATCGACTCGATATGAAGTCATTGGTGTGTGAGGCACCTAATGTCCTGACTTTATATCAAGTCAGTGGCAGTAAAAAGGTTAACTTTTTTAAATAATTAGAAATCCGGTCATCATGTTTTCGCACGATACTTTAAGAATAAATAAATAATCAATAAATATTAGGGGAAAATTCTTACACGAATTAAATAGCCCCGTAGCATACTCGATAAGGCTTGTGTTATGGGTACTAGACGACAATATATTTGATAGATATAAATAAATACTCAAATACATAAAAAAAAAACATTTAAAAAAATAAAGAAATACTTCTAACATCTTATATAAATAAATATAATGTTGAAACGTCTGAAAATTGGCACTTTCAACTCTACCTATTATCACTAGTTACTACTTATCAACCTGTTAGACCTGTCTGAGCGAAAATCTGGCAAACAGTTACCTATTATATAATAGTACATTACTTACCATGGTCGATAAAACAAAGAATGTCTGAGATCGCAGGTATTTTACGCCCGAGCCGAAGGCAAGGGCGATAAATATGCGATCTGAGGCTTTCTTTGTTATCGCCCGTGCAAAATTTTATGTCACCCCCTGGCCAGGAAGAGGGATTTTTCGCGCACTGAGCGTGCGATAATGGCCACTTTATGGCCATGTGTGACATAAAGTTAATAATATTTATGTTCACTGATATCTGGGAGAATGGCATTAATGTTAATTCGCGACAGCTTTCATAACATAAATGAATAGTTCCTAAGTAGGTAACATATAAATCATGTGGATTTATTTGCACAAGTCAATCTACTGGGAAATTTGAACTACAATAAATGTTACGTTATTATAACATCATGTTACTTAACAAAGGTAAATCAAGCCCTTTCAAACTCATCGTATGAATCATTGCGTAAAATAAATCAACACACAAATAAATCGTATACGTATCTGTTTTATATTCTATGTTACGTACGTCAATCAAACGATCTTGAGCATCGTTCAAGAATTTTAAATGTTACCTATCACTCCGTAAGCGTAAGGGCAGCCTATATTAAAAAAATACATTTGTTAATGCATAAGTAGGTAGTTATGTGTATCAAAGTTATCGTACAAAATGCGAATACAGACCCCCATCACTTACTAACCGACGTACCTACTACAAATGTTTAACAGATTTAGGTAAAGTAATGTTCTCATAAAATACGCCTAGTGTCGGATACAGTACAGTCGGATCTTAGCTCAGAGGCTAACACTCCGTAAAAAAACCGGCCAAGTGCGTGTCGGGCCACGCGCAAGGTAGGGTTCCGTAGTCGTCTACCCGTTACATTATATGGACTAAAAAGTTCGCAAACTTATATTTACTATGTTTTTGACAGAATTAACAACATTATCTAAGGTATCAATGGAAATTGTACGAAAGTTTGCTTTTGCAAAGTACATTTCTGAAGTTCGACTATTACTCGTTAACTAGTAATGTCTACTTAGCTGTGATAGTTTTCCTTTTAAATTCATCGTATTTACTACTACCATGATTTTTTTCACATGCCTAGTAGCCACCGTTTAGCTGGCAGGGGGGGGGGACACTTGACCATAGCTAAAATTATCACTTCAAAGCTTAATATCACGCTAACCAATTCTTTAATCAAAAAATGCTTTTCGAAACCTAATAATATTTTAAAAAGAGCTATCCAACGATACCCCACACAATGGGGTTTGGTAGAAAAAAAAATTGCACCACCACTTTACATGTAGGGGAGGTACCCTAAAAAAAAATTTTTTTAAAGATTTTATTCTACCGTTTTGTCGGCGTCATTGATATGTATACTCATGCCAAATTACAGCTTTCTAGTACTAACGGTTACTGAGAAAAACGGGGGTCGGACGGACGGACGGACGGACGGACGGACCTGGCGAAACTATAAGGGTTCCTTGTTTACTACGGAACCCTAAAAAAAGGCTAACACTCGAACACTCGAACATCCAAAGTTTTCTATTGCTCGAATTATGCAAGTTCGATAGAGATGTAGGTACAGCCAAGTGCAAAAATATGGGCTCTTATGTCGGTGAATTAAGGTTTTGGTATATTTTTATGAGAGGATTCTATCGATACATATTTTTGCACTTGACTGTATATATTCGATTCTCCTAGTTTAAAGTTCAAGACCTAATAAGAATCGGGCCGGGCCTGGTAAATAATTATCAAAATTTATTCCAATTTATCTGACTACCTAAGTAATAAAATAATACTTAAAATTAAATTCGCAAATTGTTTAGGTGTAATTATGCTTTCAGTAGGTATGCGAATTCCTCGGCAGTTATAAAATGGTGTTCTCTGTTCGAAAACGGCATATGTCGCTATGTAACTTATAAGGACATACGACAGTGTTCCTAGAGGTCTAGAGATACCTTTCTCAATGACGCGTGCTTATACTGCTTATGTCATATTGTACCGCCGGCGGTGACCTTTCCAAGCGTGAGAGAAAGTTAACAGTCGCAGTAGAGAGCAGTAGGCAAGATACGAGTGGTCGGCAGTACCTAGGTAAAAGTAACCTTTTACCGCCGAGTTGTTGACTGAGCGAGCGAAGCGTCTTGGACATTAAATGCTTTTATATAAGTATACAGCTTAGAAATGCTTTCGTATATATCTTGGACAAAAATGCTTTCGTATATATCTTGGACAAAAATGCTTTCGTATATATCTTGAACAAAAATGCTTTCATATATATCGTGGACAAAAATGCTTTCGTATATATCTTGAACAAAAATGCTTTCGTATATATCTTGGACGAAAATGCTTTCGTATATATCTTGGACGAAAATGCTTTCGTATATATCTTGGACGAAAATGCTTTCGTATATATCTTGGACGAAAATGCTTTCGTATTTATCTTGGACGAAAATGCTTTCGTATATATCTTGGACGAAATTGCTTTCGTATATATCTTGGACGAAAATGCTTTCGTATATACCTTGAACAAAAATGCTGTCGTATATATCTTGGACAAAAATGCTTTCGTATATATCTTGGATAAAAATGCTTTCGTATGTTTTCCTCTATGGGTCGTATTTCTCAACCGATTCACGTGGAATTTTGTAATTATACTTATGGGATTTTTGTCGATTTGTTTACAATTTACAAGTGATCTACGGTAGTTAAACTGCGGTAAAAAATGTGTGTGTGTTTTAGGTGTATTGTGAAAGCCTCTAATAGTAAATAATATGATCATATTGATATTATTGATAGACTGCGGCAAGCGGGAAATGCGTGCACGTACCACGTATTTGATGAGATGGTGTCACAGTAAATATTATACATACATATCCTATCCCGTGTTATATAATATAGAAAACAATAATGGAAAGTATACACGTACTGTACCTACGTGTATTATGGTTTACCTGAAGTGACTTACCGGCCTAGCTAAACTGTAGCTCTAGTATAAGTTTTTTCGAAACATTAACTAGATAATTCGAACGCGTTTGCGGCTTGTTTCAAAATGTATGAAAACGCTCTCACCGAGTTTGAAATACGCGCGTTCATCGGTTAGCAACAAATGTTATAATCGCTGTTTTAGTTTCCACTAGTGACCACCAGAGGCGCTGTTCACGTTTTCATACCACTTTCATACATTTTGAGACAAAACGCAAACGCGTTCGAATTAGTTAGGTAATCGGATCTATTTCAACACCATCGATTGACAATAGCACTATTAGCACTATTACCGAGAATCGAACCCGTTTGCCGTAGATGGTCACCAGTAATGACCGTATAAGTAAGCAAGTAGGTATTGATGGCGAGGAACCGGCTGCAGAGAAACAGTGCCGGATTAACCCTTAAACAAATTAAGCAATTGCCTAGGGCACCACGTCTAGGGGGGCACCAGAAACACCACGAAAAAATTTCATTTATGTATTCAACGAGCTCTAAACAACGACCGGTCAAATCATAATTTATTTTTTCACGCCCTTAAAATATTTTTCGATAATTTGTATGGCTTTGGGTAAACCGCATGCTTTAGGCTGCGTTTCCACCAGAGATGTGCGAGGATGCGTTTTCATACATCTGACACCTCGCAACGCGCCGAGCGAGGTGTCAAATATATGAAAACATTCTCGCACATCTCTGGTGGAAACGCAGCCTTAAACTATGAAAATTTGAAAACCTGTGATAGGTGACAGACGTACACGTGAAAGAACTCCAATTGGACCCTTCGGGTATGAACGAAACCCTAAAAATAAGTAGATTAATATAGTGGTTTGCGTAGTTACATTTTTTTAGTGTCCATTTCTACTGGGTATTTATTTATTCGGAGAACCAACAGCTGCTATTTTTACATTAATTATGTATGGTTTTTTTATGCGTGCCTGCATCATAATGTTCGAAAAATTTCGCGCTCGCTACGCTCGCGTTTTCGTCTACTTGATGCGTATGAAGTATTTTCCGCACCTGCATCATAATGTTCGAAAAATTTCGCACTCGCTACGCTCGCGTTTTCGTCAAGATGTGTATGACTTGATGCGTATGAAGTATTTTCCGCACCTGCATCATAATGTTCGAAAAATTTCGCGCTCGCTACGCTCGCGTTTTCATCTAGATATGTTGTGGCTTGACTGTATGAAGTATTTTCTGCACCTGCATCATAATATTAGAAAAATTTCGCGCTCGCTGTTCTCGCGGTTTTGCGGATGGGGGGCCCACAGGCGTGGATTGCCTAGGGCATCAAATAGTCTTAATCCGGCACTGCAGAGAAAGGGTAAGGGTGAAAGTGCGCGCTTCTGAGAGTTCTCTGTACCTACCGTCAGTAAGTTGTAGGTTGGGCTGGGCTGCTCCAAATATAAAGGGGAAGACATTAAAAATATGTGCGAGATTACGTCGATGAAAGCGACTTCCTGATTTGTCGGTGCGGAGGCGGTACAATATGAGAAAACTGTCAAATGTCAGTGTCAACTGTCAGTCAACTCAGTACTACAACTTTTACTACGCCCCTACATTTAAATGTGTGCTTCCTGACCGGCGCGGGATGCACGGTAGCGGGGCGATACGAATGCAGTAGATACTGGTCCACTTCTGCGCATGATATTACTACTGAGCAAATGTAATACTGACAGTATTCCGTCAAGTTGGAATCTTTGCGACGTCAGTAAGTTTACGTCAAAGAAAAAAATGTCACATATCGATTCCGCCCCGCCAAGTCAGGAAGTCGCCGAAGTGTCGACAATAAAATGATCGCGAGACACTTGTTTCCAAAGTTTTCTCCTCAGTATTTAGTACCTAGCTAGTAAAAGTTTACAGTTCAAACAGTCATGAATTGTCGTGACAACACGACAACAATCAACCTCTATATAGGACTATTATTATCCAACAGCTTACGTGTCAATTATTAACTCCGTGAATAAACAAGATTATAATGATATAATTCGTATAGTAAGAGAAATTTGAACTCTGGCTGCATATAATGCTTAATGAGAAATATGAACTCCTGAGGGGCTCAGATGATCGCTTAGGTATAGGTCGAACATATAGCATTCGTTCCTCACGCACTTACATACTTGACCGTTGACAGTAGGTAAAGAACGATGCTATATGTCCGACATATAAGCAATCATCTTAGCTCCTCTGCAACTCATAATACAAGGGAAGATCTGAGGAAAGAGACCACCCGGAAGATGGCGCCACTCGTGGCTAAAGAGTCTTCGCACTTGGTTCAACCTGAACCTGAACACAGGATCTTATTCCTTGCTACCGTGTCAAAAGTCCGTATACCTAGTCCATATGATAGCCGACCTCCGATAGGAGATGGCACTTGAAGAAGAAGAAGTGTTTATTGACGAAACCCAATTTATTGACGTACTTCGTGAATGACCCTTGTGCCTTAGAGCGAGCGAAGCGACCGAGTACCCCCCATTTTAGTTTGGTGGTTGGGGCAAACATGCTCGTATGTATTGTCCGGCTGTTCTCATCTACAGGTCGCATTTCTCAATCGACTCTCATGAAATTTTGTGTTCGAAACATGTCGCCCAGAATGTCAATTAGACACGTAAGTTTTAACCGACTCACGAAAGTTTATTTTCAAGTACCTATCTCTAACTTAATCTGCAGGGTATGTGTGATAGATGGTCGGATTAGGAACGGTAGATACGATGAGTTCCCGCAGTGAACCGCGATGATTGAAGCGCGCGCGCAGTGAAAGGTTACACGCGTGACGTAACCGTCCGGCGCGGCGCGTAGACCAACGCCGCAGACTGGCCAAACCACGCTAAACTGCCAATCTGCGTTCCGGCACAGAATAGTTTAATAGTATTATACATACAGAACGGACAACGGACACGAACTGCCCCTTTACCTTAAGGGGTTAATGAGGGGTACCGTTTTTTCGCTCACCAGTTGGCGCCACTGCGCTCTCAGTCCAGCTGTCAAAGTTTGTTATTGGTTATTATGGTCGTAATAACCAAATTCACGTTGAAATCGTATTTCATACATTAAAACCACACCGTAAATATTTTTATCGAATATCCTGTATTGTAGCGCACTCCCGTTTTGTTCGGAAAAAGTATGAATAAGTTTACGAGCGATAAATTGTCGCAAAGCACTGAAATTCGTTGACCCGTAACTCATATTTGCCAGTATCAATCTCAGATATTGCAAAATACTCACCATATTAATCTTATTAGAAATAAACCCGCGTAACCCGCCCACAATCTATGAAATTTGACATTTCAGAGGACTGACGTCACACTAGCGCCTCCAGCGGCGAATCCATACGCGGTAGCCCTCATTGGCATTGCTTTCTGACTTAAATAAGCAGATCAATAAAAATTTGGTATCAAAATGATTTCGACGAATTTTTTTTGAACTGATTCATCATCCTCCTATCGTTATCCTCTAGTACAGTTGCATCCTGAAGGATGCCTTGAGTCCGCTACCTAATCCCAAGGTTTGGCGTAGCGTGGGCACTAGTTTTTACGGAAGCGACTGCTATCTGACCTTCCAACCCAAGAAAACTAGACCTTATTGGGGTTAGGCTCTGTCAAGTGGATGGGCAACTTGGCTGTTAGAAGACTTAGAAGTTTTCAAGCCTCCAATTCTCAAGGTCCTTCCTTGACCTAAATATTTCTAGCCAAAATACAATACGAATTACGGATTGCAAATTGTTTGAATACTTATTCTAACTGCTGTCATACACATCTTTTGCATGGAATTTTCTGTGAGCAAAATAAATTAATTGAATTGGAATCTCCTTGAATCTTGAATGTCATTTTAAGAGCTCTCGGACTTATTGTCTTATGCTTGCTGCTTGTTTGCACAGTCGTAGAAAAAAAGGTATTTTATTAGTCCCGCGACTTGGAGTATCGATTTTGTCGCTTCTACGCATTACATTCGTCGATTGCTTTTATGTAACGATGCGCGGGGAGTGCGTGCCGAGACGAGATGCGACCGATTACGCGTTTTCACATTCCGAACGACTTGCGCTGCGCGTCGCATGGTGCCGTGGAAACATACTTGTCACTGTCAAACTGATGATGGGTTGACAGTGACTGACCACTCTACAGTCATAAAGTTGGATTAGAATAGATAATTAAAGGTCGTTTTTGGTCGTCGCCGAGTTGGTGAGCGCACGCGCCCGGAGCGACGAAGAGCGGAATCCACTACCGTACACTGTCTTTGTTGCCTACTGTCATGACGTCGTTACCGAACAACGTCTTTGAACACGTGGTTGGCGAAATCCATTTTTTTTTAAAGAAGTGAAGTAATTAAAGGTCGTCGCCTTCTTTGTTCCGGGTCGTAACTGTTGTAGATTTCCCTGACTAATGTTCAGCATTGTAATTCTACCCTTCCGTATCATTTGAACCAGCTACGATCCGGGCGGTCCTTTTAACTATTTAGACATGTTTATAAAGCCTGTTACAAATGACATCATTATTTTTGTCACAGATTAGGTAGCATCTGTGTCCACCCGACGAAGCCTGCGTTGCGGATTAAGATTTGTGGCTGCGTGAGCTGATCCAATTTTATTCAATCAAACTGCTAAAGTCAGTTTGACACAAAACATAAAGCAATAAAATTGTCCAAACATCTCACAAAATTTCAACAGCAACAAACGAATAGTTTTTTGCTCAAGCTGAAAAGAAATTTCAACCACTTTTAACCAATTTATACTTATCATATAGGTACAAAATAATAATTGCCTGCACGAGTACTTATAGGTACATACAATAATTCAAAAATAGAAAACAGAGAGACGTTGACAAACTCTTCATTAAATATTCTATAAGTACCTACATAAATAATGGTTTAATTTAATATGAGGGAAGAAAGCCGAGTGACAAGAAAGATATATTAGGTATAAATGTGGAGGGATGGAAAGGGAGGGCTAGACCAAGGAAAACATGGATGGACTGCGCATCTGCGTGAGAGATGATATGGCGAGGAAGGATGTGAGCGATGAGATGATGGGAATAGAGAGGCATGGAACAGAATAAACATGCTGCACCGACCCCAGGTAAATGCGAAAAGAGCAAGCGAATTATGATGTAACTATATGAGATTGAATTTTATAGGAGGTTATAATCGAGTGACGATCTGTTTGCTCCTTTTTGAGCGTGAGCGTCCCGTTTAGCTTCTTAATCAGCAAAGACGTCGTACCTATGTAAAACGGCCGGTAATGAAGCTATAATGATCAGTTTCCGAACAATCACTATTGATGGAAGCATCGATACAATATCAAAGTGTCGCTATCGTTGGCATGTCCGGTTCCTCGTCGCCGCAGACAATAACTCATTGTACAATCGTCATCAAATAACAACTTCATACCACTTTCGTACATTTTGAGACAAAACGCAAACGCGTTCGACTTAGTTAATGTTTCGAAAAAACTTATACTAGAGCTACTGTTCAGCTTAGCTTAATACCGTAACGTAGTGACTACCAGCCCAGCGCTAGCCAATGGCTAGTGCTATACCTACTCCGTTTTTTTTTCAAATGAGAAAAATCGTGCGATTGTCGTCATGCGATTTTAGGGGAAACAATCTTGAAAAGGGAAAAAATGCGGCGTGCTATCTTTGAGACGTGATAAGCTACTGAAATAAGTGAAATTAGTACAATATCATCCTCTGATGTCTCAGGGAAACGAAGAATTGTAGGTGAAAATTACCGTTAAAATTCTCATCTTAAAAAAAACGAGGTATATGCTGATTTGGGGCCATTTCGGGGCTGTACTTGTATACTTGTGTTTTGCGATGTTTTGCTTTTTGTATTGTATTTGAGCCACGAATAAATATTTTTTCTTTCTTTCTTCTTTCAATCTTTTCTCGCATCCTCCTAGGGGTTTTCCGCTTGTGGGGTTGTGCTCTAATGAGCCCTGGGACCGCTTTCACACCTAATCCCAATATTTGGCGTAAATACTAGTTTTCCGAAAGCAATGGCCATCTAGAGCAGTGGTTCTTAACCGGTGGTCCGCGGACCATTAGTGGTCCCTGGAAGCACCCAAAATAGTCCGCGAAGCCATCAGAAAAATACTGAATAAGTGATAACGAGAATCAACAAAACAACGGCTCGCGAGAGTTGCGCTATGAGGAAGCCTAGCCATCGCTGGGCCGGGAAATAGGAGGTGGTCCATGGCAAGACAAAATAAAAGTCAAATGGTCCCTCATCACTAAAAGGTTAAGTTAAGAACCACTGATCTAGAGGGAAGATTAGACCTTGTTGGGATTAGACCGGTTGTTCACGATGTTTTCTTTAATCGAAAACCACTGTTAATAAAAATGATGTGTGTACGAGTCGGGGTTCGAATCGGCAACAGCTTAGATTTAAAAGTCGCGTGCCGCTCAACTCGGCTACAGTGCGAAGGTTCGTGCGATAAAATATTAAGATACCTATATTATATAAACTACTGGTTGAACGGAAAAAACATGTAGTTACTGATAAAATGTGATTATAAGCTGTGTACTTAGATGTGCCATGGTAACACAGTTGCATCTGTGAACCGTTGGTTATTGTTTGTTAGCTCACCGTGACAAACCAGACAAAAAGGTGTGAACTCGCGGCGAAAGTTTTGTTTTTATTGCCACGTTCACGGCAAATTTACCACTACAACCTTTCGTATACAGCTTCTATAAACTGTAAACGCTAAACAATACTTTAACACGTTGTAATAACGTCACTTATAGGACAGAAATCATTTTCAAAAACGCACAGTCTAATTGGTTGTCCTAAACTTAAACACAAATTGAGAAATACTGTTCTTTTTCACTCGTTTAAACGATTTTAGTTCATATGCACTTGTGTTGAGGAAGGGGGTTTGTTTTCAGAAAGGTAACCGAGACATGTTAATGATGTTAATCATCACAGTGCGTGTCAACATGTTTATAACTTTAGTGAGTTATGACTTTGAGGTCTGACTTTGTATCTTTCTCTCAGAAATACATGTCTTTTTAACCCTTGAGGCAAACGAGCGGTCTTATAGGTCGATTCACAAGAGCTGGCGTGTGGATTATCTATCAAATTAACGTCAGTTTTCATACATTTCGGCGTCAGCTCTTGTGAATCGACCTTATCAGTGTAAGTATTTATCTGCTGATCAACCTAATTTTGCACCTATCTTATTGACAGTTTCTCTACGTTACTATCTACATAGTGACTATGTCCCGTGTAGTTAATGAAATAAAAATAAAATAAAAATAAATAAATATTAACTTTTGCGTTCTTGACCAGGCTCGCGCAACTCAAAACAAAAAAATGATATCTGAGGATAGTATGGAATATTCGAGGCGGATAATGGCGGCAGTATAGGATTTTCATTTTCAATTACGGTCAATTCGCGTTCAATTTCTAGTTGAGAGTCCCATTTCTTAAAACGTCGGTAATTAGGTATATTGTCTTTGTTTTGGGCTCTGAAGCGTCCACATACTACGGTACCAGTGACGAAGCGTCCATACAACTCGATTCCCACCGGTTTGCCTAATTTTCAGCCAGTCCAGTTCTTTTACTACGGCTGATGAAGAATAAGAAAGGCAAATTATTTCCGGCTTCCCTAAGAATTATTTTTGACGCGCCGCCACTGTATGGTACAATAGGCAGGCCGAGGCTTGATTGCCACAGATGTGGTTAAAATATGAAAATACGTAAGTTAAATAGTCACAATGATTTTTGGTACATTACCATCAAAGTAGTTACTTTATTCAATTGAATTCAAAATAGAATTAAAGCCGATTTACACGGTGCAAGAATTTGAATGCGATTTTCATTACATTGCAGGGTTTGACCGAATACGTCGTAACTCGGTGGCCCGCAGCCCGCAATGTAATAAAAATTGCACGCAAGTTCTTGTATGTAAATGGGCCTTTAACATATAAAAGGTAGATCAAGCGCCCCTCTATTGTAGCATCTATTTTGCAAAGTTGTCCCACCACCAGCAAATACAAGTTATATTCGATTAACTTAGCGCAAATCGTTACGCATGCGCCGCGCAGGGCCGCACTACGATTTTATTCCCTGTAAAATTAAAAGAAATAAACAGTATATATTAGTACATTACTTAACAAGGGCGGTAAAACAAAGAATGTCTCAGATCGCAGATATTTGACGCCCGAGCCGAAGGCAAGGGCGATAAATATGCGACCTGAGGCTTTCTTTATTACCGCCCGTGTTACGTACAAAATTTTATGTCACCCCCTGGTCAGGAAGTGGGATTTCCCGCGCGCGGAGCGTGCGGTAATTACCGCTTTATGGCCAGGTGTGACATAAATATTTTTAATTAATAATTCCTCTTTATCCGATTGGACGCTTTATCTGTTTTAGTCTGCGACTAGGGCTGCCATCCGTCCGGGTTTTCCCGGATTTGTCCTAGTTTGGAGGCTGTCCGGGGGCCGTCCGGGGGGGTGTCAAGAAGTGTCCGGGGAAAACCCGGACGCTTTTCATATAAGGAAGCACCTCATTGAATTTAAAGGTCTTGTTTTTTAAAAATATTATTTTCGGACTCGTCCGAGGAAAAAATGATTTACGCCAAATGTCCGGGTTTTTTTGAATCTTTGTCCGGGTTTGGCGAAATTCGAGATGGCAGCCCTATCTGCGACGCACGCGGCTCGCGGGTGCACTTATCCCGTGCACTATTGACGGTATCGACCATAGAAGAGAAGTATTTTGCTTTTTCAACTGTGTATGACACTTAAGTCGATCAAGATATCATGTAGGAGAAATTACACAATCACGTTTGCATAACACATATACCTAGCAAAATAAGCACAAGATCAACTAATATATTTCATTTATTTAAAAAAAATCATAGGTATTGTTGATAAGCCCAAAAAATACACGTGAGGTTTCGTGGAGGGAGGAGGGGGGGGGGGGGGGTCGTCTAGAACCTCGCCAAAGATCACCAAGGGGGGTGGGGGGTCTAAAAGTGGCCCAAAAACCTCGCGTGATTTCTGGATAAACCCTATAACGCAGTTATTTATTCTCCGAATCCGTCCCTGCTTTAACCAGTACAAATAAACATGGATCGAGTCATTCATTACTACCTTTACCATTTCCTGATTCTTCTTTAATACATTTGATTTCTATTTTATATAACGAGCCTATTTGTATATATATATTATATACAGCTCTTAGAAAGTAAGTAAACACGTTATTTGAGGTCATTGGGACCTAGTAAGAGGGTACCTATTGGCCTATCTTAAACGTAACAATATAAACCCCGCCACTTGAAAATGCTCAAGAATACGGGGTATCCATAGGTAAGCTTAGTGCATAGCTTCTTAGGGCCTAGCTGAGTTTCTTGCTGGACTCTTCTCAGCTAGGCTCGGTTTAGCGAACCAGCGACAAAACTCCTAATAGCTCGATTCCACTGACGCCTCAGATTCGGTTGAAGCTGCTAAACCAATCTCACTGGCGCGCATACTCCTAGAGTATTCCAGTGTTTAAGCCGCTCGCGTGGTCGTGTCCGTGGTTTCCTATGGATTTTCCTCAGGCCTCTGACCTTTCCAACCGCGCACTCATATATCGTTTTATTGGGGCCGGCCTATAAAGCCACAGTACTCATACTCATACTCATACTCATTTATTTGCAATGGATCATATACATTACACGTCAGAAACAATGATAATATGTCAAGGTATAAATGATTTACAAATTATGTTAACCGTCACAGTAAAGTTTCAATTAAAAAAATTACTATAAAATAAACATATTATTTAATATTTAAATGTAAGTAGTACACACTAAATAAGTACACAGTCAGGGAAAAAGGCGGTCACATGAGCATTGGTTTTTATCAGTTTTTAGAATCATTTGTCAGTCAGTCAGCCAGTCATAGTCAAATCTGTCTCTCAGTGTGGAGGTTAGACGTAAAGTCAGCAGCAATGGTTACTACTCGGGCGAGGTGTTCAAAATGATCTACACACGCACTTATTCCCTTATAATAAAGATGTGTGAAGATCGTTTTGAGCACCTCGCTCGCGTAGCAACCATTGCTGCTGACTGTACCAATAGTACCTTAAGATGCTATCTCATTGCACAAGTAAACGGCCAACTATAAAAGTAAGCCGCGAGTAAAAAGCGGCTATACTTATCAATCCGGGCGCTTTGTACGACCATTTGCTGCAAACATCCATTTAAAGCATGCCTATCAAAGTTCACATTACGCAACAATCACGTAATCTAACCCTTTGACCGCCGCACGTAAGCGGAGGCTATTACTATTACGGTGATTTGTCCAACATGGGATAAAAGTTGTGGAATTAAATAAGCGCGCGTACAGCTAACTTAAGCGGAGGTTATAATGGCGATTTGTCCGGCATGGAGTTAAATGAGTTAATTTCACTTTGGCATATAATGTTGAGCTATAACCATAACATACATTATGCAATCATTTTGCACTACATCTGTACTTAAGAGACCTTTAACATGTCCACTAGTCCCACCCGTAAATAAAAGTGATTATTTAAATTTAATTGCCGCTATTTTATATTTAAGTACCTTTTGAATACATGAAACTAGTTAATACGCTGCTGGATTCGTCGATTTTTAAGCTAAGTTGAAAAATAAAACGACCGTATTAACTTAGAATGCATAGATTGACGAATCCAGCAACGTAATTTAAATTTTAATTAATTTATTACTTAAATTGTTAGTTATTGTAAAAATCATCAGGTTCTTGAAATTACTTCCGCAGTTAATGAATGAGGTGTTTCAATACAAATTCACGATGCATCCTCCTAGGTAGGCGACCTAATCAGTTAATCACAAGATTCAGCGAAGCAATCATTTTACGAAAGCGAATACCATCCGAACTTCCAAAACAGAGGGAAAACTAGCCCGTGTTAAGATAAACCCTTGAATTGTTGGTTTGTTGGCGCGTCAATTCACCCAAAAACTGTTTTTGTCGAATAACACAAGACAATGTAGTGTTGTGTTCCTGGAGGTGAGCAAGGTTGCCAGAGCTCCCGAGGATGCACCGTGTTGAGAGCGAGGGACCTAAATTTGCCCCTTCTGCTGTCAACACAGTGACTCCTCAAATTTTATAAAGCGTTGGCAATGCGGACGTGACTCCTTTGGTGTGGCGATCGTCTATAGGCTGCAGGTGGACCGTACGCTTGTTTGCCACTGTCGTTATATAAATAAAAACTGTGCCGGTCAAAGGGTTAACATTTCAAAGGCATTAGTACTTGCCCGTTATGGGAACTAAAGTTAAATAATAGCAGAATAGAGCCACTCCAAATCTGGAGCTCGTAATATGTCATGTCATGCTCCAGATATGACCGATATGGCTTTTGTCACGTGTGAAGTAGGTTAATTGCTCAGATGCGTGAAATGTCTCAGTTAAGGTTTAGTACTGTAGATCATGGGCATCATGAGCTCGCTTCACCGTCGGCCTCATCTTTGCCCCCTGGCTAGATGCTGGCCAAGAGCAATCCCATTTTTAATTTAAAAAAAGCCTTCTTATTACACATAATATAGTCGATACAGGCATATAATTATGTAATTACTAGTTATTCCCTGCGACTTCGTCCCCGTGGGACTCGTTCATCGCGATAGAATGTAAGTAATTGCTATTTACTTATATATCAGACGCTTACCTAGTCATTGCTCTTTCATAAAAACTTCCGCCTCCTTAAGGGATGATTTCCGGGATAAAAAGTATCCTATGTCCTTCTCCGGGACTTGATCTATCTCCATACCAAATTTCATGTAAATCGGAATTTTCGAATTGAGCCCGAGGCGTTCCGCACGTTGGCTTTCTTGCAGCGCAGCGCCTCATACCATATTTAGTATTCTGTAGCTCTAGTATAAGTTTTTTCGAAACATTAACTAATTCGAACGCGTTTGCGTTTTGTCTCAAAATGTATGAAATTGGTATGAAAACGTGAACAGCGCTTCTGGTGGTCACTAGTGGAAACTAAAACAGCGAGTATAACATTTGTTGCTAACCGATGAACGCGCGTATTTCAAACTCGGTGAGAGCGTTTTCATACATTTTGAGACAAAACGCAAACGCGTTCGAATTAGTTAATGTTTCGATAAAACTTATACTAGAAATACTGGTATTTGCTTTATTCTTTATAGTTTTGTATCAGTTTGTATGTTCTAGTTATTTTATAAATATCGTTTACGTTTATATAATAAAACTATTATATTGCACTTAACAAGGAAGTTTAATAAATCATCAGAAATGGTTGGAATTACAACGTCTGCAGTTGTTAACTTGTCTGCAACTGGAGAATATACCATTTGCTCTGTTTAAAAGAAATGTAACCCCTAAGCTAATATACATAAGATTCAAAATAGAACAATTCGAAAATACCATATTTATCATTTCGTTCGATCGTCGTATGTTAATAACGTTACATAATAGGTAATTTAGCGGATATTGGCAACCGGCATCTTTATCTAATTAACCTACTTCGATAAATTTTGCACACAATGACAATGGTTGTTGCATTCTGCTGGTATGTAGTAGTAACTATAGTCACCATCAAAAGTAACTACGCATATGAAGACGTCAAAAGCATTTATTGTATGGGAATAAGAGCTTTTGATCTCTTCATATGCGCAGTTACTTTTGTTACTAACGGTAGGTACCTCTCTGCGTTCTACCGTGACCGACAGACCTAGGCTGTTCAAAACAAATATATATTTCATTCCATATCAAAAATACTGACTGCGCATCAAAAAAATACAGATTTGCACAGCTAAAATACCAATTGCCTATCAAAACCGAGTTTTAAATAGTTTAATGTCCACATCGGTAGATTTCGGGTTGTTAGGTTTTTTTATGTGCCTTTGATAAGCAGCATGATCATGCAATTTTCCATATTTTTTTAGTCCACGGTTCGAAAATCAGTAATGTACACGTCAAATATTTAGATTATTTGGTAAGTATACAAGATTATTAAGGGTCCCCCTCTCCGTACTAGTTTACGTAAAAGCGCTGTGACTATTTCGCACTTACTAAGTACTAGGAATAACTAACTCAATTAGCGTCCCCGCCGCACTATCACAATTAGAAAACAGCGTCTATGTCGCAATAAATTTAATTCTTACTGAATAACAAAACAACAACATAATGAAAATTTCATGTGATTAAGTACTCAAATAACGTTTGAATAGCTAAAAGTTGGGCTGCGCTAGGCTGTGCTTGAAAAATTCATAAAAAAATAAACTTGAATTATTTTCTAAAATCGGCTTTTGAAAATGAAATTAAAGGATCAAATAACCGTTTCGCATTCGTTCCATAACTTTACCTTCAGTATTGACGGAGGTCAGGAGTCAATACGAATATCAACATAATTTGAGACGTTATTAGTGCCGTAATGAAGCCCGAGTCTTCTGGTAGATATGTCGCTGTTGGCTAGAGCGACTAGCCGCGAGTGCCGGGAGGTCGCAGGTTCGAATCCTGCTCGGAGCCTAAGTTTTTAAATTTTTCCTTAATTTCTAAATTTGTAATACGAATATCGACAAAAATCGACCCCTAAAGATGAGATGTTATCCCGGTGGTCCTGTGCCGTGTTGGTAAGTGATCTAGAAATTCTTGACGAAATCGATATCTCGTAGTACTCACTCTAAGCATCGATGCAGGAAGTGCAGGAACGCAGGGTCGTCTGTCCTCACGGCGGCCGCCAGCGTGCGCGAGCCGGGCCTGCGCTTGCGTCCCTTCGAGTTCGTCACAGAGCGGGGCGCGCCTTTCGAGTCTGGAACAGGGTTATAGGTTACTATTATAGTTTTTGTTCGCGACTTCGTCCGCGTGGAACTCGTTTATCGCGATAGAATTAATTTGCCATATGTTTACATCAGGCGCTCAGCTAGTCGTCCCACTTCCATACAAACTTCCACTCCCATTAGGGATGATCTTTGGGATAAAAAGTCTCCTATGTCCTTCTCCGGGACTTGATCTATCTCCATACCAAATTTCATTTAAATCGATTCAGCGGTTTAAGCGTGAAGTGGTAACAGACAGACAGACAGACAGAAAGACAGACAGACAGACAGAAAGAGTGACAGACACACTTTCGCATTTATAATATTAGTATGGATAGGTTTACGCAGGCTGATTTTTCCACAAATCGACGTCTTAAAATGCGCCTATTGTGTTGACAACGCTCTTCGTGCCAACCCAAGTTCTACCAAAAAGCCTAACATACCCTTGATGTTGCCGAAGACTTCTGGGTGTGACCTCGGTGATCCGAGATATTTGGAACAGGATGCTTGAGTGAAAAGGGGCTTTATCTTATCTAGATTTACGGTGGCAATTACGAAAACTCGCAGGAAGCACTCTGCTTCCACTTTTATTGTGAGAACAACCAGGCCGTCTAAAGGGGGTCATCGGGGTTGTAAGTGCTTAATGCGGTGGGGGCCGAAGCACTTACTTATCAGCCCCAGGGAGGGTGGCCCAAGGCAAAAGGCGGAAAAGCGCGAGGGGGGCTCCAGTGCGTTCAGTATGAGATCCCGGAGTCCTCCGCATGAGAGCGCAGATGGCGGTCGCCGTGGAGTTTTTAGTGGCTAGAAATACCACATAACCCAGGCATCCCCCCATGCCTGGGTACCTGATTCGCAGGTTTTCTCCACGTAAAAAAAAGGCTGTGGTCTTGCAAAATCCTTGTTCCCCGTGAAAACCTTCAGGGCGAGAGTGAATCAGTTTTTACTAGATAAACGCGTTCCATCCTAGACCGCAATAAGAATTTAAAAAAAGAAGTAGAGGGATATATCACCATCCATAAGTCGCCTTCATCACTTTCACCACACAGACTCGTCCAAGAATAATAGTTTTCTAATATAAGTAGTACTTTTTATCTCGCGAGCGCGGGTTGGCCATTGTTGTAGTTGTAACACATACGAACACATAGACAACGTGAACTCATAGCTCCTACGCTGACGCACACATAGACAATGTGCATGTATAGCTCAACACACAACCATGGCTCACCCGCGCTCGTGAGATAATAATACTCTAACATGTATATAATAGGAGCGCTCGTGGTCCAACGGCGCCTGCGTACCGCTTGCAGTATCTAAGGTTAAGCAACGTGGGCAGCGGTCAGGACTTGGATGGGTGACCGCTTTGAGTGGTTACTAACTGAGCGCTCCCGTGCTTTGGAAGGCACGTTAAACCGTTGATCCTGGTTGCTGTCTATGGCAGCAGTCGTTTAGCCAAGTTGGAGGCCTTCGGGCGGCTTGAGAACTCCTAACTGTCAAGTTGCCCACTCACTTGACAAAGCCTAAAATCCCAATAAGGTCTAGTTTCCCCTCGGGGTTGGAAGGTCAGATGGCAGTCGCTTTCGTAAAAACTAGTGCCTACGCCGAATCTTGGGATTAGGTAGCGGACCCCAGGCATCCTGCAGGATGCAACTGTACTGGGATAACGCTAGGAGGATGATGAGGATGATGATGTATGTAATAGATCTGATAGAGGCGACCCAACAGCTCCATGATACAGGCGCCTGGAAAGACGGGATCGTTAGAAGACTTACCAAAGAATAGTCGTTTCCTAGTGGCGTGTAGCAATAGATCTGGTGGAGGCGGACCCAGCAACTCCATGATACAAGCTAGCTGTTCCGCTTCGTTCTCTCCCGGGAAAAGGGGATAGCCTGTGTGCAGTTCCGCTAGAATACATCCTGTAAAAAGACATCGAAACTCATATCTTGTTAGGGTATACTATCTACGGTCAACTAATTGGATTTCTGGGCCACTTCGAACCTTGTCACAGTGACAGTTTGAGATCTCTAGCGGCTTTCATATTAATCTTCACTGTGACAAGGTACGAAGTGGCCCAGAAATCAAATTGGTTGATGTAAGATAGGCTGCCCTTCGCATATAGAGTATAGTCATACTCGAGGGTTCGGCCAATGACATTGGTGTCCATGGGGACCCCTTTTGCGGAGAAAACCTGCGAACCGGAAAGCCTACAGCGACATATAGGCAATCTGTTGCATTTGCATATATATATTTAGGGACCGAGATAGGTATTTTTATCAATATCAATAGCACATTTACTCTTCATCTGCAACTATAATTTTACAATTTATTTATAGACTAAAGAATAATCGAGACGCAATAATACACCTTCGTTAAAAAACGATTGGCTAGCATTGCACAACAGAAGCTGGTTTATATAATACTTATGTTAGGTGTCTAGACATCTTACAATGATGGTATTTTGTATTGCTTAGTGGCTTATATATTGCTACTGTGTTAAATGATAATTTAGCACTGTTTGGTTGAAAAATTGATTTTGTTTATTGAATTAAAAAAATATCATTGACATTTTTATGAAAACCTTAAGGCGATATATCGATTGAAAGAGACACCCTTTGTTTTTCGCTCACGACAAAACGGAATGCAACCCTCTCCGAGAATGGCTTTTTAGACAAATCTCGTTAAATATCTGACTGTGTGCAGGTTTATTAAATTTCCTCTTGTCAGTACCTAGATGAGGTAATTAAAATACCATCATATAAACTTAATCGTGTCTTTTAATAATGCGTTGTTTTAGTAGGCTGAGGAAAAAAAGGAAAATATAGACTCGGCTTTGGATTTATTTTCTATCGAGAAAATTTTAAGCAATCAGTTTTCGCTATTGTCAGTACCACAATCATATAGTCAAGAATCATATATCTGAAAATCAGCCCCTACTGTTTGCTAGTCTGGGCAGGACAGCGTTTCAAAGTCTCCATGCTTAGGCACGGATTCGTACTTAAGTACATGAGAAGAAGAGAGTAGGTAAGGCGTAACCGCCCTCACAATATGGAAATTCAATGCGTTAGACAAGCGCGCGCGGCATTCCGCACAGCACATCGCCTGTGCGTTTGTAAACACAGCCGTAGCTTCTGAAGTTTTTCTATCAAACCTTAGGACCGAATGAAATTCATTCTGATATGGCGTTAGTTAGAATCCCATAAAAGTGCACATTTTCCGAAAATTATCCTGTAAGCCGGTGAAAAGGGCTGGGAATTTACGCGGGAGTAAATTTAAAAGCAGCGGACCGACAACATCCATGATCCTTTCTTTTAACATCAACCAAATTTTAAACATTAATGGCTATTGGCTTGCGATTGACCAGTAATTTACACTTAGAATGCCTTTGACTGGTCCTGTTGTTACCAATCACATAATACAGATAAGATTACGAAGATATATCATGTTATAGGAAGGATTCCCGAGTCTCTCGCGTCGCCTTTCTCTCGACTTTCTACGAATTCGTTGTGTAACTGGTTGACATTACGATGGCCGAAACAGGTGTATCGCGTATTGGATCTAGTCATTTTATACGTAACTAATGAGGTAATGAGATTATTTCTTTTAACGTAATATTGGATGTCTAACAACTGGTTCTATTGCTATATATAGCTTGCACAGTAAAATTGATGATGAGTCTTGGATACTTTACGAGATTTATCATTGAGAGCAAGATCTGAGATAGGCAATATATACCCTCATCTGTTATTCAATAACTGATAATCGCACAGGGCTTGAACCTGACTGACACTTAATAAAAGAAACGTAGGTACCTACTAACTTTTTTGGGTCATAAGATAATAACTGTAGATGTATAGTGTCTCCAAATCCAATAATACAGAGAATAGAGCCTTCCAACATTAAGTCTGATGATGATGATGATTTACGAATGAGAATAAATAGATACAGAGACGTACGAGTAAAGAGTCTCCAATGTCTGGATAATACAAATGAGAAAAAAAGAAAGAAAACAAAAGAGTCCAGGTGGGCTAGTACAACTTGCTGCAACAGTCTTGCTTGCTGTACAAGTCGTATCTCGCGCAACTCAGCGATTCCTGTCTCGCTCGAACTGTGGGATTTAGAAAGAGGCGGGTAGCTTTTTTTCTACTCGCGTGGCGTTGTGCTAGACCCGCTGAGATGCGTAGTCTCCCATGTACTGCTCACGACCAGGAATATGTCACACAAGGCCTCTAGGTAGTTCTCTCAAAGTTATGATGACAAACTCACCCATGCTCCACATATCGATGGCGGCTCCGTACTGCAGCCCCAGTATCACCTCGGGGCTGCGGTAGAACCGCGACTGGATATACGTGTACACTCGCGCGTGCGTGTAACACGAGCTGCCGAAGTCGATCACTTTGATGGACGAGCTGCCTCGCGCTTTTAAAAGGATGTTTTCCTGGAAACATTCAAATTGTTGATATTAACCCTTTCGTTGTGCAAGGAAGTCGACAGCTCTTCGGTCCCCAGTTCCGTCCTGTACCGTTGCAATTTTCTAAAAAGTAATAGCTTACCGGTTTAAGGTCGCAATGTATGATGTTCTCAGCCTCCAGCAACCTTAGGCACCGCAGCAGCGAGCTGGCGAACCGCCTGATCAGACTCAGACTGAAGCCCTGGTAGTTGTTCTTCTTTATCAGTTCGTATAGGTTGATGCTGCAACAAGTACAGCTCATCATCATCCCAGGTTTCACGGTGTATTCTACAGGAGCACAGGGTCCGTTTTGGCATCTAATAATTATCAACATTTAGCGTAGGACCTGGTTTGACGACAGCGACTGTCATCTGACCTTCAATATTTAGTACATACTTAAAAAACAAAAGTACATAGGTATGATTTCCAATTGAGTTTCTTCTTAGTTTAATTATATACTTGCAAACTATACCACCATGCCAGCACATGATGGCACGCGAACTATGTCGCCGCGAGATAGACTTTCGGTCTTTTTGGGGTTCCGTGTATATCCGAAGGGGCTGAAGGGTCAACCACCTTATTGCGGAACCTTATTGCTGTCACTCATGCGTCCGTCCGTCCGTCCGTCATCTGTCACACAGGTTTACAGCCAAACGGTTGGAGCTACAGTCAACACAGGGAATTCCAACCAACCGTACCTCATCAGCTCGAAGCTGATGCACAAGTGGTTCCTAAAGTAGAAGTAGTCCAGCATGTGTATCACGTTGTGCGCTTGGTCCTTGTCCTTTAGCCGCAGGTGGTCCAGCACCCGCACCTCCACTAACGCCTGCAACGCAAAAATATGTATACAATGTACCATAGGATTCTTGACACCAAATAAAGTACTTTTATCTCACGAGCGCGGGTTCGCCATTGCTGTAGTTGTGACACATACTAACACATAGACAACGTGAACTCATAGCTCCTGCGCCGACGCACACATAGATAATGTGCATGTATACTTAGCTCAACACACAGTCATGGCTCACCCGCGCTTGTGAGATAAAAGTGCTATAACAAGATCAATAATTTTGAATGTTCTCGATGGAGTATGAAAATTAAAATCAAGTGGTTAAAAAAGCAAACTAACTTTTGTGTGACTGAACAGCGATTGGCCTTAGTCTCACCTGATGGAAAGCGACGATAATAGCTTATTTATTCACTCTTGCCTTGGAGAGGTGAACTTAATCAATAATTACAAAGTTATACGTGTTCAACGTTTTAGGAAGAGACATCTCCTGTCCCTTTTGCCCAAAACGTAGCTTCGTATGGAACGATTGCCATTTACTATGCTATGACGCTAGAGGATTGTGATTGTGACGTCACATCTGCAGCCCTTTTCCTCTCTCTAACTAGCAACATTAAAACTGTTAAATTTTGGACATTTTTTTGAAATAGGTATTAGGAAAGATGGCGAACTAAGTAGGTCGGAGAACAGGGGTGGAAGCTGAAACGGGGCCTAGCACTCCCCTCGTTTGTCTGTCACTGATGGATTTGAGAACATAGAAGTCATAGAACATGGAGGAGTTTGGAGGCCCCCCTGGACCAGTAAATCCATACAAAGATCTCAACGGATCCGGATACGGAAGATCCCAACGGTGTCAAGCCAAGTCAAGTTACCCTCTCCTCCAAATCAAAATTCTGGAATCTGGATATGCCAATGAGAGGGGATCAAAGGAGTTTACCTGATGGTGGAACCTCTTCTTGTTGCGTATGATCTTGATGGCCACCTCTCCCCCCGTCCGGTGGTCGAGCACCCTGATCACCTGCCCGAACGACCCCTTGCTGATCACCTCTAGGATCATGTATTAGTAGGCCACGTGGTCATGCATTTCCGTATGGGTGTGTACTTTAAGAGGAGATCAGCGTTTACCTGGTGATGAAACCTCTTCTTATTTCGTATGATCTTGATGGCCACCTCTCCCCCCGTCCGGTAGTCGAGCGCCCTGATCACCTGCCCGAATGAGCCTTTGCCAATCACCTCCAGGATCTCGTAGCGATAGGCCACATGGTCGTGCATTTGCTGGAATAGTGAGGATTGTTGTTAATTATTCGTGACTAAGTATTATTATAAGATGAAAGAACTTAAGTCTATCGTAAATGAAATAAATGAACATTTATATTCTGCAAGTAGGCCGCAATAGCTCTTTTATAAGTCAAAATCCACTAGCGTTTCTCAAATAAAGACCACTGTCGAGAAGAAACTCCGAAAAATGTACAGTCAGTTTCCCAAAAATATGCTTATTACAACGCCGTAAAGGGTGGGCCCTCGAAAATGCATGATCTCATATTGTTTAACTTGCATTCGTCGCTTTCGCACTAACATAATATAGATTTGCTTTTCTTCTGCTTACTAATAAGGGACGAATGCTTCATGTCTGATACTAAAGCGATCGTGCTATTAGTCCCTTTCGCAGTTACATACATACTTACTAGAGAAGTTCTCCGCGCAAGCGCCACACGCCTTAATGGAACCATCTCGGTTCTTTTAATTAGATTTACCTATAATTAGATGACCGTTCAAAATATATATATTTGACGAAAGTTCCCCATAGACAGTATCGTCCTTTCATTATTTCGCTATGCCCAGTGGCGCGAAAAGGTCAAGTTCAGATTAAGGTTATCCCTTTTAGTTGAAAAGATGGCTTCCCTATTATATTTTCGTACAATATACAATGTAGAATTTTGTCCCAAATTGATCCCCCAATTAAGGCACTGGTCCCACCGCCGGTGAGTAGCGAGTTATCTCATTGTAATTCTATTCGCTTGAGCGACGAAAATTACTATGAAAATACATACTCGCTGCTCGCCAGCGGTGGGACCAGTGCCTAACGTTCAATCACTTTCACCAGTTGGGACGGAACTCACGGGACACTGAATTTCTCTATAAACCATATTATATTCCTCAGGTAAACTAAATCAGGATAACATGAATACTTCCACAAGCCAGTACAACATCCGCACTAGTAAATATCCGACCTGTTGGATCATGTCGGAACTAATATAGGTTCCCGTATTAGTTCGCTGTTGCGGCTTTCAAGTTTATCCAACTTTTGGCTCAGCGGCTCAGGAGTTTCCGTGGATTCTGCGATATTAGCCAGACATGTTCAAAGTCAGGACATGTTACCTTACAATATACGTTGCTATAGCCTGTTTTTTATCTATGAAGTACTGTTATAGTAAAATGTATCGCGCGTTCATTTGATTCTTGCGAATCATTTGTTTCTGCAATTCTGCATAGAACTTGCATAGGATACTTTATAAATAACAAAAATCTCATCGATCCATTTGATAAACATATGACTTGTTTGCCACCGTCATTTATTTGTTCAAAAAAAACAGGATTTGCCAAAGTGGACGCTTGAGTTGTTGGGTAGCGTGGACTGGTCTGCGCCTTCCCTTGTGGTCCCAGGAACCACAACTGGGGGTACTTGCGGACAAGGATGGTGGATCAGGAGTCAACTCACCTTGTTATAGCTCCCGTTTTCATCGTCAAACCCGCAGTTATTGGGCAGCGTAGACTTGGCCTGCACTTTGTTGGCCTCAAGTCCCAGGAACCACACCTCGGGGTATTTGCGGACCTCTGTCCTCTCCCACTCGGAGAGACGGTCGCCGTACATTTTGAGGGCATCTGTAAATAAATTAATTAATTTAAAAAAAACTTTAAATTAAGAGCCATCAAGACTTCTCGCAGTCAAATCAATTTATCTGAGGCGCTCGTTCGTTTTATGCGTCAGACGCATGCGTTTCCATATAATTCCATTCAACGCAATGCGTTTGACACAATGGAAACATACCGGAAAAGCAAATCCTCCTCCTATCGTATTCTCAATTCGACACCTAATCCAAGGTTTTTACGAAGGGACTACCTAGTTTTAAAGCGATTGCCATATTATTCTGACCTATCCACTTAGCTACTAGGTAGGTAGATTTTACGTACGTCGATCCATGAGTTCAAAAATAAAAAAGGGCGTTTTTTTTTCGTGCTATATTATAAACTAGTTTGATGTACTTAAAAGGTACAGTGGGCCAACGAAAATGTTGAGCACTTTAGTAGGTACTTTGTCAAATTAAAGAGGTTTCAAATTTTATGACGTTTCAGTCTAAATATTTCTTAGATTTCGATGTGACAAGGTTCTAAGTATGCTCAACATTTTCATGGGCTGACTGTACTTAAATAGAAACACAGTAGATAGCATTCCCCTTTTATAAATAGGTATCGATCGATAAATTTTAAATGACATAGATTATTCACAAGTTGCGCTACATCAGAAAAAACCCCTTGAAAACTGTAAAAGGAAGATAAACATAAATTTTCTTCCTTATTAGATTTCACAAAACCTTAATAAACATTTTTCTGCAAAAAACGAGCCTAGTCAAAAGACCCTTTAAGACCTTTTACCCGAAAAGTAATTGGGTCGCTACCCCCGGGATTCGGAAAGCAAGTAACTTCCAAAAGGTCCTAGGTAACTCCGTAGTTTTCTCAGTTTGATATCTAGAAATAAATGTGAGCGAATGTATTTCCAATTGTTAAAATATTAGAGTATGAAATAGCTTGAACACGCGGACTCCGGTCATTCTCGCTAACGTTTCATTCACAAAGCTTCCCTACCAGCTCTCCACAGGGCGTCCAATATAAACATGACCCTTACTTCACACAATGAGAGGTCAAATAATACAAGCTACACGTATACAGTCGAATGCAAACTCTCTCGTGAATATACGAGTAGGTAGGCAGGTAAGGCAGCGGATTTCTTTTGTACGCCTCTCACAAAACAAAAGGCAATAAGTGTCATCTATGCATGGTACTTACGTTGCTATATCGATACAAAACTGCCGACTTATCGCGAACCGAAAACGAAGAATTTTCCTCTCTGTCACTCGTATATGCAAGTGCGATAGAGAGCGAGATATTTCGGTTCGCGGTCAGGCCCTCTGGCCGGGATACAAGGATGCGACCTGCCGACCTGCCCTTGACCTTTCGGGATGAATTTGTTTTAGAGCGAACGTTCTAGCATTGTTATGACATTTAATAGCCTTTGGTATTACAGTCGAGTTTATTAGTAACCTTTAAAAAATAATTACTAAGTAGATAACCCTGTGGAAACTGAAATTATTAAAATTCTGCAAATTCTTAATTGATATTTGCATTGTTTAGCTCAGTAAGAATTTAACAAAGTTTTGTATAAAATTGTTTGTAGTCTTAATACCGCTTTAATAATAAAGGCTATGAATTTAAAGAGGGTAAAATTGTAAAAATAATCTATCTATTGATTTTAAATCAATATATGGGTCAAATTGTTTGTGCCTAGAAAGTACAGTTTTCTACATTAAGATGTTAATATGTTTCGACATTTTTGTGAGACGAGAGTTTTTTATATTCTGATTATTACATAAATAAATAAATAATAATAAAATAAACTATCTAAGTACTTTTATATTAACTTATTTTTAACATACTCAATCCTTTTTACAAAAAATCTAACCAAGTTATAAAACTTATCACATTACCCCAGAACTAAAAACATCAAATCAAACGCCATCTGATACACTAGAAACCAATAACAACTCTATTCCAAACGAATAGAGCTCAAAACAGAATCTAAGTACATTTCGGTACCTACAAGTAGGTAATTGAATAAGTTTTCAGCCTATGAGGAAATTACCCCATTTTACCCCGTTTTTACCCCTCTTTGCTCTTTTATGCGAATGAACGTATTGGAATACAAAAGGCTGCTTACCCGTGTGATCGCACTTGGCAAATAAAAGAGCCGTCGAGTTCATAAATATGTGCACGGACTAACTAATCACATAATGTGAACACGGTTGTGGAATGAGCTCCCTGCCGAGGTCTTCCCGAGGGACTACAGTATGGGGCTCTTCAATAAAGGAGTGTATACATTTTTAAAGGGTCGGCAACACACATGTGACACCCCTGGAGTTACAAGCGTCCATAGGCTGCGTAGACCGCTTACCATCAGGCGGGCCGTACGCTTGTTTGCCACCGATGTGGTATAAAAAATGTTTGCTTTACAATACATTAAAAAAAAATAGTTACAACAAAAAAAAAGTTAGTAACTAGTTAGTTATATTTAAAAAATAGTTTTACACTGTTTATTTCAGGAATTGGTTTACATCCATTTTATTATTGAGTTGGCTAGTAGTTAACCTTATTTTTATTTTAATAGTACCTACATTTTGATGCGAATGCGGAAGGTATGTATTTAGCAAGAGTCCCGAATTGAGAACAATATTTTCACTTTTTCTGTCTACATGCGGATAGCACAAAGTAAGGGGATCTATCAATTAAGCCAATTAAAGGCTACTATAACTGGTCACTGGCACTGGGACGGTTAGGTATTCGTACTGCCTACTGGTTAAAACTTAAAAGTAGGCTTCCTAACTGTTGATGCAACTGGTAGGTACACCTTTTTAGGCGCTGGTCCCACTGCAGCGAGCATATTCATAGTAATTCTGCTCGATTAGTCGCTCAAGCGAGTAGAATTACTATACTATTCGCTACTCGCGCCGGCGGTGGGACCAGTAACGTGCCTTAGTGACGACAAAGTTCTCTTTGCAAAAATCTTTTCAGTCTCTACAAAAGGTGTACCTACTCACTCACTCAAGCTATGCTGTATCTTAAGCCATACCACAGAGTGAGAAGGGTAGCACTTTAAGGGGCGATTTTTCAATCGCCAGATAAAATTATCCGTCAGAGATAAAATTATCCCTCCTATTATCGCTGTCACTTTCTAATTTCATATAAAATAAAAGGAGAGAGCTAACATTTATCTGACAGATACTTTTATCTGACAGATACCTTGGCTATAAGATTTAAAAAAAAACAGATTATGTCAAAAGAATTGTTTATTCCAACAAACTGTTTAAAAAATACGTTAATCTTAGTAATGTTTTATATACAGATACTAGCGTACCAAGTAGCCATTTTTGATTGTACGTAGTAGAATTTAAATAAAAATAAATAAATAAATATTTGTGGACAATCTTACACAAATCAACCTAGTCCCAAACTAAGCAAAGCTTGTACTATGGGTACTAAGCGACGATATACATACTTATATAAATAAATAGATGCTTAAATACATAGAAAACATCCAAGACCCAAGAACAAATATTCGGGTTTTTTATTTAAGGCGCTACACTGAGAAATTTGGAGACTTTGAAACGCTGTCCTGCCCAGACTAGCAAACAGTAGGGGCTGATTTTCAGATATATGATTTTTGACTATATGATTGTGGTACAGACAATAGCGAAACATGATTGCTTAAAATTTTCTCGATAGAAAATAAATCCAAAGTCGAGTCTATATTTTCCTTTTTTTCCTCAGCCTACTAAAACAACGCATTATTAAAAGACACGATTAAGTTAATATGATGGTATTTTACCACATCTAGGTACTGACAAGAGGAAATTTAATAAACCTGCACACAGTCAGATATTTAACGAGATTTGTCTAAAAAGCTATTCTCGGAGAGGGTTGCATCCCGTTTTGTCTTGAGCGAAAAACAAAGGGTGTCTCTTTCAATCGATATATCGCCTTAAGCAGAAAACTATATTAATTAAGATTAAAACTAATTTAGCTTGAAGTCTGTCAACTTGGAGTGATGTTAGAAATGATATTTCTTAATGAAAAATCCAGAATATAAAATCCTTTAATACCAGGCCGCCCGTCCCAGACATAATATTAGTCCCTGGAAGGGAAGAAATAAGGAGTGGAAGTTTAGGCGGACGAAATCGCGGAGAAAATATTGTAGCTTATAAATTTAAACTTTTTAAGAACGCCTATTGCTTTACAGTAGCAATGACTTTTAGATGAGCAATTTCTCACGCGACAAGCGCACATCTAAACTAAACATTCCCATTGTATCCATCAACAGCAAAAATATACATGAATACAACATATTCAAATACATGCCGTGGCTCTTATATGTCGACGGTTTCAGCACATATTTGGGTCATTTTTCGGAAAGTTGTACACTTTTCTTTTTTTTTATTTGGATAAAATCCGTTTTTTTCTACTCAGAATCGAAAGTACTTTCGAATCATATAGGGGAAAAAGTGTCCCAATTTTTTTTATTCCATTCCGTTACCGTTCTCATACTAATCTAGTAATGCTTGTAGTTGTAGGTGGTAACGGAACGGAAAACCGACAATTGTATGTAAAATTTGGGACACTTTTTTTCTCCTACTACCTGGGCCATTTTACGGAAAGTTGTACACTCGACTTTTTTTTTAATTTGGATAAAATTGGGTTTTTTCTACTCAGAATCGAAAGCACTTTCGAGGGGAAAAAAAGTGTCCCAAATTTTTTTTATTCCTTTCCGTTACCGTTTTCATACTAAGTTTGTAATCTTGTATGGTGGTAACGGAATGGAAAAACTGAAAATTGTATGAAAAATTTGGGACACTTTTTTTCTCCTATTAGGTTCGAAAGTGCTTTCGATTCTGAGTAGAAAAAACCCGATTTTATCCAAATTTAAAAAAAAAGTCGAGTGTACAACTTTCCGTAAAATGGCCCCCCTAGGTTTTTCTTCTACTACTAACTTTCCGTAAAATGGCCCATTTATGAGATTAATTTGTTATTAATTTACATATTTTTGCACTTGAGTATACCTAAACCTACCTACTCATAATAACAATACACCAGATACGAACAATATCTTTCATTATATCCTTCAAAACTTCCATTTACAGCCTACTTTTTCTATAAAAAAATCTGCTTCAGACCGTTTTTCTTTTACAGCAAACGCTGACTCATGCAAGCCATTGGAAGTGACGCGCCGAATAAGAAATCACTCGAGAGCGTTAAGTGGCTAGGTCTATTCTGATTTTCACTTCGCATCTCGTTCACAATGTGAGGAATCGCGCGCCGAGCTAACACACTCACCAAAGCCTGGCCTGTACCTCCAGTATAGATTTTGTCGAAACAAAACACAAACGGACGCGTTTTCGTTTAGTCTCATTTTGTAAGGCAACACGAGCAGCACCTCCGGTGGCCTTCGGTGGTAACTATTTTTTGCTATAATACAAAATACAAACATTTATTCTGCAAATAGGCCACAAGGGCACTTTCACATGTCATAATGTTAATGTACAATTTAAAAAAAGTCTGACAATATAAGCATATGATAGATTTTTCATTAGAAAATATTAATTTACAATTTAAGAAATATATCAATAAGAATTTAATAAATTTTTATTATTTTTAATATTATATATATCTATCGCAAACGTATTCGTTTGTGTTTTGTTTGGTTAAAACTTAAATACTAGAGGTATTGGCCCCGTATAAGGGTACCTTTCTTCTTTCCATCAGAGCTGTGCTATGCTACGTTGCAATGGATGCGTTAATATCCTCCAATCATATTAATTGATTCACATAGCATAGCACTGCTGGAAACGGAAAGCTATGGCTCGCCGCGAGCCGTTAGCGAAAAGTTCGTGAGCTACGTATTTATACAGGTTACTGTAACCGTTCGGTTGCAGTTATTCGGTTACATTAAAGCTCGCTGGTGTAGTGAGAAGCATATTGAAAACAGATTTTAATGCGAAAAAGATGAACCTAATTGAAGGCCAACCGAATATATACCTACTTAAGTACTTATAAACGAACATCGTACTTATTTCATACGAAATATAATCGTAAATCTGAATAGAATAGTCGAAAATCCGCCGGACAAACGCTCCGATCGCTCTGTCAAAATTTCCAGACAAACATGCTCGCACATATTTTCAGTGTAAAAGGCATACCTATGCTTAAGTACCAGTGGGTGGGACGTATTATTGACTGAAGATGATGACATTTATAGTAGGAACCCTTACAATGCTCATAATTCAGTCGATAACGTGCAATGGCAACGTGACCGCACTGCCGAGGTTTCTCCTTCCGGGTTCATGCTAGGACGGAGGATGGACTTATTAAATCAAGACTAACATCGTCTTGTTTACCGTATTGTCATAGCCACAATAAAGGCCCTACACACGTACGAGATAGAGGTGAGACGTATTTACGGGAATTAGGTTTTTGGAATAGGTTTTGGCATGGACGCGTAAGTACGCGATCCCGCCCGCGCGTCTTTTAGCGTATCGAGTACTAGGCGTACGACGACACTGAAGACTCGAAACGTCTAAGGTACTTAATGTTCCGCGCTATTCGTATTCGTCTGCGCGTTCGGATTCTTTCGGGGCACCTCGGGTCGGGGTCGGTTTAGCGCGTCTTTGGACCTAGTCTTTGGATCTAGTCTTTTTGTGGACGCGTACTCGCAAGACTCAGTACGCGTTTTGCCTAGTAGGTACGAGACTCGCGTGTGAGTTTGACTACATTGCGCGGTTTTATACAGCGATTGAACTCGTTATACCTCCGTGGCCTGCAGTGTAATGAAACTCGCAGGCAGGTTCTTGCACCGTGTACATAAATGTGCCTTAAAAAACCTTATTTTATAAAGGGTCCGCAACGCGCACGACGTGACGCCTTTGGAGTTGCGAGCGTCTATAGGCTACGGTATCCGTTTACCATCAGGTGGACCGTGCACTAGTTTGCCACCGTCGTAGTATAAAAAAAACCTTATTGTAAACCTCG
Organism: Cenopis cana; assembly: GCA_951800055.1. Lineage (NCBI taxonomy): Eukaryota > Metazoa > Arthropoda > Insecta > Lepidoptera > Tortricidae > Cenopis > Cenopis cana. The sequence continues at coordinate 2,564,338 of OX637477.1, read as the reverse complement.
TAGCTGGCCGCAGGGTCTCTAGGGCAGTATCGATTGTGTCTGAGAGGCCCGACACTCCGAATTAGGTCAATTGCCCGTGAGCCCTGCAAGTGCATCTAGTCGAGGGCATAAGTATACATTTTTGAACCTTATTTTAATGGCATAAGGTGAAAAAATGTGTACATAGGGGTGCCCTTTACTGAACAAACACGTGGGCGACGCTCTGTACTGTAGGTAGCTGTAGGTACTCGTAAATATTTTATAAGACAAAAGGAATGCTTTTGGACGAAGACCTGGCCCGGCTGGCCTGGTTGGTAGTGGGCTTGCCCACGAATCTGGTGATCCAGAGTTCGGATCCCAGGGCATTTATTTGTATTCATGATGAGCACGAACCTGAACCTTTTCCTGAGTCTTGGACGTTTTGCTATGTAAATAGTTCAACATCTATATTTATCTATATAATTGACAACATTTCAAAATTTATAATGATGCCTAAATCGAAAACCATTTCGGTAAATATGCTACCTGAACGTAATAAAATAGTTTTTAGATTTTTTTCTTCGCTAGATTTGAAGAAAATCGCCAAAATAAAACCCACCGTATAAAACGGAAGGGTGACGTCATTCCTATGACTGTTAAGGAGCAATGCTGTCAAACATTGGTAATTTGTGAAAATTACGTCATAATTCACTTACGATTCGCTACTTTTAAATTAGATATTTTTGAATGAAAATTAGGATTTCGGGAGAAATAAAAAAACACGTGGACCTTAAAATTTCATTTTCTATCGATCTAGGATATAAAATAGCCAACTTGAAAATTTGAAATGTTGTCATTATTTAGAAGAGATCGCTTGTTAGCGATAAGACAGTGTGTTTTGTCAACCATTGATTGTGTGCGATTTAATTCTTTAGTGTACCTACTTAAATTTGGTTAGCAATAAAGAATTTTATTTATTATATAACGCCGAGCCAAGCTCAGTAAGTCGGGAAAAAAAATGTTATTTCAAAGCAATTTTCGTTAGTTTTGATTACGTATAAGTAACATAATAGTACATTACTTAACAAGGGCGGTAAAACAAAGAATGTCTCAGATTGCAGGTATTTGACGCCCGAGCCGAAGGCAAGGGCGATAAATATGCGATCTGAGGCTTTCTTTATTACCGCCCGTGTTAAGTACAAAATTTTACGTCACCCCCTGGCCAGGAAGTGGGATTTCCCGCGCGCGGAGCGTGCGGTAATTGCCGCTTTATGGCCAGGTGTGATATAAAAATATATTTTTTTTACTATTGCTAAGTAACGTGTTCCAGAAGTTGAACTGATTTTTAACTCGAGATAACTTAAGTCGGTGACATTATGCCTCGAGGAGGCACGAAGACACGAGGCACAAGGTGAAGGCCGGTGCACCGCGTGCGATGCCAATTTGCATATTGTTATCTTGTTATAGACTAGCTAGGCAAACCTAATAGTGTACCAACTTAAGTTTTGTAACGCAAAAATTGAACTTATTATGCAAAGTATTACCTAAGCTATTTTACACAGCTTTTTTTAAATTGAAGGAAAGCGAGGAAGGGGAATACTAACTAGCACTAGGCTAAAGTGATCGTCATTTTGCCAGGCTAAAGTGGTGTTTATTTTAATATTGATATAACACAGAAAGAGGAACAGGCGCAGCTAGTAGGTAGCGGAACGGAAAATATACCGCAAAATTCCGGGAGTATACTAGCATTGTCGATAGGATAGGACATAGTGAATTTTCAATATCATGTTATATTCATACGTGATTATATCGACTAACGTATACCTAATAAGCTATTATGAAAAATTATGAAACTTAACAGCACGTAAAACTAAACTGAACTCGTGTCTTCAAACTCTGTATGTACATAGAACTCTATTACCTACTGCCTACGAATTGCCTTTCATAACATAAGCCCCGTTCATTAAGAATTTTTAAATAACACCTCAAAGGAAATGGCCTCATCTGTCAGCCCCTTAAATCATGAGATGTTAGGAAATTATTAGGTGGGCCATTTTTAGGAAAATTAAATCGGGTTTTTTCTTCTCATAATCGAAAGCACTTTCAAATGATATAGGGGAAAAAAGTGTCCCAAGATTTTTTATTCCATTTCGTTACCGTTGTCATACTAAGCTTGCAATGCTTGTATGGTAACGGAATGGAAAAACTGGAAATTGTATGAAAAATTGGGACACTTTTTTTCTCCTATTAGGTTCGAAATTCCTTTCGATGCTGAAAAAAAAATTATATGTGTATTGTATTGTATGTCAGTATGTATTTTTTAAATCCGGTTAATATAAGTAGAGCATTTTAATAAAATTAAATGCCTGCACATGTTTCTGTTTAGCCCAATGGTTGACTGGTAGAGAATGCCTTATGGCATTAAGCCCGCAATTTGTACATATTTCTTGTTTTGTGCAATTAAGTTTAAATAAATAAATATTGCTTTCTTTCTTTCAATTTGTCAGGACGACCGCCTTGAAATGAATTATTGACAAGCAATCGCACTTAAGCTGTCTCTGCCGAATTCCGCCGGGCTGATTAGATTACATTACACACACAATATATAGCTCTACCAACTTTACCACAGAAAGACGAGCTGAATTCCGCCCTCTAATCCGGTTGAAGCCGCTCAACCAATCTCACTGGAGCGCAAACTCTTAGAGTATTCCAGTGTTTAAGCCGCCCGCGTGGTCGTGTCAGAGGTTTCCCCTGGATTTTCCTCAGACCACTCTCCAACCGCGCCCTTCTATCACTTTATTGGGTCCGGCCTATAAAACCACAGTCAGGTTCAAAAAAGAAAAAAACATTTCGCCGGTCTGGTCTGTCCGCCTGTCTGAGGAAAATCCAGGGGAAACCTCTGACACGACCACGCGGGCGGCTTAAACACTGGAATACTCTAAGAGTTTGCGCTCCAGTGAGATTGGTTGAGCGGCAGGCCATTTTGTATGAGGCAGCAGCGTTCGGAATCAGTCCGGCGAAATACTCGTACATTCGCCGAATTCGGCTTGCTTGTGGCGAAATTAAAATATAATTGAAAATCGTTCTCTGAGAAGGAAAACTCGACTTTAAAAATCCGCGGGGTGACATTTCGCTTCCGACACAATATTAAGATTCCTGAAGTGTTTTTTTTTTTAATATTTGTGGACAATCAAAATAGGATGGGTACTAGGCGACGATATGCATATTTATATAGATAAATAGATACTAAAATACATAGAAAACATCCAAGACCCAGGAACAAATATTCGTGTTCATCACACAAATAAATGTACTGACCGAGATTCGAATCCGGGACCTCCAGCTTCGTAGGATACTTTTTATCCTGGCATTCCCTTTAGGGGGTGGAAGTTTGTACATTGATGACTAAGTTAGCGCCTGATTTCAAAAAATAGCAATTAAATTCTAACACGATGTACGAATTCAATTCGAATTAGTACAACATAAACCTATATTTTTTTACCAACAAAATAAAAGTTACGAAAATAATTAAAAACATTATTCATTTAAAATATTTAGTTAAATTCATACCAATTACCAACGGAGAGTTTTTGACGTTTTATAAAAAGTTGCTGATTTGACTGTCAGAAAAATAATTAGACTCCCCGGCGGGTATTTTTTATTAGTTGGCCAAGCATTTCAGTTGCTAACAGCCTATTCCGTTTTCATATTTGCATTTAAGAAAATCAAAACGGAGACGGGCCATTTAACGGAAAGTTGTACACTTGGCTTTTTTTTTAATTTGGATTAATTCTACTCAGAATCGAACGTATTTTCGAATGATATAGGGGAAAAAAAGTGTCCCAAGATTTTTTTATTCCATTCCGTTACCGTTCTCATACAATTTCTTTAATGCTTTTATGGTGGGGTGGTAACGGAACGGAAAACCTGGAAATTGTATGAAAAATTTGGGACACTTTTTTTCTCCTATTAGGTTCGAGAGTGCTTTCTATTGTGAGTAGAAAAAACCCCGATTATATCCAAATTAAATAAAATTCGCGTAAAATTGCGCCGGCAAACTGTCAATATAATGTACACAATCAGTTCATAAACGAGTTTTTAACACGAAAATCTGAAATATTCTTCAGCGAATTTTATAAAACGCTTCCAGAAAGCAGAGTGACTAGAGAAATGTTTTCATGACTCTTTTGTCATGTGAAAAACATGAATTGAATAGCTAGTCGTGAGCAAGCTGATTGAATTTACGACAGTGGCTCCAGCACTGAACTGATTTTAGAAACTCAATTAATTACATGCGAAGTAGTTAGGTAGATATATAATATTTTTTTTAAACAAGAGCTCCCACTCTCTTTCTTTCTCTCTGTCTCTTCATTAATAAAGGATGTTTCACATCACCGTCACAGGCTATTTGCGTTTGAGAAAACTATAATTTTTCCTCCAAGGTTCCTTTGTTCAATAATGAAAATTCCTATACAAACATCTAGGTTTGTTCGAAACCGTCGGAGCGCGAGTCTGACTCGCTCTTGCCCGGGGCTGAGTTATTTAGAGGATTTTGGATTTTACTATAAGGCTCAACGCCTACCCCATCAGATAAACTGATGACCTGGTAAAGGTCTCGGAAGTGCGCTGGATCCGGGCGGCCCCGGACCGGTCATTCTAGCACTCTTGCCTTCCCCCTTGCCTGTGCCACGACACGCTTGCTTGGCGGCTTGTGGGAGTGGGAGTTCTCCATTTAATTGTCTATTGTATTGTAATGCGTGCTAAATAAATATTTTTCTTTTTCTTCTTCCATTATGATGACTATTTTGTTATAAACACTGACCTGAAGGCGTGAGCGGCCTGGCCCGGGGCGTGGAAGCCGAATTGTGGTTGTCATCTCTGGGTGGTGACGCAGCAGCCTCAGAGTTGTTATTTGAGGGAGGCCCTGGGCCCTCACCGGCGCCCGCTTCTATCTGTAACTGGAAATCGATGATGGTTAAAAAATTGAAGAAAACATGGTAGAAATCTTGAGAAAGGTTGTGTTGGACACGTCTATCCTATGCTGTAATTATACATTTCCTACATGGGCCATTTTACGGAAAGTTGTACACTCGACTTTTTTTTTAATTTGGATAAAATCGGGTTTTTTCTACTCAGAATCGGAAGCACTTTCGAACCTAATAGGAGAAAAAAAGTGTCCCTAAATTTTCATACAATTTCCAGTTTTTCGATTCCGTTACCACCATACAAGCATTACAAGATTAGTATGAAAATGGTAACGGAATGGAATAAAAAAAAATTGGTACACTTTTTTCCCCTATATCTTTCGAAAGTGCTTTCGATTCTGAGTAGAAAAAATCCGAATTTATCTAAATTAAAAAAAGGCGAGTGTACAACTTTCCGTAAAATGGCCACATATTACTCACGCCATAGGGGTAGGCAGAGACTAAAGAACGCCAATACTAAATAGTTGCTTTTAGGTACTATTTACTAAATTATTTTAGGGTTCACGCGCTTATATGGGAGAGCAATACTCTCTCATTTAAGCTTCAATCCATCTTATTCAGAGTTAAGCTTAATTTCCGGAGTAAAAACCATCTTATGTCCTTTCAGGGATCCCTAACTATCTCTAAAATTGTGTTGGTTTAAGAGTGGGTAACAAAGAAGTATTTCTAAAAAAGTAATTTATTTTTTGTTCATGTTTTCATTCCATGAAAATTCGTAGAAATAAGTACGTAATTAATAAAGAAAAATATCACAAACCGAAATCTAACGCGGAAACTTGAAAAGAGGTTCCAAGTTCCAAACGATAATGTCGAGGTGACATCGTCAGGCGATTTACTAATTAACGTTACGTTCACCTTTGCTAATATTACGGCCTTTGGACTGTCTGGCTTTTTATAATAAAGGAAAATATAAGAAATTACTAACTAAATTTTTTTACTTGAAATTATCTAGCGCGCTAGATTCTAAACTGATAGACAGTGATTCTAAACTGGAATAATGCGCAACTAATCATTATAAAGATTTTAAACAGGTCACTTAACCGGTAACGCGACAGAAGCGCATGCGACATATTAACAAATTGCCTTGCGTATCATTGCAATTTTAATTTTATGGCATCGTAATAAGATTCTATTTGGCACACTGTGATTAAACTAGATACGTTTTTGCGACAGACATTTAATTTCACCATCACGTGATCTGTATCTCACGATAAATTGTAACATTTAATAAAAAATCGACTTTAATTTAGTAGTAATAAGGTTGAATGAAATTAATTGGTGAATAGGGATTATGACATATTTGTGTAGGGAAATTCAGTAAGTCGAACATCCAAAAAGTAGCCAAACTTAAGGCGATATATCGATTGAAAGAGACACCCTTTGTTTTTCGCTCACGACAAAACGGGATGCAACCCTCTCCGAGAATGGCTTTTTAGACAAATCTCGTTAAATATCTGACTGTGTGCAGGTTTATTAAATTTCCTCTTGTCAGGACCTAGATGAGGTAAAATACCATCATATTATTAACTTAATCGTGTCTTTTAATAAAGCGTTGTTTTAGTAGCCTGAGTAAAAAAAGGAAAATATAGACTCAACGTTGGATTTCTTTTCTATCGAGAAAATTTCAAGCAATCATGTATCGGCTATTGTCAGTACCACAATCATATAGTCAAGAATCATATATCTGAAAATCAGTCCCTACTGTTAGCTAGTCTGGGCAGAACAGCGTTTCAAAGTTTCTAAATTTCCTGTGCCTTAAGTGTCAAATATTTTAGTACCTACTCCGAAAATAAAAAATACACATTTACTGACATAATAATCAATTACAAATAGCGAATACTGAGCTTAATTCCATTTACATAATTAATAACGTAATAAACAAGATGAATAGAAACGCCATTTCATCATACAACGGCAACTCTCTTTGTCAAATCCGTTCCTTCGGTAATTAAATACTCCCATTGAAAACTTGAGAAAGAGGAAAGTTGAATAACAACCCTTTTCCAACAGTATTTCAAATTATTTGAATTCAGTTTTGTGTCTTTCTAATTCTTAGAAGGTGTGTACTGCTGGTTTTAATGAATTCGCAGGTCGGCCATTTTACGGAAAGTTGTACACTCGACTTTTTTTTTTTATTTGGATAAAATCGGGTTTTTTCTACTCAGAATTGAAAGCACTTTCGGATGATGTAGGGGAAAAAAGTCGAGTATTACACATTTTACATTGAGTTTTTGATTATGCCAAAGTTTGAAATGTTTAGATTTTTAGATATTATCTGTTATGCGAGTTGCTTGTTAGTGCTACTCTGTTTTTGGTAAAAGATCACTGTAGCTAGATTTTTATATGTACATTTTGTTAAACACAACTTGTCAAATTAGAGAAAAGGAGACGGGTTATCAAGTGATATGATTATTAAAAATACTATTGTAATATGTGTGCATAATAATAATAATATTATTAATCAAAAATTTTGTGTTTTTCTTTGATTTCGTACCTTTCAATGCTTTTCCAAAAATTACCGGGATCCCGGTATTTGAAATTAAATACCGGTATTGAAATCTGCTCTGAAAAAGGCGGTATCCCGGGATCCCGAAATACCGGGATCCCGGTATTAAAAGCCCTAGTACCTACCTACTTTTTACAGTGACATATTATAACAAACATTAACCCCCTTATTCATAAACGCCCATCAAACCTCTATTAGTTAACAAGCCGCTAAAGTTCGTTTGTCCTTATCTGTCACTTCGACATGTACATTTGTGGGAAAGGGACAAACAACATTTTAGTTAGCAAAGGTTTGTTAAGTTTTATGAATAAGGGGGTAAGTATATACATTGAAATGAATAGAAAAATAAATAAAAATAAAAATCTCTGAGCACTGACTGATTAGATACGTTACTACAGGGTAGTAGCAGGTAGCAAAACCAAGTAAAACAATAGGGCTTACCCGGCCATAAACCCTTTCTGCGCTTTTGACGCGGCAGACTCAAATGAAGTTGGGATATGGGAAACTAACAACATTTTAACATTATGATATTCATGTGCTGTATCCACAGTCGTAAGAAAAAGAAACTAACTTCTTTAACGTACATCCTACCATCCTTAAATAACGTGATTTGGAGGTGAAAGAACGCTCTAATCTCCCCATGAAGTCGGTTTTAATACTAAATACAATTTCGGTTAAAAACCGGTTAGTGGTGTAATAGACCGGTTTTTTACCGAGCTCTAAAAGTTCCGGTTAACCAGTTTTTCGGTTAACCGGTTAACCGGTTTGCATTCCCTAGGCGTAACGCTCCTGATTTTCCTAGCTTTCCCCGGTAATGACCTAAGCCCCAATGAGCCCGGAGTCGCATTGAAAGTCTCCTTACAGTTACTGGACATTTAAATACCTGGGCCATTTTACGGAAAGTTGTACACTCGACTTTTTTTTTTTATTTGGATAAAATCGGGTTTTTTCTACTCAGAATTGAAAGCACTTTCGGATGATGTAGGGGGAAAAAGTGTCCTAAATTTTTTTTATTCCATTCCGTTACCGTTTTCGTACCAATATTGTAATGCTTGTATGGTGGTAACGGAATGGAAAAACTGGAAATTGTATGAAAAATTTGGGACACTTTTTTTCTCCTATTAGGTTCCAAAGTGCTTTCAATTCTGAGTACAAACAACCCTATTTTATCCAAATTAAAAAAAAGTCGAGTGTACAACTTTCCGTAAAATGGCCCAGGTATTTAAATGTCCAGTAACTGTAAGGAGACTTTCAATGCGACTCCGGGCTCCTTGGGGCTTAGGTCATTACCGGGGAAAGCTAGGAAAATCAGGAGCGTTACGCCTAGGGAATGCAAACCGGTTAACCGGTTAACCGAAAAACTGGTTAACCGGAACTTTTAGAGCTCGGTAAAAAACCGGTTTATTACACCACTAACCGGTTTTTAACCGAAATTGTATTTAGTATTAAAACCGACTTCATGGGGAGATTAGAGCGTTCTTTCACCTCCAAATCACGTTATTTAAGGATGGTAGGATGTACGTTAAAGAAGTTAGTTTCTTTTTCTTACGACTGTGGATACAGCACATGAATATCATAATGTTAAAATGTTGTTAGTTTCCCATATCCCAACTTCATTTGAGTCTGCCGCGTCAAAAGCGCAGAAAGGGTTTATGGCCGGGTAAGCCCTATTGTTTTACTTGGATAGTTTTGCTACCTGCTACTACCCTGTAGTAACGTATCTAATCAGTCAGTGCTCAGAGATTTTTATTTTTATTTATTTTTCTATTCATTTCAATGTATATACTTACCCCCTTATTCATAAAACTTAACAAACCTTTGCTAACTAAAATGTTGTTTGTCCCTTTCCCACAAATGTACATGTCGAAGTGACAGATAAGGACAAACGAACTTTAGCGGCTTGTTAACTAATAGAGGTTTGATGGGCGTTTATGAATAAGGGGGTTAATGTTTGTTATAATATGTCACTGTAAAAAGTAGGTAGGTACTAGGGCTTTTAATACCGGGATCCCGGTATTTCGGGATCCCGGGATACCGCCTTTTTCAGAGCAGATTTCAATACCGGTATTTAATTTCAAATACCGGGATCCCGGTAATTTTTGGAAAAGCATTGAAAGGTACGAAATCAAAGAAAAACACAAAATTTTTGATTAATAATATTATTATTATTATGCACACATATTACAATAGTATTTTTAATAATCATATCACTTGATAACCCGTCTCCTTTTCTCTAATTTGACAAGTTGTGTTTAACAAAATGTACATATAAAAATCTAGCTACAGTGATCTTTTACCAAAAACAGAGTAGCACTAACAAGCAACTCGCATAACAGATAATATCTAAAAATCTAAACATTTCAAACTTTGGCATAATCAAAAACTCAATGTAAAATGTGTAATAATTTAAAATCAAATAACAAGTCGAAAATTTCTTAGTTCTAATTAAAATCGGTCAACCAACACTATACAAGTATACAATTGTTTACCTTAATATTATCTGTGATTTATAATAATCTAATATGTGATTTAAAATTCCGTAAAATATTTATATTTTTCTTCATTATCCTTTTAAATTAATCTCACTTAGTTGTATAGTGTTGGTTGACTCATTTTAATTAGAACTAAGGAAATTTCGACATGTTATTTGATTTTTAAATTATTACAATTTAAGTATAAGTAATCTTAGTTTTTATTATGCCCAAGTTTGAAATGTTTAGATGTTATCTGTTATGCGATGTGTTGTTAGTGCTAGGTACTCTGTTTTTGTTACAAGATCACTGTAGCTTAGCTAGATTTTTTTATGTATATTTGATTAAACCAACTTGTCAAATGAGAGAAAAGGAGACTGGTTATCAAGTGACAAGATTATTAAAAATCGTATTGTAATATGCATGCATAATAAAAACGTTATTAATCGAACATTTGTTGTTTTTTTTTTCAGCGTTTCATACCTTTCAATGTTTATCCGAAAAATACCGGGATCCCGGGATCCCGGTATTGAAGATGCCAATACCGGTATAAATACCGGTATCACGAAATTTCCGGTATTTGAAAGCCCTAGTAGGTACACTAGGTACCACCTTAATTTTGCTGGTGCTATACTGGTAATATTACTTTTCATCGCCGCTTATTAAGATATCTATATATATCCGTATATTATATTAGAATGTTTCATAATTTTATTTGTCACTTGTCGATTTGTTTTGAAGTTTATGAAGATGATGATAAAAACCAAATTCGTTTTATTTATTAGCTTACTTATACCTATTCACATCACTAGAAACATGCCCGGATTACCAATAGAACCCAGAAATAATAAATTTATAGTCCAATACTTCGATTTTAGGTAGTTTGTAAACAACCGGTTAACCGGTTTTTGTGCAGTCAAAACGGTTAATAACCGGTTTTTTATTTTCACCGGTTTTTGCATTCCCTAGTTACGCCCCGCACCACGCGTCGCTGCCGTGCATCCATAAACAAGGGATATCCCGCCTAATGCGATAAATTACATCAGGTCCTCTAACAAACAAAGTCACACTCGCAGTAATTAGGCAGTGATGGCCGATTAGGGGTCTTTACGACCCTAGAGCCGTAAAACTTTACACTACTATCCTTGCGCAGATTAAAAGCCAATTTACACGGAACTAGAACTTGAATGCGATTTTCATTGCAGGGTTTGACCGAATACATCGTAACTCGGCAGCCCGCAATGTAATGAAAATTGCACGCAAGTTCTTGCATCATATACATGGCCTTAAAGGGCAGGTTGCACCAATAAACGATTACAGACTGATCAACGTTAAATATGGCGCCGGCAACTGACATCCCATAGAAACCTGTCAAACTTATCAGATTTTAACGAACACCGCTTACGATTACAGACGGTGTTCAATAAACAATTTAAATGCCTCATCCCCTCCTGGCAACTCCGAGCGCATCGCGCGTCCAATGAAAAATGACAGACAGTCTGAGACAGAGGACCCTTGGCTCGCATTCGAATAAGGCGTATGTCGCTCCTGCCAGTGACCTCACCTACCTAAAATATTGCCACGTATGTGAATCAATGTGTGTGTGTGGCGGCGACATGAATCACATGAACCCTGTGGACTTCGCAATTGAGGTATGTGAGCAAGGGACCGAAACGACTATTGTCTAATTATTTGGGTTAATTCCCGTTTTAAACAGACGGTTTGATGCAACAATGAATTGAAAGGTCACTGTCTCTATCTATCTTATAGTCACATCTCTATGTTGTTATTGACAAATTGATACGTGTGTAGAACGCTTAACCAATCACAATTGATTGGCCTCTGGTGTGCACGCGCCATAAGCGCAAACATTTCCGCGTCATAATATCCAGTTAACGTGTCAAATTAGAATGAAGGAACACGGAATGTGTCGTATACATGCGGTTCGAAATTATCTCAAACTAACTTCTATGGCTTGACCCCGGAATTAGTGACACCAGTGCGCAATGGGAGGTCAAGCTAAATTGGCTCAGATTTTAAAAGAGTTAGGATTTTAACTGCGTTTATACACGCAAAAGGGCGCGTTTTTATTAATTACAGGAATTAAAAAATAGCTTTCTAAATGACTAGATAATAATAACAAGGGAAATAACATTTTAAAAAATGGCTGCCGATTTTACCGTTCCTTTTATACGAAATTAGGCTAGGTACAATCGGCCTCATAAGTAGCCCGTTGGAAATTCAGTTTGACAGTTTAAACATGGGGTTCAAGCGACATGGTACAAACTACAAAGGTATATTAAGCCCTTACGAGGTCGACTGTACACCCTACGGCATAGCACCCGATAGGTTGACACATACAGTATCAATATTTTCAAACGCTACGCGCGTAGCAAGGTATTAACCTCACAATATTGAGGACATATAAACCGTGTACCAATTTCGATTTAAAAAAATTTCAGCGGAGCAGAAATCCTGAATACACAAACCCGTTAAAAACAATACATTAAGGTTAATAACGAGCGACGTTCACAGTAAACACTTTTACACCCGCCTCCCTTCAGTTACTAAACGTAACAAGTTACAACAACTTCGAAACATATTTGCCACATTTAGCTTCCGCTGCTCGCGTACCATAAAATTCAATTAAAAGAGCAAATAAACTGTGCGGGCACTCGTTTTTCGTTTAAGTATGAAATTTTTAACTGTGAATGTTTTAATGTAAATAAAGGATTCATCCTCATTCTCTTAAGAGGAGGGGTAGGGCAAGCTCTCTCCATGCACTTTGTGCAGGATTTACTTCGTTTGTGTTTGCATTAAATTTATGATTTTTGGTCAGTATGCTTATTTTTCTGATAGCTATTTCGTGAAGTTAATCTTTTTATTAAATATTTTTTTTAAATTTTTAAATTTTGTTTTTTTTTGAAATATTTGAAAATTTTCACATCACGATTTTCGCATATCTAATATTTACAACCAAAAAAAATATTATATTTGTTAGTGCCAAAACCGACGAATAAAACGTGCACAAAGTTTGTATGGGGAAGGCCTTGCCCTACCCTGCGCCTTAAGAGCTGGGCTCTTGTCAGTGCAGCTTTGATGCAGTTCTCTAAATCTTTAGGTTGTCGCACATATAAAGGCTCGACACCCGACCGGCGCGGCGCCGCTTCACCTCACCGGCTCGCCGCCGTCAACCAATTTGATTTCCAGGCCACATGGTACCTTTTCACAGCGAAAATTTATATAAAAGCCGCTACGGATCTCATATTAATATCACTAAGACAAGGTACGAAGTGGCTCAGAAATCAAACTGGTTGACTGTACATGTGTATTTAGGGCCTTTAATGATTATCGGAAATGTTTAATTATGATCCTTATCTGTCTATGGTTTCGCTTAACCTCAAATAAATCCCTTATTTCAATCTAGTATTACGAGTATTATTTACTGTTGAGTCTCGTGGCAATTCATTTGAAACGGAATGAAACTTAATTGCTTCATGGTAAATAACGTTTCCGCAGGAAAATAACGAAGGCTATTTACAGTAGGTACTTATTTATAGATCTCTATCCCGACGGTTAAAAGGAAATAGATACAAATACAGTAATACTACTAACTATTTGGCCACATTGGCTGCTACATACTATATGACGCTGACTGTACAGTAGTAAATAGAGTAATAGAGTCAATCTCATTTCGACGACCGATTTAGCTTAGTTGGTAGTGACCCTGCCTACGAAGCTGGAGGTCCCGGGTTCGAATCCCGGCCGGGGCATTTATTAGTGTGATGAGCACGAATATTTGTTCTTGGGTCTTGGATGTTTTCTATGTATTTAAGTATCTATTTATCAATATAAGTATGTATATCGTCGCTTAGTACCCATAGTACAAGCTTTGCTTAGTTTGGGACTAGGTTGATTTGTGTAAGATTGTCCACAAATATTTATTTATTTATTTTAAAATGAAAAGAAACGATTTTCAATTAAATAATACTAAATTGTGTCTCAAGGAAGCAAAAGCAATAAATGACTGAATAACTGAATTATATATTTACGGCAAGGGCGGTATATTGAATCCTGACTCCGCCAATGTGAAGTTAAGTGACGTGTGTCGGGGTCAGTTCTGGGATGGGTACCCACTTTGAGTGGTTACTAACGAGCTCCTGTGCATTGGAACTTTGAGCCGTTGATCCCAGCTGTCTATGGCAACAGTCATTAAAGTTGGAGGCCTTGACACAAGGGTCGAAGTTGCACCACGTCCGTAGGGAAGTACCCACCGTTACCCTACACGTGACCCCTGGGATTGCTAAAAGTGCAACAAACTGGCAACCGTTATTGTCTTCTCGAAGATCTAACGGTTCGAAATAACTGCCATACGGTTTTCTTTTAATTTATTAAAAATGCGATTGCTCTTGAACAACATCTAGCCAAGGGGCACAGATGAGGCCGACGGTGAAGCGAGCTCACCCAGATGATGCCTATTCAATCGTAAAACACGTAAGTAAACACGAACGTTTCACGATATATAAATGTAGTGGTTTGTGACTGAACGACCGAAACAATGAGCCAAATCAAATCTAGTCCTGGCCTGTGGGCGGCCAGATAATTGGATTAAACTGAATTCAGTCGCCAAATAGGGATATTGTCGTATCGGATAAAGTCACGTGGACTCCGCCCTTGGCCCTCTCGTCACGTGTATGTTTTGTGCGGAAATGGGTCGGTGCAACCTGCAGCTGACATTGTAAAGGGTGCGTTTCAACTGAAGCGGAGCTGAGCGGAGGTGGGCAGAAATGGCCAAGCAAGTTAGACTCTTCCCTCCGCTCCACTTCGCTTCGATTGAACTAATAAATATCTTCTAAGCGTTCATTTTAAATTTGCACATTTTTGCGTTTAAAATTAGAAACTGATATTTTATGTTTTGCTCGACGTGGCGGGATGACGGCAGTGTCCCCAGATTTAGCTTGGATTATTCGTGTAAGCCCCAAAATTTGCAATCTTTCAGCCACTTTTACCGGTACCTGAATGAGCTGAAATATGGTATATTTATGTATGTTCGGTGACAACACAATATTATGGTACCAACGAGCTGATCTGATGCTGGAGACAGAAGGTAGCAAGTCTTATATAAAGTACACAAGCAACACCCGCTGTTTTGGGCTCATTAGAACCGTCTGGACGAGTAGTTGATGACTGTGGAAAAGGAAGCACAGTCGGCCGTTATAATTTTAACTATTATTGAAATTAAAACAGTTTACAATTATAACTTTAGTAGGTATTTTACCTATGTTTAATATTGCGACTGGAGAGACAGTCATTGAGTGACGACTGACGACCGCTGCGCCCTACAAGTTGACACAAAAATTAAGCGTTTTCACTCATCGCTCCACCCTCGTCACTGTCTGGATTCCCTTCGTCCTTATTGTTACACTCGCTCAGCACAGGACGGATTAGCAGAGGCTTCACTACAAAATGGTGGCACCTCGCGAGTGATCTTTACGTTTTCAACCGCATGGCTCCTTCATTTTGAAATAATCCATTTAATTATCGAACCTCACCACAAACATTCACGAGAATTGGTTGAGAAACTTGAGAAATGCGTCATGTAGAGGAAAATGGGTGTACGAATTATTTTTACTCAAGCTGACTCGGTAGCTCGGGTGACCTTATTCACCAACAAGAACAAAACACTAATCATAAAGTACTTAGTGGTGATATCTAGTTGACATCTGCGTTTTATCTTGGGAAAAAACGCTTTCTTACGTACTTATACGTTTCTGTTCTCATGTACGGATCGCATCGCATTTCTCAACCGATTCTCGTGAAATTGTGTGAGCAGATTTATGTAATTAAATGTTTCCCTTTCTCAAAATAGTGGAGCAATGGGTATTGGAAACGTAAAAAACATCACTCAAACAACATGGTATCAAAATTTGCCAAAGTAAATCTTACTCTGTAAAGTTGAAAAAGAGTCGAAAATTAATTGGGGCCTAATTTACCGTACTATATGTATAAGTTGACGATCGTTAGGTTAGGTAGGTGGGTAGGGTTCAGAGAGTCACTTTGTACCCGGGTGTCTATTGTTTGCCCGAAATTGATATGGAATAATTTCAATTGCTCGATAAACATTTGCCCGATTTTCATTTGCCCGAATGGTTTATTTACTAGAAAAATCGTTTGACATACTCTTGTATTCCCGAATATTACATGATAGAATGACACGAATGCCATACGTATTGTTATCCATATTATTAAGTGCAATAATATTATTTGATAGAATATTTATATGCCATACTAAATATAGTTATCCGAAACAGTTACAGATTAAGTAGTAAAGTAGCGTTTCTAACAAGTTATTCTGCTCTTTTATAAAAAAATAACCTCGAAGAGGATAGCGGGAGCTTTGCTCTTCTAACCTATCCGTGATCCGAGTCGGATTAAGTGGTAAAGTAGCTTTTCAAACAAGTTTTTCTGCTCTTTTATAAAAAAATAACCTCGAAGAGGATAGCGGGAGCAAAGCTCCCGCTATCCTCTTCTAACCTATCCGTGATCCGAGTCGGATTAAGTAGTAAAGTAGCTTTTCAAACAAGTTTTTCTGCTCTTTTATATTTTCATTCTCAGCTATTCGATTCGAACAGTAGAGATGGATGGCAAATAAAAGTATAGCATGTGATAATTATGGATTACAATGATTATGGAAAAAGATATTATTGGCATTGATATTATGGGAAATAAAGATTCTGGCATTTGATTAATATGGTAAATAATGAGTATGGCATACGAAATTATAAGAAACAATATTATGGCAGTTGAATAGTATGGCAGTCAAAATTCGGGCAACTGAAATTCTGGCAAGTAAGGGTTTCCCCTTTGTACCCATGATACTATAGGAGTAGGAAATAGTTATTTGTTATACAAGGGTGCAAAGTTGTATTTTAACCGCGAGTGTGGAATTGGAACACGAGCTAGCGAATGGATTCTAGGGTTGAACCACGAGCTAGCGAATGGATTCTATGGTTGAACCACGAGCGCAGCGAGTGGTTCGAAAATAGAATCCTGAGCGAAGCGAGTGGTTCAAAATTAGAATCCTGAGCATAGCGAGTGTTGCAACACACGAGACGTAAAATAACTTTGCAGCCGTGTGTAACACAAATCTTTTCACCTCACTAAAGCGAGGAAATAGAAAAAGGAAAACAAAAGTAAAACAATAAAAAAATTGGGTTTCTTCCAATTTTTCATTTCATTAAAATAGAAAATAAAAACTAAATTTGAACAAAACAACGCAAGAAAAAATTAAGCAAAATTCTAAAACAAATGCTAAAGTAAATAAATAAAGCAAAATTGCTTAAAATTCAAAATAAATATAAAATTTGAAATCCTTATCCTTGAATTAGTCGAAATCGAGTATAATGACGATTTTTTTGCAAAAAAAATATTTTTTTAGCTCAAAATTCAAAATAGTTATAAAATTTGAAATCCTTATCCTTGAATTAGTCGAAATCGAGTATAATGACGATTTTTTGCAAAAAAAATATTTTTTTTGCTTAAAATTCAAAATAATGATAAAATTTGAATTCCTTATCCTTGAATTAGTCGAAATCGAGTATAATGACGATTTTTAGCAAAAAAATATTTTTTTCGACTTAAAAATCAAAATAAATGTAAAATTTGAAATCCCTATCCCTAAATTAGTCG
Organism: Cenopis cana; assembly: GCA_951800055.1. Taxonomy (NCBI): domain Eukaryota; kingdom Metazoa; phylum Arthropoda; class Insecta; order Lepidoptera; family Tortricidae; genus Cenopis; species Cenopis cana. Next base: position 2,546,729 of record OX637477.1, on the reverse strand, counting down.
AAATGGAGTATAATGACAATTTTTTGCAAAAAAAAATATATTTTGCTTAAAATTCAAAATAATTATTTAAAAAAAAATAATTCAAAATAAATATAAAATCTGAAATCCAAGGACTGATTTTTTTCACACCACCTGAAAAAAAAATCAGATGGGCGAAAATTGTACTGGCTGTTTTGTGTCCACCCACACTAACCGATATCGGATCCGATACGAATCTGACCGATATCGGATCGGATGGTGTGAGCACTAAGCAGTTTTCCATACATTTTTATCGGTAACGAATCCTACACCGATATTGTATCGGATAGTGGGAACACGGCCTTACATGTTATTATGTTAAAAGTAACTAAGAACACGTTCCGATTTCAAAATTACTTTGCACACATGTGGATAAAATGCAGTTTTGCTATCTGTTTTTAAAGAATAAAAAAGGGCTTTCCGAGCTAGTGAGGTGAAATAGTACATTACTTAACAAGGGCGATAAAACAAAGAATGTCTCAGATCGCAGGTATTTTACGCCCGAGCCGAAGGCAAGGGCGATAAATATGCGATCTGAGGCTTTCTTTATTATCGCCCGTGGTAAGTACAAAATTTTATGTCACCCCCTGGCCAGGAAGTGGGTTTTTTCGCGCGCGGAGCGTGCGATAACGGCCACTTTATGGCTAGGTGTGACATAAATGTAATTTATTTTGAGTTTATTTAAATTCTTAGTTTCACGGCCAACAATTTTTCTGCTTCGCCTTAAGGTTGACAGGTAGAGAATTCCACACGGCAATATCTGCCTATTTGTACGATAAGGTATTATGTAAAACTTTTTATCTACACCCATATAGTAAATCCTCTTTTATCTACCTACACACATATCATAAATCCTCTAATATGCGTTCGGAAACCGTAGAAAATGACTCTCATTTCAACATTCAATGAATTTATGGCAATTTTCTTATCTGTGGCTGAGGCTACAGCAGTTATAAAATATTTCATTTTAATCTCATATATGATGTTAAAATATTACGTCAAACAAAACTGTCAAAATTTAAATGTCAAAGTTGACATGTCCCTATTCTAGTATCACTGAAAATTCAAATTCAGTCGATGCGAAATGTCAGCTCGATGTTTTTTTAGTATATATCGCACGAAATTTGAGCTAGAACGACATGATCACATCAGAATAAGGACTCTTTACTTTTTAAAATAACATTCAGGTACCTGTTGCCAGTTCTGATTTCGATATTTCCGCAACCGTGCAAAAAAGGTTGTATTAACACAATTATTGTATTTATTTACTACGGTTTCTGAACCCATCTTAGAGTAATTATAATATGTGTGTAGATAAAGTAATGTATGCAACTGTACATAATTAGGCATTAAAACACTCGTGTGACCTTATTATGAAACTCGCCTTCGGCTCGTTTCATAAAACACACTCGTGTTTTAATGCCCCTCATTATGTACCAGTTGCATAAACTACTATTATAAGTTCAAATACCGTAGATAAGACCCCGCTTTATAATATACTGTGCGGCTGTTGCGTGCGTCCCCTATTAGATCACGAAATATAACACTTTAACGAGATCACGTACAAAATTAAGACACAGCTGCGGGCTGGCGGCGGAGGCGCGGGCCGGCCTGTCGACGCAAACATGGCGCACGCCGGCGAGAAGTGCCCACACGAAACACATGAAAGAGGATTTAATATATGGATGTAGATAAAGTAGTGTATGCAACTGTACATAATTAGGCATTAAAACACTCGTGTGACCTTATTATGAAACTCGCCTTCGGCTCGTTTCATAAAACACACTCGTGTTTTAATGCCCCTCATTATGTACCAGTTGCATAAACTACTATTCAAGAACTACTCGTATCTAGGAAGCACCCTTCGTTCCACTTGTACTTTCTCCTAGCCCTTCAATAGAATGTGACGTCATCGTGACGCCTGCGCGACCTATACACGAGCGTATCGGTGGGCCCTTAGCGGGAGAAACGATGCTGTTCATATATATATACTATAGCTTTTACACTCTAGACGACAAAAGAAAACGTTATCTTAAGAGGAGGGGTAGGGCAAGCTCTCTCCATACAAACTTTGTGCAGGATTTACTTCGTTTGTGTTTGCATTAAAGTTATGATTTTTGGTCAGTATGCTTATTTTTCTGATAGCTATTTCGTGATGTAATTTTTTTTTAATTTTTTTAATTTTGAATTTATTTGAAATATTTGAAAATTTTCACATCACGATCTTCGCATATCTAATATTTACAACCAAAAAAAATATTATATTTGTTAGTGCCAAAACCGACGAATAAAACGTGCACTGGGCCTTGCCCTACTCTGCGCCTTAAAATCTTCCCCTATAAGTTGCTAGTTAAAAGTTAATGGAGAAGCGCTCCAGAACTAGAAGAAAAAAAAGCATCTAAAAATATTGGTAAATAATATTGCTTACCATTACCAGGACCACCACTGCTTGTAAGGTATAAAAAAATGTGAGTGTACTTGTGTTTTTGCATCTGGAAGAAATCGCTTTAAAGCCTTATATCCTTTTTAGGGTTCCGTACCCAACGGGTAAAACCGGACCCTATTACTGAGACTCCGTCTCCGTCTGTCCGTCTGTCACCAGGCTGTATCTCAAAAACCGTGATAGTTAGACAGTTGAAATTTTCACAGATGATGTATTTCTGTTGCCGCTATAACAATAAATACTAAAAAACAGAATAAAATAAATATTTAAGGGGGCTGGGAATACAACAAGCGTGATTTTTTTTACCGTTTTTAAAGATAATGGGACGGAACCCTTCGCGCGCGAATCCGACTTGCACTTGGCCGGTTTTTTATACTCTTTGGAGTGGTGCGCAATAAACACTTTTTTTATTATACTTAAGCCAGTCGGAAATATCTCGGGGCGCACTCTATTAATATCATCATTAACCCCGAGTAAGCACCCCTTTGACATTTAAAATTATTGTCTGCTATCAATCTAAAACTGTATCACCGGGAGTTTTAAATTTGTATAGGAATACCATATCTAAACGGGGTCCACGCGCGCGAAGTCGCCGGCAAAAGCTAGTCTTCTATATTTAATTGCATTACATATCAAAAAATATTGATAGCCCATCCATAAAATAGTGATTTGCACAGTAATAGTAACTGGTAATGTATGACTTTTAGAGGTGGGTGATAAATAATCACGGTGATCCGCCGTTAAAAAGTAACAGTGTGACTTGTCACGAAGTAACAACGTTACAAAATAACGTTGTTACTTAGCGACGATATCACTGGAACAGTGTGTAAGCGACGCGTCGCGTCGTGCCTCGTGAGTCTCGTGACCGCTGTTACTAACTGTGACTGTGACTGCGGTGGCCTGTCACAGAGTAACATCAGTTGTTACAAAAATATCAGTAACTGCCGGGAACGATCGACACGCAAATGTCGTGACACGAAATAACCGAATTGACAATGTCACGGTGATTTTTCAATGTGATTTTTTTGGAACGGGAGAAACAACAACGGTGATCGAAAAGTAACGCTTTTCCCCATGTCTAATGACTTTGGGGTCTAAGATGGGCCATATTAGGTACCATGAGATGCTTATTTTCCTGAAGTGAGGTGGGGTGAAGTGGTGAGACTGATGAGCGGTGCAAAACAGCAGTTTAAGGTTTTTAAGTTTCCTTTAAATAACTACTAGCCTACACTGAACGAAAAAAAATAGTAATTATTAGTAAGTTTTAGTGAATCCCAGGACAAGGAGATTAAATAAAAAAAATAAAAGTAAAAAAAATAAAAAAATGTCCTTATTTGTTTGTATTTTTTTTTGTGTACAATAAAGTTATTACATACATACTTATATACTGACGGTTACAAACCAGTTTTTGATAATAGTAGTCATTTACTAATACCAAAAAAAATACTTAAAAGGTTTGTTTAACGGGTCTAACGCGATATTTATGTATTTACCTTTTTTACCGACGTTTCGACACGGGTTTCACCGGCCGTGGTCGCGGATATGAAAAAGGTAAATACATAAATATCTCGTTAGACCCGTTAAAACAAACCTTTTAAGTATGTTTACAAAGCGCGAGAGTTTAAAGTGTTATAAAAGTACCAAAAAAAATGTCCTTGTAACTACTAAACTGTTTTGTTACCGTTAGCTGTGGCGGAGCATTCGTACAACTCTATTCCCACCGACTTGCCTAATTTTCAGCCAGTCCAGTTCTTTTACTAGGAGGGCTCATAAAGAATAAGAAAGGCAAGTTATTTCCGGCTTCCCTAGGATTTTTTTTTACGAACCGCCTTGACCGTTAGTATATAATCTCCTTGTCTTGGGATTCACTAAAACTTACTAATAATTATAATTTTTTTTCGCTCAGTGTATTTATAGTATTTCCCTGTGGCATAGCCGTGGGACACTCTGTACCTATAAACTTAATCGGGTAGCGGCTTAGCTTAGCTGTAGACCGTCTACCTACGGTAATTAATTTAATTAGGCGAACAGAATTAGCCCGGATTATCCTGCTCTATTATTAGAGCATCGGGGGCAGAAGAAATTCTATAGGCGAAGCGCAGACAGAAGGCGTTCACCGGAGGTCTGCGTTCCATTTAATCCAATGGATCAAAATCTAACATTAAGGCTGGGTTGCACCAAACCGTCTGTAATCGGAAGCGGTGTTCGTCAAATCTGATTGTATGGAAAGTTTGACAAGTTTCTATGGGATGAAAGCTGCCGGCGCCATATTTGACGATGACCAGTCTGTGTTCGTACGTTGGTGCAACGGGCACTTATTCTGCAAATAGGTTACAAGGACACTTTTACATGTCAAAATATTAATTTACAATTAAACAACGTCTTACGATAAGAAAATTTAGAAAGTTTGACAGTAAGAATAATAATTTCAAAACCGCATTGGGTAACACCGGATCTCAGCTTAATATATACAGTAGCCGTAGCCCATGCAATGTTACCTACTATAATAGGTACAGATTTTGTCAATAATTTAATAAAAACGTCTTGTGTACTCACTCGTACTGTACAAGAATCTTACAGTGGGCTTATTCAAAAGATATTTCCAAAATACTTGCAAAGGGTATTTCCGGACACAACAGAAATTTCGTTTTTTTCTACATTTTCTCTGTGATTGCAGCCACAAGTGAGTAGGTACTAGTGAGGAGGGGAGCGGGGCAAAACAGCGCATCGAATCATCTTGCCAGCATTTTTAAAACCCCACACATTGAGCGTAAATTAACCTCATACGGTCTTGGCCGGTGTGCGATCTTCGTCGAACGCACCTTACAGTTGAGCTCATTAATATCTATACACTTTTCCTTTGTAAATAAAGGCCAAAAAATGTGTATATTAGTGAACGTGACTGAAGTACCGTGAAACGTGCCCCTGAAAGTTTCACTAAAGTTAATTTCGGCTTGGGAAATTGATTGCACAAGCAATATTTTTAAAAGTTACACTTTAATTTGGAATTAGGTAGCCCCAAAAACTCACGAAGCATGGTACGTGGTGGTGGCGTGATCGGTGGTGAATTTTGTTATTTTTTTCACTTTATTATAAACGAACAATTCTTACAGATATATAATAATATTTCAAAGTATAAAAACTAGTGCCTACCCCAAATCTTGGGATTAGGTAGCGGATCCCAGGCATCCTTCAGGATGCAACTGTACTGGGATAACGCTTAGGAGGATGAGGATGATGATAATATTATATTATAGATTGAAGGTCGGGTCTCTCACCGCTCGGCTACAGAGGTTATAACTGTACTAATAATATACTAAATACAACCTTCAGATACGTTACTTTTTCGCATTGGTGCATTAAGCTGTGTTCCCAAGGACATAGAGCCTAAGTATTTCTATATCCCGCGTATTACGTCACGGCCTTTAAGGGCTTCGCAGCCTCGGTGACAAACAAGACGCACGCCGATCAAATACAACACATTACAACACGAAAGCGAAAAGGAAATTAGACACACACTCTGTGTTTTCATTTATTTAGTCTAAAGCCTAGCCTTTGGTCTGTTTATGAGTTTTACCGTACCGTGGCCGGCGACGATTAAGTAAAAAAGCGTCCATTAAATGCATTCAGAGGTGTAGGCATGTGCGTCCATTAAATGTGTTCAGAGGTGTAGGGAATGAGAACGGGTTGAACGTGTAGTTAGACGAGTTGGGTACAACAAGTTGAAATTATGAATGAGTTGGGAGTGAAAACAAGTTGAAAATGTGGATAAGTTGGGGTGTTTTGAGAATGGAGACAAATCGAGAATGGAAACAACCTGAATCTAAAGTTATGCATCGCATTCTGTTTAGTAATCAAACGCTAGACGCTGATTAATTAATGTACTGCCCAAGTAATGTATGTAATACGTGGTAAATATGCTGCAGCCATTCATCCCGACTGCTGTCTATTATAGCAGTCGTTAAGTAAGCGGCATTCGGGCGGCTTGAGAACTTCTAGGTACCTAACAGTCAAGTTGCCCACTCACTGGACAAAGGTAATAACTGGATAAGGGTCCAATAAGGTCTAGTTTCCCCTTGGATTGGAAGGTCAGATGGCTGTCGCTTCCGTAAGAAATGGTGCCTACGCCAAATCTAGGGATTAGGTAGCGGGCAATGGGCATCCTTCAGGATGCAAGTGTACTGGGATAACGCTAGGAGGATGATGATGACTGCACGTTATGTATAAACAGTCTCCATTTCAGACTGAAATCATTACTGTCCCGAAGTCCAGAAATGGCTGAAACCACATCAAAATTGACGTCCAACCGTACGCGATTTCCGCCCGTCCAGACAGCCAAATAGAGTCCAAATTATTACAAAAGTATTGAGAATTCCAATAATCTGATTAAAGAATACGGTTGGTCAAGTTTTAGATAGATAGTAACAGAGACATTTGTTGCTTTTATTGGGTGAGCATTTTCGAGGAGCGAAAATAATCGAAAACGGCTGTTTCTATCTTTAAATTTGTCAATTTAGCAAAGAGTGATGTTTGAACGACATATTTTAATAACAATCTAAGAATAAAATTTAAAATCAAACCACAATAGATAGTATAGAAAAAATTTCAAGATATGTCTCGATTTACTTGTAATCGAAACAGCCTAAATAGATGTGCGATTTTAACCGATAAAGACCTCTACCTATTTTGCAACTATGCTATGGTTTCTTATAAATATGCCAGGCAAACTTACATAAATCTTATAACTTGTTAACGTAGCTTAACTTGTCTCTGGTGGAAATGTACCTAAGCAAATATTTTCGTATTCGTTCATGTCGAGGAAATTATAGAAACATTTATCATGCGTTAAACGACAGAATAAGCCAGGCGACACTTTATCATATAACTATAGTGACATACATGAATAGTTAGGTATTTTATAGAACGAGAATACGAATTTCTATTTCCACAAATATGGTATTGGAACAAGGCTGGCAAGCTTTATAAAAATCCCTCTGAAAATATAACTTAACACGGTAATATCAATCAATCATAGGCCGTTGCGTCTATTGCAGACGATTCAATCATTGCTGTGTAGTTGCGAACGTCGTTTTTGGTGACTGTAGAGACCAATGCGGAAACGGCACGATCTTCCACAGGTATTACAGGGAAAGTTGACGTCAGAAGCTCTAGTTCCGATTTGTTTTCTGCGGCACCTTTTACTAGCTAATTCGTCAAACCAGGCTTCGCATAACTTTCTGCCGTCCACAACACGTAGTATACACACTATAAAACTCAAGATTATCACTAATACAAATTATGCATAAAGCTTTAAGATCCTATTACTTTCAAGGACAATGCAGCCTTAATAATTAAACTACATAAAATTAACTTCTAAACTCATGAGATCCTTAAGTAACATACAATTCAATACAAATACTCTTTATTGCACACCTCAATAAATAGAACTATTACAGACTATGTATATTTAAACCTAGACATACCATACCACGCCATAGGTACCATACCATAGGTATATGTGTACAACAATATAAGTGATTATAAGTAACATTATGTGCCAATAATGTGCCTCATAAATTTCAAGACACACACAGGACACAGCGATAGACACACATAAATTCAGCATTGATACCAACAAAAACGCTTCAGCATAAGCACTGCAATGCTGAAGTGGATATGCAAAATACTGCAGCATAAACTAAAGGTACGTACTGTCGGAGGCGGCAGACTGTCCACTCCCATATTGAACTCACTGATACATTTCACTGGTATTTGGTTTATTTATTTAACTGCTTGTTTCAACGCGCGTGTAGCCCCATGGCTGAACCGGGGGAGACTGAGGTAGTGTTGCGACTTGCGAATTTCAGGTTTGCATTTTAGTTTCTAACGATTTTCCGTTGGGAATTGACAGTTTGTTTTCTGGAGGAAATAGATTGTATAATTTTTTACCATTTTATCTTAGTATTTTACTGATAGGATAGCTATGGTCAAATCAGCAACGTATGAAGTGTCAGTCAAAGTCAGTGTCAAGATTTGATCAAAATGCAGGGAAAAAATTAAAAATACTAATAACGTCAAAATTTTCATGATCAAACTGATGTGTATAAAAATCGTTATAAAATTTTATATTCCAATAATTTTCACATGTTTTTTTATTAGTAAAGTTTTCTGTGTTTTCTGTGTTGTAACGTATTGTATTGTAACTACAGACTTTTCATGGGTGAGGTTGTATAGTATTCAAAAAGTTTTTATTCATTGTTAGCATAAACATTCAAACACTGTATTATCAAGGGATACACTTGGGATACACATGGGATACACGAAAAATTTAAGCAAAATATAATGAAACAATTTCCAATTTTAAAAACACGACTAATTGACTATATATATATATGATTTTACTAATAATTGGAAGTAACGGCGATCATTTTCTTTTTGACTGACATTTTTCAATTACATTTTTTTTTTTTTTAACCTCGGCATCGACTGCCTCTTCCCTATCCCGACCACAAAACCTGCGCGCGCCGATCTCTCACCGCGCACTTTTATCTCGGGCACACAGTTTAATATACACCTTAACGCGTTGTTATAAAGTTCAGTTTGGCCTGTAGATTGTGACCTTTACTGGAACCGGGCACAAGTCATAAGCAGCGGGTCATTGGGCTATACCGTGAAATAGCGATAATGATAGTAGTTTTTGTATACGTGGCCGAGTTTTAACAAATTAGTCCGTTCGAATTGAGACTTTACTGACCAAACCAGAAGATTCGAAGTCTAATGACAGTTTTCTACAATATCAGGCATTTTAAATAATTTCGTCTATATTATATGTTGTTAAAGGGCAAGTATAATATAACATAATAAACTAAAAATCGTGTTTGTAATAGAAACTCTATAACATTAGATATAAAGTAGAATTTCCCATGGAATAAAACCATATGTCAGTGTCATTTTAACACATTTTTGCCGACGACTGCTACGCGCTACGCTCGTAGCCGATAATATTGTTTTTTTCTCATTTGTAGCGAAAACTGTTTGCGAATGGAGAACACGATATCGTGTCCTCCTCGCTAAAGTAATTTACCTGTATGTATAATAGTTGTGACGTGTTCAAACATGATTCAAACACAACAAATGCCTGACACATCCACAACTATGTACAGTCAAGTTCAAAAATATGGGCGCATACAAGTTGCTCAAAAATATGTCCCATAGCTCTTATGTCGGTGAATTAAGGTATTAGTACCATATTTATGAAAGGATACACTCGATACCAATTTTGCACTTGACCTACAGTCAAGGGCATAAATATGTATACATTTTTGGACCTTATTTCAATGGAGTAAGGTGAAAAAGTGTATACATATTGGTGCCCTTGCACTGAGCGAAAAAAAATACTAATTATTAGTAAGTTTTAGTGAATCCCAGGACAAGGAGATTATATACTGACGGTTACAAACCAGTTTTTTGATAATAGTAGTTATTTACTAATACCAAAAAATTTGTCCTTGTAACTACTAAACTGTTTTCTAACCGTTAGTGTATAATCTCCTGTCTTGGGATTCACTAAAACTTACTAATAATTAGTATTTTTTTCGCTCAGTGTGACTGTACATGCAAGAGGCGATTTTCTTAAGTTTTTCACCTATATAACTACCTACTTACAAAGCACAGGCAGAGCGGACCATATTTGTTACATTCAAGCAATAAAGTACCCTTTGACGGCGCTAATAAGGCTCTATTTCCTTCAACACGCTATCCGAAATAGTCCTTAACAATGAATGACTTTTTGTTTGCGAAAGAAAAGTTAATCAGTTGCGGCAGAAACATGTTTTGCACCTTATTACGATGAAATAAGATACATAAATCAAAATTTAATATTTAATCTGCAAAAGTAGGCCTCACAAGGTAAGTTTACCAATGTAATGGCTTGCGAAATAAATTTTCTTCTTCTTCTTCATCAAGGGCTCTAAATACTTATACACGTTATCTTACGGTCACGTGCATTAATTTAGGACCCATTTCGCAAACGTTTTCTTTGAATTTCTATACTGTTTGACAGTACTGTCAACCTTAAGGGGGTCCCCAATTAAAATTCGTGACTGTACATAGTCAAGAAAGTATATAAAAATAAATAAATACTTGTGGACGATCTTACACAAATCGATCTAGTCCCAACTAAACAAAGCTTGTACTATGGGTACTAAGCGACGATATATATACTTACATAGATAAATACATATACTTAAGTACATAGAAAACATCCAAGACTCGGGAACAAATATCCGCGAACATCACATAAATAAATACCCTGAGGGATCGTCCTAATACAACGCGACTACGCGATGATCGCGCAATCGCGCGAGTGAAATTCGCGAATATATTGAACTCGAATAGGTGTCCTAAAGGGATCGTCCTAAAACCAACGCGACTACACGATTATCGCGCGAATTCGCAACTTTTACTAGTAAATATTCTAAGTTAAAGGCGCGCGATCGCGCGATCATCGCGTAGTCGCGCGCCAATTAGTACGATCCCTAATACAACGCGACTACGCGATGATCGCGCAATCGCGCGAGTGAAATTCGCGAATATATTGAACTCGAATAGGTGTCCTAAAGGGATCGTCCTAAAACCAACGCGACTACACGATTATCGCGCGAATTCGCGACTTTTACTAGTAAATATTCTAAGTTAAAGGCGCGCGATCGCGCGATCATCGCGTATTCGCGCGCCAATTAGGACGATCCCTAATACAACGCGACTACGCGATGATCGCGCAATCGCGCGAGTGAAATTCGCGAATATATTGAACTCGAATAGGTGTCCTAAAGGGATCGCCCTAAACGCGTCGCGCTTGTTTGCAACCGTCGTTGTATTAAGGAATATATATTTTCGAAAATTCGGCACTTCGCAAGAGGTCCATGAAAATCTTGACTTTCCCAACCATCATCATCATCATCATCCTCCTAGCGTTATCCCAGTACAGTTGCATCCTGAAGGATGTCTGGGGTCCGCTACCTAATCCCAAGATTTGGCGTAGGCACTAGTTTTTACGGAAGCGACTGCCATCTGACCTTCCAACCCCGACTTGACTTGACTTTCCCAACGATGTGTTCTTTTTATCATGATTTAAATTACGGAGCTATTTTTTGCTTTCATTATGTGTAGTATAATTTAAGCTCAGCTGACGAACAAAAACAAAGCTGCAGGCATTGTTTTCATATTGAATGAGTGTCAAGCATGTGTCAAGTGTGATTGAGAGCAATCCATCAATTACGGTTGTCGACGGTCTAATATTAAGGATGATTCACGCTAGACCGTTCCGTGTCCGGGCCGGCCCGTTTTCTAGTACAAAAAATCGACGGCCGTCGCTCGTCTTTTATTAGAAAACGGGCCGGCCCGGACACGGAACGGTCTACTGTGAATCATCCCTTAGACGGTAGAAGTGAGACGTATTTACGGGAATAGGTTTTTGTAATAGGTTTTGGCATGGACGCGGTTTGTTAGATGTTTTACTCGAAATCGTTATTTCATTGTAGCAAAATTTCGATTCGCATTTTTCCACGATCGTGTATTTTGCAGTCGTTTAAATTATTCGGCTACTATTTTAACACAAGTTCTTTTTCAATAGTCGCGTTTTTCCGCGATTTGCCTTTTTCTTTACAGTTTTTTTACTGGAGTTGTATTTTCGTGTATCTAAATTGCGTGCAGTTTTTTATCATTGCTTATTTTTTTATAGAAGCAAGTTTTCTTAGTAGATCATTTTCATACTCTCATTCCTCCACATTCATAAACTTTGTACGGACAAACTTTAATATGTTTTTTAAGCGGATGCGTCCGCTAGCGAAAATCTCAATTTTTTTTTTTTCTCCCTAATAAGGCTAAATAGATGATTGTTAAGATTGAAAAATTCACCATTACAAGGGATACCACGGTGGCTCAATTGGTAGAGCAATGGACGGATTCCAGAGGTCGTGGGTTCAAATCCCACCTGTGCACTGTGGTGTTGAATTTTTCAATTTTCACTTTGATTAAAAAAGTTTGTACGGACAATATCTACACGACACGATGATGCATTGTCTTGTATGTACAACAGTACCTGGCAATAAATATTGCACAACTTGCACGTCGGTCTTTGGAAAGAGACAATTAGCAGTTTACAACGATTACCGAACACTGGCGAACGTCCATCAAACATCTCAATTATTAATTAAAGTTTCATATCAATGAAAAACTGTACTTTATGGACTTTATTAGTTCATGTCAAACAGAAAACATGTAAACTTAGTTTCTTACAAAACGTCACATAATAATGCCGTGTGAGACAACGCTCTATTAAGCCGAAATTGGTCGAGTTTCTTTCCAAAGGTCGATGATTCCAAAGGTTGATGTGCAATACATTTCGCCGGCTACTGTAGGTACAGTACTTTTATCCCACGAGCGCGGGTTGGCCATTGTTGTAGTTGTGACACATACGAACAATAATACCCTGTAAATATACATTATACAACTACAAATGCAAAAACGTCTCGAAAGTTATTTACCTGTATATTAGTAAGACTAGTGCTTTCATATCCACCATAATGATAAAACAGGGCTAGCACGATCGATATCGAAAACACAGCTCTGAGAACTATTATATAATCTGTGGCTCTGGTACGTACGATGGACGGAGGTTTATGTAGTCGGTACCTACCTAATCATTTGCGCGTTATAATAAATGAGCTCTAAAAATATTTAAAGTAAAGTTTTATGTTATTCATGACAGAGGGTCAGGCACAACACAATTCAATACATTATTGTTTCATGTAGACCTTATCCCTATATATATAAATTTTCTGAAAGTGGAGAAATGAAGGTATGAAAATAATCTACTAAGAAAACTTGCTTCTATAAAAAATAACAAAATGTGAAAAAAAAACTGCACGAAAATTTGATACATTAAAATACAACTCTGGTAAAAAAATCTGTAAAGAAAAAGGCAACTCGTGGAAAAACGCGCCTAATGGAAAAAACTTGTGTTAAAATAGTAGCCGAATAATTTAAACGACTGCAAAATACACGATCGAGGAAAAATGCGAATCGAAATTTTGCTACAATGAAATAACGATTTCGAGTAAAACATCTAACAAACCCTCGAAACGTCTAAGGTACTTAATGTTCCGCGCTATTCGTATTCGTCTGCGCGTTCGGATTCTTTCGGGGCACCTCGGGTCGGGGTCAGTTTAGCGCGTCTTTGGACCTAGTCTTTGGATCTAGTCTTTTTGTGGACGCGTACTCGCAAGACTCAGTACGCGTTTTGCCTCACCTCTATTAGACGGCTTTATATGTCCCGGAAAAGGTCAGGGTTTACTGAGTCATGGATGTTTTTTATGTATTTAACTATCTATTTATCTATATAAGTATCTATTTATCTATATAAGTATTTATATCGTCGCTTAGTCGTCGATCGATTAGTGTAAGATTGTCCACAAATATTTATTTATTTATTCACATTCATTCTTTTTTTTGGGAAATTTGTCTGCGAACGGATAACACGACATCGTGTCCTCGGCTCCGTATGTATGATTTCAGTGGTCTTTTTCGCCCAAGTTTATGTTGTACTATTTTCACATATTTCAGAAAAGGCGCGACACGGGTCTATCAGTGTGAACCGAGTGTCGGTGACCTTGGAACGCTACGATTCTACTTTGCCCGTCCGAGGAGTGATTTCCACACACCGCGCCACCCTCGCGCGCCCCCGCTCGCGTCCGGACACGCACACATAGCCGCGAGACGGGTTTACAGCACACATGCTTCGGTATCGCTTCTTGTTACGTTAGTATATATCTTCTTTGCCCATGTTTATGTTGTTTCATTTATTTCATGATAAGAATTACATTATAAATTTGTACACATGTCAAAATTAGAAGAATAGTTATCATGATCGTCATAAACAGAAAAAATAAAAAAGGATAATAACATAATAACAACCAAAATTAAACACACATGATAATGATAAAAAGTAAAAATAAAATAATTGCATCTCCCTTTCGGAATCGTCAAAGTCCATTTCAAAATACAAATTCCAATATACTAATCAAGTCAAAATACAAGTTCAAGTCCATTACAAAATATAAATCAATTTAATACAAATTTAGTATTTTTTTTAGTAGCTTTTTATCACGTTTCAAAGACGCCGCCTATTTTCCCGTTTCAAGGTTGTTTTCCTTGAAATCGCATGGTGGAAAATAACCGGCTAAGTACGTGTCGGGCCACGCGCGACGTAGGATTTTGTTTACGTTATATAAACGTAACTTGCGAAAATGTGACAATAAATATCAGAATTAAACTTATTTATGCTATTTTAAATATTTTTAAATTATTACAAATGAATCTCTGTTTAGCGTTTGTGGACTATGAGAAAGCCTTCGATTCGATCGAAACCTGGGCGGTACTACAATCTCTACAGCGGTGCCAAGTAGACTACCGCTATATCGAAGTACTGCAGTGTTTGTACGAAAACGCCACTATGTCAGTCCGACTCCAGGACCGGAACTCGAAACCTATTCCGCTGCAGCGGGGAGTCAGGCAAGGAGATGTTATTTCTCCTAAACTGTTCTCCGCTGCACTGGAGGATGTTTTCAAGAATCTGGACTGGAGAAGGCTAGGCATCAACATAAACGGCGAGTATATCACTCATCTTCGGTTTGCTGACGACATAGTAGTCTTGGCTGAAACCATGGAGGATTTAAGTACAATGCTCGATGACCTCAGTAAAGCCTCCGAGCGAGTTGGTCTAAGGATGAACATGGATAAGACGAAGATCATGTCAAATGCCCATGTAGCACCAACTCCCGTTACAATCGGACGCTTTACGCTCGAAGTTGTAGACGATTATGTATACCTAGGACAGACTGTCCAGTTAGGTAGGTCCAACTTTGAGAAAGAGGTCAATCGTCGAATCCGACTCGGCTGGGCAGCGTTCGGGAAGCTACGGCATATCTTTTCGTCCAATATTCCGCAGTGTCTCAAGACGAGAGTCTTTGACCAGTGTGTGTTGCCAGTGATGACATATGGTACGGAAACGTGGTCGCTCACCATGGGCCTCATAAGAAGGCTCAAAGTCACTCAGAGGGCAATGGAGAGGGCTATGCTGGGAGTCTCTCTGCGTGATCGCATCAGAAATGAGGCCATCCGTAGCAGAACCAAAGTAACCGATATAGCCTTTCGAATCGCTAAACTTAAGTGGCAGTGGGCGGGGCACATTGCACGTAGAACCGATGGCCGTTGGGGCCGAAAGGTTCTCGAGTGGCGACCACGAACCGGAAGGCGCAGCGTGGGTAGACCCCCCACAAGGTGGACTGATGACCTGGTAAAGGTCGCGGGAGTCCGCTGGATGCGGGTGGCGCAAGACCGGTCATTGTGGCACTCTTTGGGGGAGGCCTATGTCCAGCAGTGGACGTCTTTCGGCTGATATGATGATGATGATGATGATTACAAATGAAAAGAGGTTTCACTTCCACACCCATGTTTCATTTCTATACAAACTACGGATCTATAGATCCGTGATACAATCTTTAAACTAACCGGGCGTTTTTGACATTTTGTTTCTGTTGAAACGTGGTTGAAACGCAGGTCCATTGCCCAATACACAGCTACGGAAATATGCGTAGCGCGTAGCAATTTCGTAGCATGTGCTACGGCTACGCTACGACGCTACGCTATTAAGAGGCTGTCAAGACCTAACTTTGTTGAAACTGATGTTATTTAAGCAGTTTTTTAAGAAAAACTACTTGTTCTAGCACATCAAAAAGTATATGTCAATTTATTTATCATATTCCAAAGACCGTGTACGGACGGACTCGATACATAATTGGACGAAATCGGCTCGATAGAAAATAATTGCAAGGATTGGTCTTAAAATCATCATTAAACGGTTCTATGTCTTTATTTTTATTACGTATGGGTCTGCAATTAATAACATGAAGTCAACATATTCATACCTAAACCGCCAACGAGTCATATTTCACAAATAATCCACACTTTTTTTTTATTTCAATATTTTTATAGTATTTATTTGCTATTCTACGCGCAGAGCTTCCGTTAAGAGCGGGATGGTTAATTGGAAACTCACGCGTGTTAGAGCAAGACTTTTTTTAGGTCTCGTCGTCAGCCTCTTAAATAGTATATGTTATACTAACCCCGTAGTTTTACTGTGGTTTTACTGTATGTCATAGAGTAAATGCAACTTTAGTTTTAACCAAATTTTAACTACATTGTGCGGTTTTATAAAGCGATTGAACTCGTTATACCTCCGTGACCCGTGTAATGAAACTCGTATGCGAGTCTCGTGCGTGTATTAAACAAAGCTAAAAACCAATTCTTAAACTGATAGCGCCTCCGTTTTGTTTCCGCTATACCTACCTACACAGACAGAAAATCGTCCCTTGAAACAATGTCTACCAGGGTGGCGTTCAATTTAAAATTGGTTCTACCTTCTACTTTACTAATAGTGGGGGAAGTAGTGTCATGAGGTCCACATTTTGGTATCGGATGAATTCACTTGGCACAGATGTAATATAGGTAAATCTAAGTTAATTTAGCCCGGTAGCCATCCGCCACCCCCTGGGGGGTAAGAAGGGGGGTGCCTTGAAAGTCCCATTTTTCGGTTTTTCATGAAAAACTCATAAACGGTGACCCATAGCGAAAAACGTTCTTAGGCATAAGTAATCTAAATAAAATTATCTACATAAAAGGTTCTATACACTTTGTCGCTAGGATTAATATTTAATGAGATTTTAAAGGGGGGATGTAAAATTATATGAAAATTTAAGTGGCTATTAATTCCTTTGTATTTCAATATAGTTAAAAACAAAAAATACTACAATTATGCACTCAATGAGCTCTATTCATTGATATCCCACTCAATGGGGTGGGTCAATTTTTTTTTCGCACCCTCCTTTAGCTGTATGGGGAGGGGAGCCCCCCTTGAAAAGCTGTAAAAATATTTTTGAAAAAATTTTATAACTTTGGGTCAATAAGATGCTTAAATGGTGAACATTTGAAGACTATAGCTCAATCCGTTACCTTTTAAGGGTGGCCCCCATGCAGCTAAGGGAGAGCATGTATGAAAAAAAAAGAACTACCCCATAGAGCCCCCATCAAAGAGCAAAATTTAGAGCAATACTCTTCAAATTTTCACCATTTAAGCATCTTGTTGACCCAAGGCTATACAATTTTTTCAAAAGTATGTTTGCCTGTTTTTAAGGGGGGCTCCCATACAACTAAAGGGGAGCGCGAATAAAAATTTAACCAACCCCATCAAGTGGGGTATCAATGAATAGAGCTCATTAAGTGCATAATTGCAGTATTTTTTGTTTTTAAATATATTGAAAAACAAAGGAATTCATAGCCACTTAAATTTTCATATAATTTTACATCCCCCCTTTAAAATCTCATTAAATATTAATCCTAGCGACAAAGTGTATAGAACCTTTTATGTAGATAATTTTATTTAGATTACTTATGCCTAAGAACGTTTTTCGCTATGGGTCACCGTTTATGAGTTTTTCATGAAAAACCCAAAAATGGGACTTTCAAGGCCCCCCCGTTCCTACCCCCTCAGGGGGTGGCGGATGGCTACCGGGCTAAATTAACTTAGATTTACCTATATTACATCTGTGCCAAGTGAATTCATCCGATACCAAAATGTGGATCTCCCATACATTGGGTGACACTACTTCCCCTACTAATTCGGCTATTTTGACATTCTCCATTCACCATTACCATTAGGTACTCGCACTATTATGCCAAAATTCAAAATATACTTACATCGTATAAAATCATATCCAGGGTCGTTGTCTCGGTCACCTGTTGCACCGTCGATAACTTGTCTCTCGCTCTAACACCTATTCAAAAACAACTGTCCTACTCTCTCAATACAATGCACTTTTAAAAACCTTCCTAAATTACTATTGTAAAACTAATCCTATTTCAATACATCTAAGGTTCACGTTTCAATAAAAACAAAATCATGCACGATTATTAAATATTTTAATTTTCGAATAGAATTCCGGCCAGTTATTCGAAATTCAAAATTGCGCAATATGGTGACCGCGGATTGTTTTTTTTTAATCGCGGGGCACAGGCGTTTCCCGATACAGCCTGAATGGCACTGAGGGAGGTTTGTGCCGCCGGGCGCGGCCGACGCTGTAATTCACTTAGCTTGAAAGATTCACGAGTTTCGAACTAAACTGAACTCCAGTGTAACTTGAACACGAGGCATTTTCCAACCAAACGCGATAACAGTGCAGAGTTATACTGGTTGTGCTGAGGCGAGTTGTAAAGCGTTGTGAATAGGTAACTGTTTTGGATTGCGCTGTTATTGTTTTAAAGTAAAAGTTCGAGGTTTAATTGTGTTTTTGTAGGGTTTGCTGGGATTGGAGCTGGAAAGGTACGCTAGCCCTTGGGAAATGATAATTTAATTTAATACATTTGAAACAATACTCCCCATCGGCACTAATTTAGAAGATATTTTTTATTTATAAGTAGCTTTTAGTTTTTAGCAGCGTTTAGTTTTTTTTTTTCTTGCTATGTCCTTTTTTATGTTGTTGTTTGATGAATATTTATAAGCAATTATTGTTATTATGTACATATACCTACCACATATACTATTCTAGTAATTATAAAGAGTTCAGGTACCTAAAGTTTGTCAGTGTGTATATACCATTGTAAAGCTGTATGTAGGTAGGGTGTAATATCCGGAAAACATTTTTCTTTTGTTTAACTACACATCTGATATCATTTTTTTTACCGGTGGACTGGAAATGCAAAGAAGTGGAAATCTTCGGGCTTAAAACAACCACATAGCCGAGCAGTAAAGCTCGCGACATTCAATCTTTTAGGGATATCGTCCTAATACAAACGCGAGTACGCGATGATCGCGCGATCGCGCGACTTTTACTTAAAATATTTTATGCGACATACATTTTCCTATGATAGTGCTTTATGGATGGAAGTATTAGTGTTAGTAAGAAAGTATATTAATTAGTGTTAACTGCTGTACGTTTCTTTATTTATGTTAATCTTTAAGGAAACTATAGGTCTAAAATTATACTCTATGCATGTTGTATCTTGAGTGAATAAGACTGATTGTTTCTTATAAATAAAAATATATATATACATATTTGCTAGTAAAAGTCGCGAGTTCGCGCGATAATCGCGTAGTCGCGTTTGTTTTACGACGATCCCTTTAGGACACCTATTCGAGTTCAATATATTCGCGAATTTCACTCGCGCGATTGCGCGATCATCGCGTAGTCGCGTTGTATTAGGACGATCCCGTAGGTCGTGGGATTCAACCCTGCCGCCGGTAGGTACCACTGGGTTTATCAAAAAACTTATATACCTACGAATTTTCGGTGAAGAAATACATCGTGAGGAAACCGGTCTACCTAATCCCAAGAAGATCTAATTTTGCCTCTGAATCGCTTTACAATCGCTTTTGTAAAACACCAAATTTTGGGATTACGCGTGAACGCGGACCCCGAGGGGGGGGGGGGGCACACATTTTGTACTTTGTACGAATTTCAGAGCGAATATCTCACCAACGGTTCACTTAAATGGAAAACTTTTACAGTAACCTCTATATCATTTTTAAAGGCCTATCCAAAAAATACCCCTCGCAGCTACAGCTACTTGCATTGAAAAAAAAATCATCCCCCGGGTACATGTATGGTGTGCCCACCCTAAAATATGTGTTTTCCTAATTTTTTCATTACATTTATGTAGCGGTTCATAGAATATATCTTCCTACCAAATTTCATAATTGTAATACGTATAGTCTCCGAGTAAACCGGCTGTGACATACGGAGAGACAGACATACAGACATGACGAAACTATAAGGGTTCCGTTTTAGCCATTCTGGCTACGGAACCCTTAAAAACTGTCAAGAGGTATTATTGTTGAGTAACAGACCGCAGACGTTACGTCACGACCCAAACAGCCGGCACGCGTCAATACAATTCAATCACGCGCATGTACCGGTAATCCGCACGTTACCGTAATTGGATCGCACGGCTTCGCGAGCACGGGACCGCGCACGTTGCAAGACTTGCAAGGATGCTCAACAGAGGCTATTCTCCGCTGACCAGACACTACAATGTTGTATACTAAAGCCCTGACACATGCGTAGGTATGCCTGGGCGAAATATTAGCACAGCTACACTAGCTTAGCTTAGCTTTAGTGGAAACGGTAACATAGTTTCGTAGCGTAGCTTTCGCATCCTCGCAGCATAGCTGCAGGCTACTGAAATGCAGTCTAATACTGTCCTCGCTTGGACACATGCTAGTGCTGTCTACATGATGCCAGTAATGGCAGTAATTTTATGCCAGTTAGGTACTTACGGTACACGAAGCTAGTATAGTAAACAAGCCAGGACAGCGAAATCAATACCCCTTTCGCCCGATAGGATAACGGATTTTGTCACCTCCTGGCTCCAGCTATTAATCTTTTTTTTAGGGTTCCGTAGTAAACAAGGAACCCTTATAGTTTCGCCATGTCCGTCCGTCCGTCCGTCCGTCCGTCCGTCCGTCCGTCCGTCCGTCCGACCCCCGTTTTTCTCAGTAACCGTTACTACTAGAAAGCTGTAATTTGGCATGAGTATAGATATTGATGACGCCGACAAAACGGTAGAATAAAATCTTGAAAAAAAATTTTTTTTTAGGGTACCTGCCCTACATGTAAAGTGGTGGTGCAATTTT
Organism: Cenopis cana; assembly: GCA_951800055.1. Classification (NCBI taxonomy): domain Eukaryota; kingdom Metazoa; phylum Arthropoda; class Insecta; order Lepidoptera; family Tortricidae; genus Cenopis; species Cenopis cana. The sequence goes on along the minus strand of OX637477.1, from coordinate 2,525,520 downwards.
TTTTTCTTCCAAACCCCATCGTGTGGGGTATCGTTGGATAGCTCTTTTAAAAATATTATAAGGTTTCTAAGAATATTTTTTGATTCAACAATCGGTTGGCGTGATATTAAGCTATGACGTGATAATTTTCGTTATGGTCAAGTGTCCCCCCCCCCCCCCCTGCCAGCTAAACGGTGGCTGCTAGGCATGTGAAAAAAATCATGGTAGTAGTATATACGATGAATTTAAAAGGAAAACTATCACAGCTAAGTAGACATTACTAGTTAACGAGTAATAGTCAAACTTCAGAAATGTACTTTGCAAAAGCAAACTTTCGAACAATTTCCATTGATACCTTAGATAATGTTGTTAATTCTGTCAAAAACATAGTAAATATAAGTTTGCGAACTTTTTAGTCCACATAATGTAACGGGTGGACGACTACGGAACCCTACATTGCGCGTGGCCCGACACGCACTTGGCCGGTTTTTTAATACAACAAATACTAATAAACGGGATACAGTAAATATTTAAGGGGGCTCCCATACAACAAACATGATTTTTTTGCCGTTTTTATAGTTAAATGGTACCTACGGAACCCTTCGTCGAGAAGCGCTCGTGGCCCAGCGGCGCCGGGTACCGCTTGCGGTATCTAAGGTTAAGCAACGTGGGCAGCGGTCAGGACCGCTTTGAGTGGTTACTAACTGAGCGCTCCCGTGCTTTGGAAGGCACGTTAAGCCGTTGATCCCGGTTGCTGTCTATGGCAGCAGTCGTTAAGCCAAGTTGGAGGCCTCCGGGCGGCTTGAAGAACTTCTAACAGCCAAGTTGCCCTCACTTGACAAAGCCTAATCCCAATAAGTTCTAGTTTCCCCTCGGGGTTGGAAGGTCAGATGGCAGTCGCTTCCGTAAAAACTAGTGCCTACGCCAAATCTTGGGATTAGGTAGCGGACCCCAGGCATCCTTCAGGATGCAACTGTACTGGGATAACGCTAAGAGGATGATGATGGTACGGAACCCTTCGTGCGCGAGTCCGAGTAGTCCGACTCGCATGACATACTTAGTGACAATTACCCCGGACACTTCTTGACACCCCCCCCCCCCCCCCCCCCCCGGACGGCCTCCAAACTAGGACAAATCCGGGAAAACCCGGACGGATGGCAGCCCTAGTGACAATCAAGAAGTTTTCATACATACCTACTCCATAACAACAAGTAAGTAACAATCCACTGAATTGAAAAGTAATCAAAGTTGCCATAAAAAATAAAATAAATAAATAAATTAAATAAATATTTGTGGACAATCTTACACAAATCAACATAGTCCCAAACTAAGCAAAGCTTGTACTATGGGTACTAAGCGACGATATACATACTTATATAGACCACATAAAAAAACAAGTTCCATTACTATTTTCTACTCTTTTTTGCCAAGCTTGGCCAAGCTATACTATCAAAATACAAAAACTACCACGCGCAAAAACTATTTCGGAACGGAACTAGCTAGCAACACTAAAAACTGCTGTCATGTCAAACATGAAATCAATTTGATTTCGATGCAGTTTGTATTTGTATAAACAATTAAACGTATTTGTATTTACTTAGTGTTTTTACTAGATAACAAAGTTTCTATAATTAACCTAGTGTTAAGTGTCAATTATAAATGACCCTTGGACGTAAATATCAGCCTACAGGGTAAGCAAGACCTTAAACGCTCCGGTGGAAGTTAACACTGCATGAGTGACTAATGGTTAAGGATTGATTTTTACCTATTTATAGGAATGCTGGGGACCCTCGTAAGGTCTATGTTACTCAGTCGAAGGTCGGCACTCTCTCTGGCTGCTCGTCTTCAGTAAGTTCGCTACATTTCTAACAAAAAACATTCCTTTCCATTTTGGTGTCTTGGTTCACTTGTACTTAGGGTTGCCAACTTGTGAGCCCAGATTTGCGGGACATTCGTGGTAGATTTGCGGGACGCGGCTAAAAAATGCGGGACTCACGCAGCCGGCCATACCCAGATGAAAATGATTAAATTTTTAACCCTTCTTCGGCAGCGCGCATGAGACCCCGCTGGAGTCGCAAGCGTCAATAACAACATAAAATTCAAACAAAGACGCCACGCGCTGTTTTAAAAAAAATCAAAACCTACTGTTTGTAATCGGGAAAAATAAGTTTTATATAATAGAGTGCTACTCAAATTTGAAGCCGCTAATCTCAATACAAGGAACAGAATATTATTTGTTTCGTAAGAAACATTTCTTAAAATACAACATCAAAAATCCGTTCTGACCCTTTATATTTACCACGAACGAAAAAAAAAATCTTGGAAATTCTGACCACACCTGAAAACGGGACAATCAGCGTCCCGCACGCACTCTTTGCGGGACGCATCCTCCAGGGTGCTGGAAACGGGACGTCCCGCCTGAGGCGGGACCGTTGGCAACCCTACTTGTACTGCCTAGTGTTTGGAATACATAATTAGTTTTATTCATTACCTTTATCACACATGCTTATTTGGTTTATGGCCTAAGAAATGAAATAGCCTAGAGATTATTTTTAAACCTGCTAACATAATGGATAGACTATAAGCTTAATGCTTTTTCTAATTAGAATTATAAGTAAAGATAAGTTACAGAATTTTGGGATACACATTGGAAATACGGGGAAGTAACGAAACTGGCAATTAACAGAGAAGAGTGCAGGTCACTCCACCAACAAGAGTGAAGCTCTTAAGTTTTGATTATAATAAGAAATATTCATTTTTTTATAGCTTAGGTTTCTGTTACAATTTAATTTCATGTCAAAGTGCCTAATGTTATTCAAATAACAACAGATTGTTTGGAACCATTGGTGGCCCGGGACAGCACCAGTGCAACAGATCTTAATGAATCTGTTACTTGCATTGTTGCATTGTTACACACCTGTTGCGTGAAGCCCAGAGTTTGCCCAGTATTACAGTGACATAAGTAATCATAGTTACAATTTTATATCATGAGCGCGGGTTGGCCATAGTGACACATACAAACACATCTTCTTCGTCATTTCCTCAAGGCTGCCTCTCTAGTTTGGGCTAATTGTATTGCCCCCTATACAAATAAGACAATGACAATTCATAGTGCTGATGCACACATAGACAATATGCATGTATAGCTCAACACACAACCATGGGCCATGGCTGACCACACTCATGAGACAAAAGTACTGTAGCAGAGGTTTGTTAATTTTTATGAATAAGGGTGAAATTTGTTTAGTTTCGTCATAATAAGACTAACACTTTGTAACATTTAGCGAGCCATTTGAGAAATAAAATGAGGCATTTTGACACTAAGTAATTTTGAGATCTAGAAGAATTGGGCAACATGCAATTAAATTGTAATGAAAAACATAAGATTTTTATGGTTATATTGAAATCTAATTAACGGGTTACTCACATCTGTATCGTTGAATATCGCTCGACATAGATATAGATCTATATTAGATTTCAATATGTCTGAGATTCACGGAAGTTTTCTATTTAAAATTTTTATGGTTGCTTATAATCTTCTTCTTTCTACTATTATCCTCTAGATAAAGGCTCAAGCCTCTAGCCTAGGTTTAGTGAACCAGGGACAAAGCTCCCAGTAGCTCGATTCCACTGAAACCTCCGATTCGGTTGAAGCCACGCAACTCACTGGAGCGCTAACTCTTAGGGTATTCCAGTGTTAAACCGCCCGCATGGTCTTATCAGAGGTTTCCCTGGATTTTCTCCAGGCCACTCTCCGACCGGGCACCGCTTAACTAAATGTGTCAGATTTTCTTTGCCTAATGTTAGACCGGTGGAAACTAGTATACTCTTAAATAACGAGTGCTTAGAAATAGTAGATAAAGCAATATTCTTAGGTATAACATTAGACAAAAATCTACAATGGAGTCCCCACATAGCCGTTATGGCGCGTAAATTAAGTTCAGCCGCATATGCTATCAGAAAAATCAGGCAACTTACCAATGTAGAAACAGCTCGCCTAGTTTATCATAGCTATTTTCATAGTGTTATGTCGTATGGTATCCTGGTTTGGGGTAAAGCAGCTGACATACAGACAATTTTTGTGTTACAAAAAAGAGCCATTCGCTCCATATATAACCTAGGCTCACGTGAATCTTTAAGAGAACTCTTTAAAGAAATCAACATTTTAACTGTAGCGTCCCAGTACATCTATGAGAATATTGTTTATGTCCTTAAGAACATAGACTCCTTCTGTAAAAATTCTGATATACATAATTTTAATACTAGAAATAAAAATAAAATTGCCACTAAAAAATTTCGTGTCCGTAAAGTATACAAATCTTTTGTAGGTCAATGTGTCCGTTTTTATAATAAGTTACCTGATGAAGTTTTGAATTTACCTTTTCCAGCTCTTAAAAAGTACTTGAAAAAATCATTGATGTCGAAGGCTTATTACAAGGTTGAGGACTATCTAACAGACAGAAAAGCATGGCCCAAACCAGATACTTAAATAGAGTAAAGATTCATATATTGTGTATTTTTTAATTTTATCTAGTTGACGCAGTTCTTGCAAGAAAACATATCAAAAGATTTATAACTAAATTTATAGTCTAAAGGATTCAATTTTTTTTTTTCCTAAATAGAATTTGATAATGCTAAGGTATACAGTTTCGAAATGTTTTCTTGCAGAATTACACACTGTACATAACTGGTTTTTTTCCTCATTTTATTCTTTGTTTTTGTGTTGCTTTATATAGATACTTAGATTTCTTGATCTTAAGTAGGTTAAGTATTATCATTTATCATTGTAATAAGCATATTTTTGTGAGAAAATGGCTGACTGTCGAGTTTCTTTCGGCGTTTCTTCTCGGCAGTGGCCTCTGTGAAACGCTAGTAGGGTTTGACTTGTAAAAGTGCCATTGCGGCCTACTTACAGAATAAAGTTCATTTTATTCATTTTTTTTTTATACTGGGCCTGGCATAAAAAGCCACAGGTTTAAAAAAAATTGGCATGTTTGTTTTGTAACAGATATCACTGTGCGACATGATCGAGCCCCCAGACTACGAGGAGGTGGCGGAGCGGCTCCTGGGCGACCGGGATCCGCTCGGCTACCCGCCGCACGACATGGAGCTGGTCACGCTGCCGCGCCGCACACGCACCGTCGGTCACGTGTTGCCTGATGAGCAGCTGTGAGTACAGTTATTCCTTGGAACAGGTGTGACTGTGACATGATCGAGCCCCAGGCTACAAGGTGTAAGTAAGCTATGAGTTGATGATGAGTTATGAGTAATTGACTCATCTTGGGAAAAATACTTTCGTATGTCCCGTTGTTCACTAGATTTTGTGAGCGGTTCGATTCTTTTAAAGTTATCCTTTCCTTTAACGTCAGGAATCCTTTCAGACTTTGGAAGTTAATACTAGTATTTTTTATGAAAAGATATGTTGTTGGGAATCTTGGGCGGACCCCAGGCATCCGTCAGGATGCAACTGTACTGGGATAACGCTAGGAGGATGATGATGATGATGATGATGTTGTTGGGAATCTCCAGGCTCGAGAGTTGAAGGGTTTTATTAAGGTTACAGTTAACTTTTTCAAAATTCATCTCATGAAGATCAATCTTGACAACCGCTTTAGCTTAGCTGGTAGTGACCCTGCCTACGAAGCTGGAGGTCCCGGGTTCGTAACCCGGCTGGGGCATTTATTTCTGCGATGAGCATGAATATTTGTTCTTGGGTCTTGGATGTTTTCTATGTATTTAAGTATTTATTTATCTATATAAGTATGTATATCGTCGCTTAGTACCCATAGTACAAGCTTTGCTTAGTTTGGGACTAGCTTGATTTGTGTAAGATTGTCCACAAATATTTATTTATTTAATCAAATGTTGCAGGAGTAAGGCCCCGATGTTCGTGCGCGACTGCATCCGCACCTACACGTCTGACTATACGGTGGTGGAGTACAAGCACAGGCAACACTCGGGCTCCACGCTGTGCCGGGGGGTGCTGCAGGCGCGGCTGGAGCGGCTGGCCACCGCGCCCAGGCAGCTGTACGAGGTGGACGCGGAGCAGGAACTAAGCCAGCAGGTCAGTGCACCAAAAAAAAAACAAATTGATGTGCAGGAGGAGATTTCTCTGCAGCGAACCGTACAAGCACTGGCAGCACTCCGGCTCCGCGGAATACCAACATACAAATACAAATAGGTACAAATTCTTTATTCTTTTTTTTAGGGTTCCGTAGTAAACAAGGAACCCTTATAACACACTGGCCATTAAGAACGTACTCGAAAAAAAAATGTAGAGGCGGGAGATTTAAAGGTTATTGATTGGCGTTTTGAAGATTTTTATGTGCTTTGAAAAGTTTGCTTTGAACATTTATTACATAAAAACGCCTTTGAATTATCTAAGTACTGGAAAAAAATAAGGCGGGAGGGAAGGATTGTGTTGCTGCAACCAACAAACTATAAAAATGGATTTGATTTCCTCTCAGTAGACGTGAAAAGCACTATGTTAAGACTGCACCGAGCAAATTTCTGAATAATTGCGATGGTTGGATAACTTGCTGTATTATTATTACTAAAGCTTGAATTCTGTAATTCCTATATATGATATTTAAGGATACACTCTACACGTCATGTGTTTCAGAAACACAATTACTTATAGTTTTCTTCATAAAAATTCAATCCAAAGTTAGCTCTACTAAATGAAATAAACGCAAACTACAACGTTAATACTTTATGAAAGGTCTTCAATTTTTGAATAGTAACAAAACTACATGTTATCTAGGTCGTATGTGTTTAACATTTGCAAAATGTGGAGATTTTTTTAACAATGCAAAGGAAATTCCGAAAATTTGACCGGCCGCCGTAGTTTTCTTGCCGGCAGATGGGCTCCGGCCCTCAATGGGAGCAGACGTATGCTGCTTTTCTCAGTTTGACATCTCATAAAAACACGCTTTTTGACAGCTTGCTCGTATACAAATACAAAATGTATACCACACACAAAGATTGCATTAATTGAAGTAGGGTAAATAAATGTTGACGTGTGGCTATTGAAGATTCTTTTAACATGGATTTTTTAGTATTAGCCATTCGTTATAACATAAAAATGCAATCTTTGGTCCCCAATGTTTACTAATGCAACTAAATTATAATGATTTCCTTTACGAAAAGGCATTTTAAACGTAAAAAGGTTACCGATGTATTTCAGTTCAAAGTAATTTACTTTTTATAAATTGGCCACCCAGAACGGAACGTTATGACATTTATGTCACTCATCATATTTCAAATTAAAATTTGTAAACAAATTGTATTTTTATATTTCAATAATTTAACGAATCTAATGTTATATTTTATGTGTATATGTACGGCGCTTTCACGTCAAACAATGATTACCTAAATATATCGCAGAATCTGCATAAACAAAACATATCCCAGAATCTGTACAAACAGGCACAATTATTATGGTGCTTTGAACAGAAGTTTATAAAATATCAGCGTTATACCAAGAAACAGATCTAGAGTGCTCTCTTGCAGCGGAAGCAGAAGAAATAATATCGGAGTTTCTTCGCCAGTTTGAGTGATGTGGATTTAAATTGTGTAGTGTCTAAGCCGCCTGGTCATATTATAATTATACCTAGAATGAAAATAATAAACCTATGTTTCATTTATAAATAATAAACCAAGTAGTTGTTGGGGATGTGGTGACAATGACGATGTCTAACAAACAAATATGCAGTAATTACTTATAATATTAAACTGCGCTAGTTTCTATCTAAAGCTTTCATGCGTTGGAAATCCCGTTGCTTTGATTTTGTACAAGTAAGTACTTATGTCGCATCGCAATAATTGTCTCGACGTTATAGTAAACGAATAGCAAATAATAATAATTGCTATTTATTATTGATGAAAATAGACGCAATGTTAACCATTATTGAACCCTATGTCGTTGCAATAAGGTTCACGGATGTTCAGTTAAGTGTCATCGACGGCACGATTGCTCACACTAGAAGAATATGTAAACGCATCCTGCTAATTATTCCTTTCAATTATGGACCTTATAAGAAGTGTATAAAAGTTAATTTGTCAGAGCTGATACAGTAGTGGTCCGGCCAAGTTCCACAATTGCAGACTGTTACAATGACTTTCTTGATGATATTTGTTATATCATTAGGTTTTATAGTGCTTGTCATTCACGATAACGACGATGCGCAGGGAATGTCATACTATTCTATGCGCAATTCTGCGGATTGGGTTACGACGGGAGGTCGTGAATAACAAGAACTACCTATAAGGTTAGGTACTGGTTCCTCAAATACAAAGTTGATTCACAATATTGCTGCAGTTATCCCGTGCCGTATAAATAGTTTCAGTAGTTATTATATATAATGTAATAAAACTACCGCTTCTTCTCTTAAAACTTGCATTAAATCAGTGTCCATTTTAGAGTTAACCAACTGATAAACAGAAAATAATCAATTTATGAAAAGTTTTGCTTAAAATAACCTATTTAAGGTACAACATATACTAGTATCATGAAAATCACCAAGTAAACTCTCAAAATAAGTACCTAAGTCATAAACATAAAACAGTCATAACATGCACTGAACCGATTAGGAAAATTCTTTCTCTGTTTTAAGTTGTATAAAAATGAGTCTGTGAGGAAAGGGCAAAACAAAATACATTTTACAAAACAGGGGTTTGACAAGTTTTATTTTATAAACAAGGAACTGAGTATTTTACTACCACAAATTCCAAATTCAAGACATTTTCAGATACAACTAATACTTGAGTTTTGGTTACAGATCAGAACTTGACGATTTTTGTTACACTTCTCTTATGCACCAAGAAACCTTTAAATATTCAAAATCTATATTGTCATAAGTTGACATAAACATGGGTCAATGACCCGACCCAGCAAAATGAGGTAGTGTGCGTGAATAATGCATGTGTGGGTTAATTGGGTAAATTATTAAAGAAATTGAAATTTGACAGGCGCTGAGAATTTACCCCGCACGATAGGCCCTTAAGCCTCGGCCGAAAGTGCAATAGATGGATCTCGTACTTTCGAGGGCCTCCGCTGCGCGTCGGCCCTCGAACTAACTCGTACATCTATTGCTTACTTTCTAGCCTCTACAACAATGTACTATAGTTTTAGTTTTGTTTCAGTATTATGTTTTGCATTAGCTTTAGTTTGTAGTTTCTTTCTTGCCAAATGTTAGACTTGTAATTGTAACCAATTCTGATACTTATATTACTTATATTGTAACTGGTTCCCCGCGATACAGGTGTAGCCTAGTGCGGAGACCCCTGGTATATTCTGTTAATTGCAATTATGAAAAAAATGATCTTTATCTTATCTTATCTAGTATAATGTACCGATGTATTTATGAAACCCTGACCTGCAATGTAACTTGGCGTTATGAATCGCAAAACTCGCTAACAACCTGTATATACAGTTTGGCGAGATCAAATAATATGCCTACTGTAATATATATATTCTTGAGTTAAATAATAAAAACCGGCCAAGTGCGTGTCGGGCCACGCGCAAGGTAGGGTTCCGTAGTCGTCTACCCGTTACATTATATGGACTAAAAAGTTCGCAAACTTATATTTACTATGTTTTTGACAGAATTAACAACATTATCTAAGGTATCAATGGAAATTGTACGAAAGTTTGCTTTTGCAAAGTACATTTCTGAAGTTCGACTATTACTCGTTAATTAGTAATGTCTACTTAGCTGTGATAGTTTTCCTTTTAAATTCATCGTATATACTACTACCATGATTTTTTTCACATGCCTAGTAGCCACCGTTTAACTGGCAGGGGGGGGGGGACACTTGACCATAGCTAAAATTATCACTTCAAAGCTTAATATCACGCTAACCAATTCTTTAATCAAAAAATGCTTTTAGAAACCCAATAATATTTTTAAAAGAGCTATCCAACGATACCCCACACGATGGGGTTTGGCAGAAAAAAAAATTGCACCACCACTTTACATGTATGGGAGGTACCCTAAAAAAATTTTTTTTAAAGATTTTATTCTACCGTTTTGTCGGCGTCATTCATATGTATACTCATGCCAAATTACAGCTTTCTAGTACTAACGGTTACTGAGAAAAACGGGGGTCGGACGGACGGACATGGCGAAACTATAAGATAATTCAAAGGCGTTTTTATGTAATAAATCTTCAATGCAAACCTTTCAAAGCACATAAAAGTCTTAAAAACGCCTATCAATAACCTTCTTTTTCATAACATAGTCGGCGACACCAAAAAATACCTAATTTTTACGAGTTGTGATTGGTTGATTTTGTATCATATGAAGTACGGGCGTGTTCTGATTGGACGATAGCACTACTATAACCGCTACAACAATATAACATTGTTGTAGCGGTTTAGGTGTGGTTTAGATGTGGTTTAGGTTCATAGTTGTCCTGTTCATGAGTCTACTACTATTAACAATTTTGACGCCCCAATTCCCGCCATCTATAGTCATATTCAATCAATTAATCAATAATTTTATTCAGAACAATAAATATTGTGTTGAACATTACATTGAGGTGTAGGTAAAAAGTAAAAACATAACACTTAATTATTAAAAACAATAAATCTACAAAACTCATCTAATACTAAAAGTCCATATTATCAAATCAATAATTCCAAAAATTAAATAAAATTTAAAATTCCATAAAACAATAAAATATAAATGTCATTCTAAAAAATATGTATCAACTTAAAATTTACCATTATCAAATCTTAACAGTCCACAAAATAAATAAAAAAAGCAATAAAAACAAACAGAAGAAAAGTCAGTTAAACAATCCAATAATAATAAAATCCAAATTAATATAAAGTGAAAAAAAATTCAAAATACAATAAAATATAAACGTCATTAAAAATGTATATAAGTAAAATTTTCCAGTTTCAATTGTCGACAAAAATAAAAAAGAAATAAAAAAAACACATTTTTTAAAATAAATCATTGTTATTCAGCTACAAACTCATCTAGGGAATAGTATGTCTTTTCCAAAAGATATTCTTTAAGTCATGTATTAAAAATTTTACTATTAGTAAAGGATTTGAACTCTGTAGGCAGCTTGTTGTACAGGGACACAGCCTGATAGCTCGCGGCATGTTTCACAATGTTTAGCCGTGGGACTATGCTGCCTTTTAAATCCTTTCGTCTTGATGCCAGCCTGCTCTCTCTCTCACTCGTGCTCTCAAATTTGTTCAAATGCTTCACAAGATTTGTTAACAGTACGAGTATGTAGAGGCACGGAACAGTAAGGACTTTAAGCCTTTTAAAATGATCCCTGCAAGATTCTCTTTGAGGTATGCGAACAATGGTTCTAATAGCTCTTTTTTGTAGTACAAATGCTGCATTAATATTATACTTATAACTACATCCCCACAGTTTAATGCTGTAGCGCAACTTTGCTTCCACGAGAGCGTGGTACACCATTTTGAGATGTTTAGTACTAACATGTTCTCGCAAGCTGCGGAGAGCGTAGCACGCAGAGCTTACTGAGTTGCAAAGTGCCTGTACTTCATGCTTCCAGTTCAGTAGTGAGTCGATATATACGCCCAAAATTTGACTACGTCTTTTTGTACAATCTTATTTCCATTTAAACTGATGTTTAAGGTATCCGATTTATTTGACGTGGCCGAGAACAATATGGCATTGGTTTTCTGGGAATTGACTTTCAGATTATTAACCGTAAGCCACTTGTCACAAACAGATAGAACGGCATTTACTCTTTCGTTTAATTCCGGCATATTGTAGGCAGTGACCACCGCATTCGTGTCATCTGCAAATACAACCAACTTGGTGAGTGGCACGGAGTTTTCTATGTATGGCACGAGATCATTTATGAAAAGTACAAAAAGTATTGGACCAAGTATCGACCCCTGGGGAACTCCACGACTTATGGTCACAGTCTTTGACCTAACGACTTTTTCAGCATTACCAACTACTGATCTTAGCTCTACAAAATGTTTCCTGTTAGTCAAGTATGATACAAATATTTTCAATAAATTGTCCCTAATGCCATAGTGTTCAAGTTTCTTTAGCAGGATATTGTGGTCATATTTCCGAGCAGTGGCGTGAAAAAGTATTTTATCTAAAAGGTCTTCTGTCTCGGCATAATACTGACATTTACATATAGAACACATGTAAAACACATTTGGTTTTAAACTTATATCAGTAACCTATAAGTACCCGACTTCTCCTACGTGACTTCTTTGTAGTTGCGAGCGTCTATAGGCTGCGGTGACCACTTACCATCAGGCCGTAAGCTTGTTTGCCACCGTCGTCGTATATAAAAAAAAACACTTTGAGAGTTCTGTACCAAAATTGATCCAGCAGAACACTAATCTGATCACCCAGTGTCTGTAGGTACAGATACCAGACCTGTGACGGTTGTCACAGGCAGTTTTTGTATTTTTCGGAGGAAGGGATCACACCATAGCTACACCTTATTCTAATACCCAATGCCATATTATTGGGCAATCCACCCGATCAATAAGAACAATCAGGATGCTGTGAGCACTACCCTTAAGTGAAGCCATTCTGCTGAGGATGCAATGCAACAGCGGAGCAGACTCATCAACACCTGAAATTGAGAAATCAATAGCTTAGTGTACGTCATCGCTGTAGATACGAAGCCGAAGCCAAAAATCAACTAGATAACCGAAATATTCTCGTTTAAATGGAAGAAACACTAGCGGATAGGCATTTTCTGGGTGAGCTCGCTTCATCGTCGGCCTCATCTTTGCCCCTTGGCTAGATGCTGCCAAAGAGCAATCCCATTACTAAAAAAAAAGGGTTGCACTCCGGGAGTGCCAGCAGAAGTGAAAACCAAACACACACGCACATACGCGCAAGCGCCCTCCGCCGCCTAAACGAAACAGCAGTCAACTTAGCTGGTCCTAGAGCGTCCTAGGCGTACTTCCGTCCACTATATTGAGACCTTACGTGTCCGTCTAAAGACGAGACTGAGACCTCCTTACGAATCTGTCGCGAGTTTAGACATTTTTCCCCATCACAAAAAGTGCTCAGCCCCGCTAAAGAAGTTTTCACATCAAAAAGAACGTCTTTTTTGCTACTGCTTAACCATCTCATTTATCTTACCAGCAGATGGAATCTCAACCGTCGAGCGGCCGACAGTCCGTCGCGTCAATATCGTCATCGTCATCATGCAACGAGACCCTGACCCCCAGGGGATCCTGGGCCAGTCTGGACCTTAGAAGCTCCTCATCGGATCCACTTCTCCCGGACCTGTTCGAGCGGCGACCTCCAGAACAGCAGGACGCCATCAACGAGGCTAGAAGGTACCTAGTCCTCAGGGTCTATCATCAGCGTGCAATGAGACCCTGACCCCTCCGGCATAAAATTAGTAATAGTACTGCGTACAGAAGCACAGAATAAGTAATAGTACTACGTACAGAGGGCCCACTGTTAACAAATCCCCGTTAAGTTAAGTAAGCCAAACGTGCCTAAACGTGGCCATCTCTTTCTATCGCGCGCAAATCACACGCTTCATCACTTTCTATCGTATGAAGCTGCCGTCAGAAGGGGTACTTGTTGCGGCGCGACGCAATCGCGGAGTGGAATGCCCCTGACAGAAGTCCCACTGTTAACAAACCCCCAATGTACAACCCTTAATTCAAATAGGAAACACATTTGACCACACCAAGCGAATGACGCGACGCGACCGTCCGGTAGCAATGCGCGCAGCCACTGAATGGTACCACCTACTGATGTACTTGCAGTGGCACGGCGAACTGACGGAGTGAGACTCCCCTGCCTCGAGGTTCTCACCCGCCTTCTGCTCCCGGACCTGTTCGAGCGGTGACAGGCGACCTCCAGATATATATTTGATTGTTTTTTTTTTCGGTAGACTGGAGAACCGTCAGGCAGACCTGCTGGGTCTCTATGCCCCTTACCTGGACGAGGAGGAAGCGGTCGAGAGGAGACTAGCCGCTGAAGTGCCCAGCGAAATCATGGGGCACAGGATCTTGGTGCACTGCCATCAGCTCAAGTAAGTGTGGAGAGGGAGGGATATGGCCAGTGATCGGAATTTCACGACAAAACATTTGAACCTTGTGTGTGTATGAAAGCACTGCCAACTGAACGCCGCGTCAAACGCACTGCGAACTTGATCGTGTATGGCTAGCATAAGACTTTCGCAATGTAACTAGTGTTAGCAACATTTCTTATCGTTACTTGGGAACACTTTAATTTTGCCTCAAAATTCCAATCTCTGTATATGATCTGTCTGTGATAAAGACGGAGGATAAGTTTTGTAACTATTCTCACTACACTACACTCTTAGGCTGGTTTTCCACTAGAGCTATGCTATGCTATGTTTTCATACATTTGACACGTAGCTCGAGCTGGAGCTTATCCCGTCGTCTGTCAGCGATTAAAAAAGTACAATACAATATAAATATTCTTTATCAAAATTCAATTTTTGATTATAAAAAAGTTACGGTAGTGATGTATTTATGACATATTATATCAATATTGTGTTGAGTTTGCCAAGTATTAGAAGAGTAACCATGTAATAGTAGGCCCATTTTTGAAGAAGTAGCATGCAAGAAGCAAGTCATGTAACAGTTGGGGTGACACCGTTATCAGAGGGCTTAGACCCTGCAGAATACGGTTCTGCCTGTCTCCATCCCCAAATTTGAGCCGGAAGTATGTTATACCGGATAATGTGCAGCCCATACAAATTTTTTCGTTGTACATTTGGTAAATCGTGGTTCCGGTACCCTAACTATGGTCCGATTGTTATAGGTTTTTGATATGCCGTAAAGGACAATATTTGTCATTGTATCCCGAAATTTTCGACCCTCCAGCTCCATATCTTTCTCCGCCATCTTGGAAAATCTGTCACTATTTCAGTTTTTTCCTTGTACTGTCGTTAAAGTTCATTTTAGTGCTAAACATGGTTCGGAAATATTGTAAAAGACAAAATTTGCTAAAACTTTTGGCTACAAAGATTTTTTGTATGATCCCTAAGGACGAAGGTATGACAGGAGATATCTTTAAAACTGCATTTTTTTTTAGTATTCCTCCCATTTTTGCGTTTTAAGTGCATTTTAGCGCTAAGTATAGTTCTGCAATATTGTAGATCACAAAATGTGCTACAACTCTTCTATTGAAATATTTTTTCCACGATCATCAGGAAAGAAGATACGAAGTCATCTATGGAGTACTACCATCGATATTTGCTTCTTTTTCCAGTTTTCTTCCCAAAGATATATTTGCTTCTTTTTCCAGTTTTCTTCTTCGTTTTAGTGTATTTTAGCTCAAGTTCTAGGCCTGTAATATTACAGAAGACACAATTATATGCAAATTCAAAGTACCTACGATCTTACTAGGTATCGTGGAAACAGATGATTTTGTCTTTTGAGGGATTGAAGTGGTATAGATCGGAAAGTGACAGATGCTTTATCTTGTCGTCTATCCCGCTATCACTCGACCATCATAGATCCCCTACAGATTGCGATTAATTGCACTCAAACCTAAATATGAGAAGAAAACTGCAAAAGTAGCAAATTTCGACGGTGCTACTCCATAGATGACTTCATATCTTCTTTCCTAATGGTCGTGGAAAACATTTTTTTATACAAAAGTTGTAGCAAATTTCGTGATCTACAATATTGCCGAACTATAGTTAGCGCTAAAATGCACTTAAAATATAAACATGAACGGAAAACTAGAACAAAGTGGCAATTTTTAATGATATATCCTGTTATATCTTCGTCCCTAGGCGTCATGGAAAAAATCTTTGTACCCAAAAGTATTAGCAAATTTTGTATTCTACAATATTGCAGAACTATGTTTACCACTGGAATGAACTTTGACGACAGTAAAAGCAAAGAACTGAAAAAGTGACACTATTTCCAAGATGGCGGCCAAAGTTATGGAGCTGGAGGGCCGAAATTTTTAGGTTACCATGGCTAATATTGTCCTTCACAACATACCAAAAAACCATATCAATCGGACCTCTTTTAGAGTACCAGAGCAACAATTTACTAAATATACTACGAATTTTTTTGTATGGGCTGCACCTTTTCCGGTATACCGTACTTCCGGCTCAAATTTCGAGATGGCGACAGGCAGATCCGTATTCTGCAGGGTCCAAACCCTCTGATAACGTTGTCACCCCAACTGTTACATGATTTGCCGCTTGCATTGTTTAGAGACGCCTTTTCCAAATCTGTTCCTGCTCTATAATGTTGATTCAATAACTACTAATTTTTTTATCAGAATGATAAATAAACAAACAAAAATTAATTGATATAGTCAGATTAATCGTTATGTGTTTTCAGTCAACAAAACAACTGACACATCTCATCATCATCATAAGTATTAATGGCATATAAAATACTTTATGTCACACCTGGCCATAAAGTGGCCATTATCGCACGCTCCGCGCGCGAAAAAACCCACTTCCTGACCAGGGGGTGACATAAAATTTTGTACTAACCACGGGCGATAATAAAGAAAGCCTCAGATCGCATATTTATCGCCCTTGCCTTCGGCTCGGGCGTAAAATACCTGCGATCTGAGACATTCTTTGTTTTATCGCCCTTGGTAAGTAATGTACTATTATATGTATTTAAAAAGGTAAAGGTCGCGGGAGTCCGCTGGATGCGGGTGGCGCACGACCGGTCATTGTGGCACTCTTTGGGGGAGGCCTATGTCCAGCAGTGGACGTCTTTCGGCTGATATGATGATGATGATGATGATGTATTTATTCTATGTAAAACTTTATTTATTTTCTAGACTGGAACTCGATGTCGAGCCCCTCTTCGCTTCAATGGCCCTCTACGACGCGAAAGAAAAGAAGAAACTATCAGAAAACTTCTATTTCAACCTCAATTCTGACTGCACTCGCCAAATGCTATCCCATCACGTGCCCCACGCTGACCTCAGTACCATGAGTCGGAGCGCAGTGTTCGATGTCATGAACCCTTCGCCTGATGTGTTCCTGGTAGTTCGCGTGGAGAAAGTGCTGCAAGGAGACGTGAATGAGTGCGTGGAACCTTATATCAAGGACGATAAGGTACGTATTGGCTTGTTTCTTAGAAAACTTCTATTTCAACTTCCAAATGCTATCCCATCACGTGCCCCACGCGGACCTCAGTACCATGAGTCGTAGCGCAGTGTTCGATGTCATGAATCCTTCGCCTGATGTGTTCCTGGTAGTTCGCGTGGAGAAAGTGCTGCAAGGAGACGTGAATGAATGCGTGGAACCTTATATCAAGGACGACAAGGTACGTATTTGCTTATTTAGCTTCTATATTAAGAGAACAATTAAAATGTGTTGCCGTATTATTACTTCGCTTGGCGTATTTTTCTCTTATTAACTTTTTAGTGAAACTCACAATATCTTTCCATCAGACTCTTAGGGATACCACCACCAGTGAAGTGAAGTGAAGAATTGCACCTAATCCGAAACCATTTAAGTGCAACCACCATCTGTCATAGCTGAAAGGAAAACCTTAGATTGGTGTTATATTCTCGTTTGTCAAATAAAGAAACTTCCAGAACCGAGAGAAAGTACGCGCCGGCGCGCAAGCAGCTTGCACCCGGCTCGGGAAATACCGGATGCCTCTCGCTTGGAGTGCCGTGTCGCTGCTGAACATACTGAGCGGCAGCGACCGCGAGGAGCGGGACAGTATCGGCACTGGCGCCAATACCAACAGCTTGGGTAAGTCCGACCACTACTTGATAATATCGGATGGGTAAGTCCGCGCAGACTAGCTGTCTGCGCGAAGGCAAGTGCCAGAGGGTAGAGTATGGCTAATGAAGGCTGAGACAGATTTATTTAAAACTTTTTAATTGGCAACTGTAATATCCACGTCAAATCTGTCAAACGTCAGTTGACAACATTTCATATTTTTAACTACTTTATTTTATGAACTAGTTAGAAAATAGGTAAAAATTTAAGCCACCCGTATTTTTTCTTTTTCAATTTAACTCAATATTTCATACAAAAAAAACACGTTGAAAAGTAGGTCATTCCAAAAGGGCGTAAGTAAAATATGACGTCATCTTCCCAACAAGAATCCAGAGTCACTCCAAAGCAGCGATTTAAATTGTGTCTGTACTCTGTCCTAAGGTCTCCCTGAATACAGCGAGGGAGATGACGTCAACTTTCGGTTTACAGTAATTTGCAATTTTTTCCAAAATTAACGTAGAAAAAAATCTAAAAAAATGTTTTTTGTGTATTTCACACGTTTTTACCGAAATGGTTTTCGAATTAAGACTTTTGGAAATTATGAAATATTGTCAATTGCTGAGTCACTGGAGAGAAAAATAGTTTGATCCATTTAACGGATCAAAAAGAGGATATCAGAATTTATAATTCCGTTTAAACTGTAACTTCCATATCTGATCCTGGATATTCAAATATTATAAATCTTCTTTTGGACGATTTTATTGCATAATATTGTACTGATCTCTGAAGCACGTAAAGCTTATTTGTTGTCCAAGTATCATCATTGTTTTGTCACATTATACACAGTGTTGCAACACGTAGATTTTTTAATTTTTCTGCCTTTTTCTAGTCTCAGCTTTCATTAGCCAGACTCTATCTACAACATTCAAACTTACAAAGTCGCACACATTTCCTCTTTTGAACGTACCTATGTTCCCCCAGATCGCAAGGCGTCATCCAGCAGCCTGGAACAGCTGCGGCGGCGAGCTGGTGAGGTGGGCGGCTCCCTGACGCGCAAGGGCTCGGTGGAGCGCCGCGCGCCGCCCGCGGACGAACTGGTCCCGCAGTTGGACGCCATGAAGCCCGTCGCCATCACCGTCACCAGCTTCTTCAAACAGGTACTGTCCTGACAACTTATTCGCGCCTAGTACCTTTGCAGCCAGTGTCACTCTATCCCAACGATGCTTTGGCAGTGGCAGACAGGAGCTGAGTTTAGGAACTTCCTAGTCCTAAATAGCATTGATTGAGTAGAGGTCTCTTAAGAGGAATGCCTAGCTGACCAACTTTTCAAATCTTGAATTTTTGACATAATGTTTCTGTCGCGCTGCTGGGAGCGGGAGCGGGCGCTGTCTATGTGTGAGCGCACGCACACAGGCGCGAGACGCGAGCCCGCGAATTTACTTACTGACCCAGCATACGATAAATTAGGCTGTAGGTACAGATCGCACCATAGAAAAAGTCCCCCCTTGAGCACTTTATGAAAACTGTACAATAATTTCGTCAACTAAAATCAATCTACTTTAGCTCAGACGTTAACATGGTTGACACGCAATCAAGAGGTTCATGGTTCAAATCCAGAGATTGACAGAACTTTTTGCTTTTTATTTTTCTTACCAAGTAAATTAATGTAATGCTTTTATAATAAATGTTTATTTACGTCAATATATTGATAGGAAAATGAAATAAAATAACGCCTAAATTTTTTTTACTTTATTAACTTGAAATAAACATACATACTCTGTTTAAATATAAATGTAATATATATGTGTTTAAATATACATACTCTGTAATAGTTCTATTTATCGAGGTGTGCAATAAAGAGTATTTGTATTGTATTGTATTGTATTGAAATACTTAGCAATATCATATTGAAAATAATAGCGTTTTATCTTGGCATAAAAATATGTATATCTCTCTTACAACAAACATATTTTTTTTATTGCCGTTTTTATAGATAATGGTACGGAACCCTTCGTGCGCAAGTCCGACTCGCACTTGGCCGGTTTTTATTTCATTGTGTGGAATCCAAGAGTGCACCATCTAAGTATAATCATCTTTCACCGGTCTCCCCCATTGAAGTCAGTTTTTTTTAATTATATAATATGTAGATCTATTTAAAAAAATAGGTTTATTTCTATTACATGACATTTTTCTTACTCTTAATCGCCACGAGTTCTACGCGGACGAAGTCGCGGGCAAAAGCTAGTGGGTTATAAAAACCTATAATTCGTTAATAACTTTACCACTAACTAAGTAGCATTTATTCCTATATCAAAGACAAGGGTTCCCAGGTCACCTTTCTATTCAATATTCTTCCATTGTGACTCAGGGTTTTTCTTGTGATTAATAACTTTCTGGTAATAATGATTTATCGATAATTTTTCACCACTAGCGTATCGACAATATATGTCAACGACTGTTGCCCATCCCTATTCCTTTTGTGTACGTATATTTAGAAACTGACTCCGCCACGAATTCGTGCGATAAGGACAACTGCAGCTCGGACTAAAATTCCCTTGCAAAAAACTGAAAAATCGAGGTTTCGTTCTCGACTGTTTCCTCATCCAAAACGCAACCAATCATTATAAAATTTTGGAAACTGCAAGAGCAAGAAATAATCTATGCCGCTACGTTTTGATTTTTTGGATATTTGTTGTCATATTTGTATACTGCGCCTTTTTATGGAGCCAATTCAACTAAGCCGTTTTTGCGATTTTTGGAGGGCTGTAACTTTCTTTAAAATAAAAATATCCAAAAAAACAAAACGTAGCGGCATAGATATTGATGATATTGATCTTATTTGAAAAAATCATTGCTCTAGGTTCAAAAACCAGGGAGGAAACAGTCGAGAACGTTTGTATGGGAAAATCGCAGCTAGGCATTCCTCTTAACGACTTATGAGCGCCTAGTAATTTGCAAACAGTATCTAATACAAATCCCAAAAATGCCTTGGTAGTCTAGCAGACAAGAGCATAAGTCAAGAGGTTTCTCACACTCTTATTAGTCTCGTAACGTATTAAAATAGTGACATAAACCACCACAAATTTGTCATTAAACCACGGGGTATTTATTTGTGAGATGAGCACGAATATTTGTTCTTGGGTCTTGGATGTTTTCTATGTATTTAAGTATTTATTTATCTATATAAGTATGTATGTCGTCGCTTAGTACCCATAGTACAAGCTTTGCTTAGTTTGGGACTAGGTTGATTTGTATAAGATTGTCCACAAATATTTATTTATTTAATAGGAAACTGACAAACTACGCGACGAGGACTTATACAAGTTCCTAGCCGAGATCAAACGGCCAAGTTCGGCCCCGAAGAAGCTCAAATGCATCCCTGGCATCCTGAAGATAGAGGTCGCGCCGTGTCCCGAGGAAATCAAGAACGGACTCACGCCAGAATTGGCCAAGCTGCATCCTTATGGTGGTGAGATAGAGTTTCAAATCGAGTGACAATTGCAACTGTGCATTTAAAGGCTAGCACAACTTTCTGTATGTACTGTATTTTCCGGATATCGCTATTTCTTCTTCGTGGTAGTTCTTCTTCTTTAATGACTTAATCATAACCCTAGCAAAGGACGCATGTATATTTCAAGAAGTTTCACCAAATGGTCACAACGGAAGACCAGCGCTGGCTCTGCCAACATAACGCTGAGATGTGACCATTTCGTGGCAAAATTCGGTTTTGTAATGTCCTGTTCGTAAGTGTTTTGTTTGTCACGAATAAATGTTTCTTTTCTTTTCTTTTTTTTCAAGAGGTAACGCAAGGCTTCGGTATTTTCTCCTGTCAATCAGATTTATTATGCACCTTCTATACATATACTTAGGGCGGGTTCCACAAAACCATCTGTAATCGTAAGCTCTGTTAACCATCTAACCGCCGAACGTCATGTGATCAAAAGTTCAAGAGATTTGTCTCTTACAATATCAGACGACGGCGATTAACCCTTTGAACGCTTTCATATTTGAATGAACTGATCACTCACGCGCCAAGCACTGTTGAATTGATGTCACGTTTAAACCAATAAAAACGATTCACAATAGATTTTATTCATGATCAAAGTACACCTTCACTCCGACCTTTTTAGTGGTTGTTGGCGTAGTGGGCACTACGACACACGACCACTTTATAGGTTCGCAGAGGGTTAAAGGGACTGATTCTTTGGAAACTTAGAGAAGTTTCTAGGATGACAGCTGCCATATTTAACGTTGACCGATCTGTAATCGTAATTTACCCTTATATTTTATGACTGTATGCGTGCAGACGACAATGTGCGGCCGACGAAGGAGGTGCTCCCGTTCCCGCTGCACCCCGTGGCGGCGCCGCACCACCAGTACCGCAACCTCATGTTTGTGTCAGTGCGGGACATCAACCTCAACGCCTACACCTCAAGAGCAGGCTCCGCTAGGAACATTACTGTAAGTATTATCACTATTATCAGGCTATCATTATCATCAATATTCATCATGCTTCATTAACATACCGTACCGACCCGAAAGTAGGTACCAGGGCAGCATAGGACTCGGAGAGCCATTGTGGGGATTCTTTATTATTCGAGCAGTTGTGCTCGGAAAGTACCAGGCGACTATGACTTGATAAGAGCTTGAGGAGAGGCAGGCATGTGAGTGCAGTGACGTGCTTCTGCAACTGGAATGGCTTCGAAGGTAGCATAGAGCATAGCCCTGCAAAGAGTCTGTGCAAGGAGGTGCTCCTGATCATCATCATCATCTCATCATGATCATATCATTCAATACCATACCGATCCGACCAGGGCAGCATAAGACGCGGAGGGTCTTCAGGAATTCTTTATTTCGCAAGCGATTGTGCTCCGAAAATACAAGGCGACTATAACTTGGTAAGAGGTTGTAGAGAGGCAGGCATGTGAGTGCAGTTATGTGCACCTAAAGTGGCTTCGAAGGTACTAGGCTAGCATAGCTAGCTAAAAGTCTGTGCAAGGAGGTGTTCCCATTCCACCCCGTGGCGGCGCCGCACCACCAGTACCGCAACTTCATGTTTGTGTCGTTGCGGGAAAGCAACCTCAACGCCTACAGCTACACCTCAAGAGCAGGCTCCGCTAGGAACATTACTGTAAGTATTATCAGGCTATCATTATCATCATGCTTCATTAACATACCGTACCGACCCAAAAGTACCAGGGCAGCATAGGACTAGGAGAGCCATTGTGGGGATTCTTTATTATTCGAGCAGTTGTGCTCGGGAAGTACCAGGCGACTATGACTTGATAAGAGGTTGAGGAGAGGTGGGCATGTGAGTGCAGTGATCTTCGTAGGGACTAGGCTAGCATAGCTTGGCAAGAGTGTAAAGTCTGTGCTCCGCTATTGTGTTTAGGTGCGAGTGCAGCTGATGTCGGGCGAGCAGCAGGCGAGCGCGCTGCCGGCCATCTTCGGGCGCAGCTCGTGCCCAGAGTTCACTTCGGAGGCGTTTACCACCGTGCTTTACCACAACAAGTAGGTGCCGGCTTCTTTTGTTGTACCGCCCTCGGGGTAAAACGAAGAATATTATTTATGTCACTGTCGCTAACCACTCCAGCGGGGCGACCACGGGGTGAGGTGACAGCAGGGGGCGGCAGTCAAGTGATCACGTGACTTAGCTATCTACCATCGCGGCCGCGACTCGGCTCCGTATTACATTATGTAAAAGTATTTATTAAAGCTATAACTAAGTAACCTGGAGTTCATATTCAGCATCCACAAGTCAGGATAGCCAATAAACAGTCACACCTGGCCATAAAGTGGCCATTATCGCACGCTCCGCGCGCGAAAAATCCACTTCCTGGCCAGGGGGTGACATAAAATTTTGTACTTACCACGCCACCCACCTTTTGTACTATTTATATGTTATCGCAAGTATTTGACGCCGAGCCGAAGGCAAGGGCAATAAATATGTGATCTGAGTCTTTCTTTATTAGTTCCCGTGGTAAGTACAATGTACTTTATTTACCAAGGGCGGTTAAACAAAAAATGTCTCAGATCACAGGTATTTGACGCTCGAGCCGAAGGCAAGGCCGACAAATATGCGATCTAAGGCTTTCTTTATTGCCGCCCGTGGAAAATACAAAATTTTATGTCACGCCCGTGGCCAGGAAGGAGGATTTTCCACGCGCGGAGCGTGCGGTAATTGTCACTTTAAGGCCAGGTGTGACATAATAGCTATTTATGTCACACCTGGCCATAAAGTGGCCATTATCGCATGCTCCGCGCGCGAAAAAACCCACTTCCTGGCCAGGGGGTGACATTAAATTTTGTACTTACCACGGGCGATAATAAAGAAAGCCTCAGATCGCATATTTATCGCCCTTGCCTTCGGCTCGGGCGTAAAATACCTGCGATCTGAGACATTCTTTGTTTTATCGCCCTTGGTAAGTAATGTACTATTATGATACAAGTGCGGAAAGTGAGTGATTTCCGACGAGTGTCTTTCTTATACACGAGCGAGCGTAGCGAGCGAGTTTATAATTAGACACGAGTCGGAAATCATCTTTACGCGCGCGTATCATACAAAGTTTTACTATGCATTGTGCGAGAAAATAGAAAAGTTAATTTCAAATATAAATAGGTTATAATTTACCTTGCTCGATATGTTACTTATTATCAGCATCTTCATGTAACAACTTCTTGACATAGAGTGCTATGCTATCATTTTATTAACACAAAAACTATTAAAAGTTAAAATTCATCACAAGTATAGGTTTTTAATTTGGATTTAGCGGCCAAGGAACCTTTGTTGTCATTTTCTGCTTCTTGAAAACTATTTTCTGGGGTTACTCACTTTCACTCGATATTTTTATCAAAAACTAGGTAAACAAGTAATTAGTACTTGAAATGAAAAATGTCGGCATTTTTCTAAATACATGCGCGCTCAACATCTAGTAGTATAGATGCGCATGTGCACATTTGTTTTTAAAATGCTAAGTAGGCAATGGCTTAATGCGCATTCAGCCACGCATTTACCTAAAGTGAAAATTTTCAATTTATTTATAGGTAATAAATAAAATCTAAAATGATAAATGATACGTTTAAGAAGTATTAATATTTATGTACCTGTTTATAAGAACGGTAATCTTTAATTGATTAATTTGTGAAATGTTTTTCAAATAATTAAAACTCTTTGCGTCAAGCTGAAGACAGAGTTAAAAAATTAAAAAAAAATTGAAAAGTAAAAAGCACTAGTGCGGAAAAGTAGCACTTTCCGCACAGTTTGACTGCTTAGAAAACGCACTTTTCAAGCACATGCATTGTAAAATATCTTCTATACTATCTTTATCTTCCTCGGAGAGTGAATGGAAAAAGACTAAAATTCTAGAGCGTTATGAAAAAACATCACATAGCGGAATAAAAACCGTCCAAGTGCGAGTCGAACTCGCGCACGAAGGGTTCCGTGCCAATATCTATAAAACCGGCCAATTGCGAATCGGACTCGCGCACGAAGGGTTCCGTCTCATTATCTTTAAAGACAATCTGGCAATATTCTAATGGTAATTCCTATTTTTCAGAAATCCGTCCCTGTACGATGAAATCAAGATAAAGCTGCCAGCAGACTTGGGTGACCAGCATCATCTGCTCTTCACCTTCTTACACATATCGTGCCAGAGGAAACCGGTAGCTCCCGAACAGGAGAAGAACGTCGAAACTGTCGTCGGGTATTCGGTGAGTTTGAACTGTATTGCTAATGATTTAAGGTCCACTATCGAATTGTGACGTGTCTGTACTTTATCACGAAAAACTTTTCACGAACGACTGCCACGTAAAACTTTATTACGAATAGATTTTATCACGAAAAGACTTTATATTACAATTATGTTGTTTGTTTTTAGGCTTATCATAAATCAAAACATTACTCTGCAAATAGGCCACAATGGCACTTACAACTCAAAATCCTTCACTATCAATTAAAAGAATATAAAGCCCGAAACGCACTGACAGCGGTAGCGGGGCAGGGCGTCGCGGTGCGGAGGCGGTACCGGTTGTAATATTCGAACTAATATAAAGGGTCCACACAGAAAACCGGCCGGGAAAAAAGCGTTCTGTGCGGACCCTTTCATATTAGTTCGAATATTACAACCGGTACCGCCTCCGCACCGAGCCGTCACCGCTGTTAGTGCGTTTCGGGCTTTAAAAAAATTCATAAGTGTAAAGCGGCAATTACACTTCGTCGTTCGCCGCATGCGTAGTAGGCGGACAGACGACGACGAAAGACGACGTTCGTTGGACTAAGTAGTTTAAAATGAATTCGGCGACCGCATTAGGTGAACGACGAAGTGTAATTGCCGCTTTACATGTCAGAAAAAGAAAAGAAACTAAGTGAAATTTATGACAATCCAGTCAACGCGATCATTTAATTTCGCAGTAACGCTGCTAACGCAGACTACACATTTCTAAATCAAAGGAAAATTTAAATATCCTGCTCGGAGCCAAAATTTTTCAATTTTTCCTTTGTTTAAAAATTTGTGGGATCTCATTTTTCAATTTTTGTCCACCAGTGGCTCCCTCTATGCCGCAACAGCAAGCTGACCTGCGGCGAGTTCAACCTCCCCGTGATGCAGGAAGAGCCTCCTCCAAACTACTCGTACATCTTCCCCGACGTGTTACTCCCCGGGACACGGTGGATCGACAACCACAAGCCAATATTCAGCGTGACGCTCGACGCTCACACCACCGTGCACCCGCTGGTGAGTGAGGGAGACATAACATTTAACTATGCACGCTTTTCAATATACTTACCCCCGCCCGCGTCCCATAATAATATCAAATAGGCTGTTATTATGAGACCACCATCCACCACGGCCTGGGATATCTCGATAAACATGCTACCGCCGGCTCAACGGTTGGACGCGATATGAAAGAATTTATGCAACTGTACATAATTAGTCCTTAAACACTCGTGTGATCTTATTATGAATTTCATTATATCTGGTTTCTTTATTCCTGTGTACCAGAGATCTAATATTCAATCAGCCGAAAATAATGGCCTCCGTAAAATTTACATTACATACATTACATTCGTGTTGGTATTTGTGTTTACAAGTTTGACACTTAAGACTAACAGCTGCAAGTCTTTATTGTTCGACACCATTGGCACAGAATAGTATAATAGTATTACATACAGAACGGACACGAACCCCCCGCACCGAGGTCAGTTACCTCGTCCCTGACAGGCCCAGGCTGACAGGCCGGGTTACGATCGGGTTACCGTCGCGTCTCGCGATTCGTCCGCGCAAACAATTGACGCGTTTACCGACAGCGCACGCACACATACTTACCCACAGTACTTAATTTCCTTCGCGTGTCACCCCCGTGCTTATTATTTATTTATCGTATGGCATTTATTTCGAACCGTGAGATCTTCGAGAAGACAGTACGGTTGCCAGTTTTTGTTGCACTTTTAGAACCACCCAGGGGTCACGTGTAGGGTAGCGGTGGGTACTTTTCCCTACGGACGTGGTGCAACTTCGACCCCCCTTTGTCAAGTGAGTGGGCAACTTGACTATTAGAAGTTCTCAAGCCGCCCGAATGCCTCCAACTTGGCTTAACTACTGCTGCCATAGACAGCAGCCGGAATCAACGGCTTAACGTGCCTTCCAAAGCGCGGGAGCGCTCAGTTAGTAACCACTCAGAGCGGTCACCCATCCATGTACTGACCGCGGCCCACGTTGCTTAACTTTGAATAACGCTTGCGGCACGCAGGCGCCGCTGGGCCACGAGCGCTCCACCCCCGTGCTATTGGAATGTAACTGACAGTATCAAATTGGGCCACGTTTTCCGCTATTGTTCCGCTGTTTGGCATCGTGTCGTTTTCTATGTTTTAAGTCAATGCTGTGTAACGTATCACAGGATAACTACATTGAACGGTTCGCGGTGGCGTGCGAGGCGGTGCAGGAGGGCAACATCCCGACGAGGGTAGGGCTCGCCAACATGGAGGCCGAGCTGAGAGCGAGGTAAGCTAGAGACACACTGGAGCGACCTGCGGTGGCGGTAAGTTGACAGTATGACAATCAAGGCCGCGTGTGTTAGAATGTTAGGTTAGGATAGTCATAGTCTACAGTTGGCCGCCACCGCCACCGCAGGCCGCTGCGGTGTGTGACAGGCTTTAAGCCGTCATCCTGTCATTTCTGCTATATTCCGCTTCTCTTAGGTTAATTAGCTATATATTATTTTATGTCACACCTGGCCATAAAGCGGCAATTACCGCACGCTCCGCGCGCGGGAAATCCCACTTCCTGGCCAGGGGGTGACATAAAATTTTGTACTTAACACGGGCGGTAATAAAGAAAGCCTCAGATCGCATATTTATCGCCCTTGCCTTCGGCTCGGGCGTCAAATACCTGCGATCTGAGACATTCTTTGTTTTACCGCCCTTGTTAAGTAATGTACTATTGTAAATGGATCCACTGAAAATCATCAGCGTCGTGGCACCTCATGCTCCGACACAATGCTGAGTGGACTCCTTTTTGAGACCATATCTTCAAATGTGTATTTCCGCCCGCTTTAGCTTAGTTGGTAGTGAGCCTGCCTACGAAGCTAGAGGTCCCGGGTTCGAATCCCGGCCGGGGCACCTATTTGTGTGATGAGCACAAATATTTGTTCTTGGGTCTTGGATGTTTTCTATGTATTTAAGTATATATTTGTATATATATGTGTATATAAGTATGTATATCGTCGCTTAGTACCCATAGTACAAGCTTTACTTAGTTTGGGACTAGGTTTATTTGTGTAGATCAGGGTTTTCCAGCCAGTGGGGCGCGCCCCCCTTGGGGCGTCGTGCGATTCCAAGGGGGGCGCAGGGTTCCAGATTTCCCCTTATTCAAAAAATATCTGCATATAAAAATGTAGCTAGTTCAGCCCATAAAGGGGGTGTCGAATTTTGGCTTGACGTTAGGTGAGGCGCATAGGTTAAAAGGTTGGGATTCTCTGGTGTAGATTGTCCACAATTTTTTTTAAATATTTTCCTAGATTTAAGCTAACTGTATTTTATGTTGTGGTTTCAAATAAATAAGTCATTCATTCATCTTACTAGATTTTTCTCCGTGTCCCGGAACCCGGAGTACGCTTTGAGATCTGTTCCCTATATCATCTTAGAGGTCGACAGTAACTGAGACAGCGCGGAAGGGTAGCAAGAGGCAGGGACCCGCTACCCTTTATCGTACCCCTGTCGCGTTACAAGGTGCGGTCACAGTTAAACGGTACACCTATAATCCCCAGATGTATTGCAAAATGATTTTCTTTCGGGAAAACTCGGATCTCAATCGGAATACGATGGCACCCGAACTGTCAATCAATGATTGTATTAAATGAGTGACGTTTTCATATCCATTATTATGGAACTTTTTTAGTGTCAAATGTCAAAGTGTCAAAGTTACCCCTACGGCTGTAAGATGGGTACTGAAGCTAATTGAGAGAGCGCGATAAATACGAACTATTCCGATAAAGTACGAAGGAAAATCATTTTGCACTACATCTGTATACTTAATTTCACGTGGGATTTTTTGTGTAATTTCAAGTATTATTTTTTTAATTCTAATTAGGTTTGCGCTTGACCACAAATCACCTGATGGTAAGCGATATTGTGGTCTAGGGTGGAACGCGCTTACCAAGCAAATGCCGATTCACTCTCGCCTTGAAGACCGTAAGGTTGTAGTAAAAGGTGGTTGTGTAATGCCGCGTATCCACTAGAGGCAGCCTCGGATGGAGCTGCTGCCTCGCTCCGAGGCTGCGCAAGTGGAGACGCTGCCTCAACCCCCGAGCAACCTCTGAGGCAGCGTCTCCACTTGCGCAGCCTCGGAGCGAGGCAGCCGCTCGAACCGAGGCTGCCTCTAGTGGATACGCGGCTTTAGGGTGGTTGAAGCACTGCATAAGTTTTGTCTTAATCTGTTTAGCATAACGGAGCTGCCAACGGCCAACGTGGAGATCCTGTCCCGCTACTTACCCTACGTGCTGGACAAGCTGCTTCACCTGCTGGTGGCGCCACCGTCGCTCGCCGGGGCCCCGCTCAACATCGCGCAGGACGTGTTCACGTGTCTAGCACACGTGTTCACCGACGTGTGTGTGAGTATATAATTTTTAACCTTGCTTTATAGGCCGGACACATTTTAGTACATTGTGCATTTAGCAGGCAGGTAAGCAGGTTATTACTAACGAAAGTCATAAAAGCCCGACGCCGAAGGCGGAGGGCTTTTATTGACTTGAGTTTGTAATAACCCTTGCCTCCCGTGATACACACAATGTTTTTCATCACATTTGCGAGGAAATAAATAACTACAAAAAATCCATGTTTCATACAACCACACCAATCAAAAATTGACGAACTTGACAACTTCACCTCCAGTATCACTGCGAGAGGAGCGCAACGCGCAACCAATCACAGAGCAATATTCTTGCGGCGCGCGGCCAATTAGATTTTTTTAAACCAATCAGATCACACACAAACTCATAACTCCCACGGGAGTTATAAAATTCCATAACTCCCGCGGGAGGTAAATCGTCTATAACTGCTTTATACGCACGCGTGCAATAACACACTTTACGAGCAAGTGTGATGAAAACATTTTGTTTTTTTCGCAGTCCTGAGGGTTAAAGCGATCAGTACTGTGTAAGGTTGAAACAATTTGAACTGAGCCGATGAATAGTAACAATAGATACAAAGGCCATTGTATTTATACAAAGCCTTTCAACTGTTTTAGTTCAGGTAACCGCTAATTAGTTACCTTAAAAAAAAGGTTAGAACTACATTTCACAATTTTCAACCATATACCTTGTTGAGTAGGTTTAAAATGGCCTAAGAGGGAAATAGCACCTTCCACACTTGTGTATTTCTTAAGAACCTTAGCCATAACTTAGGCTTGAAACGTAATTTGTTGACAGAACATGAACGAAGGCGTGACGTGCGACCCTCACGGGCGTAGCAGCCTCATCACGGCGTACATCCAGTACCAGTGCACCATCCCCAGGCCTTCGCTGGCCGACAGGGATATAGGGCTGCCTCTGCCGCCTACAGGTACTAATATTAACATGAAATACTGATAGTTTTATTCATAAACTCCCATTTTTCCGCTTTAAGCCCAAAATCGAATGCAACTGCCGTCTCAACTTCCAACCCAGAAGATTCTGAGGGTGTCCGGTCTGTTCATGTTTCCAAGGAATAGTAACTTAGTACTAGTCTTCAGTTGAATTGACATGAGAAACTACAATCTGTTCTCATTTGATTTCATTTTTATACTGACGCTCAGAGACCTTATACATCTCTGAGAACATTTATTAGATTTTATTATGTTCATGTTGACGCTTAAGAGACCTTATGCATCTCTAACAAATCTGTGTTGTTATTAGCTTCTCTGACTTATATCTCATAATATTCTATGATTATTTTACCTTTTTGTTTTTATTGTGACGCTTAGAGATCTTATACATCTTGGATTGTTATTTGCTTAATCTTATTTAACTCAAACTCAAACTCAAACTCAAAATATTCTTTATTCAAATAGGCCTACCAACAAGCACTTTTAAATCGTCAGTTTTATATTACATCAAACAGAATATAACAAATTCACAATAAGATATATAAGGTAAAAATCTAATATAATGGAGATGTAAAAGGTCTCATAATGTCAAATAATAATAATATAAAAATAAAATAATGTCAGTCTTAAAATAATATTCCTGGCCTATTTTCTAAAAATCTAATATAATGGAGATGTAAAAGGTCTCATAATGTCAAATAATAATAATATAAAAATAAAATAATGTCAGTCTTAAAATAATATTTCTGGCAATTAGGTGCAGTTTGGTGCGGCAGAGCAAATTACCTGTGTCCATACATTTTTGTCATTAATGTAATCTTCTATTTTATAGTATGCTTTTTTTACTAAGCAATTTTTTACAGTAACTTTAAATTTATTTTCAGGTAAGTCAATCACATTTTGTGGTAATTTATTAAACAATTTTATGCTTAAGCCTACAAATGAACGACTGGTTTTACGTAGTCGAAGGCATGGAACGGCAAGTCTATGTTTGTTTCTGGTGTTAAAACTATGACGGTCAGAATTTTTGGGGAAAGTGGTGTAGTATTTGCGTACATACATAATGCAGTCAAAAATATACTGAGACGCAACTGTTAATATGTTAATTTCCTTAAATAAATCTCTCAGCGAGTCTCGTGGTTTGATGCCGTATAAGGCACGAATCGCTCTTTTTTGAAGTACAAAAATTGTTTGAATATCTGCAGCGGAACCCCACAGCAGAATACCGTATGACATCACACTGTGAAAATAACCAAAATAAACTAGCCTCGCCGTTTCAACGTCAGTAATATGCCTTATTTTTTTAACTGCATACGCAGCTGAACTAAGCCTTCCTGCCAGGGAAGCAATATGAGGCCCCCATTGCAATTTTGAATCTATAGTGACTCCAAGGAAAGTAGTAGAGTTGACTAATTCTATGGGCTCATTGTTGACTTTAATACAAGT
The DNA here is from genome assembly GCA_951800055.1 of Cenopis cana. Taxonomy (NCBI): domain Eukaryota; kingdom Metazoa; phylum Arthropoda; class Insecta; order Lepidoptera; family Tortricidae; genus Cenopis; species Cenopis cana. Next base: position 2,493,343 of record OX637477.1, on the reverse strand, counting down.
GTTCACCAGTTTCACGTTGGGCAATGTAAATTTAACAAATTTAGTTTTCTTTGAATTAAGTAAGAGATTGTTGGCTGTGAACCAATCTAATACTTTAGAGAGGGTATTGTTTACCACTTCGGACACCTCTTTACACCTATCTACATTGAAAATTAAAGAGGTGTCGTCAGCAAACAAGACTATATCGCAGAGCCCAGAAGTGAAGTACGGCAAGTCGTTTATATAAATTAGAAACAACAAGGGGCCCAATATTGAGCCCTGGGGTACTCCCATTTGCAGAGGGGCGCCAGAAGAATTAGTTCCATTAATGCTAACCTTTTGGATTCTATCAACTAAATATGATCCTATAAGGCTTAGAGCATTATTTGAAGCACCATAATGTTTTAATTTTATTAGTAAAGTCTGATGGTCGACACAATCGAAGGCTTTCGATAAATCACAGAAAATACCCACTGCATCCTGTTTCTTTTCCCAAGCATTTAATATATGCTTAATGAGAGCCACACCCGCGTCTGTAGTAGACCTGCCTTTTGTGAAACCAAATTGTTTTTCATGTAACAGTCCCTTAGTATTGAAATGTGATAATATCTGCTGAAACATTATTTTTTCAAAGATCTTACTTAAGGCCGGTAAAATTGAAATTGGTCTAAAATTCGATGTATCACTCTTTTCACCAGACTTAAAAAGTGGTATTATTTTGCTATACTTCATTAAGTCGGGAAACTGTCCTGTGTCAATGCATTTATTAAAAATGAAAGCTAAAAAGGGTGAAAGTGTATGAATAATTGATTTAAGAAGATCAGTTGAAATACCCCATAAATCTTTAGTTTTCTTAATATTAAGTTTTTTAAAAATAATTATAATTTGCTGTGAGGTTACATGACTAAAATTAAACGGGATTTGACACTCCTCAACACTCATTTATGATATGTAATTAGTTTTATTTTGAACGTTGTAATATTTTCTGTTGATACAGATAGATTTTGACTTGTAAAAGTGCTGTTGAGGCCTATTTGCAGAATAAATGTTTTGAATTTTGAAGTAGACCTTGTTAGGATTGACCGCTCAGCCCTCGATTTAATAAATTATTCTGTTCTATTATTCTATAAGAGAAGGAGGATTTCACGATGGTACGGAACATTTCATAAGCGAGACCGACTCGCTTTTGACCGGTTCTTTATTTACCTTTACAATGTATTCAGACTACCAAAATATAGGTCAAGTTGTAGTGTTCTGTTCCTGGAGGTGAGCAAGGTTGCCAGAGCTCCCGAGGATGCACCGTGTTGAGTGCGAGGGACCTAATTTTGTCCCTTCTGCTGTCAACACAGTGAATTCTCAAATTTTATAAAGGGTCGGCAACGCGCACGTGATTCCCCAAAGAAGATTTAACCAAAGGTTGTCTGGAAGCTTTAGCGATAAGACCGCCCTTTGTTCTACCTTTGTATCCCTGTTTCTTTGTTTTTCTTTTGTATATGTGCTGCTTTATTATGTAAGGTGTGCAATAAAGAGTATTTGTATTGTATTGTATTGTGATTCCTTTGGAGTTGCGAGCGTCTATAGGCTGCGATATCCGCTTACCATCAGATGGACCATACGCTCGTTTGCCACCATTGTTGTGTAAAAAAAAAAGTTCCATGTGTTATGGTTTTATTTGTTTTTGGTAAACAATAGAGTATTTGATTGTATTGTATTTACAGTGATGAGTGACGGCTCCTGCAAGATCCTGCACGAGGAGCTGGCGCTACAGTGGGTGGTCGCCAGCGGCGCCACCAGAGATCTGGCCATGCACAACTCTTGGTAAGGTCCTTTCCATACCAGTGGCTCTGCTAGCTGTACCAGGGGTCACACTCCGTCAGTTCGCCGCGCCGCTGCAAGTACATCCGTAGTTGGTACCATCCAGTGGCTGCCGCGCATTGCTACCGGACGGTCGCGTCGTCGCGTCATTCGCTTGCTGTGGTCAAATTCTGTTATTTAAACTATTATCTATTAAGTATATCTGTTAAGTGTGCCTTTTGTAATAAAATAAAAATAAACATAATTTGGGGTTATTGGGGATTTGTTAACAGTGGGACTTCTGTACATAGTATTATTACTTTGTTCGTACAGATGTAGTGCAAAATGATTTTCCTTCGTACTTTATCGGAAAAGTTCGTATTTATCGTGCTCTCACAATTAGCCCAAGTACCCATCTTACAGCCGTAAACAATAAAGTTCAACTAAAATTAAAACGTCACTCATTTAATACAATCATTGATTGACAGTTCGAGTGCCATCGTATTCCGATTGAGATCCGAGTTTTCCCGAAAGAAAATCATTTTGCAATACATCTAGGTAAACCATGCACAGAACCCGCAACGTGTGTTTCAATCCGCATTGTGGCACTCTTTAGGGAAGGCCTATGTCCACAAGTGGACGTCTTTCGTCTAATATGGTGGAAAATAATGAACCTCCAGGGTCTATTGTTTATTTTTGTAATAGTACATTACTGCAGAGACCAGTAAGTAAGCCATCCTGGACGAGTATGAGTTAGCCGGCCGAGCCGAAGGCGAGGTCCGGCTATAATACGAGGCCAGGATGGCACTTACGGTCGAAGCTTGTATAGTGCTTTTCTCAAAAATAAAACAAGTTGTATGAATAACAGTATTTAAATAATTTTCGACAATTCCGCCTCGATCGCTCTGTGCGCTGGCGCGCTCGCGGCACGCGCCGGGCTGGCGCCGGGCGGGCGCGCGTCGCCGGGCTGGACGCGAGCACCGCCAGCTCCTAACTTATGATATGTAATGGGATTTACATACTTACTTCCTGGACAGTAGGTGTTACTTCCTGGACACTTCTGCCAACTGTCCAGGATGAGCCACTTTCGGATACTGTCTTCACAGATGTTATGAGAACATTACATACTATTTTTGAGAAAAGGTACATTTCATGTAATCGAATTTGGTTCTATTTAAGTGACTGTTTGCGTCCTGTGGGTCGCCCCACGTATCGCTGGAGGGATGTGGTGGAAGCGGACCTGCGTGAGCTCGGAGCTGGTGCGAGCTGGCGAGAGATTGCGCAGGACCGAGCAACGTGGCGTGCTCTTGTGTCGGAGGCCAACACTCATTTTGGGTCGTCGTGCCAGCCCAGTTAGTTAGTTAGTTTGTAGTTTGTGTTCTAAATGAACGAAAGACGACCGCTTTAGCTTAGTTGGTAGTGAACCTGCCTACGAAGCTGGAGGTCCCGGGTTCTAATCCCGGCCGGGGCATTTATTTGTGTGATGAGCACGAATATTTGTTCATGTCTAATTGTCTAATTGCGTTGTTCTGTTTTCTGTTTAGTTTAATGTCAATGTTTATTTTTAGGGCGCTATTCGAGCTGATGATAAAGTCGATGTGCGAGTATCTATACTGGAGTGGCGCTCACGAGGCGCCGCGCAAGGCGCGCTTCCCGGACCAGTTCACCGATGACGTCACCACGCTCGTCAACAACGTCACCAGTGAGATCATCTCCAGGTGAGGTCACGCGGTGTTAGTCAGGTACCAGCTTACGGCCTGTGGCTTAGAGCAGGGGGCCGATTTTTGGGTGTCGAACGCTCGACTTTTCACTCGAGATCTGTCAAAAAACTATGATGTTTTGACAGATGTCGATTGTAAAGTCGAGCGTTCGACACTCAAAAATCGGCCCCTTGGCCAGTTTCTCTTGACGCTTCGGCTAAACTCGGCTCGGCTCTGGCACACCTCTCCGTGGTGATATCGCACTAGGAACGAAAGAGCACGTACTATTATTTCATTGGTATTCTTCCTAACCTAACCTAACCTAACACCCCATTAAGGGATGATTTTCGGGAGAGTCAATTCAATTCATTTATTCATAAACATACATTGTGTTTAACAATTACATTACATTTTATTACACCTAGACCTAAAACTAAAATAAATAAAAATAAAATAAATATTTGTGGACAACTGGACAATCTTACACAAATCAACCTAGTCCCAAACTAAGCAACGCTTGTACTCTGTATATGAGTACTAAGCGAATAAAATAATAAGTAAGTAAATTTGTGAGTCAGTGATAGAGGTATGTGACCGCTACCAACTGACTCAAAATGCCACCAAAATCTACAGTCAATTCGTCACAAATACGATCACTGAAATTAAGCGGTTGAAAAGCTGTTGAAATTTCATCATTCGCTTGCCCTTTTCCCATTTATTTGGGGTCGGCGTAGCATGTACCTCTTTTTCTTCCATACATCTCTGTCACTCGTCATCTCTTCATTCACATCCTTCTTATTCATATCATCTCTCACACAATCCATCCACCTTTTCTTTGGCCTACCTCGTTTCTTGTATCCATCCACATCAAAAACTGTTGAAATTTACCCAATTATATTATGTATTTTTTACCTATCTTATCTTATCTTATTAGTATGAGGGCCCTTGCGGATGCACCTCGACCCATTGGGATCTTTTGTGCAATTGCCCCCTCCTTTATACCTACTCCAAGCTGCTCTCCAACATTACCACAAACCGGATGATGGAGTTCAGCGGGAGTACTCTGAATTCCTTTGGTTCAGGGTACCCATTTCCAAAGGAATTCATTCTCTGTCTGGCAAGGGCGTGACATTCACACAATAGGTGTTCCATTGTCTCGTCATCCTCACCACACATCCTACATTCTATGTCATCTGCTAGTCCCATCTTGGCCAAGATTCCTTTGACCCCGAAGTGACCTGTAAACACCCCAGTTATCATTCTGAGCTGCTTTCTGCTGTATTTCCAAATCTTTTTGGTCCAGCCTGTATCCACTCCTTCCATGAAGAGCTTTGAGTGCCTTAAGCCCGCCTTATTCCTCCACTCATGTTGGTGTTTGGTTTTGGCGTAGTCTTTCACGGCTAATGTTATGGTTCTCTGCGAGAGTCCCACGAACGGTTCTGGACCTACAAAATAGTTTGCTGATCCATTTCTTGCAAGCTCATCTTGATCATATTTTTTACCTAGGTACGGCAAGAACAGCCGTCTCACCCAGAGCTTAAACAACAGCCTGGCCTTCTTCCTGTTCGACCTGCTCAGTATCGCGGACCGCGGCTACGTGTTCAACCTCATCCGTAGCTACCACAAGCAGATGAGCGCCAAGATTGCTTCCCTGCCGGATGCTGTGCCGCTTGTGCAGTACAAGGTACAGTACTTTAAAGTTAAAACATTTTTATCTACACCCATATAGTAAATCCTCTTTTATAAGTTCAAATACCGTAGATAAGACCCCGCTTTATAATATACTGTGCGGCTGTTGCGTGCGTATTAGATCACGAAATATAACACTTTAATGAGATCACGTACAAAATTAAGACACAGCTGCGGGCTGGCGGCGGAGGCGCGGGCCGGCCTGTCGACGCAAACATGGCGCACGCCGGCGAGAAGTGCCCACACGAAACACATGAAAGAGGATTTAATATATGGATGTAGATAAAGTAGTGTATGCAACTGTACATAATTAGGCATTAAAAACATGAGTGTGACCTTATTATGAAACTCGCCTTCGGCTCGTTTCATAAAACACACTCGTGTTTTAATGCCCCTCATTATGTACCAGTTGCATAAACTACTATTACACCACACCTTGCCAAAAAGCGCGTTTTTATGCACGCTGCGCGATCAGAAAAACCCACTTTTTTGGCCAAGTGGTGACGTAAAATTGTGTACAAAACGCGGGTCGTAAAACAGAAAGCCCTCTCTCGCATATTTGAGACCCTCGCCTGCGGCTCGGGCCCCAAACATCTGCGATATCGGCCTTTCTTTGTTTTACAACCCTTGTATCGTAAATAACTATTTCCTAGATAAGGCCTAGAGAGGTCGTGGACGACCAGGGGGCCGATTTTTGAGTGTCGAACGCTCGACTTTTCACTCGACATCTGTCAAATCATCATAGTTAACTTTTTTGACAAATGTCGAGTGAAAATCGACTCTCAAAAATCGGCCCCTGGATAAGCACAATCCAAAGAGATCTAAAGGCTCTAGAAGTGGACGAAATGACAACACAAAACGGAATGTTGTAACGTCAACGTACGAGGAGGGCTGACCCTAAATGAAATGGGATTAAAGCCAGGGCAAAGAAGAGAAGAGACAGCCGGTTTTTTTTTTATAATGGCCAGCATCTAGCCAGGGGGCAAAGATGACGCCGACGGTGAAGCGAGCTCACCCAGAAACTGCCTATTCTCTCTTGCCTTAAATAGGTTCAGGTTATATGAACTCGGAAATACAGACGGCGGCAGGGAATTCCAAACCTTAGCAGTGCGCATTATGAAAGATGACGAAAACTTGGTTCGAGTAAGAGGAATTTGAACCAGGTACGGATGATAACCTGCCGTACGTCTGAAGGTCCGATGAAAGAAAGGGGAAGGCGGTATGAGCTCATGGAGCTCCTTAGCACACTCACCGAAGTACAATTTGTAGAAGTCGCACAGACACGCTCACCCAGAGCTTGAACAACGGAGAACGATGTCAACCAGGTAAGGATGGTAACCTGCCGTACGTCTGGATGTCCGATGGAAGAAGGGGGAAGGCGGTATGAGCTTATGGAGTTTCTGAGCACACTCACCGTAGTACAATTTGTAGAAGACGCACAGACACGCTCACCCAGAGCCTGAACAACAGAGAACGATGTCAACCAGGTAAGGATGGTAACCTGCCGTACGTCTGGAGGTCCGATGAAAGAAAGGGGAAGGCGGTATGAGCTCATGGAGCTCCTTAGCACACTCACCGAAGTACAATTAGTAGAAGACGCACAGACACGCTCACCCAGAGCCTGAACAACAGAGAACGATGTCAACAAGGTAAGGATGGTAACCTCCCGTACGTCTGGATGTCCGATGGAAGAAAGGGGAAGGCGGTATGAGCTCATGGAGCTCCTTAGCACACTCACCGAAGTACAATTAGTAGAAGACGCACAGACACGCTCACCCAGAGCCTGAACAACAGAGAACGATGTCAACAAGGTAAGGATGGTAACCTGCCGTACGTCTGGAGGTCCGATGGAAGAAGGGGGAAGGCGGTATGAGCTCATGGAGTTTCTGAGCACACTCACCGAAGTACAATTTGTAGAAGACGCACAGACACGCTCACCCAGAGCCTGAACAACAGAGAACGATGTCAACCAGGTAAGGATGGTAACCTGCCGTACGTCTGGATGTCCGATGGAAGAAGGGGGAAGGCGTTATGAGCTCATGGAGTTTCTGAGCACACTCACCGAAGTACAATTTGTAGAAGAGGCATAGACACGCTCACCCAGAGCTTGAACAACGGCCTAGCCTTCTTCCTGTTCGACCTGCTCAGCATCGCGGACCGCGGCTACGTACGCGGGCCAATATTGCTACAGCTTACCCTAGTTGGATTTGTTCCAGACAGTCCCCTAATAATAATTGTTTGTTTCCAGCTGGCGTTCCTCCGCATCATCTGCTCCCACGAGCACTACGTAGCGCTCAACCTGCCCTCGGGCTCCGGCGCGGGCTCGGGCGCCGCGTCCCCCGCGCCCTCCGTGCACTCGCACGCCTCGCACTCGTCCGCGCCGCCGCCGCACGCGCTCAGCCACGAGCACCGCTCGCGGCACTACCTGGCGGGCCTGCTGCTGCAGGACTTGACTACCGCGCTCGAGCTCCAGTGAGTACTCACGTACATATCTACACGGAGGGCGCCGCGTCCCCCGCGCCCTCCGTGCACTCGCACGCCTCGCACTCGTCCGCGCCGCCGCCGCACGCGCTCAGCCACGAGCACCGCTCGCGGCACTACCTGGCGGGCCTGCTGCTGCAGGACTTGACTACCGCGCTCGAGCTCCAGTGAGTACTCACGTACATATCTACACGGAGGGCGCCGCGTCCCCCGCGCCCTCCGTGCACTCGCACGCCTCGCACTCGTCCGCGCCGCCGCCGCACGCGCTCAGCCACGAGCACCGCTCGCGGCACTACCTGGCGGGCCTGCTGCTGCAGGACTTGACTACCGCGCTCGAGCTCCAGTGAGTACTCACGTACATATCTACAGGCGTACCGTGTAACTGAGACCACGGCCTGTCACGGGAGAGGGGCACCAGGGGGGATGTTAAAGGGTTGCGGACGGATAGCAGAAGGTGCAGCGTAGGTAAAGGTCGCAAGAGTCCACTGGATGCGGGTGGCGCAGGACCGGTATTTGTGGCACTCTTTGAAGGGAGGCCTATGTCACACCTCTAACCTAATTTGTCTGTATTTTTTACCTGTTTCTTCTGTACAATATGTTATTTCTGTACAAATGTTAGTTTTTGTCTTTCGTGCTTGAAATATGGATCCCTCTTTGGGTATATCTTTGGCTATATTTATCCAGTTTTCGCCAGTTGTCTCAATGATGTCATCAGCCCACCGTTTCTTAGGTCTGGTTAGGTCCTTATGTAATACTATTATACTATTCTGTGCCTATGTCCAGCAGTGGACGTCTTTCTGCTGATATGATGATGATGATGCCTGGTTTCCCCAGGAGTCCAGTGCTGCAGTGCGCGGCGGTGAACGCGCTGCTGTCCCTGCTGACGGCGCACGACGCGGACCCGCGCCTGGCCGCGCCGGACCTCCGCGCTAGAGTGGCGCAGCTCTACATGCCTCTACTCGGCATCGTGCTCGACGCGCTGCCCATGCTGTCCCGCTCGCACGGCGCCCGCGGTGAGTGAGGGGCCGTGACCGTGCTGCTGTCCCTGCTGACGGCGCACGACGCGGACCCGCGCCTGGCCGCGCCGGACCTCCGCGCTAGAGTGGCGCAGCTCTACATGCCTCTACTCGGCATCGTGCTCGACGCGCTGCCCATGCTGTCCCGCTCGCACGGCGCCCGCGGTGAGTGAGGGGCCGTGACCGTGCTGCTGTCCCTGCTGACGGCGCACGACGCGGACCCGCGCCTGGCCGCGCCGGACCTCCGCGCTAGAGTGGCGCAGCTCTACATGCCTCTACTCGGCATCGTGCTCGACGCGCTGCCCATGCTGTCCCGCTCGCACGGCGCCCGCGGTGAGTGAGGGGCCGTGACCGTGCTGCTGTCCCTGCTGACGGCGCACGACGCGGACCCGCGCCTGGCCGCGCCGGACCTCCGCGCTAGAGTGGCGCAGCTCTACATGCCTCTACTCGGCATCGTGCTCGACGCGCTGCCCATGCTGTCCCGCTCGCACGGCGCCCGCGGTGAGTGAGGGGCCGTGACCGTGCTGCTGTCCCTGCTGACGGCGCACGACGCGGACCCGCGCCTGGCCGCGCCGGACCTCCGCGCTAGAGTGGCGCAGCTCTACATGCCTCTACTCGGCATCGTGCTCGACGCGCTGCCCATGCTGTCCCGCTCGCACGGCGCCCGCGGTGAGTGAGGGGCCGTGACCGTGCTGCTGTCCCTGCTGACGGCGCACGACGCGGACCCGCGCCTGGCCGCGCCGGACCTCCGCGCTAGAGTGGCGCAGCTCTACATGCCTCTACTCGGCATCGTGCTCGACGCGCTGCCCATGCTGTCCCGCTCGCACGGCGCCCGCGGTGAGTGAGGGGCCGTGACCGTGCTGCTGTCCCTGCTGACGGCGCACGACGCGGACCCGCGCCTGGCCGCGCCGGACCTCCGCGCTAGAGTGGCGCAGCTCTACATGCCTCTACTCGGCATCGTGCTCGACGCGCTGCCCATGCTGTCCCGCTCGCACGGCGCCCGCGGTGAGTGAGGGGCCGTGACCGTGCTGCTGTCCCTGCTGACGGCGCACGACGCGGACCCGCGCCTGGCCGCGCCGGACCTCCGCGCTAGAGTGGCGCAGCTCTACATGCCTCTACTCGGCATCGTGCTCGACGCGCTGCCCATGCTGTCCCGCTCGCACGGCGCCCGCGGTGAGTGAGGGGCCGTGACCGTGCTGCTGTCCCTGCTGACGGCGCACGACGCGGACCCGCGCCTGGCCGCGCCGGACCTCCGCGCTAGAGTGGCGCAGCTCTACATGCCTCTACTCGGCATCGTGCTCGACGCGCTGCCCATGCTGTCCCGCTCGCACGGCGCCCGCGGTGAGTGAGGGGCCGTGACCGTGCTGCTGTCCCTGCTGACGGCGCACGACGCGGACCCGCGCCTGGCCGCGCCGGACCTCCGCGCTAGAGTGGCGCAGCTCTACATGCCTCTACTCGGCATCGTGCTCGACGCGCTGCCCATGCTGTCCCGCTCGCACGGCGCCCGCGGTGAGTGAGGGGCCGTGACCGTGCTGCTGTCCCTGCTGACGGCGCACGACGCGGACCCGCGCCTGGCCGCGCCGGACCTCCGCGCTAGAGTGGCGCAGCTCTACATGCCTCTACTCGGCATCGTGCTCGACGCGCTGCCCATGCTGTCCCGCTCGCACGGCGCCCGCGGTGAGTGAGGGGCCGTGACCGTGCTGCTGTCCCTGCTGACGGCGCACGACGCGGACCCGCGCCTGGCCGCGCCGGACCTCCGCGCTAGAGTGGCGCAGCTCTACATGCCTCTACTCGGCATCGTGCTCGACGCGCTGCCCATGCTGTCCCGCTCGCACGGCGCCCGCGGTGAGTGAGGGGCCGTGACCGTGCTGCTGTCCCTGCTGACGGCGCACGACGCGGACCCGCGCCTGGCCGCGCCGGACCTCCGCGCTAGAGTGGCGCAGCTCTACATGCCTCTACTCGGCATCGTGCTCGACGCGCTGCCCATGCTGTCCCGCTCGCACGGCGCCCGCGGTGAGTGAGGGGCCGTGACCGTGCTGCTGTCCCTGCTGACGGCGCACGACGCGGACCCGCGCCTGGCCGCGCCGGACCTCCGCGCTAGAGTGGCGCAGCTCTACATGCCTCTACTCGGCATCGTGCTCGACGCGCTGCCCATGCTGTCCCGCTCGCACGGCGCCCGCGGTGAGTGAGGGGCCGTGACCGTGCTGCTGTCCCTGCTGACGGCGCACGACGCGGACCCGCGCCTGGCCGCGCCGGACCTCCGCGCTAGAGTGGCGCAGCTCTACATGCCTCTACTCGGCATCGTGCTCGACGCGCTGCCCATGCTGTCCCGCTCGCACGGCGCCCGCGGTGAGTGAGGGGCCGTGACCGTGCTGCTGTCCCTGCTGACGGCGCACGACGCGGACCCGCGCCTGGCCGCGCCGGACCTCCGCGCTAGAGTGGCGCAGCTCTACATGCCTCTACTCGGCATCGTGCTCGACGCGCTGCCCATGCTGTCCCGCTCGCACGGCGCCCGCGGTGAGTGAGGGGCCGTGACCGTGCTGCTGTCCCTGCTGACGGCGCACGACGCGGACCCGCGCCTGGCCGCGCCGGACCTCCGCGCTAGAGTGGCGCAGCTCTACATGCCTCTACTCGGCATCGTGCTCGACGCGCTGCCCATGCTGTCCCGCTCGCACGGCGCCCGCGGTGAGTGAGGGACCGTGACCGTGCTCAACTCGTGACGCTCGACCCATTCTGTACTGAAGCACACCCGTGACACGACACACCTAGTTATTTATTTATTTATCGTATGGCATTTATTTCGAACCGTGAGATCTTCGAGAAGACAGTACGTTTGCCAGTTTTTTTTGCACTTTTAGAACCACCCAGGGGTCACGTGTAGGGTAGCGGTGGGTACTTTCCCTACGGACGTGTTGCAACTTCGACCCCCCTATGTCAAGTGAGAGAAGTTTTCAAGCCGCCCGAAGGCCTCCAAGTTGGCTTAACGACTGCTGCCATAGATAGCAGCCGGGATCAACGGCTTAACGTACCTTCCAAAACACGGGAGCGCTCAGTTAGTAACCACTCAAAGCGGTCACCCATCCATGTACTGACCACGGCCCACGTTGCTTAACTTTGCATAACGCTTGCGGCACGCAGGCGCCGCTAGGCTATGAGCGCTCCACGCCTAGTGAAGTAAGCGGTGTCGGTAAGTATGTGTGCGTGCGCCGTCGGTATACTCGTCAATGTGTGCGTGTCATTGTTAACTGCGCTGCGCACCGGTCGAGCCGTGGCTGATCGGTGACTAAAGCGCCGCGCCGGGGCGATGTAACTGACCTCGGTTCGGGGCGGTCGTGTCCGTTCTGTATGTAATATTCAATTCAATTCAATTCAATTTCAAAGAAAAAACAATGTACATTGTGTTGAATTTCACTTATTCTAAATATAGCTAAAAAAAATTACAATTATTCATTATTTAATATGTCCAAATTACTAATACAATAACTTAACAACTGATATAATAATATAATATTTGTCCACATTTAACAAAAACTTTAAAATATTTTATGTCACACCTGGCCATAAAGTGGCCATTATCGCACGCTCCGCGCGCGAAAAAACCCACTTCCTGGCCAGGGGGTGACATAAAGTTTTGTACTTACCACGGGCGATAATAAAGAAAGCCTCAGATCGCATATTTATCGCCCTTGCCTTCGACTCGGGCGTAAAGTACCTGCGATCTGAGACATTCTTTGTTTTATCGCCCTTGGTAAGTAATGTACTATTATAGAACAATAAACGGATTAATAAAATGTCAAAAAATAAATTAATTAAATGTCAAAAAAAAAACACAATAAGAATAATATTCAATAGTTCTCATTACTAAATTAATCATTTATATATATTATGGTCAATGACGTTCATGTCCCTATCATTTACAAATTCATTTATAGAATAATAGGCTTTGTTCAAGAGCAACCTTTTGAGTCTCGCTTTGAAAACATTACTATTTACTATCTCCTTCAGATCGGTGGGCAACTTATTGAAGAGAAAAACTGACTGATAGCAGGCGGCATGCTTAACTATGTTAAGTTTGGGAACCTAACTAAACTATGTTATGTTCGGCAAGTCTTTCCGTCTCGAAAGCAGTCGGATCTCTCTCTCGCTATTGCTTTCGTAGTGATTTAGGTGTTTAACGAGATCAGTCAGTACAACTAGTATATACAGACTCGGCAAAGTTAAAATTTTTAAAGCTTTAAAATGTTCTTTGCAAGACTCATACTGCGGAATGCGAACTATAATTCTGATCGCTCTTTTTTGCAATATGAAAGCTGCATCGACATTATATTTATGGCTGTTTCCCCATAGTTTGATACTATATCTAAACCTAGATTCAACAAGCGCATGGTAGACCATCTTCAACTGTGCCACTTGGACGTCATCTCTTAGACTACGAAGAGCATAGCACGCAGATCCTATGGAATTAGTGATCTCCTGAATTTCGTTCTTCCAACTAAAAACTGAGTCTATGTAGACGCCGAGGAATTTAACTGCGTCAGTTTGTTCTAATACTACCATAGTATTTTGTGTGTGTACTAAAGCGTAATTATTTTTTCAGACGTTCTACAGTTCGACGGTGAGATGGGACAGTTCAATAACATGTACAACCCGTCGATCAACGACCCGGATAATAAGCAAGTGAGTGTTGTAGCTTCACTGACCTCCGAAAATCATAGGCTTCGAGTAGAAATCCCGCACCGATCTGACGCGTAGCTTGAGTCATGACTTGTAACTTTGGTTCGGAGGTGGTCTTGAAACTAAAATTATGACATACTTGTTTTTTGCCCGCGACTTTGTCCGCGTAGTACTCGTTCATTGCGGTAGAATTTAATTGCAATTTTTTTTATATCAGGCGCTTACTTAATTATCGCTCTTCCATACAAACTTCCACTTCCTTAAGGGGTGATTTCCATGATAAAAAGTATCCTATGTCCTTTCCCGGGACTCAAACTATCTCTATGCCAAAGTTCATCCCAATCGGTTAAACGGTTTAAGCGTGAAAATGTGACAGACAGACAGACACACTTTAGATTGAACTAAAAAACAAAATAAAACAAGTAAGTGAACCTAAAAATATTTAAGATTATTTATGTCACACCTGGCCATAAAGTGGCCATTATCGCACGCTCCGCGCGCGAAAAAACCCACTTCCTGGCCAGGGGGTGACATAAAATTTTGTACTTACCACGGGCGATAATAAAGAAAGCCTCAGATCGCATATTTATCGCCCTTGCCTTCGGCTCGGGCGTAAAATACCTGCGATCTGAGACATTCTTTGTTTTATCGCCCTTGGTAAGTAATGTACTATTTTTTTTTAAAGAAATTAAGCTCTTTGGGGGAAAAAGATAATTGTTACAGGTATACAATAAACCTACGTATAATTTAAAATACATTTCCGAAAACTGTCAAGTAACCAATTATGACAATAAGGGTTATGACAAATACAGAGAAAGAGATACACCATTTCACTATTCCCTGGAGATAGGAACCCCCACAAGGTGGGCTGAGGACCTGGTTAAAATCGCGGGAGTCCGCCGCATGCGGGTGGCGCACGACCGGTCATTGTGGCACTCTTTAGGGGAGGCCTATGTCAAGCAGATGACGTCTTTCGGCTGATATGATGATGATTTATTTTATTTTATTTTATTAGAAGACCAACAGCTTTTACATATATAAAAAATGCTTATAACTAGGATACAATTGTAAAGCCAATGACAGGTCTCCCTAACAGATACACATCAGAAATACGAATTTGCTTAGATATTACAATTTTATAAATACGTGTGTGGGTGTGTGGGTGTGTGTGTGTGTGTTGATGTTGAGCTTATTTAATCACCGTCATTATTCTGATAGATTTTGTTAACTATTGCACTTTTGAACGTTTTTTTGTTGTTATACACAAATGGGTCAATATCATTAAACTGATTGTTATAAGTCCTCATCATTCTGTATATTACACAATACGGTATTTGACACATATTAAAATTTATAACACAGTGTCACTTTTTGGATAGTTAGCCAACAAAATATCACAATAAATCGTAAATTACAAAATTTTACCAAAATCATAAAAAGATATGAATCATCAAAAACTCAGAAAATTATGTAAATTTTATCACCGTCCAAAATTCAAATAAAAGGTATCAATAGAATGCTTATGTAAAAATAAAAAATAAATTGTATGGCAACTATGTACCTAAACGCATTATTTTACGACTAAAACAGCAAAATACTAATTTTCCCATACAACGGTTGGTCGAATGCAGTGCAAGTGACGTCATTTGCCAGGGCCAATTTGTAGGAGCCTTTTTGAGACCCGCTAGCGTCGAGCTAGGTTTGTCTCTAATTTTAGCCCTTTATTGTGCTCTAAATGTTGTTGGTCCCATATAGACATTTGATGCTCTCTAAAAACTGGTTCGATTGGAATTATAAAAAAAATTTAGTCAAATAGCGTATTTTTACCGTAGTTGGTTTAACAGCGTGGTAGATTAAGGAGGCGCGTATACCTGGTGTTTGTTTTGGGTGTAAAGTATTTGATTTCTGATACGAGGTTAGGACAATCTATACAACTTTTGACAATGTCATAAAGCAGACCCATATCAAGCATGATAATGAATGCTTCGTGTTGCAGAACGCTCGTCCTCCATTCAACAGTGAAACCCACCGCAACCTCCTGATGTGCCTCGTGTGGCTCCTGAAGAGCAGCTCCCGCGCCGCGCTCGCCGCGTGCTGCGCGGACCTGCCGCCGGCGCGCCTGCCGGCTCTCTTACACCTCATACACTTGTGCTTCATCGCGCACGAGTACAAGGTATGCTTGTTCTCAACAATGGCCCGCAAACTGGACGTTAGTCGCTACATATTGGAAGGTGAAGTGTATAGTTTAAGGTCAGATCCAAATTAAAAAGTAAAAAACATTGCAGGCCACATATAATAGTACATTATTGCCGTGGCCGGGAAGGCAGCAATTGCAGGCTGAGTATTTGTTTAAACGGACGAGCTTGCGAGTCCGTTTAATTATAATACGAAGCCTGCAATTGCCATTCCGGCCGAGGCTAATATAGTGTTTTTTTTTAAAAATGGGGAAAATACGACAAATATTTAATTAAGATTTGATAAACATAACCTTAAAACGTCAAAAACATCATGTTTTCCCGCCGTTTATTTTTTTTAACAGAATCGCAAGTGTATTTTTCCACCGAAAAACGCAAATTATTCGAGACACATAAAAAAACGTCGCGTTTTCAACAGAAAAATACGAGCTGAATTGGCTGAATAAGACCTGTGCCTCCTTTTATATGACAGTTTCTACATTTTAAAAAGTTTATAACTCGACAAATAAAGGAATTTATATGTGACATTGCAGGCCATATATGTGGCCTGCAATGTTTTTTTACTTTTTAATTTGGATCTGACCTTAAACTATACACTTTACCTTCCAATATGTAGCGACTAAAGTCCAGTTTGCGGGCCATTTTTGAGAAAATTCCTTTATTTGTCGAGTTCCAAACTTTTTAAAAAGTGGAAACTGTTATATAAAAGGAGGCACAGGTCGTATTCAGCCAATTCAGCTCGAATAATTTCCGTTTTTCAGTGGAAAAATACACTTGCAATACGTTAAAAAAATTAATGACGCGAAAGCATGATGTTTTTGACGTTTTAAGGTTATGTTTATCAAATCTTAATTAAATTTTTGTCGTATTTTCCCCATTTTTGAGAAAAGCACTATATTAGCCTCGGCCGGAATGGCAATTGCAGGCTTCGTATTATAATTAAACGGACTCGCAAGCTAGACCGTTTAAACAAATACTCAGCCTGCAATTGCTTTTTTCCCCGGCCACGGCAATAATGTACTATTTTTGTGCCGGCCTTGCCTTCCGCGCTTCACTAGAGCCATGTTCCGAATCACGCTAAAAATGCTCGCAACGCTAAAGCCCGAAAAGCACTGACAGCGGTAGCGGGAGGGGGCATCGCGGTGCGGAGGCGGTACCGGTTGTAATATTCGAACTAGTATGAAAGGGTCCGCACAGAAAACCGGCTGTGAAAAAAGGGTTCTGTGCGGACCCTTTCATATTAGTTCGAACATTACAACCGGTACCGCCTCCGCACCGCGCCGCCACCGCTGTCTGTGCGTTTCCAGCTTTACAGTGCTGACGGCTGGTCCGAATCAAATAGCGCGCTCAAGGCCGCGTGAGTAGTGTTTTGTTTCGGACCGGTATTCGCTTGAGCGCGCTCACGATCGGACCGATTCACGCTCAAAGCCCGTGTTTACTGTCATGTTTATATATCAAACGTCAACTTGACGTTCGGCTCGAGGTGCTTACGCCTGGGAGTGTGAGCACCGTGACCGCCGTCCATGACATCATCAGTGACGTCACGACATCTCATGTAAGGCTGGTCTATACGGCATTATGTCAGTCTATACTCGGTTACTGTATCTCAGTATGGGGTGGGGCAGGCACGACGACGGTGATCGGACTAGAAAGGGCACAGAGAGCGGTTCTCAAGGTAATGTGCAGAAAGCCCTACCAATATCCCACGGAAAAACTCTTGTCGGAAACCCAGTTTCTCTCAGTTCGCCAACTATTCATCTACAGGGTATCCGAGAAAATGCAACGCAAAACACTGAACTCTTCAAGCTACACTGTGTCTCAAAGTAAACGACTTTTCCGCGTCCCGCAAATAATGACCAAAACGCCCTACGCACGTCGATTTCCTCAATTCCTCCACCCATATATATACAACCAAATCTCGAAACTCTTCTGTGTGCAAGACTTGACTGTCAAAGGATTGCAGATTATTATCAAAGAATGGTTAACCACTCTCTCCTACAAAGCACCGAAGATTTTCTGAAACCTTTGCAATAAACTTAATTTATTTACACACACACACACACACGTACACACACACACACTCACATATACACACACACACTCACATATACACACACACATTTATATATCTATAGGTACTTATTCTATAAACGGAGCACCTTTTTAACACGCTTTTTGTTTTGTCTCTTATAATGGGGTAGGCGGCGCAAAGCTCTGCATAGATGGCGCCACTAGAGTTTGTCACATCTCGAATGATACACATTTAACTTTAAAAAATATTGTACGTTTAAAATACCGTTATAAATAATAATAAGCATTAAACTTTGTATCTTAGGCCGAGACACTGTCGGTTAATGTTTCAAAGCCATTTAAATACAAAAGGTTTTGTTTAGACAGGAGCGTGTAAGTTATATTTTCGTAAACATATACTCGTCCGTTTAGCGCGATAAAAAGGATCCAAATGAAAAATACGGACGTCTGACTCTGACACAGCTAAAAGCACTTTTACGGCAACGCGAGCAATCAGTAAAAGGGCTGAGACCTATGAACTTGATATTTGCTGATAATGTTTATTATTACGTATATTTTACGGAACACATACTAATATATTAATAATTAGTTTTTTTTCAGAAATTTTCTCATTTTTCCCACTACAACCACCTTAATTTTGCGGTCCTTTTACTGATTGCTCGCGTTGCCGTAAAAGTGCTTTTAGCTGTGTCAGAGTCAGACGTCCGTATTTTTCATTTGGATCCATTTTATCGCGCTAAACGGACGAGTATATGTTTACGAAAATGTAACTGACACCCTCCTGTCTAAACAAAACCTTTTGTATTTAAATGGTTTTGAAATATTAACCGACAGTGTCTCAGCCTAAGATACAAAGTTTATTGCTTATTATTATTTATAACGGTATTTTAAACGTACAATTTTTTTTAAAGTTAAATGTGCATCAATCGAGATGTGACAAACTCTAGTGGCGCCACCTAGTGGCCATGTTTGCAGCAGCCTGCCCCATTGTAGTCATATATTGCCACTGTTATACTTCTGTTTTAGTTTAATTTCAAAATGTATACTTAAGTCCATCATTCTTGTTTACCTACTTGTAGTCTCTAACTGTAATGTCAATCAATCTATCTGTATCATTCTCCAGTTTTAATCTTTTGGTAATATCATACGGCCTTCACGACACAGGCTCGGCCTAGTGTGAAGACCACTGTTTGCTCTAATGAAATGTTGCATGTAAATTAAGTTTAAGGGTTCATAATTGTATACATACTTGCTATCTGGTAAATAAATAAATTTTGTATTTTGTATTTTTTGTAAGCGCTATGAGCGTGAATCGGTCCGATCGTAAGCGCGCTTTGAGCGCTGTATGCGTGATTCGGAACATGCCTTAGCCCTCGTGGTGCCGGCCGGAACGTAAGCGCCGTGGGTAAGTATGTGTGCGTGCGCTGTCGGCACACGCACCAATTGTTTGCGCGGGTGGGTAGCGCGTGGCGCGGACGAATCGCGAGGCGCGACGGCACCCGATCGACACCAGGCGGGTCTCTCAGGGACGAGGTAACTGACCTCGGTGCGGGGGGTTCGTGACCGTTCTGTATGTAATACTATTATACTATTCTGTGCTCTCCTACAGTACAAGGTGTGTCTCCACACCTGCTGCACCTGGTGCACCACACCAGAAGAAAGTTTGAAGTTTCTTTATGGTGTGGCCGTTTACACTTGAATTTCTCACTACGCTCTAGATTCCCGGATGAGTTGCCTGTGTTCCCAGATAGTGTTCAAGTCGCGAGTAAACAGGTATCTTATCAGATGGCGAGCAAACGATTAGATTACTAAACAAAAAGTCAATGAACGTTTTTTGTGAACAATTTTGATAAGTAAAAAAAACCGGTCAAGTGCGAGTCCGACTCGCGCACCGAGGGTTCCGTACACAGTTCTTGTATATGTAGTTGTGTACCCGTCCCGACCCCATTAATTCAGGAACAATCTTAAAAAAACATGACAGCACCATCTATCGGCGCATTGTGTTACTAATTTGCGCGACTGAATAACTTAGTACGTATGTTGGTTTTTCAAGGATAATTCTTTATCACATCAACCGATTTCAATAATTGTTTTTTTTATTTGAAAGAAGGTATTTTCAACGTAATTTTGTAAATTTAAATATAAAACAAAAATATATACAAAGGTGATTAAATTACAAACTTAGGATAGAAGAGTTTTTTGATGATTAAAAAAAAGAAAAACTAGATAGAGCTATGGCTATAATTTTCCTGTAAAATATACATGCATATTAATGTTGTGTAATAATTTCAAATTTTTTTCTTCGTAAACTTCGGAGATAAGGGGGGGGGGAATGGTATTTTTTTTTACATTTTCCCTCGTAAATCGAAATTTCCCCAACGAAAAAAAAAAACTAAAAATTGTTTTGGAATGTACAAGTCAAGCCCTTTCATATGATATCCCACTTGACATAGTTGCCAGACTTTAAAATTTTGAACCCCCTTTTATCTGTCATTATTCACAGAAAATAAAATAAAATAATTTAATAAACCATCTTCTATGTATCTGGGTTACCCTTGTTTATAACTATTCCAAATTTCAAATCGATAGGATAAGTAGTTCCTGAGATATTTAGCGATGTGACAGACAGACAGACAGACAGACAGACAGACAGACAGACAGACAGACAAAGTGAAACCAATAGGGTTCCTTTTTTACCTTTTTGGTACGGAACCCTAAAAGTAAAATGTAAGGTGGGACAAGTGAAACCGCTGCTAGCTATTGACGTACTGACGTGTTATCGTAGGTTAACATGACTATGTGAGCACACATATACAACAACTTAACTCCCTCACTACGCTCTGAATTTAATTACTTTCCCTCAACAGGGCCGCAAGGAGCTTGCCAAGTGCGCGCAGCAGAACGTGCGCAAGACGACGGACATCAAGGCCAAGCTGGAGGACGTCATACTGGGGCAGGGTTCCGCGCGCTCCGAGTTTATCATGCGGCGGAAAGGTCGGTACTAAAGTGTTCGTATAATTGACGAATAAAAAGGTACCGAGGAATAAAAATTTCTGCGACTGTACAGTCATCAACATCAGTATGCTTTGTTTTATTTTTGTTGTTTCTGAGTGACTGAACAGCGATTGACCTTAGTCTCACCTGATGGAAAGCGATGACAAGGCATAACAGCTAAGTTACGTAATTTGAGAAGTAATTAGTGTATTTTTTTGTGGTAATACGCTATTTGACTATTTTTTTTTTATAATGCCAATCGAACCAGTTTTTTGAGATGATCAAATGGGACCAACAACAATTATTATTATTATTATTTATTTGGCTCACAAACAAGTTACAGACAATACATAGAAAAGAAAATATCAGATTAAAATGGTTCAGATCTGGACTATAACTCTGAACATGTGTGCACAGAAGGAGACAAAATTAAGTAAAACATGATAAGCGCTAGAGAGATTGAGATGTCAACACTAATACTAATACAAATACATAGTAACACAAGAAACATTGGAATTGATCTAGGACTATTTAAACTAAACTAAACTAACCACACAGCAATTGTTGGTAACTAGAGAAAATCTATAACTATTACTAAACTAGTTAGACTAAGTAGAAAAGAATAATTTTCTGACTATGTTTTTAAATGCGGGTAAACTATATTTGAATATAGCTATGGACGGATTTTCGGCGACGGTTTCGTTGTATAAGCGACACATCTTGTTATGGGATTATAAAATGAGGTGTTGTTTCTATAAATTTGGAGCTGAAATATTTTGGGTGAGGGATTGCGAGATTTGTAACGGGTGATAAAATTGAGAAGACACAGAAGGGAGGGGCAGTCTATTTGGGAGTGTATTATTTTATGTAGTACTATTAGATCACAATACAGGGCTAAAATTAGGGGCAAACCTAGCTCGACGCTAGTGGCCCTCAAAATGGCTCCTACAAATTGGTCCTGGCAAATGACGTCACTTGCACAGCATTCGACCAATCGTTGTATTATATGGGAAAATTTGTATTTTGCTGTTTTAGTCGTAAAATAATGCGTTTAGGTATATAGTTGCCATACAATTTATTTTTTATTTTTACACAAGCATTCTATTTTAGACTTATTAGACTTATTAATGACGAATCAATATATTCATTTTATTGTGACATTGAAAATTATAATTGGGAATTTATTTATAATAACATTGACATTAATGATAAATTCAGTAAACTGATACACATATTGACATACTACATTGATATCCATTTTCCTATTAAAAAACTCCGCTTAAAGAATAAGCCGAATATTCCATGGATGACTAACGAAATAATAAAATACATTGACAATTTTAATGACCTCTCTAATTTTAGGCAACAATACCCTGATAACGACAGTATTTCAAACTGTATCAAATATTATTCGGATTTAATCAAGCGCAAAGTTGTAGAAGCGAGACAGAGTTACACGGAAAAAAGGTTAAAAGACAGTCAAAACCCCGCCAAAGAAATTTGGAAAATAATTAACGAAGAAATATCGACATCACATAGCAGGAAAGACATTACGCTTCATCATAATTCTAATCTGAAGCCCGTATGTAAAAAAGACATACCAGATTTCCTTAACTCACATTTCCTGAGTGTGGCTACTAAATTAAATATAGGGGTAAATGAGCAGCAAGTGATGCAATACTTGACTAACCATTTACAGACCTGTGATGTGCCTATTGTGGAGCTGCCCACCGTTACGCGTGCTGATCTTGACCGCGTCCTTAAATCTATGATGAAAAGCCGCAGCACACTCGACATTTACGATATCTCGGTGAATATACTACTGTCCATATGGCCAATACTTTCGGAGATATTGGTAACACTAATCAATGAGATGTTCTCAACTGGTGTTTACCCCGATATACTCAAGTGTACTAGAGTGTGCCCAGTGTACAAGAGTAAGGGTGAGAAAACATCAGTCGATAACTACAGACCCATATCGATAGTGCCCAATATCTCCAAAATGATTGAGTCAATTTTGTCACACCATTTAATGGACCACCTTGAGTCTGACTTACTGACCGACAGACAGTTTGCCTATCGTAAAAACATGTCCACTACAACGGCAGCCTATAAAGTGATAGACACCATAACTACTGGCATCGACGAAAAACAAAAAATCGCTGGAATATTCTGTGACCTGTCCAAAGCTTTTGACGTCATAAGTCACGACCTGCTAATAAAAAAACTAATGCGTTATGGGCTTCAAGGAAAGAGTTGCGACTTGTTCCAATCTTTCCTACAGAACCGAACTCAAGCCGTTGAAGTGATTTTAGGGGGGCAAAGACTGAGATCCGAGACTGGCAGCGTGATGGTGGGCATTCCACAAGGTTCTTCTTTAGGAAATACCCTCTTTCTTGGATTTATCAATGACCTACCATCCGCTATCACTCAAGGTCAAATCACTTTGTTTGCCGACGACACGACAGTGGTGGTGAGCGCGCTTACGTATGACCAGTTAAATGATAAAATCACCACTGTATGTGATCAGCTGACGAGGTGGTTCACGGCGAACGGTTTGATACTGAACGTCAACAAGTCTAATGTAATGCTTTTCTCGAGTAGGTGCATTTCGAGTCCGACTATTCAGTGTCCTATGCCGATAAATGAAAAATGTAGGTTTCTCGGTTTCACGTTGGACCCTACACTTAACTGGAAACAACACGTCGACTTACTGTGTGGTAGGTTGAGCAGCGCGGTGTTTGCGTTGCGTAAACTAAAACCGCTAGTGTCCCGTGCTGCGCTGAAGCAGGCGTATTTTTCTCACTTTCACTCGCTTATGACTTACGGCACAATCTTATGGGGTAACTCGACCGATGCTGAGAGGGTGATGCGAATGCAAAAACGAGCTCTGCGGACCATGCTTGGCCTCAATCAGAGGCAGTCCTGCAAGGCGTTGTTTGCTGAACATCGAATTATGACCCATTACTCGCAATACATCTTCGAGGTAATCTTATTTACGCGAAGACACCTGTCACAGTTTAAGCGAGTGGAAGTGACGGGAAAGTGCCTTCGGAGCACGGGCAAACTTCGAACAGTACAACGGCGCACAGTACTACACGCAAAAAATGCACGGGTAATAGGGCCCACCTACTATGAGCATTTACCCGATGACTTAAAAAATGAATGTTCCGAGGAAGTGTTTAGGCGCCGACTAAAGAACCTTTTATTGCAGAAGTCACTCTACTCTGTAAAATAATATATTGACATACCCAAATAGAAAATCAATTTGACATATTTATCTTCTTAATTGTAACTATTCATAGTAACTGACATTTTCATTATTTAAATTGACATAGTCTAGTTGATAAGTACTAATTAGTACACAATTTTTATTTTATATTATGACTTATTGGAACGAAGTTTTTATTATTTTGTAATTAAGTGGTTTTTATTTATATTCAATTGGACATTTTTGTATTTTCATTTTCATTAATTTTGTGTTGTGTAAGAATATATACTGTATATTCTTACCTACTTATTATTTTATTTTCATTATTTATTACGCAATTGATAGCGCTTAACGATCATTGTACAATAGTAGTATACGCAAAAATGTATTTTGTTATATGAGAATTGTATTTTGAGATGAATAAAACTAAACTAAACTAAACTATTGATACTTTTTATTTGAATTTTGGACAGTAAGAAAACATCATAATTTTCTGAGTTTTTGATGATTCATATCTTTTTATGATTTTGGTAAAATTTTATAATTTATGATTTATTGTGATATTTTGATGGCTAACTATCCAAACAGTGACACTGTGTTATAAAATTTTACATGTGTCAAATACCGTATTAGGCAGCGCCGGTCGGGTGCCGAGCCCTTATATGTGCGACAACCTTTAAACATGCGGTGGCGAAAGAGAATCATGCATCGATTATACTGAACTACTTCTAGTGCACTAACTGGTGGAGGGGATTTAAACTATCTCACTCATTAGAGCGAGATAGTTTAACTCCCCTCCACCAGTTAGTGCACTAGAAGTAGTTCAGTGTAGTCGATGCTTTAGCTTACGACCGCGGACTGCCGAGCTACTACCTTGTCAAGGCCAAGTCTATCTGAATCTTTGTTGGGCTACCGCAGGCCGCGCCAGTTTGTGACAAGCTTTAATAATAAGGTGTATTCTCGCAGGCGGTTCGTCCGCCGTCCCCGGCCGCCGCGAGCGATGGCGCAAGGACTGGCGCGGGGCTCGTGACGCCCCCGCCTCCCCCCTCGCGCCGCACCCCGCGCTGCCCGCCGCGCTCGCCGCCGAGGTGTCGCTCACGCTGCTGCACGCCACGGAGACCATAGTGCAGGTGAGATAAGGTTCACACTCGCCCGACACTCGGCCCGGGACGCCCCCGCTTCCCCCCTAGCGCCGCACCGATACAAAGATGGGCTCTTCCTCGCTCTTCACCGGCAGTACTAGTAATTATACCTGTATAGAAACTCACACAAGTGCGTCCATTGATCTGCATCTCCGTACGGTGCGGATCAGTACAGTCAGTTGCGTGCGACGCGGAACTGTGGACGCTTACCTTTATAGGCTGTGGTGTCCGCTTACCATCAGGGGGACCGTCCGCTTGTTTGCCACCGTCGTAGCATTAAAAAAATTACTCTCTGTGTTTCACCAATCCAGTTTCAGGCGATCCGTTTGCTCGTTTGCCCCCCATTAACATCATCATCAGCCCACTGCAGTCCACTGCTGAATATAGGCCTCCCCCAAGGCACGCCACAAAGCCCGGTTCTCTGCTTTCCGCATCTACTCGACTCCCGTCCTCTTAGATATGTCGTCCCGCCACCTGGCCGACGGACGACCCACACTACGCTTGCCGAGACACGGTCTTCACTCTAGAACACCCAATAACATAAATTAAAATAATAATAATTATATATGTTTTTTGTTCAGTGTTGCAGCAACCTGGAATGCGGTCAAGCTGTATGCAGCGCAGCGTTGCAGGTGGTCCTGCGCGCGATGCAGCGCAACCAGAGCGCGGCCGTGCTGCAACACATGTTCGCCACCGTGCGCTCGCTCATCGTCAAGGTACCTCCAGCTTGGAAGGGATCCCGTAATGAGACAAACTCACCATTTTGGCCGCGCCATTTAAGAAAAAAAATTTAATCTGTGTATTTCAAATAAATTACTACGGTACAAATGGATTAACAAGGCCTTAATCTTAATATTAAAGATTTTGCGTGGCCTCGGTTAGAGACAGAATGACGCACCTTTTTTTTTCAATTCAATTCTTAAAAAAATGGCTTCCATCATATTTATGATGATTTCGCCAATGTCACGTGTTCAATGACATTGTTCGGTAACGACGCCATAACAGTACAGTAGATAAGGTTTTGTACGATAAATGGATTCTGCCCGTCGTCGCCCCGAGCACGTGTGCTCACCAACGCGGCGACGATCAAAATCCGACGCACCTTTGACAGTTTGACACTCGTGTGACGGCTCGACGTCACAAGACAGCGCTGTCAGACTGTACTAGGTCAAAGAAGATATATACTAACGTAACAAGAAGCGACACCGAAGCATGTGTGCTGTAAACCCGTCTCGCGGCTATGTGTGCGTGTCCGGACGCGAGCGGGGGCGCGCGAGGGTGGCGCGGTGTGTGGAAAACACTCCTCGGACGGGCAAAGTATAGAATCGTAGCGTTCCAAGGTCACCGACACTCGGTTCACACCGATAGACCCGTGTCGCGCCTTTGACTAGGTCGCGTTCAATTTTAGGTGGGGCGTGCTACACACACCGTCACTAAACCGCATAGGTTTTGCCGGAAGATCAGCGCCGGCTCCCTAAGTCGGCATTATGCTGAGGCGAGACCTTTTTGTGACGTTTTTTTGTAATGATTGTTTGTTTTTGTTTTGTTTTTATTTTTTTGTGGACAATCTTACACAAATCAACCTATTCTCAAACTAAGCAAAGCTTGTACTATGGGTACTAAGCGACGATATATATACTTATATAGATAAATAAATACTTACATACATAGAAGACATCCAAGACCCAAGAACAAATATTCGTGCTCATCACACAAATAAATGCCCCGGCCGGGATTCGAACCCGGGACCTCTTGCTTCATAGGCAGGGTCACTAATAACTAAGCTAAAGCGGTCGTTTTTTGTAACGTTTTGTATTTATTTTTTGTTTGTTTCGTCACAAATAAATGTTTTTATGTCACACCTAGCCATAAAGTGGCCATTATCGCACGCTCCGCGCGCGAAAAAACCCACTTCCTGGCCAGGGGGTGACATAAAATTTTGTACTTACCACGGGCGATAATAAAGAAAGCCTCAGATCGCATATTTATCGCCCTTGCCTTCGGCTCGGGCGTAAAATACCTGCGATCTGAGACATTCTTTGTATTATCGCCCTTGGTAAGTAATGTACTATTATGTCACACCTAGCCATAAAGTGGCCATTATCGCACGCTCCGCGCGCGAAAAAACCCACTTCCTGGCCAGGGGGTGACATAAAAATTTTGTACTTACCACGGGCGATAATAAAGAAAGCCTCAGATCGCATATTTATCGCCCTTGCCTTCGGCTCGGGCGTAAAATACCTGCGATCTAAGACATTCTTTGTTTTATCGCCCTCGGTAAGTAATGTACTATTCTTCTTCTGCACCTATAATCTCTAGACAACATGAAAATTCAAAAATATTGTCAGAATAATTCGGCTCAAATTCCACTGTAGTTTTGTAGATCCCTGATAAACAATGTGTTTGTGCACAGTTGGGCTGGTCGTGTTGCGGCGAGGAGTCGGGCATCTGCCGCGTGCTGCTCCGGCACTGCGCCGCGCTGTGCCCCAGCACGCGCGCGCACGCCGCCGCCGCGCTCTACGCGCTCATGCGCCACCACTACCAGCTCGGCAACGTGAGTATATACACACACACACACTGCGCCGCGCTGTGCCCCAGCACGCGCGCGCACGCCGCCGCCGCGCTCTACGCGCTCATGCGCCACCACTACCAGCTCGGCAACGTGAGTATATACACACACACACACTGCGCCGCGCTGTGCCCCAGCACGCGCGCGCACGCCGCCGCCGCGCTCTACGCGCTCATGCGCCACCACTACCAGCTCGGCAACGTGAGTATATACACACACACACACTGCGCCGCGCTGTGCCCCAGCACGCGCGCGCACGCCGCCGCCGCGCTCTACGCGCTCATGCGCCACCACTACCAGCTCGGCAACGTGAGTATATACACACACACACACTGCGCCGCGCTGTGCCCCAGCACGCGCGCGCACGCCGCCGCCGCGCTCTACGCGCTCATGCGCCACCACTACCAGCTCGGCAACGTGAGTATATACACACACACACACTGCGCCGCGCTGTGCCCCAGCACGCGCGCGCACGCCGCCGCCGCGCTCTACGCGCTCATGCGCCACCACTACCAGCTGGGCAACGTGAGTCAATAAACAAAATAAACACAAAAAAATAAAAAAATAAAAAACAACCCTGCCCCGTACTGCTGCAGCACAACTACAAGCTCGGTAATGTGAGTATATACACGCACACACCGCCGCCGCGCTGTACGCACTCATGCAGCACCACTACCAGCTCGTTAACGTGAGAGTATATACCATCTGTACAACGTGAATACCATCTGTGTGCTGCCAGACACTGCTCAGCGTATGACTTGGGCGTGAACACTATAATTCCTTGCTACTCTCAAGATTCTACTTTAATATCCGTCGCTACACTCAAGATTCTGCTTAAGAATCCCCCATTACACTCAAGATTCTACTTTAATATCCCTCGCTGCACTCAAGATTCTACTTAAGAATCCCTCATTACATTCTAGATTTTATTTTAGGATCCCTCGCTAAACTCAAGATGAAATATACCGCCCTCGCCGTATATATATCATTTTGCTTCCTTGATACACTATTTACTTTTCTCAAATAAGTCAGAATCAAACATTTATTCTGCAAGTAGGCCTCAAGGACTCTTTAATATGTCATAAACTACAATACAATTACAATGATATCATTTAGTAACATGTATAGAAAGCAAAATCAACCAATAGTAACACCTGGGCACAAACTTGCTGAACTTAACCTATAATAAAGAGTATCTGTGGTGAAAAACTCGATAATTAAAAATTGAGTAGTAAAATTTTTCTCTTTATCTGCACCTACAGAACTTCAGCCGCGTGAAGATGCAAGTGACGATGTCTCTATCCTCGCTGGTCGGAACTTCCACCACCTTCAGCGAGGAGTCTCTCCGGCGCGCGCTCAAAACGATCCTCGTGTACGCGGAGCGCGACCCTGACCTGCAGCAGGCCAGCTTCCCGGAACAGGTCAGTGTCTGTGCCCGCGTGCACGTGCCCACGGCAGCGAGCACAACTCCTATTGACACCAGAGGCATGTTCCGAATCACGCTTACAGCGCTCAAAGCGCGCTTACGATCGGACCGATTCGCGCTTATAGCACTTACATGAGATATCGTGACGTCATGGACGGCGCCATGTTGGCGTTTGCGATGCTCACACTCCCAGAGCCGTGTTCCGAATCACGCCAACAACGATCACAGCGTTTACAGTGCTGGCGGCCGGTCCGAATCAGTAAGCGCGCTCAAGGCCGCGTGAGTGGTGTTTTGATTCGGACCGGGCATGTTGTGTTTACTGTCATGTTCATATATCAAACGTCAACTTGACGTTTGGCTCAAGGTGCTTACGCCTGGGAGTGTGAGCATCGTAAACGCCAACATGGCGCCATCCATGACGTCATCAATGACGTCACGATATCTCATGTAAGCGCTATAAGCGCGAATCGGTCCGATCGTAAGCGCGCTTTGAGCGCTGTAAGCGTGATTCGGAACATGCCTTGCGTATTTATTATGTGTAATATCTATAATATGTAATATCCTATAACGGCTATAACTTTACTGATACTAGCCTTACTGCAGGGTTCCGATGGGGACTATAGTCCTGACGGTGTAAGTGGTTCACCCCTTTTGTATTTTCAATATTATTGTTTTGGTTGCATGAACCCCCTGTAAATATAAAAAGTTTATTACCACATATTAATATTTTACTTCATCCCTGTGATGCACGATGTGTAGTCCTTGGACGCAGTTTTATTGTAAAATGTCATGTTATTCAACTTTTAAAAAGATTTTTAATATCTACACAATCTTAATATTCCTAGTATAGAAAAAGTGTCATCTTCTAAATTTCTAGGAGTAATTATCGATGAAAAACTTGTTTGGAAGTCGCATCTAGATAATATAGTTAGCCGTATTAATAAATATGTATATGCCCTCAAGCAAGTCAGCAGAGTCACCAACATTTCAACCGCGATATCGTGCTATCACGCATATGTAGAGTCAATTTTACGATACGGACTAATACTATGGGGCTATAGCACAGACATCAATCGAGCATTTATCGCACAAAAAAAGTGTATAAGAGCAATTTATAGAATGCGGCCAGACGAATCCTGCCGGCCACTTTTTAAAAAGCTGGGTATATTACCATTTCCGGCGCTTTATGTCTTTGAGGTGTGTATGTTTGTCCAAAAGCATAAATGGATGTTCAAGAAAGCATGTGACACTCATCCTCGTGCCTGTCGAGATCCAGACAGACTTTTGCCTGACGACCATTCACGCTTAGCAAAACATAAAAAAAGTTGTTTAATTATGTGTGTGAAGGTCTATAATAAAATTCCTGCTGAATTGCGATCACTGAATATAATGTCATTTAAAAGGTACCTGCACCGATGGCTAAATGAAAAAAACTTTTATAGCTTAAATGAATTCTTTGAGACATAATGTTATGGCAGGCAATGTATATGTATGTACGTGTAGCTGTAACTAATATTCAGTAATATTTCATGATTTATATTTTATAATGATCTCTGTAATTGTACTTGTACCAAATATTAGCTTAATATTATATTTGCATACCAATTTTGGTTAAACATGTTAACTTACCAATAATTATATTAACAGCTTGTATAATGGTAATGTTTAATGCGAATAAAGTTATTGTCTATTGTCTACAATGAAACCTAAGCAGCTAAATGTGGCAAAGGTCATCATCATCCTCCTAGCGTTATCCCAGTATAGTTGCATCCTGAAGGATGCCTGGGGTCCGCTACCTAATCCCAAGATTTGGCGTAGGCACTAGTTTTTTCGAAAGCGACTGCCATCTGACCTTCCAACCCTGAGGGGAAACTAGACCTTATTGGGATTAGGCTTTGTCAAGTGAGTGGGCAACTTGACTGTTAGAAGTTCTCAAGCCGCCCGAAGGCCTCCAACTTGGCTTAACGACTGCTGCCACAAACAGCAACCGGGATCAACGGCTTAACGTGCCTTCCAAATGTGGCATAGGTATCTCACTTTAAATAAAGGAGAGAGTGGAGCAGCGGATCGCTTATGCCACATTTGAGTAACCAAATTAATTCCTTATTTCACTACTTTTTCATTTTGTAATTGTTAATCAATACTTATTTCACGAGTTTTCAATTTTATACGTACAACATATCTGTTTCACAAATATTCTCTAAAGTCACTGTTAGTTTATTTCTGCAGCGCAAGGCTGCATTGGCAAGTTCGCCATGTAAAGATGTGCGTAATCAAACAACACACACACACTCATTATAAAAAAAAACACGTGGGTATTTACAAAAGTTTCACAAATATAACTTTCAATAAACTTCCAGGTGAAGGACTTGGTGTTCAACCTGCACATGATCCTGTCTGACACGGTGAAGATGAAGGAGTTCCAGGAAGACCCAGAGATGCTGCTGGACCTGATGCACCGCATCGCGCGCGGCTACCAGCACAGCCCCGACCTGAGGCTCACGTGGCTCAACAACATGGCGCAGAAACACATGGAGGTAACATGGTGCTGTCGACCAGGTGGTGATGCAGCAGTTCCAGGAGGACCCGGAGATGCTGCTGGACCTGATGCACCGCATCGCGCGCGGCTACCAGCACAGCCCCGACCTGAGGCTCACGTGGCTCAACAACATGGCGCAGAAACACATGGAGGTAACATGGTGCTGTCGACCAGGTGGTGATGCAGCAGTTCCAGGAGGACCCGGAGATGCTGCTGGACCTGATGCACCGCATCGCGCGCGGCTACCAGCACAGCCCCGACCTGAGGCTCACGTGGCTCAACAACATGGCGCAGAAACACATGGAGGTAACATGGTGCTGTCGACCAGGTGGTGATGCAGCAGTTCCAGGAGGACCCGGAGATGCTGCTGGACCTGATGCACCGCATCGCGCGCGGCTACCAGCACAGCCCCGACCTGAGGCTCACGTGGCTCAACAACATGGCGCAGAAACACATGGAGGTAACATGGTGCTGTCGACCAGGTGGTGATGCAGCAGTTCCAGGAGGACCCGGAGATGCTGCTGGACCTGATGCACCGCATCGCGCGCGGCTACCAGCACAGCCCCGACCTGAGGCTCACGTGGCTCAACAACATGGCGCAGAAACACATGGAGGTAACATGGTGCTGTCGATGGCTCTCTGTTTTACCGTCACGGTAAAACAGAGAGCCGAAATTGTATGCAGACGCTTTTATTCTACCGTGGACATTAACGGAATGCCGTAAACTTCCACGATATGCCCTAGGTTGGCTGTCTTCCCCACGATATCGTGACTATAAATGCGCGTGTGGTGTGTAAAGATACGAAATAGTACATTACTTAACAAGGGCGGTAAAACAAAGAATGTCTCAGATCGCAGGTATTTGACGCCCGAACCGAAGGCAAGGGCGATAAATGTGTGATCTGAGGCTTTCTTTATTACCGCCCGTGTTAAGTACAAAATTATATGTCACCCCCTGGCCAGGAAGTGGGATTTCCCGCGCGCGGAGCGTGCGGTAATTGCCGCTTTATGGCCAGGTGTGACATAAATGTAGCCGTGTGTGCTGTCACTGTCAACGTATATGTCACAGTAGACGTCTTTCGGCTAAAAAATAATGCGAAAAAGTATGGCATTCTTGAGATGTGAAACACCTTTCTCCCATCATCAGGGTTCATTTAGAAAATCAAATAAATTCTAGAAGGATGATTGATAATGATGTTTCGTTCCAGCGTTCGAACCACACGGAAGCCGGCATGTGCCTGGTCCACGGGGCGGCGCTAGTGGCGGAACAGATGAACGCTCGCGGCCGTGGCGCGGCCCTGCTGGAGAAGGTCACGCACAACGCGCTGGATGAATCCTGCGCCGATACCCTTCACCATCACCTCACACACCACGAGCTGCAGGTACGGTCAGCAAAGAAAGTCCTCTACCACTTTTGCACTTTAACGTACACATAATAGAGTCGAAAAGTGGTGGACCACTTTTTTGGTCGACTGTACGTCCTGGTGGCGAGCAGACACAGAAGAATTATCAGTACTTAGGTTACGTACGGAGGGTGTAGCCGCCGGTGCCGATGGTGGTGGAACTCGACGACTCAAATAAAACTTCGATGTATAGTAGACTGTAGTGTAATTTTCAATAGGTACTGGTTTATAGAGAGATTGCAGAAGTGGTGTGTTAACCAAGAGTAAGTAATGCGTAATGACGAGCAAGATTTGAGTTAACGTATGTTACAATGGTAGGGATAAAGAGTACGTGAAGCGTTCCTATTGGTGACTTTAAAAAAACCGCTCTTACACTAACTGTGCCCGACGGGCGCGTTTTGCTACTGCATGGTAACTTGAAGTTATATAATAAAAAAGGGTTGCGTTCGCAACAGAGGGCATTTTTTTTTAAATTAATAATGGGATTGCTCTTGGCCAGCATCTAACCTGGGGGCAAAGATGGTGTTTTTCTCCTATTATCACCACGCGATACGAAGATCCCTATGACACTTGCAGTGACAGTTTATTCATATAACCTCGGAACAGCGTCGCTGTCACATCGAAATGTTAATAAGCATCTTTTGGGAATGGAGCTAATTAATTTATGTAGAATTGTAACATTTACATAATTCCCAGAACTTGTCCTTAAAACTTTGTAATTGTGCACGATTAGCTATGCAATAGGGATGTTGACTCAAAATTTATTATTAGTCCATACGAAAGAATACATAAAACTATGCCAAATAGTGAAAATCCTATTCAAATATCTCAAAAAATAACGAAACTACAACCGTTACAATGTTTTTAGTTTGAGAGAGAAAGCGCTACAGGTCAGTGACGTCACTGACCTAGAGCGCCATAGTAAATGACGATCGTTCAATACACAGGTGCGTTTTGCGGAAAAGGGACAGAAAATGCCCCCTCCTAAAACTTTAAAGACTTATAATTACGTAATTATTTATTCTCTTGAATTCCTTTTTTCGCTATTTGATTGAGAATTCGATCCTTTTTCGAGAAAATTCGGATTCATTGATTTACTTATTTTATGCCACACCTGGCCATAGAGTGGTAATTACCGCACGCTCCGCGCGCGGGAAATCCCACTTCCTGGCCAGGGGGTAACATAAAGTTGTGTACTTAACACGGGCGGTAAAAAAGGAAGCCTCAGATCGCATATTTATCGCCCTTGCCTTCGGCTCGGGCGTCAAATACCTGCGATCTGAGACATTCTTTGTTTTACCGCCCTTGTTAAGTAATGTACTATGGTGTCAACATCCCTATTCATTATATACACTAGCGCTATTTATGAGATCCTGTTATTGGCTCTGCTGCTATTCATGTTGTTACATTTTTATACTGCTGTTAGTTCTCCTAACATAATAAATAAATAAAAATAAAAATAAAAAAGCCTGTATTTCTTACAAAAGTAAATCAGGTTGACAATGAGCTTGGATTTTGTTAGTATTAAAAAGTGTAAATTTTAGTGTTAGTAACAAGAAAAGATAATTTTAATTTTCCAGTTTTTGAAAATTATTCTGTAAGAACCCCTCTGCAGGTAAAGGCCTCCTCCAAAGTCTCCTACCATAAAAATACAAAAACTTGTCCACATTGCAGGCGTTGCTCGAGCACGCCGCGAGCGAGCTGATGACGGCGGGCATGTACGAGGCTGTCAACGAGGTGTATAAAGTGTTGGTGCCCATCGCCGAGGACCACCGCGACTACAAGAAACTGGCCAACATACACGGGTATTCTGACATGCGTATATAACCTAATTTTTATCTTCCAAATTTAAAAAGGCACCCTAACTAGGCAGGCCTAACTACGCGTTTTACAGCGTGTGCGCATCTTTGTCACATGTCTTTTTCTACCTTTTTAGGGTTTCGTAGTAAACAAGAAACCCTTATAGTTTCGCCATGTCCGTCCGTACGTCCGTCCGTCCGACCCCTGTTTTTCTCAGTAACCGTTAGTACTAGAAAGCTGTAATTTGGCATGAGTATACATATCAATGACGCCGACAAAACGGTAGAATAAAATCTTTAAAAAAATTTTTTTTTAGGGTACCTCCCCTACATGTAAAGTGGTGGTGCATTTTTTTTTTCTGCCAAACCCCATCGTGTGGGGTATCGTTGGATAGCTCTTTTAAAATATTATTAGGTTTCTAAAAGCATTTTTTGATTAAAGAATTGGTTAGCGTGATATTAAGCTTTGAAGTGATAATTTTAGCTATGGTCAAGTGTCCCCCCCCCCCTGCCAGCTAAACGGTGGCTACTAGGCATGTAAAAAAAATCATGGTAGTAGTAAATACGATGAATTTAAAAGGAAAACTATCACAGCTAAGTAGACATTACTAGGTAACGAGTAATAGTCGAACTTCAGAAATGTACTTTGCAAAAGCAAACTTTCT
The DNA here is from genome assembly GCA_951800055.1 of Cenopis cana. Taxonomy (NCBI): domain Eukaryota; kingdom Metazoa; phylum Arthropoda; class Insecta; order Lepidoptera; family Tortricidae; genus Cenopis; species Cenopis cana. The sequence goes on along the minus strand of OX637477.1, from coordinate 2,458,036 downwards.
TACAATTTCCATTGATACCTTAGATAATGTTGTTAATTCTGTCAAAAACATAGTAAATATAAGTTTGCGAACTTTTTAGTCCATATAATGTAACGGGTAGACGACTACGGAACCCTACCTTGCGCGTGGCCCGACACGCACTTGGCCGGTTTTTCTGTCTATTATTAGAAAACAAAACGTTAAAAGATTTAAAAAATATGTTACAATTTAATTGCCTAGCTAAAGGATGAAATTAACGATATCCCACTAATATTATAAATGCGGAAGTTAAAATGTTTCGATGTTTAGATGTTTCTTACCCAATCACTCAAAAACGACTAAACAGATTATGATGAAACATACCGGGCTAAGATGATCGTGTATGTGTCCGACCATATAGCATTCGTCCCTCACTGTCAAGTATGTAAGTGCGAGAGTGACAAATGCTATATGGTCGCACATATACGCGATCATCTTAGCCCCTCTGGTATTCAACGAGTTTATAGTCTGGATTAACATATAGTATACTATTTTCCCAAAAACCTTCCCTCGAAAGGTGACAGTTTACGTCTACGAAGTCGTGGGGCAAAAACGTCTGTCAATGATATTCTAAAAGGAATTGGTGTTTTACGTATTTTAATGTGGTTATGTATTTTATAAATAACGAATTGATTGAATGTTGTAATAGTACGGATTATGGATATGGAATAAACCATTCAGTTCAAGCTGCGGAACTTATTTATTGACTAGGATCAAAACGGACAACGTTTTAGATCAGATATATTCATGTTTTTTCTTACTCTCGTTTAATACTGTCATCGTCATTCTCCTAGCGTTATCCCAGTACAGTTGCATCCTGAAGGAAGCCTGGTGTCCGCTAATTAGTTGAATACTGTATCATACTCGTACTAACTACAATATAACGGCATGTTCCAGCAAACTGAACGAAGCGTTCACCCGCATCGAGCAACTGCACGGCAAGCGCGTGTTCGGCACCTACTTCCGCGTCTCCTTCTACGGCGCGCTGTTCGGGGACCTGCACGGGGAGGAGTTCATCTACAAGGAGCACGCGCTCACCAAGCTGCCGGAGATATTCAGCAGGCTCGAGGTACATCATTGTCATCATAATCAGCGGAAAGACGTCCAGTGCCACAATGACCGGTCCCGAGCAATCCGCATCCAGCGGACCTTTACCACGTTATCAGTCCACCTTGTGGGGGATCTACCCACGCTGCGCCTTTCGGTACGTGGTCGTCACTCGAGAACCTTTCGGCCCCAACGGCCATCGATTCTACGTGCAATGCGCGTACTCCTCGCTAACCAGGCACGCTAGTACCCGGGGACCATGCATGGTGAGAAGTTCATCTACAAGGAGCACACGCTCACCAAGCTGCTCGAGATGTTCAGCAAACTCGAGGACTCGCATACTCCTCGGTAACCTGGGATCCTAATACCCAGGGAACAATCAATAACCCTTAGAATTTAAGTGGCAGCCCCACATGGCACGTAAAACCGATGGCCCTTCGGTTCGAAAGGTTCTCGAGTGGCGACCACGTACCCGAGGGCGCACCATGCCTAGACCCACCACAAGGTCGACTGATGACCTGGTAAAGGTCGTGGGAGTCCGCTGGATGGAGGACCGGTCATTGTGGCACTGTTTAGGGGAGGGCTATGTCCAGCAGGGGACGTCTTTCGGCTAATTATGATGATTTATTTATTTATTTATCGTATGGCATTTATTTCGAAACGTGAGATCTTCGAGAAGACATTACTGTTGCCAGTTTGTTGCACTTTTAGCACCACCCAGGAATCACGTGTAGGGTAGCGGTGGGTACTCGGTACGGACGTGGTGCCACTTCGATCCCCAAATGATACTACTACTTACTTTAACGGCGCAGCGACCCAAAGAGGATCTTGGCCTACGGAACGAGAGCACGCCACCTTTCCCGATCCAGCGCAGTGTTCGACCTGAAGCTGCCGCAGATCCGCCTCCACACTGTCTTCCCCGCGATACCTGGGTCGACCAACCGAGCGGCGACCGCTCGGTCGCCCCAAGTATGCTCTCTTGACGGCTCGATCCTCTCCCAATCTCAGTAGATGACCGAACCAGCAGAGCCTGTGTGCTTTTGTCTCGCCGATGATATTAGGTTCGGCCACCAATTCCTCGATCTCGGCATTTTTCCTGGTCCTCCAAGAGCCGTCGTCTTTCTTGTCAGGCCCCATCTTTCGATAAAACTTATTTTCTGTTTCCAGGAGTTGATTTTCTTCTTTTTAAATTAGCGTCCAGGCTTTGCAGCCATACATGAGAATGGCCCGTATGATATGACGGAGTGGAGCCCTCCACAAAGTCTTGGTGTCATACATTATACCATATTCTTGGAAATAAAGTTATTATCTTATCTTATCCAATCTTTTTAGCAGAGGTACGAAGATGATGATTATAGTGATGGATGTAATCTCGTGTACAGAACTTCTACGGGCAGCGTTTCGGCACGGAGAACGTGGTGATAATAAAGGACAGCAACACTGTCGACACGGCGGCGCTGCCCGCGGACAAGGCGCACATACAGGTGACATTATTTGACTAACACTGGCATATGCTTTTTCTCAAAAATGGCCCGCAAACTGGACTTTAGTCGCTACATATTGGAAGGTAAAGTGTATAGTTTAAGGTCAGATCCAAATTAAAAAGTAAAAAACATTGCAGGCCACATATATGGCCTGCAATGTCACATATAAATTCCTTTATTTGTCGAGTTATAAACTTTTTAAAATGTAGAAACTGTCATATAAAAGGAGGCACAGGTCGTATTCAGCCAATTCAGCTCGTATTTTTCTATTAAAAATGCGAAGTTTTTTATGTGTCTCGAATAATTTGCCTTTTTCGGTAGAAAAAAAATACACTTGCGATTCTGTTAAAAAAAATAAACGGCGAGAAAGCATGATGTTATTGACGTTTTAAGGTTATGTTTATCAAATCTTAATTAAAATTTTGTCTTATTTCCCCATTTTTGAGAAAAGCACTATATTAGCCTCGGCCGGAATGGTAATTGCAGGCTTCGTATTATAATTAAACGGATTCGCAAGCTCGTCCGTTTAAACAAATACTCGGCCTGCAATTGCGTCCTTCCTGGCCACAGCAATAATGTACTATTATTGTTACGTTGGACATTCTACTTTAATGCTGGACATAGTTATGCAAAGCGATCCAACCCACACGATGTTAAATTTGAAATTGGAACCTTGTTGTTAAAACAAAAGTCGTGCATTTCAATGGCGATCGCTTTTAGGTTGGATCGTTTGTGCATAACTACGTCCTTGACCGAGTGAAACGAAGGTATCCGCTTCGGTTCGACAAAAATGCTTGTCCGGATTTCTAGATTTCCTGTTGTCCTCCTCTGTCTACAAGTCTCAACCAATTCTCATGACATTTTATGAGCAACTTCGATAATTAATTAATTGTATGTATAATTTTCTATATGTCGAGTCGTTATTTGGAAATTTTCAAAAACAAACTTTTTCCAAATAAAATAAGCAAAGAAAATCTACATCTCACAGGTGGGCTAGCACAACTTGCTGCCAAGTCGTGCCTCGCGCGACTCGGCTATACCTGTCTCACTTGAACCTGTGCTCGAACTGTGTGAATTAGAAAGGGGAGGGTAGAATTTTCTCTACTCGCGTTTCGTTGCAGCGGCATTTGTGCCAGCCCGGCAGAGCCACTAGTGTAAGAGTGCATTCATGTTTGTTGTGTTGTTAGTGAATAGCGATTGCGTGCGAATTTGTTAATTATTTATGTTTTTATATTGTTTGTTTTTTGTCCTTCGTGGCTTCACGTGGTCCCAAAGGAAGACCAGCGCTAGCCAATGGCTAGCACTATGCTGATTTGGGGCCATTTCGTGGCTATGTTCTGTATTGTGGTGTTATGTTTATATTTGTACTGTATTTGTGCCACGAATAAATGTTATTCTTCTTCTTTCTTCTTTCTAAGAGCTTCTATTACAAACACGATGTTTAAACGTATTTTTGTAATAACATACTCAAAGTAATCGTGGTGTACAGATCACGTACGTGGAGCCGTATTTCGAGCCGCACGAGCTGCGAACAAGGACCACGCACTCGGAGAGGAACTACAACATCAGTATGTCACACCGGCTTGTTTTATCTTATTTTATCTAGATGACGGCCCTTGCGGATGCACTTCGACCCAGTGGGATCTTTTGTGCAATAGGGATGATGACACTATAAAAGGAAATCAATAAATCCAAATTTTCTACATAAAGGCTCAAATTGTCAATCAAATGGCGAATAAAGTAATTAAAAAAAAAATTACGTAATTATAAGTGCCAGTTGCACCAACGTACGAACACAGACCGGTCATCGTCAAATATGGCGCCAGCAGCTGTCATCCCATAGAAACTTGTCAAACTTTCCATACAATCAGATTTGACGAACACCGCTTACGATTACAGACGGTTTGGTGCAACCCAGCCTTAGGCCGCCTTATGACCGGCCCGTGTTCGTACGTTGGTGCAACTGGCACTTAGTCTTCAAAGTTTTAAGAGTGGGTATTTTCTGTCGATTTTCCGCAAAGCGCATCTTTGTATTGAACGATCGTCATTTACTATGGCGCTACTCAACTGTGACGTCACTGTTGAGTAGCACTTTCTCTCTCTAACTACGAACATTCTAACCGTTGTAGCTTCAGTATTTTTTGAGATATTTGAATAGGATTTTCACTATTTGGCATAGTTGTATGTCTCCTTTCTCTTGAAGTAACTTTTTTTTTTGAGTCAACATCCCTATTGCCCCCTCCTTTATACCTACTCCAAGCTGCTCCCCAACCTTTCCATAAATCGTATGATGGAGTTCAACGGGAGTACTCTGAATACCTTTGGTTATGGCACACCTGTGACACGCGAAGAAACGTAAGCGCTGTGGGTAAGTATGTGTGCGTGCGCTGTCGGTACACGCGTCAACTGTTTGCGCGGGTGCGTAGCGCGTGGCGCGGACGAATCGACACCAGGCGGGTCTCTCAGGGACGAGGTAACTGACCTCGGTGCGGGGGGTTCGCGTCCGTTCTGTATGTAATACTATTATACTATTCTATGGTTATGGGTAGCCATTGCCACCGGCTGGCTTTACTTCTCAACACCTACAGCTTGCTCCACGCTTGTTTTGGATCCTGGTATAGCAGGGTTGTCACTAATAAATGTATCTATATTTGTTTCCAGAACGGTTCATGTACGCGACCCCGTTTACCGTGGGCGGGCGCGCGCACGGCGACATCGCCGAGCAGTGCAAGCGCAAGACCATCCTCACCACGGCTCACCATTTCCCCTACGTCAAGACCCGCATACAGGTACTCGTACACGCACAAAACTAAGGAGGTTCCACCAACTTGTTCACACCCATACGAGACTCGCGTGCGATTTTCATTACACTGCGGGTCACGGAGCTATAACGAGTTCAAGTCCACTATAAGACCGCGCATTAGTCTCGCCTCGCACGCGATTATACGTGTGCAATGACCAACCAGGCAACTCAGTACATGATATCCGAGGATAGTATGGAATATTCGAGGCGGACAATGGCAGCAGTATTGGATTTTCATGGGATTTTATTTATATATTACGACGGCGGCAAACAAGCATACGGTCCACCTGATGGTGGCAACTCCAAAGGAGTCACGTGCGCGTTTCCGACCCTTTATAAAATTTGAGGATGCACTGTGTTGACAGCAGAAGGGACCAATTTAGCTCCCAAATCAATTCTCAATTCAATTGCTGTCAATTCGCGTTCATTTTCTAGTATGAGAGTCCCGTCTCTTAAAACGTCAGTGATTATGTTCTCTTTGGCAATGACCAACCTTCAATATGTCGCCGGTATTCTCATAAAAACTTGTCACTTGTAAAACTTTCAATCGGACTTCATTGTTCTTGTTCAATTCGACGTAGGCCCTGATACTCACTAAAGTTAATTTATTGATTTCTGTAACAATTCACTGGAGCGACACCACTTTGCACGCACTGGTAGAAAAGACAAAATTTGAATGCTAGTAACGACCGAACGGTTTGAATGAATGAGCAAGTGAATGTTGTCTGTGGTATCTACCACAGACATGCGTACCAGAGATGCGTTTAGATTTACATGCAAGTAATATAAAACTCTATTTGTAACTGTATAGACCTCAAAATCGCTATAATATGATAAAATAAATTATATTATTATACGGATACGGCACTAGGCACTCCAAGGATTAAGGTGATATTCACTAACGTTACAATAATACGTATGTGAATTATTCCTTCAGAATGTGGTTATAAGATCGTGGACTAACAGGCAAGTGAACGATAAAGTAATGTTTAATTTTCAGGTGGTAGCTCGAACGCAGATCATCCTCACGCCGATAGAAGTGGCCATCGAAGATATCCAGAAAAAGGTCAGTGTGGCCGGTTGTTCTCAACCGATTATCGTGAAATTTTGTGATCAAGGTTTTTTTTATTCAGTTTTCGATATGTTTAAAAATAAACACTCCCGAGGTCTGGGTACAACTCACAAGGCCATTAGTGTAATAATAGTAGTTTATGTAACTGGTACATAATGCCTAATTATGTACAGTTGCATACACTACTTTATCTACATCCATATTTTAAATCCTCTTTCATGTGTTTCGTGTGGGCACTTCTCGCCGGCGTGCGCCATGTTTGCGTCGACAGGCCGGCCCGCGCCTTATATAATTTTGTACGTGATCTCGTTAAAGTGTTATATTTCGTGATCTAATAGGGGACGCACGCAACAGCCGCACAGTATATTATAAAGCGGGGTCTTATCTACGGTTTTTGAACTTATTATAGAGGATTTATTATATGGGTGTAGATAATAGTACATTACTTACCAAGGGCGATAAAACAAAGAATGTCTCAGATCGCAGGTATTTTACGCCCGAGCCGAAGGCAAGGGCGATAAATATGCGATCTGAGGCTTTCTTTATTATCGCCCGTGGTAAGTACAAAATTTTATGTCACCTCCTGGCCAGGAAGTGGGTTTTTTCGCGCGCGGAGCGTGCGATAATGGCCACTTTATGGCCAGGTGTGACATAATAGTACATTACTTAACAAGGGCGGTAAAACAAAGAATGTCTCAGTTCGCAGGTATTTGACGCCCGAGCCGAAGGCAAGGGCGATAAATATGCGATCTGAGGCTTTCTTTATTACCGCCCGTGTTAAGTACAAAATTTTATGTCATCCCCTGGCCAGGAAGTGGGATTTCCCGCGCGCGGGGCGTGCGGTAATTGCCGCTTTATGGCCAGGTGTGACATAAAAGAATATAAAGTACAACGAATGTAACTAAGTTATGTACAAACATTTTTAAAATAAATAACTCTTAGTCTCAGCCATATGTAACAGAATGGTTAAGGCTTGGAATAGACTGCCAGATGATGTGGATTAGGCTCAGGGCCATTTTAAGAATAAATAACATAAGCATATTTTAAATTCAGCTTAACAATGATATTGTATTTAAAGATAACTAGATACCGGGCTCATCAGTTGTTTCATTTGCCTGCCTGATTAGTAAAGTAAATAATAATAATATTGAAATATAATAAACGTGTCACTCACGGCTTTAAGCCCGAAACGCACTGACAGCGGGAGCGGGGCGGGGCGTCGCGGTGCGGAGGCGGTACCGGTTGTAATATTCGAACTAATATGAAAGGGTCCGCACAGAAAACCGGCCGGGAAAAAAGCGTTCTGTGCGGACCCTTTCATATTAGTTCGAATATTACAACCGGTACCGCCTCCGCACCGCGCCGCCACCGCTGTCAGTGCGTTTGCAGCTATATGGTCAAATATCGATTGACATGTAAGTGCAAATACAAACTATCCAACATGTTTTGTTTTAGATAAACGAGCTGGCGGCAGCCACGAGCCAGGAACCAGCGGACCCCAAGATCCTGCAGATGGTGGTGCAGGGCTGCATCGGCACCACCGTCAACCAGGGCCCGCTCGAGCTGGCGCAGGTATGTGTGGAGACACCAGGGCCGTAGCCAGGACTCTCGGACCCCAACACCCTCAGATGGTGGTCCAGGCTGCATCACCAGCCCCCGCAGGCAGGCGGCATGGCCCGCTGTTGATGTTGCTTCTATGCTGGCAGGACCGCCATGTGATGTGGCTTCTATCACACCTGTGACACGCGAAGGAAAGTAAGCGCTGTGGGTAAGTATGTGTGCGTGCGCTGTCGGTACACGCGTCAATTGTTTGCGCGGGTGCGTAGCGCGTGGCGCGGACGAATCGCGAGGCGCGACGGCACCCGATCGATCGACACCAGGCGGGTCTCTCAGGGACGAGGTAACAGACCTCGGTGCGGGGGGTTCGTGTCCGTTCTGTATGTAGTACTATTATACTATTATGTGCTTCTATCCTGACAGGGCCGCCATGTGATTGTGAGGCGCGACGGGAGAAGTGAAACTCACTAAGGTTGAATTAAAGCATTCACTGCTGGCCACGCATAAGTTTGCTACTATTATACTATTCTGTGGTGTAGTGGTATGTGTGTGACAGCTGTGTTGTGTGCGCAGGTGTTCCTGGCGCCGGTGGCGGCGGGCGCGCCGGCCACGCGGCTCACCAACAAGCTGCGGCTCGCCTTCAAGGACTTCTCCAAAAAGTACGCTACCACCACCTACTGTAACTATACAACTATAGATTTTTCACATCACCTATTCGGATAAGGGCTTTTTCTTCCCTGCTAGGAGGGATCAAAATGGCACTTTTCTTCCCTGCTACGAGGGATCAAAGTGGCACTTTTCTGTAACGAGTAATTGTATTGTATCGATTTTGATAGTTAAGTATTGTATCGATTTTGATAAAATAAATGCACAACCAATGTTATTTCAGATCTTTTATTATTCTCAATAGGTGATGTGAAAAGCAGTATGTGTCACATGGAAGCAAAATTATTTCCACTTTGGGCGTTAATTCTTGAATCCCTCACTACGCTCAGGGTTCTATTTTAGAATCCCTCGCTACGCTCGGGATTCTATTATATAATCCTTCGCTTCGTTCAGGATTCAATGTACGCCCACGCCGTAAATATGTCATTTTGCTCCCTTGTGACACAATCTACTATACATCATCATCATCATATCAGCCGAAAGACGTCCACTGCTGGACATAGGCCTGCCCAAATGGGGCCACAATGACCGGTCCTGCGCCACCCGCATCCAGCGGACTTCCGCGACCTTTACCAGGTCATCAGTCCACCTTGTGGGGGATCTACCCACGCTGCACCTTCCGGTCCGATTTACGATTAAGAGCCCACACTAGCGACTTGGAAGCGAGGCGAGCGCGCAGCGAAGTCGCCGCACCTAGAGTATAGAAATGTTCCCGCGAGTACGCGTTCGCGGCGACTTCGCTGCGCGCTCGCCTCACTTCCAAGTCGCTAGTGTGATAAGGCTCTTATAAACGGGATATTAACTATGTATATTTGTGTTAGTGAGTCTCCAATATTTCAGCACTGTTGCAAGCGTCATTGTCACGCATTAACTTACGTGCCACGAGTTTTAGTAGTACTCTATCCACACACCATAGCGATCTACCCTCTTTTTGGTTCTTGGTTCGCTTTTTTCGTACAGTGTCACCGTCACATCTATACTGCTTTCTTCTCCGCAAAACGCTTTATTCCTCTTAAAAAGTTGAATATTACTAACTATGTAATTATTAATTATTTTGAGCTAGGTACTTTTTTCACCATTTGATTAATCGTTTTTCGAGAATATTCGAACTGATTGATTTTATTATTTTGTGTCAACATCTCTATATTATCAACCTTATCTATTCCTCAGATGCCACGACGCCGTTAAAAAGAACAAGAACCTGATCGGCAGCGACCAGCGCGAGTACCAGCGAGAGCTCGAGCGAAACTACCAGCGCTTCGCTGAACGCCTCGCTCCGCTCGTGCTCCCGCCCGCGCCTCACTCGCACGCGGCCCAGCTCAGGTACTGACGACACAACACAGGAACCTGTGGGGATTAGCACCAAGTCTGGTTTCATTAAGCAGGTTTTTTTTTCGAAATGTATATAAAACAGACAGTAATCAAATGAACAGAAAAATAAATATAAGAGACACACATGAAGAGATTACACCCCAAAAAATATACAGTCACCGGCAGAAAATTTGGCCCATAAACTTAACAAGGGCGGTAAAACAAAGAATGTCTCAGATCGCAGGTATTTGACGCCCGAGCCGAAGGCAAGGGCGATAAATATGCGATCTGAGGCTTTCTTTATTACCGCCCGTGTTAAGTACAAAATTTTATGTCACCCCCTGGCCAGGAAGTGGGATTTTCCGCGCGCGGAGCGTGCGGTAATTGCCGCTTTATGGCCAGGTGTGACATAAATTAAATAATGTTTATGTTGTTGCTAATGTGTGTTGTTATGAAAATGCATTTTTCTGCCCAAATTTTCTGCCGGTGAGTATATGTACCTACACATCATGGCTATGAGTTATAATTTAGAGAAAAAAAGCAGCTTAAATTACAAAGAAAGTGATAGTAAAAGGCAAACAAACACTAGCGCTAGTTTTAAATTATCGGTATCCGTTAGTTAGGAAGGCTGTCGACTACGTTCCCATCCCTCCCCCAGTCTGTCGTAACTCGGCGATCACTGACTAGGGCCCACACGGTCCGGCGTCCTACTCTAGGCACACACCCCTAGATAAGAGTGTAATGACTGGAAATAGATAGCCAACTTCTCGTATATTGTGATCCCGACTAAAGCGCTACCAAGTGCCAAAGTTAGTAATTATTATCTTAGATGTTACACGTGAAAAAACATACAAAAAGTGCATCCGTCGCTGGGGATGGAACCCGGGTACATTGTCTCTAAAGACAATATACTTTACCACAGGGCCACGTGTGTGATACTGGTACGCATAGAATTTTTGAATACCTTTTTAACAGTCTACCTACTTTTACTTTTTAGCTGACTATCCGAGCTCGAGTGACGACCGCTTAAGCTTAGTTGGTAGTGACCCTGCCTACGAAGCTGGAGGTCCCGGGTTCGAATCCCGGCCAGGGCATTGATTTGTGTGATGAGCACGAATATTTGTTCTTGGGTCTTGGATGTTTTCTATGTATTTAAGTATTTATTTATATCTATATAAGTATGTATATCGTCGCTTAGTATCCATAGTACAAGCTTTGCTTAGTTTGGGACTAGGTTGATTTGTGTAAGATTGTCCACAAATATTTATTTATTATTTATTTATTTAAGTTTAATGACCATGAAAATAGGTGGCGCTATTATTAATTCCGTCAGCTTTCTTCTAAGATGAACAACCATGCACACACCCCCCGTCCGGACCCGGACGACGTAAACACAGCGTCCATCGAAAGTTGGAACGCTGCGGTTACGGCGTCCAACTCAGACATGACGCGTACACTTAGGCGTACCCGCCGGCGGGGACGTGCACCACGCGATTGCGACAACACAAACACATACAGTCCCTATTCGTCCCGATACCGCCGTATACCGGGTAGAGTCAGTCCGACCCAGGTCGGGCCTAGCTGAGTTACTTACTGGGCTCTTCTCAGCTAGGCTAGGTTTAGTGGACCAGCGATAAAACTCCCAGTAGATCGGTTCCACTTACATCTCTGATACCGTTGAAGCCGCTCAACTAATCTGACTGAAGTGCGTTAGAGGCCTCCGAAACCACAGTAAGGCAGGGGCGACTCACTCGCGTGACGTCATCGCGCCGCTCAAAGGGTCCCCCGCCGGGTGACTTTCAATGCGATAGAAAGTGATGTCGCGAGTGATGCGCGTGCGATAGAAAGAGATGGCCAAGCGTAGGCACGTTTGGCTTGCCTCGCGGGGATTTGTTAACAGTGAAGCTTCTGTACGTAATACTATTACTTATTCTGTAAGGTTAAAAAAATGGCTTCACTTCGAAAGAACAAGAACCGGACAGACCGCGACCGAAAGAAGATTCGAGAATTTTTGACATATGTAACATATTTTTTTCAGTAACGGTTTTAACTTTTTTTTTCAGTAACGGCATTAGCAAGCCTGACTACAAGCTTCAAGCATAAACTGAGAGGTTTAGTTACATTTCTAAGCCCGTCAGCTCCAAAACGGTAACTGTTGAGAACGCTATAAGTTAAGAGTATTCTTATAATTAAGCGTACATTCCGTTTTTAAAACTCATTATGTCAACTGGCAAAGTTTTCGTTGATTCTAATTAATTTCAACCGCACACACTAAGAAAGCTTCAGTGTGGCTCCAGTATACTCATAGAATTATTAAGTGTTGTATTTAATGTAATTTAAATCTTTATAATACTTATTATACAAAAATAGAATACTTAGGCTGGGTTTTATAAAAACCAGTTAGACCAAATGTCATTAAACTTCGGTACCTCAGTACATTTTTAGACATAGCTTAACAACGAAATGTCACCCGTTCCTCGCGGTCCTACTGATTTGTCCTATTAGTAGGGAGAACTTAGATGTGCCTTAGTACAAATGTAGTGCAAAATGATTTTCCTTCGTACTTTATCGGAAAAGTTCGTATGTATCGTGCTCTCTCAATTAGCTTCAGTACCCATCTTACAACCGTAGGGGTAACATTGACATTTGTCACTAAACAATAAAGTTACATAATAATGGATATCAAAACGTCACTCATTTAATACAATCATTGATTGACAGTTCGGGTGCCATCGTATTCCGATTGAGATCCGAGTGTTCACGAAAGAAAATCATTTTGCAATACATCTGTAGCTGTTGTCAATTATCTAAACCACCTGTATATGTTAATACATTACATGGATAGCAGTCGGTGTAGGTACAACGACGAGCGAAGCGAGGAGGTGTGTTAGTAGTATTGCGACTCAAGCGCTCTAGCCAAGCGAGCGAAGTGAGCGTGCCGCGGCAGCGGCCGGCGAAGGGCCAGAAACTAACATTTTTGAAAAAAAAAACAAATATGTTCTGTATATATTTTTTGTATGTTTTATATATACTAATATCTGGGCGGCCGAGCTTTGCTCGGCGTTTTCCCTGGCATGAGACCTAGCTAGATCGATTGCTCGTCCCCGAAAACCCCCACATGCCAAATTTCATCAAAATCGTTAGACCCGTTTCCGAGATCCCCGAAATAAATAAATAAATAAACATATAAATAAATAAATATACAAGAATTGCTCGTTTAAAGATATAAGAATCTGGGCGGCCGAGCTTTGCTCGGCGTTTTCCCGGGCATAAGACATAGCTAGATCGATCACTCGTCCCCGAAAACCCCCACATACCAAATTTCATCAAAAACGTTAAGAGCCGTTTCCGAGATCCCCGAAATAAATAAATAAATACAAGAATTGCTCGTTTAAAGATATAAGATAGACACAAGGCTGTAAATACACAGTATAAACTATACGGATATTTCTCATATAATAAAACTATATCGATACTGGTGGGTGGACCCGGTGGGTGCACGGATCGCGACTCGAAAGGAACCATTCAATATACAGGTGGTTTAAATAATTGACAACAGCTATTAAGGCACACAGTAGGACAGACAGAAATAGTTCTCCCTCGTGGTCCTACTAATTCATCTGCGCTACAAGGACGTACTCAAACGACACCTGAGCGCTTGCGCTATTAATCCTGAGCGCTGGGAGGCGTTAGCCGCAAACAGACCATCTTGGCGGTCTACCATCTTTCGCGCTATCAAGTCGTATGAGGAGAATCGCCTAGTAACCTTGGATCGAAAGCGCCAATTAAGAAAAGAGATGCCTAAACCCATCTACGTGTACGTACACGTATAACACGTCTGGCCAACTCTACTGTCACGCATGCAATAGAGTATTCAAGAGCAAGTTTGGCCTAGCCAGCCATATCAGAGCTCACGATAGGGCAAATACATAGTTTGTCAGGGTCGCCGTCATCCAAATCGATGAGGAGGACTATATATATATAATAGGACAAATCAGTAGGACCACGAGGAAACTGAGGAAATGTCTAGCAAATCTTCATAAAATCGAGCCTTACAATCGACTATTTATATCAATTTGTTATTGTATGCGAATCTACGATCCATACAGTACTTGTATCTCACGAGCGCAGGTTGGCCACTGTTGTAGTTGTGACACATACGAACACACAGACAACGTGAACTCATAGCTCCTACGCTGACGCTCACATAGACAATGTGCATGTATAGCTCAACACACAACCATGGCTCACACGTGCTCGTGAAATAAAAGTACTCTACCTGACTAATGCTACGAGTGTCTAGGTGTAAATTTGACCTGGTATGGTATTAATGGTGCAAGATTATGATCATATTTTTTGTATAAACGTTTTGTAATAATCTCCCAAGATATTTTCCATGACAAATGTATGTGATTCCAAATAAAATTATTATATCATGAACTGCTAATTTCATTTTTCACTTCGTGACTTTTCCCTGTTCAAAAACTTGCCACTGTCATGTATAGATGACAACACGTGGAAAGGCACCCTACGGGCTATCAAATAAGGTTCATTTTCCGTCTTTTGCTACAAAGACGATTTGTCGAACACGTGAAGACGACAAGACTGTATTTACTGTGTCTGTCAAGAGGTTAATAATCCTGAAATAGTACATTACTTAACAAGGGCGGTAAAACAAAGAATGTCTTAGATCGCAGGTATTTTACGCCCGAGCCGAAGGCAAGGGCGATAAATATGCGATCTGAGGCTTTCTTTATTATCGCCCGTGGTAAGTACAAAATTTTATGTCACCCCTGGCCAGGAAGTGGGTTTTTTCGCGCGCGGAGCGTGCGATAATTTCCACTTTATGGCCAGGTGTGACATAAAGAAATTAAAACACTATATTTTTTTCATAACATTTAATTAGTACATCAAAACAATAACATACAATTTCAAACATTTCGGCAAGTTGCATTGAATGTATGGACCGACTAGAGATCTACCGACGGAAAGCGCACATTTACTAACATAAAGACCTACTGTCAAATTACCTCCTTAATCTTATACGGATAGGGTTCAAATTAAATATTAATTATAAATCGGTCTTTACATTATAAATGCCGCGTACCTATTATGTGCAAAGCACCATTGCATACAAATTCTCCAGAGTTAAGGCCCTCACACAGGACGAAAAGTGACGCAACTATACACGTAAATAGGGTAGTAATATCTCATTCTATTGGCGGCGTCTCTAATAAGACCAGAATCTCAAATAAGGCCAGTACAATTGATTGAATCAGATCCATGATTAAATCAGTTTCATTAAACACCAAACCAACAAGTTGGTTGGTTCCGACGATATAGTTTCCAAACAATTATCAGGCAATCATGATAACTTTCGTAAAGCACTTAAGTTACAAATAAATTACTTTCAAGCCCCTTGAACAAATAAATAATATTTTTTCTCATAAACGTATTTCATAATTTATTGGAAGCCCACAGTGACTGTTCAGTTTTGAATTTGATAACACAACAACTTCGAACCAATAACACAATAAAACAGCATTTATTTTAAAAATGCCCTTCATCAACAGTTGTCACTTGCCAATTCACCGCATTGGATAGTCAAGTGATGATCCTTGTCACAACTGCTACTTATCGAGCACAAATATTCAGAGAAAAATTTACAATGTCTCAGTCATGTGAAATACAAATCCTGTTGCATAAATGTGACCAAAAACGCCTTCTTTGTCATATAAATATTATACGACTTTTAACAATGACAAAATTATAATTATTGTACCATTTGTCTATTTTATGAAATGGGACGCATTCTGGCAAATTTTCTCTTGTTTCTTTTTTATATAGCATTTGGCTTTTAATAAGGTTTTAAACTATATATATAACATTAGCATTAATTAACAAATTAACATCGATACTAAACTTGGGCCATAGAACATGGATATAAACTGCATTTTTAAAGAACATAGTAACAAATATGACTACAAGAATATGTTGCCTTTTACAAAATATTTATCAAAATATTTCTGATTTGAATATATTCCAAATACACATGTTGCGATCATTCCAAAGACGATCCATTTTATCATTTTCGATTTCTTATCATTAATTTGAACTTTGACCTAATAGTGATATGTTAGTGAACATTTCAAGGTTAACAACAATGAGACATTATCTATGGCTTAACGTAACTTAATAAACTGTATTTTTTAATAAATACGAATTTCAGTGATACACTTTTTGTATTGACAATGAAATCATACATTTATAAAATGATGTACTGCCGTGGACTCACTATAAATCATACGTAGGTTATATGTATGGCATGTCGTAAATGTAGGCGCGCTTTATATTTTTTCTAAAAAATATCATAGACATTTAGGTATTATCAATATATATTAATTGAACAATCAATTTAGATCGTATTTAAAGCATTGTTTACTCTAATGTCCAAATTTATCACTTAGTTCAATTATTCATCGGTGAGAGTCATATATTCATATTCAATTTATTCATCTTTAAATGGTCCGAAATCATATTTTGTTCAATTTAGAATCCGCTGATCTATGAAAAGGTACATCTTAATCTATTGAAAATCGAATTGTTTATGGTCCCTGGTATCGGTTCTGACCTCTAGTATAAGTTTTTTCGTAACAAAACACAAACGAACGCGTTTGCAGTTAGTCTAATTTTGTAAGGCAACGCGAGCAGCGCCTCTGGTGGCCGTAGGTGATAACTATTCTTTGCCATACGAATCAAGACTTAACTCAAACGCGTTCGTTTGTGTTCTGTTTCGAAAGAACTTATACCTACTATAGGTTCTGAAAGTTGAGCCGAAGGCACTCTAGTGGAAGTCAATGTACCGGTTATTGGAAATGTTACGGAACACACAAATTTGACATTCTTTTTACTTCACGGAACTATGAGACTATATTCTTCTACGGTTAAAACTCACGTATTAATTGACACTCCACGCGACATGTTTCTAACTCTACGGGATTTCTTCTTCAGGTTGAGTGCATTCGCGACGAATCTCTAATACTGACTGATTCGGAACCTGAAGAGCATGTCACCGGAGTGACGGGATACGTGAGTTTTAACCGTTTAGTAGAATATAGTTTTAATATGACTCAAGGAGTCTGAGTTTTATTTTAACCGTTTAACCGCCGAACGTCAAAAAAGTTAACCGCAATTTTCAACTCTATCATAAATCAAAGTGTCATTTACACTGTCACTATTCTCTAATGCATAAAACGACGGCGGTTAAACAGTAAGAATATTTTTAGCTTTGAGATAAAATAAAGTTTTGACAGGTTGCTAATAACATATTAATTTTTTTTTAATTATAGATGCCTATTTAACAATGTCAATCAATACATATGCAATAGCAATACGTTATGATTTGTTTATTCTAAATAACTTGTCAATATTTGTTGCATATACAGCGATTTTCAAAAGAATGTCAAAGTTATAAGCCCAAGTAAATGGTACAAGTCGGCCGAAACAATTGCCCTAAACCATGACTTACAACGACAATTATGTCATGAAAAACTCGGCTGCACTGCAGAGATAAGCTTTCGGTTCGGTCTCGGTATGACGTATTCGTCATGAAATAGTGACCTAACCGAAAGCGTATCTACTCTGTGTCAACAATAAAAGTCGTTTTGGTGACAACAATAAAAGTTCCTCGCCACCGCCGGCAGCACAGCGGATAGAGCGCGAGCACGCAGTGCTACACGCGCTGCCGCCGCGACGGTTCTCATGACTAAGGACCACGTACTGGCCCGAAACATGTGGATTACCTGTATTTCAACAATAAGTCTCACCGATAGTTAACATAATGAAGACTTGTGGTGTTATAGTGTAATTATTATATATAGGTAATACATATAGGTGTGCATAAACTATTAGACAATGCAATGACACATTTGTCATGACAGAATGGTCGGTGATAATTGTCGGGTTAAGGCTCGCTTACTCTTACATTAACTACGCTAGAGGTTACACACATAATGGCACATTAAACATGTAGCATTCAATATTACTATAAAATTATCTGTTTATATGTATGATTATAATAATTCTTTGCTCTAATCACATCAGTACAGTTTTCCTTATATGTTATATATTTAGCTACACTAAACTAATAATATTTCTCGTTACATATCACAAATATGCGGACATGTACCGTGGCGATAGTATGTGACCTCTCGGTCGTTACTTCCTCAAGTTCTAATTCAACTACACTTATCGATCTACCATTGTTTTGTACACAAAGGTTTTATAGAATTTATGACGGCAGAATAGAACACTTTTTTCAACAAGGTTCGCAGTTCTAACCTAACTTAGTTTTCTGGTAACCTAATGACTTCTACGCCATGACATTTGAGTTGTGCTTAAAATAAAAAGTCAAGTTTCTGTATTTGCTACCTGAATTAGAACTTGAGAATGTAATCAACCGAATTAGTTATCTAGATTCTCCTAAACAACTATTTTAGGAATATTTTCTAAAATTCTTCTTCACTACTGATTCGATGATCCGCGCTGTATGCACACATCCGTACCTTTTTGACACCATCCAAATTCGAAATGATATCTCATATGACATGACATTATTGACACAGTACATCAATTTTGCCATGGCTAATCATTGAAACATCAGCTACAAAATGAATTCGTAGTAATAAATTTAACGATCATTTACGTACTAATGTAGTATAAAAATATTAGTAGCTGGCAAAGTCAGTCACGGCAAAATCGTTGTACTAATATATATATTTCGGGCCTTTTATATATAGGGCCCCGCCGCCCACTCCCCCCTGCAAAATCCCCTCTCATCTCTGCCCCTTACAGGCGCTGTCTCAGTAATTCGTTAGGCCTATAGTAGAGATGTGGAATTATAAATCGGATGGTGCTGAATTATTGTTAAAACATACTTAAACAACTCATAAGAACATTCAAGTTTCATCGTACCACGCATGAGATTAATTGAATTTAATTTACTATTTCATTTCCTCTTTATACAAATAATTATTCTATGACTACTACATATTCACTTAAGTTAAGAATAATTCATCAACTCGATTTCAAATATATGTTAAAGTAGTGAAGCTAAACTATAATCCTGATTTTTCATCAAGCCGTCAAACTATA
Source organism: Cenopis cana (assembly GCA_951800055.1). NCBI lineage: Eukaryota > Metazoa > Arthropoda > Insecta > Lepidoptera > Tortricidae > Cenopis > Cenopis cana. The sequence goes on along the minus strand of OX637477.1, from coordinate 2,438,925 downwards.
ATTTAAAAACATGTTCATAATAAATGTTACAACTTATAATCTACTCGGGTATTATAATGTATAGGTCTCTACATCGACACCATGTCGGCGATTGCAGTTCAGCAAATTTTAATTATATTATATTCGAATTCACTTTGCTAAAAACTTAACAAAATTTGAATGTGCCCTATATTATTTCAGTACATGTTCGCTAATATTCTAAAAGCTGCAGGAACAATCTAGTCGACCATTTAGTAACTCTTACTAGCTGGTACTGAGATGGTCGATTAAATCACCCATCTAACGACTAACCCACAGACAAGCAACATTATGTATCTATCTACACGCATCGCCACACTTATAAAATACCTAATCAATATAACAACAACATCGATACAAAGCTATCACTATTTACATAAAATTCGAAATCATAGACTCCATCCACACAAGACACTCCGATGATTCAGTTGCAAAATATAATGTATATGTTATTTTTATTATTAGCCCTGTAATACTGACTCACATGTGAAAACATAATTGACAAGTCCGCTGTTTCCAAACTCGACACTCCAAATACAATACAATATTGAGAATCATAACACTTCCTGCAATCGCAAGGAGATTGTGTCCTATATGACTTATCCTAATCCATTCAGCCTGTCCGTTAACTATTTATTCACATAAAAACTGCTTTGAGCCTTCAACACGCCACCCGCATGAAATGCATAGCACTGTCCGTTCCGGGGCCCGCAGTTTACACTGCAAGAAAACATACCATTAGTTTTGTGTACAATTTGGCACAGCTCAAGGCTTACTTTAAAAAAATTAATATCTTTGCTTCTTGCTAAATTCAAATATTTGTTCAATGGGGTCTAACGCGTTATCACTTATAAACCTTTGTTATATACTGAATTTCGACACTGGTTGCACTGGTCATATTCAGTCATGTTCGCGGCAGAACTGTCAACGGAGAAATGGGTACACAACATTTGACCCAGGCACAAAAGTTTATAAAGACGTGAAGGGTAGACCTGAAAAATTTGCTACCCGTACCAGTCCACCATGTTAGTAATTGTATACATAGCTAAGGGATTTCGCCCGTCGCCGCGTTGGTGAACACACGTGCTCTTCACGCCGACGGGCTGAATCCACTACCGTACAAAACCAATTGCCTACTGTCATGGCGTCGTTACCGAACGTCTAATGTACACGTGGTTGGCGAAATCATCATAAATTTGATGGAACGCCATTTTTTTCAAAAGTGAAGTGATACATACCTAAATATCGTGTTAGACCCGTTTGAACAAATATTTCAAGTATGTGTAGAAAGCGCGAGAGTTTACACTGTTATAATTTACAGCAGCCGAACTAAATGAATGTCGTTAAAAGGAGGGGTAGGGCAAGCTCTCTCCATACAAACTTTGTGCAGGATTTACTTCGTTTGTTTGCATTAAATTTATGATTTTTGGTCAGTATGCTTATTTTTCTGATAGCTATTTCGTAAGTTTTTTTTTTTTTTTTTTTTTTAAATTTTGATTTTTTTCGAAATATTTGAAAATTTTCACATCACGATCTTCGCATATCTAATATTTACAACCAAAAAAAATATTATATTTGTTAGTGTCAAAACCGACGAATAAAACGTGCACAAAGTTTGTATGGGGAAGGCCTTGCCCTACCCTGCGCCTTAAGGCAGTTTGTACAGAATGATTAACAAACGAGACGAATCAAAAGAAATACTCACCCTGGTCGAAGGTGCTCGGGTTGATATAGGAGAGCAGGTCGCTGTCGCTCATGTCCGTGAGGCCCTGAACAGGGGCCGTCATCTCCTGCGAAACGGCCTGAGAGACGGCCTGCGAGACCGCCTGCGACACGGCCTGGGTCACGGCCTGGGATACGGCCTGAGACATGGCGGAGAGCGGGGGATCGGAAGCAGGCTCGCTCGGGCTCGGCTGCTCGGGCATTTGCATCACCGCGCCGTTCTCCGTAGTTAAAATATTCGCTGTGTTAATAGCGGAGGTGACGAGCGCGTTCATGGTAGAGTCCGAGGTGAGGATTTCGGCGGCCGCGTTAAGGATCATGGACTTGACGGCGGATGGCGGGGTCTTCACGGAGGTGGGGAGTTCCGACATCATCATGAGCTCTTCCTGTGAGGGCGGAGGCGCTTGCAGTACGCGCGGCGCCTCACATAGCATGCTCGGGGATACCTACAATAGTAAAAATGAGGTTTTGTATAAAGTTAAGACTCATCCTTGTTAAATTATTTACCAAGTGAAATGAAGGTATCCGCTTCAGCTTCTACAAAGATGAGTTCGTATGTTCAGATGGGAGATTTTCGCTTGTTCTTCTCTACAGGTCGCATTTCTCAACCGATTCTCGTGAATATTGAGCGCAGTTTCGATATATTTTTAGTCATGTCAGATTTTGGACATACAAAATATTCTCGCAATGTGCAGGTCACAGAGCTAGTACTCATAAAATTACAACTATTTTATACATAAACTATAAAGATTAGAATACCAGAACGCTAAAAATCATAATCTGAGTAACATGGTTTTCTTGAATTATTAACGCACGTTACCCCTATGTTTTCAACTAGTAATCGCTTTACTATTGTATTTTTTATCCGAAAAATATAAAAAAAAACCTAATGTAGGTACATACAGAATACGGTACACGGGTTTCTTACTTTTTTGAAATAATGATCCGTTTTGCATGACGCATATGGAGCTAGCACTAACTAGAGCTAAATGAAATGCCTGGACTAACCTGCGGGTTCATAATGACGTCCGGCGATATCGCGGACGTCTGTAACGGGGGCATGAGCGCGTCCCGAGGCGGGACGCTGCCCACCGCCGCCGACGGGCTCAGCAGCACGTCCGACGCGTGCGACGGCGTCGTCGGCGAGTTGGACGAGCCCGACAGGTGGTCGTCCACACGGGAATTCACCAGCTCGTCCAGCTTGGCCGCGTCTGCGGGCAACATCACCGCTGTCGCCTTCATGGCGTCTTCAACTAACGCCTCCATGTGCGCCGTCTGCTGCGCTATACGCTGCTCTATTTGATCCGTCTCCATCTCCATTTTTGTTATAGTGAAAGGATTAAACGGCTCAGGGCGCGGCTGCGGTTGCGATAAATGCCCAAACGTCAATAGCCCGGGCGCCTCTGTCGCCTGCATGCCGCTAGCCACCTGCATGCTCGTCTCGGCTATCATCAGCTCGCGATTCAGCGCCTTCATGTCCTGCTGCATCGGCATCTGAGTCTTCGCGGAGATGAGCCGCTGCATCGGATCCATCGGCATGATCGGCTGCGGGTACATCTGCCCGCCGGTGTCGGTATCGGTGAAAATCGCAGCAGTGACGGATTCGACCATCTTGTCCGTCTGCACCTGGTTCTGAATAGCCTGGAGTTGCTGCGTGAAGGAAGCGAGAGGGGAAGGCGGCTCGCTCTGCGGCGCGGCGGGCGGGGAGAGCTTGATAGCGTCGTAGGCGGCGAAGTTGGAGCCGTCGCGGATCGCTTCGGCCTTGAGGCGGAGATCGACGACTTTGAGGTCCTCGGAGAGGCCCTGCGCGGGCCCCTCGGGGCCGCAGGAGGAGGAATCAGCGAGCTCGTGCTGGCTGGATTCGTCCTGCAGCTCCGCCTTGAGGCCGAGCGGCGAGTGCGGGTCGGGCACGATGAGCGAGGGCCGGCGCGCGGGCAGCGCGGGCGGCGGCATCATGGCCGCGCCGCCCCACAGCAGCACGGGCCGCGCGTCCTCCAACCCTGAGATACAACAGATCCTCCATTTATAACGGCAAAGCGTACCGGGCCAACCTAACTGGTGCCGAGACACAGGGCAGCTAGCTACGTGTGGGTGCAGTCTGTACCTACTAGTCAGTCTGGAGTGTAATTGAGCAGTGAGTACGTCTCGTATACTAAGAGTGCCCTGCAATACAAGGTTCGCCCATAGTCAATTAAGAAATTCGAAGGAAAATCATTATTTTGATTATGTGTCAATTTGTAGCGTATTATATGAATAAGTGTTTTATTTTTTATTTTGTTGTTTGTGGAAGTCCTTCTCTTGCTGAACAATAACTGTAATATATTTATTTTGGAAAATAGTCCAATTATCTTAACTATATATATCTGCATCAAACCTACTGTTATGTCTGTCTGTTTGTACAGTACATCTAAAATAATGGATTACATTCAATGAAAGTGATTCATCGAAAGACCTCAAGATTTCAGAGAAGAATGGAACACATGACACCAAATTTTGTTTAGAACTTGTTATAATGATATATAAACAGATATTTTTAGCAACTAGTTGTATGGTGAGTCTATTCATTGATGTTTTTGCTAAGTATAACATCTACGTATGTTAAAGGACTCCAATTTTTGATGTGTGCGTGTTGTGGAGTTGAACAAAAAATGTTGTATGGAGTAATTGTCATGTTGTGTGTGCGTGTGTGTGCGTGCGTGTCAGTACCGTGCCGGAGAGCCGCAGGCAGCCGCGGCGGCGCCCCACCTCTACCTAGACAGACCTAGCTTGAACAGAAGGGGAAAAAAGAAGGAATACGCCGGTTACGCATCAGTCATTTCTTCCAAAAATTGTATGTTGTACTGCGAACATAATGTAACATGCAACAGTAAAGCTAATGTGGTGCGACATTACTGAAAGCAATTTCAAACGGCATACGCCCGAGCGTTCGTCAACCATGATTGATAAATTACTGTAAACACGGAATTTCAAAGTCAATAGTAGTTTTTTTTATTGACAAAGACTAGGGCGCTGCGTGGCATACAACAATCAACATCACATGAAAATTGAATAACATTTCAATTGTTTAATTACAATCTGTTCTTTTTACAATACAATGCCTATTGTTATTAATTTTCATTGTATAAACCATATCACAGACTTAATATTTTGAATAATGTATAAAGAAATTATGAATTGATAAGAACTTGGGAAAACCTATGCTATACTTTGGTAGCCATTATATTGGTACTATTTAAATGTCATATATATGTACACATATAAAAATAACGTAATTAGTACATTAGTGTACACAAAGCGACTTATAAAGCTGGTGTAAAAATCTAGATTTATACAATTTACAAGCATTTTTTTTTCTACGACACTTCTCTATCCATAGTGTTCCATAATGTTTCGAGGTAAGGTTTTTCGTAAAGGAAAAAAGAAGCGAGACTTGTCATAGATAAACTAAATGCTTGCACAGATTATAAAACTATGAATAATATTCTATAGTTACGTACGATCCACATTGACAGCAATTTCATAAATACACACCACGTTAATAAATAAAAAGCGATGTTATATCTATGATAATTAGTTCATGGTAAAGTTGAAGGCGGTTTGCGATTATTAAAACAAGATATTTCATTAATTTTATTAGTACCAAATGACGCCATCTTGTTTCATACTGACTTTACATAGTCTCAATTAAAAAAAAAACTGTTTTATTTTTAAGTTGGCAACTGTATTTATCTTTAAAAAAACTCACAAACCACAAAGATCAACTTTTTTTCCGACATGTCAAGCCGTCAAAAAATGGCGGCATAACCTCAAAGCGCAAGCAATGCAAGCCCCTGACCTCTCGGCCAGTGTTGTTACCTTGCGTATGGTGGCGCGTGCAGTGCTGCGGGCCCGTGTCAAGGGCCGGCGGCGTGTATTGGAAGTTGTGGGGCTCCGAGGCCTTCCCCCCGGACCGGACGAACAGCTGGACGGTCACCGGCTCGGTTATGTCCGTGCGGATGTATGGAGGGACGCAGCACACTAGGTGTGTCTGAAATCAAAGTAGAATTCTAATTGCTACGTCGATGGAGGCTACTCTAACTCTTTTTTATGTGGTAATCTCAAGAGGCTAGACATTAGATTACGGCTGTTTACGGTCATCAACGTGTTACGGTTGAGGATTATTTGTGTTGGCAATTAGAAACAAAACGAGCTGTGAAGACCTTATCTCCACAGTGGCAGTATTATGGCTGCGGTCTTCTGTGAGTCGGTCTTCTCTGCGTAGCAGGCCTCACTGACCCAAAAAGATAATAAGAAATAAGTAAGTAATAGTACTACGTACAGAAGCCTCACTGTTAACAAATCCCCGCGAGGCAAGCCAAACGTGCCTACACTTCGCCATCTCCTTCTATCGCACGCGCATCACGCGCTACATCACTATCTCATTCTATCGCATTGAAAGTCACCCGACGGGGGACCTTTGAGCGGCGCGATGACGTCACGCGAGTGAGTCGCCCCTGCCTGTATATCAAATGTGTTGATCTCACCTGCTGAAGGAACTCCTTGTCCGGCACGACCTCGTCCTCCCACACGCTGCGGCCGTCCTGCCGGTGACAGAACACGACCCGCGTCTCCTTGAGGAAGTTCTTCCCCAGGAGGTACAGCTCCAGGCCGCCGGTCGCGGGGCACGACACCAGCGACTTGCGACACACCTCCGGGACGCCGGGCGGCTGGGCTGGACAGTCATTACTACTCATTACGGTGGTGAGCATAACAAGACTTTTGAATGAAGATCGAAAATTAAATAGGCGCCCGAACGCAACTTTTATAAAAAAAACTATAAGGGTTCCGTTTAATACAAAGAATCTCGGCAATTAGATGCACCGATCAGATCAAATTTCCTAATCGAGCGGGTCTTAGCACGACCGGAAACTTTTAGGCATCCATCACGCGTCACTATATGGGTTGTACACATCGTCAGAATGAAGGTCTGCCTAAATTATCCAAGGTGATTGAGACGGCACGGAAAAACTCACTGCATATGATCTGCGTGGAGCACACTTGCAGCGTCTCGGGCTGCCCGTCGGCGTTGATGATCTCTGTGCGGAACACCATCCGACAGCGCGTGGACTTCTTCTTGCCTCTCGACACGTGCGCCGCCGGCCCGCCCAGCTCGCCGAACCGGTGCTCCACGTCCACATTGCGCTCCTGTGGGACAAGTGGCTTTGTCAACAAGGGTCATAGACACTTGGAAAAACAAAATTCCTCCTGTGGTCAATAGTTAACGGCGTATATATGGGCATGTTAGTTATGCTTTTATCACGTGGATTTATAGAAACAGAGACAATGTTTACGCGGGTTACCAGACCAATACAAAATTATGTTTTGTTTGTACTCCTTAACTTTTGATATGTCCGCAGGAAAGACGCGAACCTAAATCTGTTTTTGATCCACAACGGTCGGTGACGGTTTTGTGTGTGGCTTCGTGTTTGTGTGGGTTGGGTAATACTATTAGATACACATTCCTTTATCAAGGGTTTGGAACACTTTGGAAAATTGAAGAGTGATATAACCATGGACGAAATAAATATAGAGCATAATATCATCATGACCTAAGGATCCCAAGGTCTGATTAAAAATCTAATCCCAAGAGTCAGCGAAGCGTCGAAGCGGAGAACAAATTTATTTGAGAATGTATACGAATAAAATGTTAAATTACCTAATGAGATAGGTATCTGCTTATAATGAAGATTAGCGCCACTTGATCAAGTTTGAGTGAGGCGTGTACCTACCTATAATTGGGTGATAACGTATCGGCGGCCTTCACCGCGCAATGTTCTCGCGCAGGTCAAACTAAAGTTTAACATACAATTAACTGATGATCAACTTAAGTACAGCACGTATCATGTGGAGAGCTATGATGACAGGCAATTCTGACCCACTTGCGAGTGACGAAACCCCGCACCGCGGGCCCCCGCACCCCCGCACCGCGGGGCTTCCTTTCCGCTCCGAAGGATGGAAGGCAACGAATGAACCGGTGTAAACAACTCTGATGTTGAGCAATTCTGACCCACCAGCGAGTCGACGGAGCACTCTGAATATACTGTCTCGCGGACATGCACATCTCTTAGAATCAATTTGTGTGTGGATGTCGCCGCCGACGGATACGGTACAAAATGTATTCCATTAAGTATATCCTCTGAATTTTCCAGGGACTCATTTTTGGGACGTATCGTACCGTAACTTAACGTAATTATTGTTGCTATCGTAGTGCACTTTCCATGCAGTGCACGATTTGCTGTCAAGTAAACATCGGTTTTGTCAAAAAGACGACCGTCTGTTCGTAAGTGCTATTAATTATTCCGTGGTAATTAAATGCCACTCTGATCTCTGGCCAATCTGTTGCCAACCGAGCCGTCACCCCAGACTGCCCTCATATTTAGTATTTAGTATCTCATATTTATATAAACAACGAACCCAACCCCAAATCACGTAGAATATTGACGCAGATTCGTGGATATTGTGTAATGTTTTGACGATAGTGGCGGGGTCAGTGGGTGTCATAACAAAAGTTATCAAAAAGCATTAAACATGCGGCTATGAATTCAGCTCTTTAGATAAGATTAACGAATCAGGTGGCTACGGAGTTAATATAAAAATTAAAGTATACCTAAAACGCATATTTTGATAAGTGATAACCTAATGATTTCGATACACTCTTAAAATTATAATTGGAACAAAACGTAATCTGAAACGGATTGGAATAGGTACACATTGCGATCAATTACTGGTTGAAGGGGATTCCTTGATTCTGTCAGCGCCCTCCGTGAAAGAGAAAGGTTTTTAGCTTACGACAAAATGGGACGCAACTTCGGGAATTGTTTTTCAAGACAAATATAATGCCGATAAATATATGACTGTGTGAAAATTTATAAATGTCCTCTCGACAGTGTTCAGAGTTCAGATGAGGTATAACATACCATGATGTTACTTAACTTAATTTTGGCTAATAATGCGTTTTTTAGTAGGCTGAGTAAAAAAAAAAGAAAATAAAAATCAACATTGGATTGTCAGTCTGTCAATTACTTAGTAGTTATCATCAAGAATCGTTTATTCAATAAGCAAATTATAATTTAAAGTATCATTATATATTTGATAAATCCTTATTGTTTCCTCGTGTGGGCAGAACAGCGTTTCAAGGAACGCGATGTTTTTGCTGGCTCGGCCTCAAAATTTTAGAAGCAAAGTTAATGCCCCTAGTCGTGCATGACTAATTGTCCATATTGACAAGATCATGTATATTGGTAGCTTTAGTTTCGATATAGGTTTTATCACGTGTTTTTATTTACGCTTTTTTTATCATTTAAAGTTTAGATGTTTGGATGCTCGTTACTCAATCACGCAAAACGGGCTAATCACGCAAACGAGTTTATAGTCTGGATTAACATATATTATACTTTTCATTACGAAAATCAAGCCTCGAGGGAATGAAATATGGAGTGGATGTTTACGCGGATAAAATCTAGTTTTAGAATAATTAATACCTTTCGAATCAAAATCTCAGCGCGCGTGTAGTTGGGAGCGGCGCTAGCCCTATTCACCTCCCGATAGTGAGCCATTCATCACGCAGATAATTCGCTAATTGATTCCCTTTGTTGCATCTGCCAATCATGTCGGCCGACGACCCGACGCCGATATGCTCTAAGCAATCATATTTGAATAACTTGAGGTTGATTTATTGCCTAGTGGAATTTTCGCAGCCGTTACCCTCTCAACCCTCAAGGGATAATGCCTAGACATTTTGTGTAATTAAGGTAGGTTACTTGGATGGATGGCTTAAGGCCTACCAAGTTGGCTGGTCGCAGAAAAAATCTGGGGATATAAAGTACCGTAGGTATTTATCCAGAATGTCCAAGATAAGTGGTTTGGTTTGTTTACAATTTAACAATTATAATTATAGTGTAAGTGTAAAAGTAAAGCCCTTGCATTGTAGTAGTGGACTGTTAGAGTAGGCATTTGTTTTGTTTGTGTTATGTATTCTCTATTCGAACACGCCAGGGGCTGTCATGCTTAAACTCCTTGCCTATATCAGGTTGAGGTTGATCAAATAAACATCTAAATTTTCAACACCTTAATTCCTGTTACGAATTAAGATTAAAGCCAGTGTCGAGGTTGAGCCTTGAGCTCTGGGAAGTATAGTTTATCTATGCCAAACTTATGCTCCTTACACTGCACATCGCTCTACTTTTTGTGCCGCGATGTTCCCTTCTCTGCCCGCAAACTGTACCGCACTAGGTTTTTTCATGCCCAAAAAAACCGACAAAACAGAGAGCGGCGGACACACGTAGAACATGGGTTTTTTTTAAATAAAAATTGGGTTCGCTCTTGACCATCTTCTAGCCAGGGGGTACCAGTTATGTTGCCACCCTTCTCTTTCCCTCCTTTCCTCTCTACTTCCCTTATCGTATATCTCGATGACGACGGTGCTCCTCCTTGCGCTCCTCGCAGCTGGAGTTCTTAAAAACCTGGAGTTCTTAAACACTTGGAGTTCTTGAACACCTGGGGACAGCGGTATAACATCTGACCTTGAGAATACCGACGCAATCGCAGGTGACCTGCCAGTTCCGGGCCGGCTCCAGGTCTATCTCGATGACGACGGTACCGTCCTCCTTCCATTCCTTGCAAGTGGTGGAGTTCTTGTACACCTGGAGTATTTGAACACCTGGAGTTCTAAAACACCTGGAGTTTTTGGACACCTGGAGACAGCGGGATAACATCTGACCTTGAGAATGCCAACGCAATCGCAGGTGACCTGCCAGTTCCGGGTCGGCTCCAGGTCTATCTCGATGACTACGGTGCCGTCCTCCTTCCGTTCCTTGCAGCTGGTGGAGTTCTTGCCAGAGACGCGGCACGCCTGGTAGAACATGTGCGGCGCCACGCGGCCTGTGTCCGTGCCGATGAACACCTGGAGACAGCGTATACACATACTTTAGCACAAATAATTAAATATAACTTGCGTACGGAAGGTTCTCTCTAACGTAGGTGTTTAATAGCTAAAGCGCTAAACATACCGTCGCGCGTGCTGTGCGCCCAAGCCTTTAGACTGCGTGCCAGAAACGGACCAACATTTCTTTTTTTTGTTGTGCTCTGTCTTAAACAGTTGAAACTTTGAAGTCAGTTGAAAGTAAGGTAAGAGTTTTATTAAGGACATAGGGCGGCGCTTGCGGGTAATGGGCTGCGACCCTCGCTGTCATTCTTACCTGGGGCCGATTTTTGAGTGTCGAACGCTCGACTTTTCACTCGAGTTTGTCAAAAAACTATTATGTTTTGACAGATGTCGAGCGAAAATTCGAGCGTTCGATACTCAAAAATCGGGTCCTGGTCCAACAAATCTCGCTGGCCATTCAGCGGGATAATGCCGCCAGTATCATTGGCACGTTTGGTCCAGGCGAGTATCGGAGTGGGGTGTGATATGTTTTATTTCAACTTAGTATAAGGCTGACGAAACTTGTGGATTTATCTCGTTGAATATAATAGAAAGTGTAGTCACCTGTAGAACAGCAGGTTTGTCGTAGCCCACCAGCTTGACTATAGGGAACCCGTTCCCCGAATTGTCCTTCACCGCGCCCCGGCTGCCTTCAGTCTGGTACCTGCCACGAGAACACACCTGATTTATCATCATCATGATCATATCAGCGGAAAGACGTCCACTGCTGGACACAGGCCTCCCACAAAGAGTGCCACATTGCACGTCGCACGCAGAACCGATGGCCGTTGGGGGCGAAAGGTTCTCGAGTGGCGACTACGGACCGAAAAGCGCAGCGTGGGTAGACCCCCACGAGGTGGAAAAGGTCGCGGGAGTCCGCAAGATGCGGGTGGCGCAGGAGCAGGACCGGTCATTGTGGCACTCTGGGGGAGCCATACCTGATGTATACTTGAAATTATTTAAAATGCCCGACATTTTATAAAACTGTCATTAAATAAACCTTCTAGTTTTGATGATACAGTCGCTTCTCCAAAAGATTAATTTGATACAGCTCGGCCAAGTCAAATGATTTTTGTAAACACGGAGGAAGTCGTTTCATCGCGATATTAATTAACATGTCTCACATTTTAACTTACAGATTATTTTCATGATCTTTTTCAATCTAGTATGTAACGTTATTTTGTTTTTTTTTAGTAGGTACTCGTAGCATCCAACTATTGAAACATAATGTACAAAAGAGGTAGACATTTCAATAATAACGTTACGACTGAATTGGGTATAAAATTGTCTTGAATTCAGAATCTTTAGAGCAGTTCGTACATATATGTTAGAGCGAGATGCTTCAACTCCTCTATTCAGGATGCGAAATATAAGGACCATGTAATACCCGCTTGACTCTCGCGACTTCGTAACTCTTTTCGTCAAAAGTACCTAGAAATCTGAAATGCCATTGCTAAGACTCGTAACTTCACTGACGGCCTCATCATTGCACCCGGCTAGATGCATTGAACAATCCCATTTAATAAAAAAAAAGTAAGTTCAATGTCGGTAGTCAATGTACCTTGCTCTGTGTTGCGTCTCAGGCTGGCACAATATCTGCAGCTCAACCGTCCCGTCCCGCGACCGTCCCGAGAGCGGCGCGGCCAGCCCGGGCGTGCCCTGCGTCATCGCCACCAACGCTCTTCTCCTCGCCAACGCCTGCGCCAACTTCCCCCCATACTTCCCCCCTAGTTTACCCCCTAACTTGCCGCCGGCGAGTTTCCCGCCGCCCGCGTACTTCCCGGAGCTACCGAGTTTCCCGCACGACCGGTACGCGTCGGGGTAGTTTAGGCGGGACTCTGTTTCTGTGCTGGGACTAGATATGCTGCAACTTGCTCGTATTCTGTAAAAAGAGCATCGTGTTAGGTGGAGGAGACTATTTAACAGGTGAGTTGAGTAGAAAATTACGGGTATCGGCGTCTGAGTCGTGTTCAGAACACTGGAAAAATTCAAGCTTTGTATAGTGCGCGCCATCCACGACGACGCGCCCCTCCACAGCGAATATTATACTAATCTGTGCGCAGTTGTACGGCTAGGGCTGTGGAGGGGCGCGCCTTCGTAGATGGCGCGCAATAACATAAAATTCATACCTACGTTATCTTAGCTAGCATGACCGTGTTTATGTCGGATTTCAGCTTTTGTCCCTTACTAGCAAGTAGGAAAGTGCGAGATGGACGAGTACTATGAGTCAGACATAAATGCGATCTTGGCAAGATCATCTCGTTAGCAAGGCATGATAACTTATTTGTTCATAAAAAATAACCCTCATATTAGAAAAAGACTTGGAAAAAAGCTTCAAGTGACACTCGCCACATTACTACAGCTTACCCTACCTACGTACCAGCCAGTCATAACGGAGATAATCGGCGCCGGCGCACAGCTAAATGTGCGGCTTGTGCAGTAAGCGTATAGCGTGTGCAGCTACGACGCACACCGCAATAAATATACATATAAAACTTTCATAGATCTGCGCGCCATTGAAGTTATCAAAATTTTAATATAGGCTAGTGCCTACGTTTCAATTTGTTGAAGACAGGTCACCGCGAAGCTTTGCTTAACAGAGGTACAGTACCCGGCAATAAATATTGCGTGTCGGTCTTTGGAAAGAGACAATTAGCTGTTTACGGTTTACGTTAATGGCAGCGACGCGTGTCTGTGAGTGTCTCAAATCAGACGTTTGTCATCCCCTCCTAGCGTTCCCCTGATTTTAGGAGCCCGGTATTCGCTTCGACTTTCGACTATCTATGCGTTGAAACCAAAGATTTGGCATACCTAGTTTATACAGCGAGCTAAGAACAAATGGCCAAAAACTGTGCTCCGGCCATGAGAGACGAATGGCGACGGACTGTCAAGCTTGACAGGCATTACGATCACGACCACTGGGTGAAGCGACTAAAACACATGAGGTACTGGGATCGTCTTAATACAAACGCGACTATACGCGATTATCGCGCGATCGCGCGGCTTTTACTTATGGCTTGGCCACACAGTGTTGCGCGACGCAACCGCTGCGCGCCGGAACGTATGCTAGCAGTAACAGGTTAGCGACGCCACACAGGCTGCGCGACGCGAGCGGGACGGTGTCATACATTTTGACGCGCAGCGCAGCGTCCCGCTTGCGTCGCGCAAGCGGTGTGACCAAGCCTTTAGAGTATTTACTAGTAAAAGTCGCGAATTCGCACGATAATCGCGTAGTCGCGTTTGTTTTAGGACGATCCCTTTAGGACACCTATTCGAGTTCAATATATTCGCGAATTTCACTCGCGCGATCATCGCGTAGTCGCGTTGTACTTATTAGGACGATCCCTTATGCTATAATCCCGACACACGCGAGCATAACTAGACAGATGTTTCAAGTGGACTCGCTGCAATGCGCTGTGAGCTGTGACACAATCACATGCAGTAAACATGCATTTTTACATGATTTTTACACACACTGATAAGGTTAATAATCAATTAGTTATAGCATGCTACGCGGAAGCCTGGCCTTGATCTGCTGTTAGTAACATACGCTTTACTATATGCGTGTCTATTAGTAAAGTAAATTATGCATTAACATGGGTATTTATAGTAGTGTGTACGAAATATCATTTGATATTTAACAGTGGCTTTTCGGTGAAGGAAAACATCGTGAACAAACCGGTCTAATCTCAACAAGGTTTAGATTTCCCTCTGTATTAGGGCTGCCATACGTCCTGGTACGTTTTGATACTACTTTTTCTTTAGCTGTCCCAGCCTTGGTCCCCATATTTATGGCAACCCTACTCTGGATTGGAAGGTCAGATGGCAGTCGCTTTCTTAATCTAGTGCCTACGCCAAATCTTGGGATTAGGTGTCAATGCGGACCCTGAGCTCCTTAGGCCACAACCGTGTAGGTTAATGTTTAAGGCTTCCGTAAGAAAATTCAATGCACGGCGTTCCGCTTCCGCTTGCGTCGCGCACGAGCCGTGACCAAGCCTTTATGCGTTACGTCATATGCTGACTTTACAATAAAATTATTTGTATAGATAGTTCAACTCATCTTAGCGCGTGGGACCAAGACCTTACGCGTTACTTCTTATACTGACTTTTGCATAGATAGTTCAACCAGCGCGCGGCGACTAGTATGTGTGCGTGCGCTTGTAACTTATCGCTGTGTGTGTACGAGCCTGTAACGACTGCCGATTTACTCCCACACAAACCAAAATCTGCGTAATGACAAGATCCCGCACACATACAGCGGACACAGATGAGTTAAACTATCTATATTGTATTGTATACTTAGCGTGGAACCTACACAGGGGGCGCGGACGACATGGTAGCGTCGGGCGGCGCGGGCGCGGGCGCGGGAGCGGGCGCGGGCGCGGGCGGCGGCTGGGCCGCCGGAAACGGATATGCGTCCATAGCGTCCTCGCACTCTATCTTAACTGCCATCTCGCGGCCGGTGTCCCACTCTTCTAATCTGCACACACGATGGTACCACGTTGTAGTTATGCCGTACCCATAATAAAAGACCCGACGGTCTGACAATGGTTCCACGTCCACGACAGACGGGCGTTGGTGCCTGTTCCGAAACTACATAATTATGAGGTTACGGCTGGACATATCGCTCAGATTTTAAGTCGCCCAACAGGGGAAGTACCCCAAACTAACAGAAGACTAACAGCCACAATAACAATAGCACCACTATACTTGCTCCTTAGGAATGTGGCGTTATGTTCCTGGGGGTGAGTGATCGCCACAGCTACCGACGATGCGCTGTGTTGAGAGCGAGGGAACTACATATGTCTTAAAATGTCAACACAATGAATTTCCATGTCAAAAAGGGTCGGCAACGCATTTGTGAATGGAATCTGTGAAGCTACGGCATCTGCTTACCATCAGGCAGATCCTAAGCTTGTGTGCCACTGTCGTTGTATTTAAAAAAGTGCAGTGTTCGGGATATGAATTCGTTCGCATGCAGTGTCGTGGCGTGTAGGCGTTGAAGGCCATTACACACTGCAATTTGTCACATCAACCGACAGACACGTAACTACCTATAGTTGGAGCGAGCAATACATACCTTTCGTTCTCGTTCAATGATCAAGAAAATGTCAACACGACTTTATCGTGAAGTGTTGCATAAGGCTGCTTTTTTGAACCTTATACATAAAAATCAATAGATACAAATTACATTTTATGTTTTAATGGAAATAATACAAGACTGAAAGATTTTTACCCCAAACATTACAGAAAGCGAAACAGTACAGAATGATTGAAGAAAGAAGAAAAGCTGAAAAGCAAGATACTGTTCTCATTTTGACCAATCCACCGTCCACCCTATGATAATGCCGCGTTTATGTACGCGTATGACCCGAGTCGTCCAAAACGCGCGTCGCCAATTTTTATTACAAGACCCACCCTATGATCATGAACACGCAATCTAAAGGTAGAGTTGAAACTTTTTGAACTGAGCGGCTCAGTTAAAAAAGGTTGCTTTGTTGGCTCAGTCTAAGCCCATGAATGGTACAATAGATACAAAAGCCATTGTATTTACACAATGCCTTTCACCTATTTTAGTTATACATTTACACGATGCTAGAACAGAACTTGCATGCGACCATTTCATTGCAGGGTATGATATGATTGTATGCCTAATAGTCGTTGGTTCTTACTTTTGGCCGATCTACTTAATGAAACGATACGAAGTATGGTTATCTTTTATGACGGGCCATAATGAGGTAGCAAAACCACACCATAGGACAATGTATTGGACACAAGGAAAACGACTAACTATACTCGGCGTAACTCGGTAGATCGCAAGCCCGCAATGTAATTAAAATCGCACGTAAGTGCTTGCACCGTGTTAAATCGTTGAAAGATCATCGAAACTAGATAGATAAATAATGATGAGCGGGAAAAGGACCGGAGTACTAATAATATATCTGTTTAGTTGTCTTTAGGTAGGTACTCAAGATCATGATCATCAATTCATCATGGATTCAAGAGGCCGTCAACAACAAATAATAAAATGTGACAGACCCTAATTGATGCGAAAAGTGTTTTAGTCAACTTTTAGATTTCACTTTTGCTTTTACTGTATGTAGTAGAATTTGAGATGAACCAGTTTGTGACATTGGCCCCTGAAATTTGTCAATTTGAAGTAAGTTCACACAGAAAATTGCCTAAACCAGCCTAAACATATGAGCGTCTTTAACTGATAAGATGAACCCTTACGATATCCCCCCTTCCCCACCTTCCTTCCAGACCTTTCCTTCCTTGAGACCTTCGTTACACAGAATAACAATGTTGATTTATTTATTTATCTTAAGGCATTTATTTCGAACCGTGAGATCGATATAAATGGTTGATAATAAATTAATACAATCATCAAGTTATAAGATTCAACCGCAACGCGATAAGTGGTATTCGTTGACGTCAAAGCGACGTCAAACGCGGGGCATGCGGCATGCGTCTAGAAACTGGTCTTAGAATGGGGTCAATCGGTACAGTGAAGCGCGAAAATGGCTACAAAGCTGGGGGCGGAAAGCCTTTTTGTTTGTGTGCCTTATTTGGAAAACGTGATGGACTTTTCTTTGTTTTTATTACGTTATTACACGTGATCCTTGTCGATTCGGAAGGTAAGTGATGAGCACGAATATTTGTGTGAGAGTATTGTATTATTCTATCCTACTAATGAATTTAGATGTTTGGATGGACAACTATTTATTATGATGCAACTTGGTATACCTACTTATACAACGAGTTTATAGCCCGAATTGACATATAGAATACGTTTTATTCCGAGAAATCATCTCTCATAAAGCCAGTTACTTATATTTGTTAATACCCTGTGACAGATAACTTAAAGCGCATTTTTATATAATGGGATTGCTCTTGGCCAACATCTAGCCAGGGGGCAAAGAGATGAGGCTGACGGTGAAGCGAACACCCAGAAGATGCCTGCCTATTCACTCGTGCCTTAAAAAGTTCTAGGTTATATGAACTTTGAAATGCAGACGCTGGCAGGGAATTTCATGCCTTAGCAGTGCGGATTATTAATGATGATGAAAAGCACTTGGTTCGAGTAAGAGGAATTTCGACCAGGTAAGGACGGTAGCCAGCCGTCTGGATGTCCGATGGAAGAAGGGAGAAGATTTCCAAAACGCAACCCATAGGGCCCGCATGCGGGCAACTGTCAACACTGGTTGATAGACTTCATAGAGCACGCATTTGCAATTATATTACATAATTTAATTTATAGCATTTTAAATATACATATTTAATATAAAATTTACATATCAACTAGGAGTAATATAGTGGCTCCAGCATTATAATCCCGTATGAAGTCATAATTGACATTCGCAATGGCGCCTACCGTTTCGCTAATGTTTACCACAGAAAAAAAAACATAAATTTTAAAAATAATTATAAAACTTATTTCACATGATCATGAATTAATATCTCCACGCCATAGTATTCTTACAATTTTAATGTTTATTTTCCATACACTAAAATACCCTTATTTTACTAAATTTCTAAAATAATACCTAACGTGAAAAGAAAGCTTATCTTTAGCCAAAGTAAATTGATGTAACATTAGTATTAAACGCATTATCTGCGGGACCCTGCGACGAGTTACAACCGCATAAAAACAGTGCTTTTCACCATGTCACAAAATCTAAATTCTGTATCTAAAACTTGCACAAAAACTAACATCCATTTGAAACCGGATTTCATCGACCAATATCCCATCGTTAATAAGAAAGCACTAAAAATATACGATTATTCGACGAGCTTAAAGCGTTCTTCTTTTGAATATAACGTAACACAGCAATGCTTGACTGTCAATGGTCAATGAGTATTCTATGGCTGTTGTGACATTCTTCGCCTGGAATTAAGGTGGCACAATAACAAAACGACCAAGACCGTGTATAATTAATTAATTATATGTATCTGTGTGTATATAAAAAAACGCTGGCGCTTGTAAATGAAAAGAAACGTGCATTTTAATTTCGTTGGAAAAAAATACGTTTTGTATTTTTATTGAATTAATAATAGATAGGGACGACTTTATATGTATAGGTCATTTTAAATAAAATTACAATAACATTATCAATTTATCAGTATTTTAAGGGGGCAATTAAATGAAATGATAATTTGTCAATACTTTTTCGCCTCTTGTACATATTCGCCCCACTTAACTTTATTTACTTTTCGGCCAGCTTCCGCGAAACAAACATACACAAACGTATAAGTCTAGTACACATAGATAGCCATAGATAAAGTATGCTGAGTCACAGAGGCAACGTGCCAAAAATACGAATTAGCACGCGCTGCTGCGTCTGCGCTGCGTAGTAAACTAGCCGAAGCAATATTCAACCTTACACTTTCCTGTTATGGTTGCTTTTGGAATGGACCGCGGATGTAAGATAGAACTCAATGGAGATAGCCTTGAAAGATAGCTAATCTCTACATTATGTCGTGTGCACGTTAGACGCTTTTGTTATGCTATTGAATTAATTAGAGTGAAATGTCTTCGATTGCGGTTGTCTGGACGATATCGCGATTAGCGATAAGACCTGTTGTTTGCTTCAGCTTTAAGCTAATGTTCTGTGCTGTGTTCTTTTTAAGGTGTATAATATTTGTATTGTATTGTTTACTAAGAAACAATTCATACTTAAAACAGAATTTACCTACGTTTTGAATCGAAAATGAATACTTAATACTGAGTCGCGATAAGATAAGATAATAATTTATTTGCAGAAAAAGGGTATACAGGTTTACAGGGTATACAGGTCAGCCTTCTTCAGCCATTTCTTGATAGCATGCAAATATTCTTAAAGTGCTAAATGGCGACTAAGTACATTTTCTATATGACATATACACAAACACACATATTTTGACATACATATTTACAAATTACAATATAATATAAATATATGTAATATTCACTGGTCACCCTGGATTATAGGGCCCGGCCTAAAGCGACATTCAGGTTTAAAAAAAAACATCGATACAATTTATTTTCACGTGCCGCATCGCATGACACTGCGCAGTCTCGTTTTTGTCAATGGGGGGAGTGGCATCCAATTACCGAATCAAATATCAAGTCAATTGAACTCACACATCCACACAACCGTTTTATAGATATACCAACGTAATATGGTGCTTCCAAATTTAAATAATGCATATATTTACAGGGTTAAATACATCGGTCATGCTTAACTATCAATACATAAGGCGAACCGCGAAACACGCTTGATTGTTCGAATACTTATTATCTAAAAAAATTACTACATTCTTGTAAGTTTTGTCTTTGAACACGAAGTGTTTGTTGACTTGCCGCTCAAAATGTGCACTCATTTGTTGACACAGTAACGTTAGGTTCATCGAGCTAGTCCGATTTATAAAAATGTTATTATTGACAGACACTTAAGGGTCCTTATAAGGTAAAAAATGCGCATCTATTTAGCCCATTTTCTGTTAAATTGACAAGTTTCTTGACATTTTATCAATGTTACTATCTAGAACAGGACTATTGCGACCTAATGACATACATTTTAAATGTATTCCTAGCATTTTTCATTAAGACATTTTGTTTAAAACATCACTCCAAATCGACCATTTTCGAGCTAAAAACTGCTTTTTTCCACTTAAATTCTACTACACACAATCAATTCAAAAAAGGGCAATGTTACTATCTAAAACTTTAATAAAATCATAACCTATAATCACTTTATTGGTATTATCAATACTTTTGTCAAAATTTGAAATCTAAAAAATTTTTAACTTGTAAGGCCTCTTAATAGAACTTGATGCCCTGATATCTATATATATTTTAATTTTTATACTTAATATTTATTATTATTTGGTATGCAACTTTTTTGTTTTTTGTCCCTTGTGGTTTCACGTGGTCCCAAAGGAAGACCAGCGCTAGCCAATAGCACTGTATTGTGATGTTTTGATGATTTGTATTGTCTTTGTACACAAAACCGATACAGCGGCGTTCAAAGTGCTAATACTAGAGCAAATTCACTTCATTGGAAGTTGCATTTGTTTTGTTTCATTAAATTACAAAACAAAATAAACTCTACTCTATTGGGTACCGTAAAATGGGGTGAGTAGGCACAAAACCGAAGTTCAAACCCGAATAAAAGTTTATTTTTGTATGTGGCACATTGATTTATTTGCAAAAAAAGGTTCCGGTTGTTTGTATATTACTTTTTTATGATTATGTCTTCATTACTTTAACGATAAACACAAAAAATTGGAAATCCCACCTCATTCCGTAGTCCAGGTAAGTTGGGGTGAGATGGGATTTCATTCTAAGGTGAGTTAGGAAAATTGTTGGGTCGACATTTTGGGATTATGAATATAACAATAGTCTGATTTGTAATTAGAATTTATAAAATACGTAGCAGTAGCCTATAAAAACAGTTGTACATTATTAATATTGATATTTAACTTTAAGGGATTTGTTCTATATGGATGAAATTGCATGTACTGCGTTTTATTCAGATTTATAAGAAGATTATTATTCGTTATCCAGTTATTAACGTCTGCTAAGGCTTTGTTTATATCAGACTCATATGAACATTGGTTGCTTCCCTTAACTATGATAGAAGTATCATCAGCAAACAGAATGGTTTTTGAATTCATGATGATGATCATTGATGAATATTAGGAATAACAATGGTCCTAGGTTACTCCCCTGGAGTACCCCTGAAATAGCTGTACGAAGAGGCGATCCCCCCGAACGAACTTACCCCATTTTACGGTACCTGTTACAGGAGATTTAAAGTTCATTGACAATTTAGCTTTTATGGTGGGCGGCTAGAGGTTATTTGACGAATAGAGGAATCTTGCACAGTTCTCTACTACATGCGTACGCGTTGTCTAAATTAGTCGAAGGCCGCGGGATTCGCGGGCGTGGGCCGCGTCTACCACGATACTCTATGGAAGGCAAACTTCTGCAAAACCTACACTACAGTACTTCATTGTCTGATACGTCATTATTCAAATTTCGCATCTTTTCTCAGTCATGCCATTTTGTTGTGTCTCGTCACGTTGCATTACTATACGCATGCCTTGCCTAACAAACACGTGGACACTTTTTTATGTCAATCTGCTTACTTTGGCGTAATTTACGTAAGTAAGTACGTAAAAATGAATAAGCTTTTCAATTCATATTTCATATTGACAAGCAATATTTCACAAAAATCCAACTAGCATTCCCTACAGGGAGCCAGCCGACACCTGATACATCTCTGTACCAGTTTTTGGTTTTAATTAAGTTAAGTGAGCATATTTTCGAATGAAAGAAAATGACTAATGTTGAGTTTGTTTCGGCGTTTTTTCTTAGACAGTGGTCTTCTTTTCCAGAAACGCTAGCTTGCAGAAAATAGTACCTACATTACTTACCAAGGGCGATAAAACAAAGAATGTCTCAGATCGCAGGTATTTTAAGCCCGAGCCGAAGGCAAGGGCGATAAATATGCGATCTGATGCTTTCTTTATTATCGCCCGTGGTAAGTACAAAATTGTAAGGAAGTGGGTTTTTTCGCACGCGGAGCGTGCGATAATGGCCACTTTATGGCCAGGTGCGACATAAAAACATTTATTTCTTAGACATAGGTTTAGTGTTTCTAAGCTTTATATTATGTAATACGAATTTGGCATTGGAACATGTTTTCGGTTTTCATAAAATCGGTAGAAAGTACCAAAAAAAATCTTCACCATTTTTTTTGTGTAATTAGTAAGTTACTTACGAATTTTTGTAAACCCATATCGCCGCTGCCAGATTGTTTTGACACTGACGAAAGTCACAAAATCAACATTTAAGTATCTTTAATTTATTTTTATTAGTTCTAACTATGTTTTAGTTTTAAACTTTCTTTTAGTTTGTAGTTAGGTTTTAGACTTAGTTGACTATTATTTTTTTATGTTATTTCTTTTTGTTCCTTTAATAAATACATAAACAACTTGCTAACCATTCAGGAAGCTAGAGTGAGATCATCGGCTGAGTTGATAAGTACGTGTATGTGTAATTGTGTGTGTACCATCAACATCGATAAGGAACCGATTGATTCTGTTATCAGTGGCTTGCGTAACTACTTATATGTAGGTATGTATATATGTAAATTTATTGGAATGTCAGGTCAGTTGCCTAGTTGTGTATTGTTACGTAATGTACAAATATGATTAAGGTTGGGGCTAAAGCCATTAGTGTTCTGTAACGTAGATGATTTTTCGATAAAATCTTTATTAGTACATTACATACCAAGGGCGATAAAACAAAGAATGTCTCAGATCGCAGGTATTTTACGCCCGAGCCGAAGGCAAGGGCGATAAATATGCGATCTGAGGCTTTCTTTATTATCGCCCGTGGTAAGTACAAAATTTTATGTCACCCCTTGGCCAGGAAGTGAGTTATTTCGCGCGCGAAGCGTGCGATAATAGCCACTTTATGGCCAGGTGTGACATAAACTCCTTTATATTTGTGTTAGAGATTCTAGTTGTACTTCCATCTGTGCTTCTTTATAAACGACAATGCAGTGTGCATTTGCTTCCACGGTACACTACTTTAACAAAAATAGTCGTTAAATTACAATTTATACTGGACGTAAACGCTTAATTGAAACAACTGGTGACCGAAGAGCTGGCAGCTTCCTCGCTCAACGCATTAGCATATTTATTGCAATACAGCGAGAAAATGCTGCCAGCAACTTCGGTACCATGTCACAGGGGCCTAATTTTCTACATATATTTTAGTTTAGTTGTATTTTAGATAGATTATCTATTTCTTACTTCTCTATACTCGTATTTGGTTAATAAATGATTATCTTGGAAGGATTATAACTACTCTGATGGGTTCAGAAAAAAATAAATTAGATATAGGTATTTCATTTTAATTTAGTTTTATTTTTATTAAGTCTAATTTTAGATGATTATTTTTACTGGATATTAAATAAAATTCTAATACAACGCGATTGGTTTACAACTGCATTCTGGCTACATTTAATTCTGTGCAGCATTAAACATTTGCTAAATAAGATAAAATGTCACATGTAAAGTAGCGAACATGTCTTAATTGTTGCGTCAACTTGTTCTGTCAACAGCGAGTCTTTCAGTGTCATAATTTTAGGTTAAACGGGGCGAATGCAAACTCGTAATAAGTTAGTTATCATATTCTCTTTTTAAAACTACGACTGCGGCAAACAAACAAAGGCCGTGCCGCAGCAGACACCGTAGCCTATGGACACTTGCGACTGCAGAACAATCACAAGCGCACTGTCGACCCTTTTATGATATAAGGATTCGTTGAATTGACAGCTGTGGAGACAAGTGCAGGTCTCCCACTCTCATCATCAAAACAGCGCATAAACAATTAAACATGGACCTTATAGCAAGACGATATGGATTCTGTTTAATTAGGCCGTCCATAAACAGACATTATAATTATAGTGCGTGCCATCCACGACGACGCGCCCCTCCACAGCGAATCTCATACTAAATATACTAATCTATGCGCAATTGTACGAACTGGGCTGTGGAGGGGCGCGCCTTCGTGGATGACACACACTATAGTAGCAGGAATATCTCTTGTTCAAGATGCACCCAGAATAATGAGATGAGATCAGGTGGATGAAGCTCAGTTGAAAAAGCCGTACATTTAACCAATTTAATTTCTGGGCCACTCCGTACTTTGCCACAGTGAAGTTCATAGATAGATATAGATATATGAAAGCCGCAAGAAATCTCATTTTAATGTCTCTGTGAGAAGGTACGTAGTGGCCCAGAAATCAATTTGGTTGACTGTACATTCAAGGAAATGACACCATGACCTTGACTCAATGACAATCAGGGAAAAGGTACGAGGTACGTATATTAGCCCCATTATATTATCTTAGCTCCTAGAAAGCATGCATATGATAGACAATTAACAAACATAAATAAGCAAGTGGTGGAGTCTGCAATTGATGAAACCCAAACGTAATTTAAATGCTCAAAAAGTAATTTAAGTCCGCTTTTAACTCTTGGACGTCAATTTGTTTGACATCAAACATTTTGGATCGAAGACACGCACCGGTACCAACTACCAAGCCTTAAAATCACTGGACATTATTTCGTGTAATATCAATAACAGTAGTGTTAGTCTGTTATAGGCGAATATATCTTGTTACAACACTGTCAGCATAAGGTCGAATTTGACCAAACAGGATTAAGGACTTCAACCGAGTTTAAACGTAAAAAAATATGTGCTGCTCAAGGAATAAACACCTATCCTAGTTTGTGCTAATTGACACTTAATTTTTAATCACCGACTGGGGTGACTTGAAATTTGGGGCTACTTTGATACACTTCAAACTGTCATAACAAAATTCAGCTCAGGTCAGTCACCTCAGTCGGCAATACAAAATATTCAGTAAATTATAAGGCTTTGTTACATTGACTATCTTGTCTAAGCTTACCTGTTGAGCGTGTTGTGTCTCTGATCGTGATCCGGACCGAGCCCACTGTCGTTGCTATTCTCACACGGATCCGGCGGCCGCGCGTGCGTGTGAGAGTAATGCAGCTTCCCGAACCGGTGCGCGAGCTTGCCGGGGTGCGCGAGCTTGCCTGGGTGCGCCAGCTTGCCCGGGTGCACCATCTTGCCCGTGTGTACCATCTTGCCCGCGTGGGCCATCTTGCCCGCGTGCGCCATCTTGCCCGGGAGTTGCCGTTTGTGCGGCGCGCGCATCACCTTTCTATGCACGCGGGAGCTCATGGTGGGCGAAGTTGACATTGTCATTTTCATGCCTGCCGACAAACGAGAAGCGTGAGTTGGGTTGGCTACGTTCTATTAATTAAATTACGTATTGCGATATATTACGATGTATGAGAACTACAAGCTAGTCTAAAATATCTACGACAATATTGAATTTCAAATACTTTATATTAAATTAGTTACTTAGATAACAAAATTTTAAACATCTGGGATTATCATGTGTTCATGCAATATAAGCGCAAAAATATACAATTTAATGAAAAACTTAATCATTACATCAGATTTAAAACGAATCGTAACCCATCAAGGTTGAAAATATCACAAAACTGATAATTTGCATAATTATTTTCGAACCTAATCCAATTAGCTTTATAACGAAGCAAGTTTTAGAGTTAACGGTTTTGTTAAAATTAATCTTCAGAGAGATTAATCTCTGCCAGACATCAAATACCGTCGATAGAAGACTGACTCTCCAAGAAACCCAATTTGGAGAATAGATGAATGACATAACAGGAATGTCAATATTTTTGAAAACTTTGATATAGATTAGTATCGGCTCCTACGGGGTGATATTTCTAATTCGAGTCCGTAATCTGACAGATGTCAGAATGAATACTTCGTCATTTAGACATTCCACAAAAATATACATAAAATTTCATGTAATCGGTTATATAAGGGTAACTTTCATTCATAATAAATATATTGTACTTTAACGATTATGGAATAATCACGTCCGATGTGCGCCCGTAGATAAACGTCAGTTTTTGGACTCGAATTAAAAATATCACTGTAGAATGTAATAAATTTATGGCCATTGCTAGCTACTAGCTAGTAGCTATGTATCAATTTAACACCCGAACACGTCATCTTATTGTAATTCAGCGGCCCACTGCTGTAACGTGATTTCAGATAGCCATCTCTCATTTTATAGTCCGAGTGCCAGTTTATAGTCCGACAGTCGTTACATTGGTCGTAAACCGGGCGCGACTGGGAATACATAAACGGTGACTAATGTATTGATCATGGACTTATCTTTAAGGACAGGTCTACTAGGATAATCTGATATAGACTTCTAATTCGAGTGACTATTTATGGTTTCTGTGAAAACGCTGAACGGGGCGACATTAAAAAAATATATAGTAAAACTTTTCTTATTCGTTTCTGAATTCGCTGTTGCTCGCTACGGCATTGACGAAATTAACGAAGAGTAATGCTGCGTTTATTAAAAAGGCTCACACTAGCCCCAATCTTTCCAAATCACCCCAAATTATGCATATACTTTATGAGGATGTTGTAGACTTAGAAATTAGACACAACGAAAAAATGTCAATTATTGATTTTAGTATGTATGTATGTAAATACTTTATTGTACACAAGACATGAACATGAAACAATACAGACAAAACAGATTATACATGTACAAAGGCGAACTTATCCCTGTAAGGGATCTCTTCCAGTTAACCGGTATGTTAGTTTATTTCAATAAGTGCTACCTATTCCTGTATATTTCCATTTCCAAATGGCAGGAATACACTAAGAGGGAAGGGTAGCAGCGAGCGAGCAAATAAAACGATTTTCCAATAGACATTTCAGTGTGCAGTACAGTTCATCTGCAACTAGAACATTTCATTTCATTTCATTTATTCGTTGCAAACCATGGTATTATACATCGCTTGTTTATTTGTGCCATCCAACAAAACTGTGATATTAAGCCTTACTGCACTGTCTTAAGGCACGCTTTCGTGCGTCAGTCCAATCCAACCTGATTGATAGGAAGGTTCGATGCTCGCGCGACCCTACTGCTATCAACGTCGAGCATCCCTGTATGTCCGTGCGGCTTATTCACAAAACAATTTGTACAGTCGAGGTCATAAATATGTAAACACTTTTTTACCTAATCGAATGCGGTCGCCTACAATCGAAGACTACAATGTATATATCTACAATTTGTAAGCAAACGCATTCGATTCGGTACAAAAGTGTATACATATTTATGACCTCGACTGTATCCGACAAGAAGGCCTACCTTACACCAAAAACCAAGTACATATTACATATCTCCCTTTCTGCACCTCGAATAAGCAAGGGTAAGAGAGAATAATCTGTGGTCAAACTCTTATTCCTTAGGTACTTATAGGTACTAGGCGTGAACGATCAGGCGAACATGATAAACAGTATAACAGAACCAACTGATATAAACCATACGCATATGACATGTCATCTTTCGTCGGTGACTGAAAAAGAACGCACAACAACACCAGTGGCATAATAGCTTATTTCCCTTATAGATGCTATGATGTAACAGGTGCCGTCCACCTATGATAATGCGCTAACAAAAAGTTATATCACTCATGAATCATGGATGCCGCTTATCATTCGGTTAGGTCAGATCTACCTACTTTAACTATTAAAAACATACACAGGGTCACAAGATCAAAAGAACTTATAAAATCCGCGATTTTTATACTGGTAGCAAAGGTTCTTAAAAACTAATTGACACTACGGGTGACATGTTTCGATTCCTTCGGGAGTTTTTCGGTATGAATGTTCTCGCGGCGGTATCACTGTGTGCACTGTGCACTAGGCCGAGTTTGCATCAAAAACCAAATGGAAAACTTCAGAGCGAGTATTCAGCCCAAAGGGAAACTAAGACTTGTTGGGATTGGACCTTTCCTTCACCGAAAACCAGTTAAAAACAGAAGTATGAAAGTGGCAAGTTCGCAACCCGTTCCCAGACCGGTACTGCGGCTGATCACGCCCAAATACTCAAGCGCCGCAAATATCTACTCCTCTCTAGTACAGCGCTATGAGTTTGCGGCGCTTGCAGTGGAAACCATGGGTCCCTGGTCAGCCAACATGAAAACCTTCATGAAGGGCCTTGTCCTCGCAGCAGTCGCGGCTGGTCCACGCCTCAGGGGATTCCAGAGCTGGCTTGTACCTCTCCCAACGGATCGCTCTTGCGGTTCAGTGGTAACTCTGCCAGCGTTCTTAGGTCCATGCCGCAGGCAGAACTTTTGGACGGAGAGTTTTTTTTATAATTAATTTTTATTGGTTTTTAGTGTTCATTAATTCATAGCTCTCAATCTTTTTTATGTTTCCTTTCCCGTTCACGGGACAATGGTGTCCCGGACCTTTGGGAACGTGCGCGGAGTCGAAGTACCGAGGCACCGAAGTAGGTACCAACGAGTAACATGTTTCCTTATTATTATGAAAGTTATTTTAATTAGTATATGCAATAAATAATCATCACTAGTAATATGGTTGTTAACCCTAATCACATTGAAACCACAGCGATACTCTGCCGTAGGCCGTTTCGTAGTTGACCAGATGCAAACGCACGCGCAGCGTGGCCGGCCACGTGACGTTAGGGCCGGATTTCGGGCGCTTTACGCACCGGTTCAAACTGGTGAAGGTGAGCTCTTTAAAATGACATACGGTTTTGGAGCGATTTATTCCGAGCTACTCAAAAAGCGACCTACATAGGGTGACCAGATGTCCCGCATTTTACGGGGCGTCCCGATTTTCATGTCCCGCAACCTGCAACTCGCATTTGTTCGGTGAACCTAATTCGGGACAGAATAAAATATTATCCCGAATTTTGGGCAATGAGTACCAAAAACCAATAAAAATCACTGATCCGCTCTCTGTAAGTAGTAAAATTCAACTATAAAAAACAAAACAAGCCTTACGTTCGTTGACGTAGATATAGAGTAAAGATAAGTTGATTTGAATAAAATGAAACATACATTAATGAATTTTGTCGCATTTTAATATTAGTTAAGTCTCGAAATGTAAAACGCTCTTGTCCCGAAAATTATTAAATCTGATCTAGTAACCTTAGACTCCCAAGTTGTTCTTTCCCTTGATTTATGTTATCATTCTGCATTTAGACGCCCCTAGGCATCTGCCGACCGGTTCAGACCTAGGAAGGGTAACGTGGATCACTCTAAAACTGAGCCAAAGGCAAAGCGCGAAGGGGGCTCGAGTGCGTCCAACTAACAAATGGCGGTCACCGTGGACATTTAAGTAGGTAGAAGTAGCACATAACACAATCATCCCCCGATGTCTGGGCACATAAAAAAGGCATCTGCTGCCTTGAGCAGCCGCTGCATCCGCTCTCAGAGTTGACTGCCATCAATAGACATAATGTTTAAAAGTACCAAGCACGTAGAGGTAAATACTCGTATCATATGTGAATAAATTTTATATACACGTTTAGTTTAACCTTTCTAAAGCGTTTGCGTATTTCACTATTTATGGAAGGTAATAAAATAACATAATGTCTTCAAATTATACGCTTATATATGTAGTTGTTGGTGTATCAATAAAATAATGAAGATTCCCATTGGTAAACAATTAACAGTTCAACACTATTATTGTGAAAACTTGTTTATAATCCATTCAGTTGAGAGATAAGAGCGTACAGTGGCATAACTGACACGTTTATTTATTGGTGATAATGATAATGTAAGTACGTACGCATACAAGACAGAACTTTTTCCATTGTAGAAATTAGACATTTATGATTATGATATTACTGCGTTATTAGGTACCAAATTGATAACCGCTTGTTCACAGTATGCATATAGGCAAACACTTTATTGTACACAATACACAATAACATGTTAAATATTGACAAGTCACACAAGATCAAAGTACAGAAGCGAAGTTAACCCTATAAAGGATCTCTTACAGCTAACCTTATTTAAGTAGGTATCTTAAGGCGCGGGGTAGGGCAAGGCCTTCTCCATACAAACTCTGTGCAAGTTTTATTCGTCGGTTTTTGCATTCATGAATAGTCCTGAATATAATGATTTTTGCTTGTTACTATTGGATATACGAAGAATGTCAAGAAAAAAAATCAAAAATTTCAAAACACGATAGTAAAAAAATACAAAAAATTAAAAAAGAAATCTCCAGGTTCTGGCTAGCATAAAATAAGCATACTGACCAAAAATCATAAGTGTAATGCAAACACAACCGAAGAAAAACTTGCACAAAGTTTGTATGGACAGAGCTTGCCCCCGCCG
Source organism: Cenopis cana (assembly GCA_951800055.1). Taxonomy (NCBI): domain Eukaryota; kingdom Metazoa; phylum Arthropoda; class Insecta; order Lepidoptera; family Tortricidae; genus Cenopis; species Cenopis cana. The sequence goes on along the minus strand of OX637477.1, from coordinate 2,408,426 downwards.
CGCCTTAGAGCGCAGCTAGCTGTTGAGCTAGGTATTTAGGTTGGATGATCTTTATCATCATTTCAAATTCTCATCGGCTTAACTAAAATCAAGATTATACGTATAAGTCACGATAATTGTCTGATTTTGTTCAAGTATTATATTTATAGTACTAACTACTAGTACATAATTAACTAACGAATATCATCACAAAGAATAACCATTAAAAAGTCGAATTATCCAATCCATGCTAAGGAGCATATTGTTAATATGACGTTAGCGAAAACTTTATAAACATACTTTCGCATTGGAGAATTTGGAGATATAAAGTCAAAGTTTACCAAAATCAAATATCTGTATGGTCCACTTTTCTAATATCCCACTTACAAGCGACTTACAACCGATACGAAGTGGCCAGACATCCTGCCGAATCAAAACACGATGTGTAAACATTGACCCCAATACTCGTAGCGCGACGAAGATAACAATTATGTCGAAAGCCAATGAGGAAAACTTCTATTATTGTGATTCACTTCTAAAATTTATACGCCCGTTATATAAACCTGAGAGACCTGGTTACTGTTAGAACGGTATGTTGTAATACTTGTAATCTACCATACAGCTCTCTTCTCTACCAATTGTATCTACGGCTAGAGTAGGGTCAGTCCGACCCTGGTCGGGCCTATTAGCTGAGTTTCTTGCTGGACTCTTCTGAGCTAGGCCAGGTTTAGTGAACCAGCGACTAAACTCCCAGTAGGTCGATTCCACTGACACCTCAGTTTCGGTCGAAGCCGCTCAACCAATCTCAACTGGTGCGCAAACTCTTAGAGTATGCCATTGTTTAAGCCACCTGCGTGGTCGTGTCGGCGGTTTCCCTTGGATTTTTCCCAGGCCACTCTCCAATTTACTGGGCCCGGCCTATACTTAAAGCCACAGTTAGGTTAAAAAAAATATCTACGGGTATGTACCTATTATAAAACCGCGATTAGTTTGCAATGGCATTGCTGTCAATTCATATAATACACTTTGAGTAAGTATACCCCTATATCGAACAACTCCCTTCCACTGGGTAAGGTAATTCCCTTCATGATCTTATCCTCATGTCTAAGGGACATGCGTGACTACTACAGGTCTCTCCTCGACCACTGATCTTCAGACTGTTCGGTCTTGAGTCTTGTACGCGTCAATCGACTTATTAGATGACCGAAAAGCATTTTAACCGACCCACCGGACAATACTCGCATAACGGCTACTATCAAAGAATGATATGCCGACGACGACTACACACACACACACCGCCGCTCCCGCCGGTCCCCCCGGCTGGGGTGGCCACCGCGTACTTCACACAGTTCACACTACCACTCTATACACCACACTACGAAGCCCGATAGCCCGATACACTACACAAAATTGATAAATGCAATTAAATCTAAATTCACACACACACGACAAATTAACCACACTGCCTCAATAATAATTAAAAACGAAAATGTATACGACCGAAAAAAAATTAAGCATGAAAATCACCGTGTCACTTTGAATTTCTTTTCTGTGCTTTCTCTCCCCGTTTTACGGTACCCATGCAGTTATTTTAAATCCGTAACCACGTAACACACTTATTCCAAATCATCCTGCCATTACAGGCAGGTGTAGACATCTTAATCTTTAAGGAAAATTATGTACATAATCGTTAATAATCTACCCATGTCAATCTCTCGAAGTCATCTTGTTTACTGCACGCGCGCCAGAAGTTTTTTAAGTAACTCTATGTATATTAGTCACAGTTAAAACTCGTGATACAAGACGCACAAATATGTAATTGAGATACACCACACCAAGTTAAGATAATTGGGCTTTTTATCCGACTATTAACTGTTAAAATGTTTATGGGACTTAATGGACAATGTGCAAACAGTTCAGAATAGGGTATTTATTTATGTACCCTCGTAGCCTCGTAGTAAGTGTTGAGTGCACTAGATAGAGTAGGCCCATTTTTGAAGAAGTAGAATACAAGAAGCAAATCGTGTAACAGTTGGGGTGACAACGTAATCAGAGGGTTTAGACCCTGCAGAATACGGATCTGCCTGTCTCCATCCCCAAATTTGAGCCGGAAGAATGTTTTGTTATATCGGAAAAGGTGCAGCCCATACAAACTTTTTCGTTGTACATTTGGTAAATCGTTGTTCCGGTACCCTAACTATGGTCCAATTGTTATGCATTTTTGATATGCCGTAAAGAACAATATTTGCCATCGTATCCCGAAATTTTTGACACTCCAGCTCCACGTCTTTCTCCGCCATCTTGGAAAATCTGTCACTTTTTTCAGTTTTTTGCTTGTACTGTCGTTATAGTTCATTTTAGTGCTAAACATGGTTTGGCAATATTGTAAAACACAAAATTTGCTGAAACTTTTGGGTACAAAGAATTTTTCCATGACCCCTAGGGACGAAGATATGACAGGAGATATCATTATAAATTACCACTTTTTTCTAGTTTTCCTCTCATATTTACGTTTAAAGTGCATTTTAGCGTTAACTATAGTTCAGCAATATTGTAGATTACAAAATTGTCTACAACTTTTGTATTGAAATATTTTTTCCACGATCATCAGGAAAGAAGATACGATGTCACCTATGGGGTACTACCGTCGATATTTACTACTTTTCCAGTTTTCTTCACATATTTTTGTTTTAGTGCATTTCTCGGTCAGCAATATTATAGAAGACAAAATTATATGCAAATTCAAAGTACCTACGATCTTCTAGGTATCGTGGAAATAGACGATTTTGTCTTCTGAGGGATTGAAGTGGTATAGATCGGAAAGTGACAGATGCTTTATCTTGTCGTCTATCCCGCTATCACTCGACCATCATAGATCCCCTACAGATTGCGATTAAATGCACTCAAACCTAAATATGAGAAGAAAACTGCAAAAGTAGCAAATTTCAACGGTGCTACTCCATAGATGACTTCATATCTTCTTTCCTAATGGTCGTGGAAAAAATATTTCAATACAAAAGTTGTAGCAAATTTCGTGATCTACAATATTGCCGAACTATAGTTAGTGCTAAAATGCACTTAAAATGTAAACATGAACGGAAAACAAGAAAAAAGTGGCAATTTTTAATGATATATCCTGTCATATCTTCGTCCCTAGGGGTCATGGAAAAAATCTTTGTACCCAAAAGTTTTAGCAAATTTTGTATTCTACAATATTGTAGAACTATGTTTAGCACTGGAATGAACTTTGACGACAGTAAAAGCAAAGATCTGAAAAAAATGACACTATTTCCAAGATGGCGGCCAAAGTTATGGAGCTGGAGGGCCGAAATTTTTAGGTTACCATGGCTAATATTGTCCTTCACAACATACCAAAAAACCATATCAATCGGACCTCTTTTAGAGTACCAGAGCAACAATTTATTAAATGTACTACGAAATTTTTTGTATGGGCTGCACCTTTTCCGGTATACCGTACTTCCGGCTCAAATTTCGAGATGGCGACAGGCAGATCCGTATTCTGCAGGGTCCAAACCCTCTGATAACGTTGTCACCCCAACTGTTACATGACTTGCCGCTTGCATTGTTTAGAGACGCCTTTTCCAATTCTGTTCCTCCTCTAAGACGAGTATGAAGTTTTTACATAGCTGTAATACATATTACAAGTAACTAATAAACAGCGTCCTTTTTCCATCTGATGCATTTAAAAAATCTTTAAATTAGCAGAAGTAGATTGAACTTTAATGTTTTCCAAGTATTTTTGTGAGTTTTGTTTATTGGTAATAGTAGTTTATGCAACTGGTACATAATGAGGGGCATTAAAACACGAGTGTGTTTTATGAAACGAGCCGAAGGCGAGTTTCATAATAAGGTCACACGAGTGTTTTAATGCCTAATTATGTACAGTTGCATACATTACTTTATCTACACACATATTATAATTACTCTAAGATGGGTTCAGAAACCGTAGTAAATAAATACAATAATTGTGTTAATACAACCTTTTTTGCACGGTTGCGGACATATCGAAATCAGAACTGGCAACCGATACCTGAATGTTATTTTAAAAAGTAAAGAGTCCTTATTCTGATGTGATCATGTCGTTCTAGCTCAAATTTCGTGCGATATATACTAAAAAAACATCGAGCTGACATTTCGCATCGACTGAATTTGAATTTTCAGTGATACTAGAATAGGGACATGTCAACTTTGACATTTAAATTTTGATAGTTTTGTTTGACGTAATATTTTAACATCATTATATCAGATTAAAATGAAATATTTTATTACTGCTGTAGCCTTAGCCACAGATAAGAAAATTGCCATAAATTCATTGAATGTTGAAATGAGAGTCATTTTCTACGGTTTCCGAACGCATATTAGAGGATTTATGATATGTGTGTAGATAAAGCATTTATTCTTTACTGTCATTGTTCAATAGCGTACGTATTGCCAGTCGTGAAACTGTGGCCCCAAATGTAGATGACGGTTTGGTGGTCGTTCATTTGTCCAGCTGTACAACAGCAAATCCTCGTAAATACAGGGTGTTTTGCACATTGTTGGACAAACGAAAACAGCAAAGAGGTGGATCCATAGGCCTTAGCCATATATATTAAATATTATTGTGATTAAGTAGGTACCTTATTTTTGTGTGTGTTGTTTATTTTTGTTACTATGCTCTGTACATTGTTTGTTTTCTTTCCACGTGTGTGTAATCACTTTTTAGTTGTAAGTCAGGCCCTCACTGAAAATCAGCGCCGCGGCTTGCCGTTATTGTGCTAGGTCGGTCCTTTTTAGCGTTACTTCTTTATGTTAGCTACCGTATTGATGTGTATACTTATACGCGAAATAAATGTACTTTCTTTCCATATAAATCTGGCCCAGAGTGAAAAAACTGCCCTAAAACTTGTCTTAACGAACAGAAGTGGGCCGATAAGTGTGATCCGCCCGTATCGTTAGTTATGCGTTATCGCTGCGCTCTCCGTGACACAGTTCTGTGTTTACGTACCTAACTAGCTCGGTTTGGGCTGTTTACCTTTGCTCTACTGCTATCTGTGACTGTTGAGGGTTATATTAACACTATAATCATTATAAACTGTAGCGTTTGAACCTTTCATCGCTCTTTCGAATACAAAAGCTGAGTACACGTCGGAATGTCAAATGCGAAGTAGAAATGTATGGAGCTTTGTATCGCATACACGATACACGGATGGGTTCCTACGGTGCGGATATATCCGTCGTTGGCGTCGAAACTGTTTTAAGCCGCTTCAAATACTGTAGGGACTAAAATACAGAAACGCTTTAAGGGTTAATAAATGCGCTAAGTAGCGCTGGCATCAATCATAATTCCGGGTTTCCGTTATTACGAGTATATTGCATAATGAATTAATGCTCAATAATAAACAATGTTAGAAAAAAAGGAATTATCTAATAGTCTGGCTAATGAAAGTTGAGACTAGAAAATGGCGGCATAAGTTAAAGAATCTACATATTGCAAAACTGTGTAGGTATATTGAAATGAAATAAAACAATAATGACACTTGCGCAACAACATACATTTTTGTACTACACTATTACATAGCTCAGTATATACTTTGCGATAACATTACTAAAAACTAGATGAATGATGTTTATATGTTCTAAGTCTGATATGGAAGTGGCAATTCAAGTGAAATAATGTTTTATGATGCGACATGGTACATGGTACCTACCTACATAAATATAGCCTCTTTTTGATCTAAAGGATCAATCAGTATTTGTGTTCATTGACACGAAAATTAAGTCACGTTTGACAAGGCTGTATGAGATGTTTAGATGTGAACGACGCGAAAATATGTAGTGCCGTGGAATTTGACATTATTTGGTCTCTGCCTACCCCAACTGAATGCGGGCGCGTGTATATGTATACCATGTATATAGGTGCGTAGTATGAAATTGTCGTCTGTTTAATAGGTATAAACATAGAAAGTAGGCTTGGAAACTGATAACCGTATTGTTTATTTAGAATTCAGTATTGCTCTGATATAAATGTTGAGTGTAGATAGTCAATAGTACCTAATATATAATTATTTCTAGGCCCAGATTTTCTCTATAAACTAGCCAGATAGACAAGAAGAGTTACTGTCTTGTGATAGTATGTGGATAGTATTCTACGGTAGAATAATCTACGATAGTCCATAGTTTTTATTATTCTGCACAGTACCACAGTACCAGACGGATTGTTCCAATTCCACCATTTCTGTCAAAATGTCACCTGACAGAGAAAATCGTTGCACATCAAATCAATCAATACTGGAACTATCAAGCTGCTGGAAGTACAAGTTTATGAAATAAGGCTCTTTTAATTCCAGGGCCAGCCTTTGGACACTCTGAGTTGTCTAGGAGGGCGTATAAACGCCGAAGATCACTCAAGTGGAGACCTGCAGTGTCTTTTAATAAACTTAATAGACGGACAATATCTGTAGTAGCATTAGATATAGGTACTAACCTATCAAAGGATATAGTACTCCAATATCCGGCATTCAACGATAGACTAACGACTCTTGTGTAAGCAAATCGATGGCCACGCGCCGGCCGCGTGCAGATGACGATGACGCCCCAAGACGAATGAAACTATACTTGAATGTCTTTTTCTGACTGGAATTTTATAAAACAGCCAACGGATTTTTTATTTTCTAGCTTTAACAATAAAGTTGATTTTAGAACAGATTGTTCTGGTAGCATCTGGCAAACTTCAATAATTGGGTACCTGAAGCCTGCTTTATTCTGTCCAACTCTTATTAGCATTGAAACTTTTGTTCTTAAATCATGACTGATGCCTGTAATCTGTTTGTTGCGTAAGTACTTCCTAAAACACATTTTTTCTAATGCATTGTTTACTAGAGTCAACAACGTAGGGGGCGAGATTTATGAAAATAAGTATTTCATTTTTAGAGTAATTCTAATAAGAATCGAATTCTTGAGTTCAATCCACCATCAAACATCCAAGTTCCCTTGACGCACTAATAGTAGTTTATGCAACTGGTACATGAGAGGCATTAAAACACGGGTGTGTTTTATGAAACGAGCCGAAGGCGAGAGAGAGCGAAGAGCGAGAGAGTTAGAAATTATGTACAGTTGCATACATTACTGTATCTACACACATATTATAAATACTCTAATATGGGTTCAGAACCTAAGGCAAATGACCTGCATTGCTACTCCAGTGCTCCCGGTAACATATATACGCATAGATGCTTAATCCAATATTCAAATTGAAAATAAGATATAATGCAAAAGCAAGATAAAACATATTTATTTATCATAATTATGGTAAACAAATAAATTGTTGCATAAAGACAACAATTTTTGCACATTAAACAAAATGGCGGACATGGCGAAATCAGTACTGGCTGGCTGGCTATATATTAAAAAACATACCGAGCTGACGTTTCGTATTGACTGAATTTGAATTTTCAGTGATACTAGAATAGTTTGGTTGGTATTTGTATGATGTTCCAAATTTGTTTTTTTTACGTTTTATGTATGTATGTATGTAAGCACTTTATTGTACACAAAACAGGTTAAAACAATATACATGCATACACGTTCGCATGCATATACGTTTTCAAATAGAAAATCGTAATAATATTATGTTACTGCTGCGACCTTCTATCACAGATAAGAAAATTATCATAAATACATTGAATGTTGAAATGCTGGTCATTGCCTATGGTTTCTGAACGCATTTTAGACGATTTATGATGTGTGTGTAGATAAATTAACTAAATGTATTATTATTACTATAAAAACCGAGTTTAATTGTTACAATAAAGTCTGAAAACCTAAAACCGCCTTTGAAAGAAGTCGTAGAAAGATTACAAATCGACTTTCCTCTGGGGTTCCTTGCGAGCACACCAAGCCTTTGTAATTATAAAAATGTTTAAGAATTACTGCTAAAACGGTCAGTTTTTTTTTCGTGTAAATATGCTACTTTAAACTTAATTGACAAATTTCCTTCAGGTAAACGCTTCGTTGTCCGCCACTGACCAGCGGCCTGCGGTGGCGGTGGCGGCCAGTTGACAGTATGACAATCGAGGCCGCTAGTGTCTGAATTAATGTTAGAAGTGTCATAGTATACAAATACAACTGACCGCCACCGCAGCCGCCACCGCAGGCCGCTGCAGTGTGTGGCATGCTTTATACTGTAACAATAGAAGTGAACAACAGGAGTCAACTAGTGTCAAACATCGGGACGTTTACCTCAGTAAATAATTCCTTTAGCCAAAGAACCCGTGGAGCAGGTGCGTCGTTGACGTTGACCTACAACGATTATTACCTAAGTGATTTGTGCGTCGTTTACAGATAGCGGACACATTAAAATTGTATTAATACGACGATAGCGGCCATTTTGTGTTCACTGACACTTCCGCGTATTGCAAGGCAAACCATAAACACATTGGCTAATTCCCAAAGAGAATATAACCACTATGTTTTAGCTAGTTCCAATAGACAGGTAAACTGTGACAGTTGTCATGACATCAAAATAAAACTACACGGAATTTCAAGCTCAAATACATTTCAGCGCTATCTGTGAAGACTCCCTGCCCCTGCCGCGCTCCACGCCACGCGACCGTTCAGACAAGTACCTACAATGACGTTCAGCGCCTCCGCCGCCCGGGAGGGGGCACCACTTCTGTCTGAAACCACCCACGGGTGGTGGCTATAGACCTTCTTCATAATCATAAGCGTTCATTAAAATGCCGTTAAAATTCTGTCACTTTGACGTTTGTGAGAAAGGAACAAAACACATTTCAGTTAGCAGAGGTTTGTTAGGATTTTGGTCGTCGCCGCGTTGATGAACACACGTCGTGCCCGGAGCGACGACGAGCAGAATCCACTACCGTACAAAACCAGTTGCCTACTGTCATAGCGTCGTTACCGAACAACGTCACTGAACAAGAATTGATTGGCGAAATCATCGTAAATTTGATGGAAAGCCATTTTTAAAAGAACAAGAAGAGGTTTGTTATTTTTTTTTTTTTATGAACAAGGGGGGTTACACGCGGGATCATCAGCTACTCCTGTCCAACGCCTAATAATACGGCCGGCCACGCTTTTACCTACTACTGCCGCGATTTTGTCCGCTCCGGCCACACACTTGCGCGATTATGATAAGATTGATAAGCGGGCTTTTGACTCGCGCCAAAAAACCGACAAGATAGGGAGCGGTGGGCATGACAAGTAACGTAGCCACACTACGTTTCTGCTTTCTTCCTTCGCTACTTCCCATACCACTCGTCGAGTGCGTTTCAGGGGTATAAAAGCGGAGCTGAATACATAATATCTCAGTTAGGTCGATATCACAATAAAATGTTTAACGACGGCCATTGCGCCTCGTTAAACGAACGACCAGCGATTGTTTAGATTTATGCCTCATTACAACTGTGACAAGTCAATTAGGGGACTAGTTTGTATTGGAAACGGTCACCATTAACATTATACCATAGCGTTTATTTGACGCCACTTTTCTATTAACTTGGGCGGTAAAATTTAACTATTCCGGCTCATCTAGTTAACTTACGGAGTTCGGTGTCGGTATACGTAAGTAATAAGTATGCTGTGAGGATGTTCGTGTTGTTGAGCTGAGGTGTCGAAAACAAACCATAATTATTATAAATGCGAAATAAGTGTGTTAGTTGTGTTACCCTTGCTTGCTTACCGCTGAACGAAGTTAGATGAAATTTGGCATGGATATTTCGGGAAGTGCATTTCATTTCGGCTCAAATTTGGGGATGGCTCTGATAACGTTGTCACCCCAACTGTTACCTACATTAGGTGTATGATTTGCTTCTTGCATTCTAGTTCTTCAAAAATGGTCCTAGACTATACGGAGTAAAAGAAGGTTCTAAAATATTTTTTATACTTTGTAGTTATTAGGTACTTAGTTTAGGTATTTTTTAGCTCGGTAACGCTCGCTCGGTAACTTTTATACTTCGAACAATACACATGTATTTTCATGTTCGAAGTAAAAAAGTTTAAATATGCCGTACTACCAGCGCAAATGTAATGTAATGCCAATTAACCATATGCCAATTTAATGTCGACTAATCGACTTCCGATCTGTTGTTCGATTAGCAATCACTGGAATTTCGTTGAGAAGGCTTCAATTGCAACCCAGTGAAACTAAGTCTTCATAAACAGACCATTTTGTTCAAGCTTGAGTGCTTGAGATGTTATATACTCGTACCAATACCAAATACTGCCTGGCAAAAATTAGTCTTAATTTGTAGTACTGTAAGATTGACATTCGATTGTAACAAACATTTGTCCTGACCGGGATTCGAATCCATGACCGTCCGTTCTTAGGCAGGTACTAACCACTAGGCTAAGCCGATCTTCAAATGTGGCCAATATTACTCAACTGACGAACGATTTTTATCATCCATAGATAAGGTTGGCTATGCACGAGTATATATTGTAGATACACACAAACATCACCTTCAAATTAAGTACCAACTAGAATAATATTAATTAATATAACATAACATAAGAATGCGGTAAGCCCTCATCAGACAGAAGTAGTTTCAAAGGAATTCTCAACTAGTGGTAGCCGTACAGGCCCAATTTCAAAGAAAAACCGCAAATCGATTTAGCGAGTTTAGCCATTTGGCACACGCATACTAGAGGTCAAAACAAAGTTTTTGACCCGCAGTTCCTAAAAAAAATTCCCTTAGGAGGGGAGTGCCGAGACATTATATTTTTTGTATGGTAAAAAAAAATTTTTTCTTCAGAAACCTATCGTGTGTAGTATCATATGAAAGGGCTTTTTGAGGCGATTCTAAAAATATACCACATCATTACATTTCAGCAATTTCTTTTTATATAAATCACAAATAATTTTCGAAACATACCAAGTTTGAGGCCCGCCAAACACGAAATGGCTGATTTTTATTTGATACAGTATATCACAAATGATACGTAATATCCTCGTATCTAACCTCAAAAAGTAATTTTGAAAAGATTTTCATAAAGTATTTTTTTTTTCAATATTACTAAGTGACACGGTTCTACTTCAATACCTATTTTACGTGATTTATGGAATTTTAGTGCAGATACGTTACATATTAATCATACAATGATACGTAGTATCCATATATCCAACGTTACGTAGGTACAAAATAAAAATCAGCCGTATCGTGTCTGGAGGACCTCAAACTTGGTATGTTTCGAAAATTATTTTTGATTTAATTTAAAAAAAATTGCTGAAATCTAATGATGTGGTATATTTTCAGAATCGCCTCACAAAGCTCTTTCATATGATACTACACACGATAGGTTTCTGAAAAAAAAAATTCTTTTTTTCATAATACAAAAAAAAAAGTCTCGGCTCTCCCCCCCCCCCCCCCCCCCCTAAGGGAATTTTTTTTAGGAACTGCGGGTCAAAAATTTTGTTTTGACCTCTAGTATGCGTGTGCCAAATGGCTAAACTGTACATCGATTTGCGGTTTTTTTACAGTAGGTACACTAAACTGTTTCCGAAGTTCTGAATGTCACTGTATACATTTCATTATCGACAAAATTGGCCTTAGACCATAATAAATAAAAGTCTCTCTAATCTAAATAAAAAATAAATAGATCTCCTTCAAACTAAGTAAATTAACGGCCATCTGTATACATTGAACATTCTGAAAATAACGCGTGTCGCGATATAGGCACGTGTAGATAACGTAACATACATTGCGGCAGATACTTACCTTCATCTAGAAGAGCCTATGATATTACGTATCCGCCTACAATAAAGTCTTTCTGACGGTAAGATCGAGATGAAAGATATGTTTGTGGGAAACCGGTGTTCAACCGCTTCTAACTCGATCTTACGCCTTGCTATTTTTGCATATATTTAATAACATTTATGTTAAAAGATAAACATTAACCTCTGAGGAGAGTTAGGAAGCACCAGCCATAGACAAAACAATGTCTGGGTAAGGTTCCGAGACCGTAATCACGGTACGATATCGGTGTAGGATCCAACACTGATAAAAATGTAAACGGAATTGGAACGGACAATGTGAGTAGTGAGCGGTTACTCCGTTATTCGGATCCAGATTTTAGGGACACTTCCAATGACGGTCTAAAATTCTAAATGGACGAACTGAGGAAATACATGGAATCTTCTCAGGGCCTGAGGGGCTACTGTCAGATGTATAATCTGTGGTAGTAGCCTTTGACATGTGACAGCACTGCATCCTCTCTCTCTCTTAGCTGGCTCATGAAACAACATGGTGGTTGTAATTAATTATTAAGATTAGAAAACGTACAATAAACGTTTAGATAACTAAAGTGGTTTTCCATTACAATCATTATGACAGGTACCTCTCTATCGCACTTGTACATTCGAGCGACAGAGAGGGAGATACTTCGCTTTCCGATCGAGGTCCCTCTCTGGCTGCGCGACAATCCGAGGATCTGGGGGCCAAGTCGAGCAAAAAGGTGCACGGCCGTACCATCCTTTTCTCGAAGCCATTCAGGCCATTTTCAACATCCTGTAATTTAATCCTGTAAAGGCATTGTAAAGGTCCCCAAGCAAAAAACGTTCTTATGCATAAGTAATCTACATAAAATTAGCTACAAAAAAGGTTATAAGTACACATTTTTTTGCTAGGATTAATATTTAGCGATGTTTACCTCCTAAATAGCCCAAATAAAGTTACCAAGTAAAAAATTGTGTTCCAAGCATTTCCCTCTATACCCCTTTCTGAGCGTAAAATGACAGGCCTTAGTTGCCAAAACTGTCATTTCTTTCTATGCGAAGCTGCAAAGTTGTTCGGCGCGAGTGTAGGTATATATTGAACGCGAACTAGCGAAGGATTGTAAGATTGAACCAAAAGCGAACTGTCAATTGAGGGTTACTACACGTGACAGCGTATCATGATGGCGATGACCGCGTTATGGCAGCCAGACGGTCCGGATCTGGTGAAAGGTGAACTTCCGGCTGCAAAACTTGATTGACTTCTATGTACAAGCCTCGAACTACATGATTGACCAGTCACAATTCATTGACTGAATCTGAATTAATTGAATTTTATAAAGAGTTGGCAACGCGCACGTGACTGCTTTGGAGTTGCGGGCGTCAATAGGCTGCGGTGTCCACTTACCATCTGGTGGACCGTAAGCTTGTTTGCCACCGTCGTGGTATAAAAAAAATTGACGATCGCAATGGATATTTTTTGTAAATTGACATGTAATTTTAATTTTAATGTAATCTTAGGGTAAGTCCGGGGTAGTTGGCCATAGTTTTTCTTAAACGCTCTAAAAAAATAATCTAAAACATAATTAGGAAAATCTTTAGTTGTAATTAAACACTTGTATTAAACAAAAAAACCCGGCCAAGTGCGTGTCGGACCACTCGCAAGGTAGGGTTCCGTAGTCGTCCACCCGTTACATTATGTGGACTGAAAAGTTCGCAAACTTATATTTACTATGTTTTTTCTAAGGTATCAAACAAAAATTATTATCACTTCAAAGCTTAATATCACGCTAACCTACTTCGAAGGAGAGTCTTGAAAAGTCAATCTTTCGTAGTAATTTTCGCCAGATCCGCGGCAGATCTTTTTATTGTATTTATTTTCTTATTTGTACTCGATAATACTATTCATATATCATCGCCACTACTTTCAGGTAGCTTTTCTTATAAACGGCCTCCAAATGGCTAACTCTCCTTTTTTCTGGGAGAGATGACCATACACCTAAAATAAAAAGAAAGTAAAGGCAAGTCACGCTTGATTTTGACGATAGAATAGAACAATGCGTTGTTCATATACTTAGCAATAAATAAAAGAATAACCATTATCTTTCGAATATACCTTCACATCAGCATGAAACAAGAAATCCTCATAAAATATTTACACTAAGCAAAACAATCTACGCGAATTTTCCATATATTTTGATATTATTTCACTAAAAGTTTCGCCTTACTATAGCTCCTACGCACAACGCGAAGCAAACCGAACAGTAAAGAGCAACTACTAGTCAACCCTTCTAGGAAATATTTCGATGGGCCATCTGTACCTTATGGCCATCTACCCCGGACTTACCCTATTAGTTAGGTAGTTTCACGTGATAATGTGGACACGCTTCACAAAGCATCAAAACTTTTAAGGATCTAGTTAGGTTAGTCTTTGACTTTATATATTTTAGATAGGACTCCTCCGTCGGCCATTTTAAATTTGTTAGGGTTGGAGGTTTGTATTTTTAACATAGTAACTTGAAAATTCGATAATACAGGATACTAAGCAATAAAATGGAAGAAAACTGTTCAGATTCGGATCACCGTACCGTATACCTAACCTGTAGACAAACTTGATGGAAAGAATGTATAAAAAATGCGCCTGCGTTTCTAACCTCAAAAAGTCAAAGAATTTTCCCTGCACATAAATCTGTGGTTAAACTATGCATAACCCGACGTAGTGGCGCCATGCCTAGCCATTACTGCATTAATAAAGTATTTGTATGCAGGGTGCAGTGCAATTAAATTTACTATCGAGTTTTAACTGTAGGATTAGACGAAAATGGCAATGGTGGCATTAAGAAGGTATATAAGTTAACCTTTTCCAAGCAAACTACCTACGGATGACGGATATATCCGCAGCGTAGGTTCAACGCCAACGACGAATATATCCGTCACCGCGTGCAGTGCGATATTTTTTTTAACCTAATTGGCTTTATAGGCCTAGCCCAATAAAGCGATAGGAGTGCGCGCTGAGTGGCCTGTGGAAAATCCATGGAAAACCTCCGACACGATCACGCGGGCGGTTTAAACACTGGGATACGCTAAGAGTTTGCGCTCCAGTGAGATTTGTTAAACGGCTTAAACCGAATCTAAGGTGTCGTGCGATATCGATAAGGTTCAACTTCGAGTTTGACATTCCTATGTGCCAGCTTTCTTATTCGGCAGGTGTCAAATTTTGCAATGTTTACCTTGAAAGATGTTAAGAATAGGGATGACGACACTATAAAAGAAAATCAATAAATCCAAATTTTCTACATAAAGACTAATTTCCTAATAAAAGAGGATTTGAATTCTCAATCAAATGGCGAAAAAAGTAATTCAAAAAAATAAATAATTACGTAATTATAAGTTTTCAAAGTTTTAAGAGTGGGTATGTTCTGTCCCTTTTTCGCTAAACGCACCTTTGTATTAAACGATCGTCATTTACTATGGCGCTACTTAACAGTGACGTCACGGTTAGGTAGCACTTTCTCTCTTTAACTACGAACATTCTAACCGTTGTAGCTTCGTTATTTTTTGAGATATTTGAATAGGATTTTCAGTATTTGGCATAGTTTTATGTCTTCTTTCTATTGAACTAATAAATTTTTTTGAGTCGACTTCCCTATTATAGAAAAGTCCACAAGCTAAAGCAGCTTTCCAAACAGACCTAACCTAAGGAGCTTCGTAAGATTTTAACAAACGTTTGAAAATGCTAGTAACGTCTTTAAACTTTTCTTTACCTACACGACTGGCTACCCTAGCCAACGTTTTTAATAAAACAGATACATTACACTAACCTAAAATGTTTCTCTAGTCTCATCTCAATATACACTTGAATACTGTCCCTTAAATATTTTTTAACTTTAACTACGAAGCTCGAAGTAAAAGCAGAATACGTTCTTGGCCTTACAAAGTAAATATACTGGTTACCGCCATGTTTGTCCACCCCACCCACCCCACCTGTTGCTGGGTGCCGGTCACCAAGCGACTTCGACGTCTAACAAAATTGCTATAAGGGTGAGACTATGTTTGCATGTCAGATATTTCTGGAAGCCCGTTAGTTATGGGCTACAAATTTGTTTACAATTTAACTGCCGAAACGTAAAGGACTTATGCTAAGTTCAATTGTCTGCCGTTAAAATTAATCGCTTTCAAAGAGAAGTTTTGTGTACCGTAAGGAAACAAATTGGTCTACTCTACTAACTCACTATCACCACAAAATAAAGAATATACAGAAGGTCCGTTCCCGCCGTTCTTGAAAATACATACCTAAACTACAGGGTTGCTTCTGTATTGATTCTGAATTTTAAAAAGGAGCAGATAAATTAAAAATTCTTCAACATGACATTTAAATATGAACCAGCGTATCTTGGTAAAAAACCGGCCAAGTGCGAGTCGGACTTCGCACATTTAGGGTTCCGAATCAACCTCAAAAATATGATTTATTCATATATTAGTATTTGTTGTTAAAATATACGTAATATTGAACATTGTCACCAAATTTCAAGTTCATAGGTCAATGAGAAGTCTAAAAATTCTTCGGAACAAATTTTGTGACATACGACGGACGGACGGACGGACGTCTGGGCGTAACCAATAGGGTTCCGTTTTGACCCTTCGGGTACGGAACCCTAATAAATTGATGCGTGACCCGCTGCGAGTTGTGACTTGTGACCGGCGGCGGTCGAGAGCGCCAACAAAAATATACCTAATTAATTAGGTACCTACTTAACTAAACCATAGTACTACTTAAATACTGGCGTTTTACCAGCGAACGATAAGATGAATGCGTAATGGTTGATCGTCGTTATCAAAGCGGCAAGTTTCAAAAAATTACCTATCTACCTAGGTATTGTAACTACCAAAATGAGAAAACCGTTTTATTTACCTTTCAATATCGTTTGAAAATTTGAAGAAAGTGTAGGCACCGTTTTTTGTTGTATTTAAGTGTATTTAAACAATAAAATACATTCCAACTGTAATAATATCGGTTATTCATTTTGACGTACGTGACATAAACTATCTACGTAGCGGCGAGGACGTCAAGTGATCAACGCGCGCACAACTAGCACTCGCGACGCGACAGTGACAGTCGCGACTAAGCTAGTCCGAAATCAACCGAGAATGCCTGTAAATGTTACGTCATTGTGCGTGCGGCGAAAATGGCACTTTGTACTGAGCGGACTCTCTGCTCCGGCGCGCGCCGCCGCTATTTACTTTGTGCTATCACTAAGCCCAGAACCAGCGACAAAATCCCAGTAGCTCGATTCTACTGACACCTCAGATTCGGTTGTAGCTGCTCAACCAATCTCACTGGAGCGCAAACTCTTAGAGTATTCCAGTGTTTATACCGCCCGCGTGGTCGTATCGGAGGTTTCTCCTGGATTTTCCCCAGACCACTCTCCAACAGCGCATTCCTATTGCTTTATTGGGCCCGGCCACGGTCAAGTTAAAAAAAAGGAAACTGAAAAATGATTGACCTCTTTGTTGGCTGAATATGACATACGTGATTTGCAAGTTTAGTCGGAATATTCAATGAACACAATTTGGTTCGAAGCTTTCAAGGGTAAAATACAAATGTAGATTAGTGAGGAAATTTCTTAGAAGATTCAAACAATGTTTTAACTAAAACAATAAGTAAAAGAAATGGATTGTATGGGTTCTCCGGCTTTGCTTATTCAGTTCAAACAAACCGCTCTTGAATTATTTCATATAAATAAGTTCGAAGAAAATACCTAATTGTTTTATGAGACATATCTATGTGTATGTTTATGTATGGGACTAAAGTATAAAATAAATACGACATAACAATATAAATGTTCGTCTGTGAGCATGTACTTTGTTGTTGAAACCTTATCAGGCTTAGATCATTCAACCAAGATGTATTTTGATAAGGAGACTCAAACAAAGATGAAGATGAATATACTCGTATAATATCCGAAGAGGTGAAATGTTTATTTATTTAGCAATATCGACGAGTACCTTATACGTATTAAACTCTTTACTATTCGCGATTCTGAGTGAGTCAAATCAGCTAAGTCAATGTCAGCTCGTTAAAGCAGGTATTACACTGTCCCGAATTCAGGACACTTAGAAGGGTTCGGACCTATACGTTAGAGCGAGATGCTTCAACTCCCCTCCACTAGTCAGGATTCTGAATTTAGGACAGTGTAATACCCGCTTTAGCACTCACAGAATGACGATTGGATGATAGATACTATAGATACCTAGATATAAAAGAGAAATGACAGCCTCATTTAAGGGCCTACTGTCAATGACACACGAAGGGATAAATAAGTTAGTTAGATATTAAAGAGAAATGGCAGCCAGCAAGGACAACAATCGCAAATGACACAAGAAGGGATTAAATTAAGTAAAATTGAATAAAACCACTTAGCAAGATAGCAAGAAGAAAAAGATGTGACTCTCTCCAAGATGGCGGCGAAAGTCCGACGATTGGATGTAATCTAATGAAAAGCCTAAACCCGCAAAAAAACTAACATGCAAAACAAACGACGTTTGAAATTTAAAACTTTTAAATGAAGTAAAATTCAAATCGCGAACGCGTCCATATAGTGTGGTGCCGTCGTCGCTCGGGCGGCCGATTCGATGCAAGCTCGTTCACTTAATCGATTCAATCGCGACAAGTGGGTGCATTGAACCGAGTGACGCGCGTCGCCGTCACAGAAATCCCAACAGTAATTAAGTTATTTTTTTCTCAGATATACTCCCAGCAAGCTCAATTTGTCTGGACGCTTTCCTTGATTAGTGCCCGGGGTCCGTAAATCGATAGCCAATACGGTTTCCCGCCTACATTTTGAAGAATAACCTACTTATAAAAAAAATATTGGATTATTTAACTGACTAAATTATCTTATCGTTTGACTAGGAATGACCTTGTAGGTGGATTGGCGTCCAATAATATCACTATTACAAATGATATAGCATACTATTAACGAAAATATCATTGGTCTCAAAGATCATAAAATGATAAATAGTGTACGCCGTTTTGTGCGCTCTTATTTTCATTGCTGCAAGTGTCCAAACAACTATCTCCACGCTGTAATATGCAAAAATCAACGTTGCCACGTTCACGACAAAGTTCACTGTAATTCTCAGACATTCACAACCACTCGAAACTGGTTTGAGTATAATTAGGTTTTTTCGTTCCAAAAATAACTGAATCTGATACACGAACATTTGCGCTGCAGTATCACGAAAAGCGTCATCTTCGCTAATGGATTTTAAAGCTTGTTACATTCAAATACGGTCTTTTGGGCGTTTAATAAAAGTCTATCCTTGCGGTTAGCTTTTTGTCTGTAGCTATATATAGCATGGTTTTTATATAACAATGTTGTACGTGGATTTTTGGTGATCATGTGCGTCAAAGATAGGTTCAAGGACGTCTATGTAAACAGATTGACGCGTGAAGTTTATATGCACGAGTAACTTATATGAAATTATATGCAACCGTGTAGGTTTTTTTAAATCTTTATTTTTAGGGTTTTACAAATTCCATCCCCATCCCCATTCATATACATAGTGGCCCTCTTATACTAATCACTTCTTAATTCTAAGACTGTGTAGGTGTAAGGGCGACATATTGATCCATTTATAATGCAATTCGTTCTTTTCAATCACTTGCTGAATATCTAACCAGCCAGCCGCTAGCCGTGAGAGAAATGGAAATG
The DNA here is from genome assembly GCA_951800055.1 of Cenopis cana. Classification (NCBI taxonomy): domain Eukaryota; kingdom Metazoa; phylum Arthropoda; class Insecta; order Lepidoptera; family Tortricidae; genus Cenopis; species Cenopis cana. The sequence goes on along the minus strand of OX637477.1, from coordinate 2,389,004 downwards.
GGCAGAACACAAAGCAAGATACTCCGATGAAAGGTGGACCATCCAATCGATAAAATGGCTAGGTCCCATTGGAAAACGGCGGGTAGGTTACCACTGTTGCCAGAGAAAACGATGGGCCGACGATAGTGCAACCATAGCGGGAGAAAACTGGTTACAAAGTACTACCGCCAAACAGAAATGGAGAAATATGGAGGATGCTTTTACCCAAAAGGGGCCACATTCCACATTATCACCAACATAAAAAGAAACAAACATATAAAATTTAAATAAGTTCATCAGTTTTAGCATTATAAATCAAACTAGAGTATCAAGACTAGAAAAACTAGAAGACTAGAAAAACTAGAAGACTAGAAAAACTAGAAGACTAGAAAAACTACTTATGCCAATTTAACCGAGAGCTCGCAACTGTCATATCAGCATGTTTCTGGTGCGAATCATTTAGTTTATAAATTTTTAGTGTGATAGATTTAGGATAAAAAGAGAAGAGTGAATGTCTGCTTTATCTTGTCTCAACTTCCATTAGCCAGACTCTAGTACTAAGTATATAAATCAAATTTTAGACTACAAGACTAGAAAAGCTATTTGAATCCTATACTCCTTGTGCCAATTTAAACAAGAGCTCGCAACTCTCAAGTCAGCATGCTTCTGGTGCGAATATTTTAATAAACAAATTTTTGTAATTATAGTTTTAGGATAGAAAGAGTATAATATTGAATGTCCGCTTTAATTTGTCTCAACTTTACTCATCAGCCAGAATCTATTGTTAAGTATAAATTAAATTTTAGACTAATAAGACTAGTAAAACTATTTGAATTAATTATATATAGAGCTTGTGCACAACTCTCAACTCAACACAGCAGGTTACTGGTGCGAATATTTTAATAAATACATTTTGGACTTCTAGGATAAAAAGAGAAAAGTGGAGTGAATGCTCTTAATCTCTTTTGCCACTAACGCGTAATAAGTCGATTAGATGTAAAATACTGGCCATGCTCTTTGAGCTCTTTCTAAAGTTTCTAACAGTTTTGAACTTTTATGTCAACAGAATAAGATGCAATTTAATTAGCTATTGAAAATGTGACCGTGATGTTGCTGCGTCATGGGCCGGGATTAACTCGTTACACATAACCAACCAAAGAAGGCACATGGATCAAACAAAACTATGCCTTGTTACCGATACGTAGGGTCTCCGATAAGCGGCAGCATAAGTTGGTTGCGCTTTAACTTGCTTATGGCACGCAACTATAATCTTGTGTTCCGTTTGAGAAAACTCTAGAAAATCTCAGGTGAAATTACTCTAATGTAAGACGTACAGTCGCCATCAGATATATCGGAGCAAACGAGATGCTCACAAATATCTGAACACGCCTCTATTGTCAAGGCGTTACCTAGTGCTCGAGACCGGTCCAGAATTTTACACTTTCAATTCCTTAAGTAAGGTGAACAACTATTATGAATTATGAATCAAACATTAAGTGCATTTGGAATCTTACCTTAAATGCATTTAATTTGATACAAGTGATAGTTTAAAAGTTGTTTCGTTACATTGTTCACCTTTAAATATTATTTAATTTACTATAGGTAAAGAATTGTTATTCATATCATAACATTATCTCGTTGGCTGAATGCGAATGTTCGCTTTTGAAAGTTTTGAAACAGAAAACGACTATATGCACTGACTATACGCACGCCTGACTATAGCTGTCTGCAAATCAATTAATGACTCTTAGTTTGTTAACTCTTAATGAATCATCATTATCATTAAGTTAATTTCATTAAATAGTCTGTTCCAAGAGGGTGGCTCACACAATGACGCCGCTATTACCTTCGAGGAAAACCCGGTTGGGATCAATGCAACTGCAACTCGTATTGTCAAGGCCAGAGAGTGCAAATTACGATGTAGTTGACAAAGTAATTAGTTGTTTAGATTATATAACATGTATGACGTTGACGGCCTTGCATTCGATCGATTCATTCCTATAAACTAGGAAGTTTTCAGAGAAATCTAAGTAGATACAGTCGCCATGAGATATAGCAAGCAAACGAGGTGCTCACAAATATCTGAACACTCCTCTATTCTAAAGACGTTAGAGTGTATATTCAGATATTTTTTCCACCCTGAAAAGTACAGATATATTTGATGGCGACTGGTTCAATCGGCCTCACAAGAGGCTTAACACCTTTGTAGAGTTCATTAATATAAGTAGTACACTTTTGCACTCTATTTCCTTTTGTCAAAGTCCAAAAATGCGTAGGTAAACAAGTACGTCTTAGTTGGTCTTAGTTAACGTGACTGTACACTGTCGTTTTAACGTCATGATTAAACTGTCAAGAAGTGACAAATTACATTTGACAGTTTCCATATAAAAACGGGTGAGGGGTGAGGTGACTGGTGAGAAGGGGTCGGTTTGTGACTTTGTGAAATAACAGCCCTGTTGTGGATTTCACAAGCCCAGTAACAGTGAATCACTGTATATAACTTGAAATTTCGTAAGATTGTTACTTACCTACGTTAAGTTTTATTGTAAATTTTAACTAATACTTTTTGAGCCAAGAGCTTGAAATAAAAGTTAATTTCATTTCATTTTAATTAAGCTTCAACTTCTATTCGTAAACTGACGCTGCTCAGTTACAATTAAATTTTAAACCCTAAGAGCAGGCGCACACAGAGAGCGTTCTGCGTTCAGAGTTGTATGTATTCAAGGAGCGTTCTGACTGCCTGCTGTGTGCATTATCGTAAGGGACTCGGTACAATATATACAGAGAACGCAGAACGCAGAACGCGGAACGCAGAACGCTCTCTATGTGTGCCTACTCTAATACGAGTAGATCGGTGCGTCATTGACCATCATTAGCGACGACAACGGGAAATCCAGGCCAAAGTCCAATACGAAGCCAAGTCTATTATTTACTTTATATTAGCAGGCGTATAAAATTACTAACGTTTACCGACTTCCTGTGAATACTTATCACATTGCTATCGTTTATAGTCGTTTACGCAGCCAGCTATAGGTACTACACGCACAGCTACATACTTGATAGAATACAACGAATCGAAGCTGTTTTACAATTTACATTACAAATAATACGAGATTTCTCCTGAAACCTTGAGAAATAAAATCACAAGATTATCTGTAAAGTAATTACAGATAAACTGAAAATCTTATCCCGGATACAGTACTTTGTAACAAAGAAACTAGTCTTTTTTTAGGGTTCCGTAGTAAACAAGGAACCCTTATAGTTTCGCCATGTCCGTCCGTCCGTCCGTCCGTCCGTCCGTCCGTCCGTCCGACCCCCGTTTTTCTCAGTAACCGTTAGTACTAGAAAGCTGTAATTTGGCATGAGTATAGATATTGATGACGCCGACAAAACGGTAGAATAAAATCTTGAAAAAAAATTTTTTTTAGGGTACCTCCCCTACATGTAAAGTGGTGGTGCCATTTTTTTTTTCTTCCAAACCCCATCGTGTGGGGTATCGTTGGATAGCTCTTTTAAAAATATTATAAGGTTTCTAGGAGTATTTTTTGATTCAAGAATCGGTTGGCGTGATATTAAGCTTTGAAATGATAATTTTCGTTATGGTCAAGTGTCCCCCCCCCCCTGCCAGCTAAACGGTGGCACCTAGGTATGTGAAAAAAATCATGGTAGTAGGATATACGATGAATTTAAAAGGAAAACTATCACAGCTAAGTAGACATTACTAGTTAACGAGTAATAGTCGAACTTCAGAAATGTACTTTGCAAAAGCAAACTTTAGAACAATTTCCATTGATACCTTAGATAATGTTGTTAATTCTGTCAAAAACATAGTAAATATGAGTTTGCGAACTTTTTAGTCCACATAATGTAACGGGTGGATGACTACGGAACCCTACCTTGCGCGTGGCCCGACACGCACTTGGCCGGTTTTTTTAGATTACTCTGACTACTAAAAATAAATAAATAAATTATGAGTCTTGGAAAGCGCGCTTAATATGAATGGTCACCCATCTTAGAACGGGACAAACTAATTTTATTTGGGAGTTAATATTATTGAATGGGAATCCATTAAAAAACGAGAAAATATTCTCTCAGTTCATCAACTTGTCCAAGTGGTCGAAAACCGGCGCACCAAATTAGTTGGTCGCTAACTGACCTAGGGACCCGACATTCCGAATTTCAATACACAATATAAAATAAGTCTTCAGAAATATGCAACCATGGTTCTGTCGAGGCCTCGCATCATCTTGAGGTACGGTCTCACCCCAAAAAGGTATTGGCTGGCTTGGATGGCTTGAAATGTCAGATGGCACTGAAAGTCGCTTCCGCAAAACTGGTGCCCATGCCAAATCTTGAGATTGAGTGCCAATGCGGTCCCGGACCGGATTCCTTAGGATACTAATTGGAAAGACGCTAGAAGAACCTGCAGGACAAGCTTCAACAGCGTACAAAATTATAGTCACCGTGCTTAATTAAAGATTTAATTAATCATTTGTAGGTAAATAACCCCATTTCATATCATAGCTGGTGTATCAAATAAACACGGTGTTTTCTCGGTTAATTTTTTTATCTGCCGTTTATTGGGTTTCGTTGAACCTTCTCGAAGTTCCTTCTAGGAAACGTTCCGTTTTCAATCACAAAACTTGTTGTCAATCACATAAGAATTTCTTTCCCTATCTTTTTTTTAACGAAATGACAATACCTATTTACCGTTACGTGGTGTTGGTAAAATTATACTACGAAACCTTAAAAATTCACGTAATAATCGTCACTATGGGGGACATGTTTCGAACCCTTCGGGAGTTCTTCTTCAGGATGGGTATGTTTGCGTAGTGTTGATATTTAACTCCAGTATAATCACAATCCACCTTTGTGTTGGATGGAATGAATGTCATGTAAGTTGACATAAACCAATAACTCGGTCTAGTAGGTTAACGCTCAACAAATCATAAATCATTTATTTACAATGTATCAAGGATGATTCAGTCCCATACAACAATGCTATTTGTTTTCAAGGATTTAATTAGTGTCATTAACTATTACCGGTCAATCTCGTCGGTTGTAAAACTTGTAAACATTGCCTTGAGTCGTCCTTCCATTGGACTTACTTGCATCTGGTTTGGAGTAATTTGTTTTCATAACTTTTTCAGCGATTTATTGACCGAACGAGCGAAGCGTCGCCGTTTTAGCTTGAGCACAAATGCTTTCATATGGCTATCTGGATGTACGGCTTTTCTCCTCCACAGGCCGCACTCTCAACCGATTCTCGTGAAACTTTGTGAGCCGGTTCCATAATTATGTGGATCTTTTTGTCAAATTATTTTTTGATTTTTTATAAAAATACCGAAGCCATGCGAATTATGAAGGTGGAAAATATAATTCGCAAGGTCTACAGAGCCACAATTAGCTAGTAATTAACTTGGAACAGCAGTTTAAGCAAAATATGTAACTGTTTAAGATATCGCTCTCTAATATCAGTGTACAAGTAAAACATACAGATAGATACACTGACTGAGTCAAGCAGAAGCTTTTAGGAAGCCTCCCGACGAGTTCGAAACATGTCGCCCGAAGTGACAATTAATACGTGAGTTTTAACCGTTTAGTAAAATAAAGTTTTAGGAAGCCTTTGTAAGTATCCATAATTGGAGATTTTAATGGATAAACAATAAAATGTATAGTTTTCTACAGCTTATAAGTTAATCCGTTGACGAAACGCCTAAAAGGACTATAAGGGCGCTATCGCTTATATAAGTTAATTCGTTGACGTAACGCCTAAAAGGACTACAAGGGCGAAATTCGACTTTGTGTTTTGACTGCTCGTGACATAGCTAATCTTGTGGCCGTAATATCACGGAGTTTGACTCAATTTCTACTAGCTTAACGCAGATCAATAGTATTTCATAGTTTATCAACATCAACACAACAGTTATATTATTATTCAATGGAATTTCGATGGAATTATGATCGCAGTCAGGAGCTGTCAAACAAGAATAGACATCAGACCTTTCAATATGGTACACTTTTCAGAAAACACTTACACTGATCAATGTTCACGTTCTCACTCATTCAAAGTTCCACAGTTTACGGGAAGTCCGTTCGTTCCCAAGTCGCGGCTCAAACTGAGCCAACCTCGGCTAAAGTAAACAGACATTATATAAATTTAATTGGAAATAATTACGCTAAAACCGCACTGTGACGTCGTTTTCCTCGAACAGGCACGGCTGTCATTCATCTCAATTACGGCTAAGTAACGTTGGAACACCGACCACATGTGGACCAGTGTCAGTCTGAGCTACCATTGGGTAAATATGTTAGCAGGATCGCGGTCTAGTTTGATTGGCTAACTCACGGCTAACCGTTCGAATGTTTTATGAATAGACATGCTCGTGGCGTTGAGTATAGACCTTGCACTTGCACATAAGTACAGGGCTGATGTTCAAACGATTGGTGACAAACTTAAGTCTGAACTCTGATTGCACGTAGTTGCACTGAAGCTTGGGATCAAGTTATCTTGGTTTAAGGATGCGTGAAGAAAATTTAAAACACTGGCGTTTAACCGTGGAATTCAGTTTGTGAGGGAAAAGTGTTATTAAGGGTGACATTAAAGCTTAAGCCACACAGAGAGCGGGCGGGCGGCAGCGGCGCGGGCGCGGGCGGCTGCGGCGCGGGCGCGGGCGGCAGCGGCGCGGGCGCGGGCGGCAGCGGCGCGGGAGCCGCCTTTGGCGGCAGCCGCCAACGCCAAAAGCAGCTCCCGCGCCGCCGCCGCCCGCGCCCGCGCCGCCACCGCCCGCCCGCTCTCTGTGTGGGTTAAGCTTTACCCTAATAAGTATTTCAATAGAACCTCAATGAATTATCCACTTAAACCTTTGTCATAAAAACCCCCGTCCATTGGTGACAACGACAACCTTATGAAAATCCGTTCGGTATTTTTATAGTTTATCGTAGACACACACGACGGGAGACTTTATTTAATAATATGTAGTGATGTTATGCTAGTATAACCGTTCACACTAAGTACAGACGACATAATATTTCTACATCATGACGCGACAAACAGACCTAAGTCGAGAAAGAAGACAAGGAAGGCATACCCAGCCAGATGTGTATGCCTTCCTTGTCTACAGTCAGATGGTAATAAGAATAGCAGAGGAAAGAAAGAGAGAGACATCATTATTGCGCTCTCGATAATCTCGATATATTACATATCAGTGTGGAGTCCACATATTTGCATGCGTACTTGTCCTTTTATCCGTTCTCTTTACATCCGGTATACGAAGTAAATGCTACGCGACTGCCACTCTTAAACACATGCATTTTAAACGTTTAATTGCGTTTAAGGTAAACTGGTATTTACTCCATAATCATACTGATTCATTGATCAAAACGAGTAAATGGGTTATCGAATTGTTTCGTGACGTCAATGTCCCAGGGAAAACCAGACGTAGTCTTGGTTTAAGGGGTTAGACATCAATTCCTTGAAAAGCGAGAGACCTTTGGTTCTGTGACTGGCATAAACCCTTGTATCGCAAATACATTTTAATGGAATACTAGTCCCAAGTAACGCAAACGTAACCCAATAGTCTCAACATACAGGAACGAGCCTGTGCCGTACTGAAATTACGTACATCTCCAACTCTAAGAACATAAATGCAATCGAATAGTCTTAATTTTGATCTAATATAATGTTATTTGATTCGTGTAAATGCATTTCATTGGGTTTGGAAATGTGGTATTTCTCAATTAAGCCTGAAAAGTCGGAATTTACATAGTAAAACAATAATTGAAAACGTGTGCAAATTTGTATACCACCTATAAATGAGTGAGAATATATGGTTTATCTACACCCAAATAGTAAATCCTCTTTAATGTAAACATTTTTGTATTTGCTCTTTGCTTTTGTATTTATTTTTACGCTTTTGTATTTTGTGTTTACTATTGTTACGCTCTTGTATGTTTCCAAAAACCATATGCAAATACCAGATATTCAATATATTAACGCGATCTCGTCTGATCATATTATGAAACTCGCCTCTGGCTCATTTCATAAAACGACACTCATACTTAAATGCCTCTCATTATGTAACAGTTGTATAAACTACAGCCATTAGTTGCTGCTGCTTGCAGCTTGTATGAAAAGTGAAGCTACACACAGATTCATGTTTAACATCAGGTCGTGTTAACAATAGAGTTTCAGATCGCACCGCTGGCAAACAGCCATTAAAACCTTATTGTGGCAGTACTTCACAATCAACTCTGTTTATATTGAACTGACGACGCCCAACCCAGCCAAATAAACAAGTGCACAGACCTTCCGATGCTAGGTACACCTTGGCGACTTCTCAATTGATCGGTATATCTTGCTCAGGTATTCTACAAGCAATGCGGCCCTCCATGGCCAATAAAGCTATTAAGTGATTAAGGAGTAGTATTTGATAAGACGTTTGAGAAATATCTAGACAAATTGTTATTGTTTGTGAAGATAAAATCAGTCATTTTATTACTGAGAATCTCCTGGGCACATATTACTCGTAACTCGTATAGTATATGTACGTACGCTAGAATCGAAACGCCCTCCGGATGCATCAGCTTCACGTTATGTAATAAATGTAATTATATACACATAAGTAGATATCAAGTATCATGATAAGGTGCACTCTTCATATCAGTAAAAAATACTTCATTTATATACAGAGATATGGTGTCATTTTATTTCATTAATGCACTGCTTTTTTCCTATTTGTTTTGGGAAACGTTTTGTACTATTTCCTGTAGTACCTAAAGCGCAAAGGAGCCAACAGAGGATGTAGTAATGTTGATCGACGGAAGTTTTTCATACAAGTATAGTAGTTACCTATTGCAACTACTGCAGGGTCTACCAACAGATCATCAACAGAATAAGAATGCCTCTCCTGTTTCCGAAAGTTAAGAAACAGCCTGGAAGAAGTAAATTTTTTAAACATGCGTTAATATTAATTGAATAACATATATTCGATACGTTACCTATTGTTGTTGAAAGGTTTATTAAACGAGGGTCTTGAATAGAACAGAGTAATAAATTATTGTCAAAACTGTGTACCTACATTGTTCAAATCATGAGTGTCAACAGTTTGCCTATGTTGTGCGTAGAATAATATTAAGATAATATCTGAAAGAATTAATAAGACACCTTCTCCACACCTTTTGAGGGGCTCATCAAAAGAATTTGTCCAAGGATGAACCGTTTAGGGAATTTCGATGAGTTGAGTGGTTGAGTGCTACACATTGCCTTTATGCGTTACAAAGACGGACATAACGCACAGTGGTGCCGCGCTCTAAGAAGAGCGGTCATAGGGGTTTCGCGCACCTAAATGCTAATTTAATGCAACTTAGTGCATCTAATTATATTATATTATAGTAAATTGAGTTAAATAATACTATAATAAAGAGATTATAGTATAATAATAGTATTTATTCAGTTAATAAATCAGGCTAATGGTACAATAAGTAACCATATGAAATTCTACAATTAACGCAATAAGATTTTGCAAAAATATACAGAATTAGTTTATACATTTATATTTAAAAATATTAAAATTAACTAATTATCTTATTATTTACTAGTTACAGACCCCAAAACTCATTAAATAATTACATTTTAGTTTACAAATTAACTGGAGTCTGTAATATGACGTAACTAGTAAACTTCCATCCTCAATACCTGAAAATTTGAATCTGAAAACTTCTGTTTGTACTTATTATGCCCCGTATTGCCGTCAAACCCCCACCCCTACCGCATTTACCAATTAAAACGAATTATTTGTTTAGGTCAATATTTTCGAGAGCATTATTTCGAGATTCTAGAATTCGAGATGTGGGATGGTCCAACAAAGACTGTTATTCTACTTCAGCGGATGATTCCGAGACAATCTTGATTAGTGGATACCTCTTCTTGGCTTCGAAGACTTTTTTATGCGATGGCAAAATATTAGGACACTTCGAATTTATAACGACGTTTAATAAGTTATACCGATGCTTTGTCAACTTGGCCTCAGTTCAACTTCGTCAGTACTGAATTGCACAGAAGAAATGTTAGATTTTATAGAATGAGTAAAGAGTTTATAGTGGATCTATCCACATTAGCCAACTCCGCCAATCTGCGCCATTTTGATCTCTTGCTGCAGTCCATAAGGTTCTTTATGTGCTGCTTGCCGCTCGTAGAACTAACTGCCGCAGGCTGCTGTTGGTTCATATCACTTGTAGTTGACAGATTGCAGACTTCTGAACTGTTCAGCCAGGTGTTCTGTTTTTCAACCATTCGGGATTTGGTACGGTTGGATTGTTTCCAGTAGTTTTCTATCTTCTTACAAAGAATGGAGATTTTCTTCCCCATAATCGCGGTATCGATATTTTAAACATCTGGTACTAACTGCGACAGAGTTTGATAGACTCGACAACCTCTATCAGCACTTGATTCACTGTCATTTATTGATAGCCAAGTATCAAATACAAGAATTCGTGCAAAAGAACATTTTAAAGTTGTATCTAATGCAAATCAAAAAAATACTGATATTTCGTAGCACGTTCTACGCACCTGGGCATATGGCGTAGACCTTCATTGTTTCACACGGAGGCAGATGGTGGCAGCCAATTTGTTATGTATTTTAATACAGACATATCAACGAATATGCACATGTATAAATTAGCACGGTCTTCGGCGGGGAACTCAGGTAAAAGTTTCGACAAACATCAACGAAACTAAAAATATATCTAGTTTTATTGTGTCAGCGTAGCACCTCATAGAAACAAATTTGCTGAATGAAAGTTAAAAAAAAACCTTATGAAATACAAAATACATACCTTCAATTTGAATATATATTGTATACAACACGTCTCAAATAATCGAATTTAGGGAAAAACCCTTGTCGCGTATTGTGCTTATGAGATGCTTAATTGCGCTAGTAACGAGGAGTTATCCGATGCGTTCACTTTAAGTGCACAAAAGTAAATATTACAAATAAGTAATTGCAATTCTATTTATACCCTCAAATACTATGACTAATAATGAGTAATTACACGCGGTATCATGGCGTAATTCAAACATCATGTTCGGAGCCCTATGACCTACTACGGGCACCACTGTGTAACGCTGCGAACGAAAATAGTAAATGATGCTACATTTGGCAAAATGGGATCAAAATGCTCTGGAATGCATATTAATAGGTAATTAAAGTAATAATTAAGGGCACGAGGCCAGCTATTAGTAAACCTGAATATACTAGTTGTGAAGTTACCGTAATGCAATCAGAAGTCATGCTGTGACACATGATAAATCGTTAATTACTACAAATAATTCAACAACTTGTGCCAATAAGGCCTAAGCACTGCGTACGCAAAAAAAAATCATTGTGATTTTACGCTTGTTAAACGCGCCGTCAACGCGCATTATCTGCTGCTGTAAACAATAAACATGGTAGCACTATAACGATTTGTCGATATAACATGACTCTTCATATAACTGTCCAGTCAACGTGAATGTGGCAGGGGCAGGACAGGACAATTACGACAATCTTATATCGGTGTTAAATCGTAGTGTACCAAACTCATGTATAATTTGTGATAGCTGTACTTGTGCAAATTGGTAAGCTTATTTTCTTGATATCAGAGCCGTGTGCACGTGTCGTTTCTTGTGCTTACTTGCTCAGAGCCAGAATTATCTCTTTTGCTGGAATCCGCAAGTGCGAATTAGAGGCAGATATTTCGTTTTCGCGATTCGCGGTATTAGGCCCTTAGTCTTCTTCTTCTCTTTTTCGTCGTATCGAATATGTCGTCGTCGTAATTAATTGCCTCACATTGAGAATTTGCACTCAGTCTATAACCAAACCAAATCCAAGTTCTCTCTGCTCAAGCTCCCTCTCTGTCGTCCGAATTGCAACTGCAACAGTAGAATATATACGAATAATACGAATGACTTTCATTTTGAATCCGCTTTACGGATTCATGAATACGAGAAGCAATGTTTGTTACTGTTATATAATTTTAAGAAGATTAGGCAATATACGTTCCACAAGCAAGTGTCCAACCGTCCTACGAAGCGACACAAACAACATAACTAGAACGCATATAAAAATGATTGCGTCTTCCACAGGGAATAAATAATACTCTTCACTGGTCAACAATGTCATTCACAAGTATAATGCAACAGAAATCTCGTTATTTCTGCGTTGCGTCTCAGCATGTTACTTGACTCGTGAAGTTCCATTTCGCAGAAACTGGCAACTCTACCACCACACGATAAGATATACTTTTGAATGATTCGGCGTTTATGCAACTAGAATCAATATGCAGCGTTGTACCGTATAACGCGAAGCAGTAGATTCAAATTCAATTAATCTACTTATCAGTATCAATCTTGTTACTTCAACTCTAAGGAGAGCTACGAATTGTAATGCAGTTTGCAACATCCTTCTAGCTCAAGTAATAAGACCGAAATTCTATTGGTCTAATAATCAATTCATGAACAAAGCACCTGTCACTGACGAGGGCCGCAGCAATAAGCTGGAGTGAGACGCTCAAGTAGTACCTATACATTTAAACTTACATATTCCGAGCGCTAGTATTGCAATTGAAATCTTCTACATAATATAAACAGTAAGGTTGGTAATCTAATGATCGGATTAGCTTGTTGCAACTCGGGCACTATTTATTCATTCATTTATTTCAGGCAACAAGGGCCCATAGATAAATACCTTATAGCTAAATTAGATAACATACATACAATTATATACTTAAAACTAAAAAAACAGTATATGTAAAGTTCTACGTTTTTCTCGAGTCCGGCAGCGCAGATGCACTATGTAAACAATGCGCGGCTGTGGGTTTATCGCATTAGATCGATCGGCTTGCGCACGAGCAGTTGGCGGCCTTGGCATTAATCTGTTGCACATGTTAATGAACTTCAGCTCTAGCCGTACCTGACAGTTTTACACTAACGTGAGACATAATTACACTTAATAAGAGAATAACGGTTGACACTCACTTGAAAAAGTCACTATTTGCGATATGTTTTGTGTTGTGTGCAAGTGAGCGTCAACTACAATTCTCAAATCAACTGACATATAACATAGTGATATCCAGTTCGAAGGACCATCTTCAAAAGTAATTTGTATCAGTACATATAATCTAAATTATATATATAATATATATATATATATATATAAATAAATATCTTTATTACTAACTTGAATATTTCACATATATTGTACGAACTAAAAATAAAGAGAAAGTCACACACAGCCACACACGACGTGACGAATACTTACTGATAAAATAATATATGACGTCAATTGCATATTGCATTATACACGTAAAATCTATTCCTAAGCAGTTTCGTAGCAATCGTTACCAACTACAATCTAAGATAACGTTGCCAAGAATGCTTTGGTATGGCCAAGTTGAGAGCTTTAACACATGGTAAATACTTGAATTTAAACTTTCGTGAGACATGTTATAACTTTATTTTAATTAATACGTGAGTTTTAACCGTTTAGTAAAATAAAGTTATAACATGGTAAATATCCCGTTATTAATCGTAATTCTAATGTAAATGATCATGTGAGTTTGAAATCTTATACTTTAGCCCAAAAATATGCGATTATTATGTATGAAACCGATTGGTAACACAATCTAATTTGCTGGCGTGTGGGGAGGGTCAGCAGCAATGGACATGTGACAGGTGTCCACAGGCTGCGGTGATCGCTTGCCATCAGGAGGCTGTACGACTATTTGCCACCGACGTGGTACAAAAAAAAGTACAAATCACCGAATCCTTCCCGGCCCGGCCATGATACTAGGTATATAGTTTACCTATTAGGTCGATATTAATTATGATGGCTGATCCGAAAAATAACTTTGATAACCGGTTCCTATTCAGCTGAATACTATACGATACTCACAAAAAGTTATTATGATGATAAACTCCGCATTTGCCGCATGAAGCCAGTTAAAAACATAAACATTCACTGCGAAGATGACTTATTTACATACAAAACAAATCATATGTAAGACTTGTATGATTACGTATCTAATTAGGTGCTAGTCAAACAAACGATATCTCCGTTCGCCTGGGTGACAGGTCGATGACCTTTACTTAAATATCGAGGAAAAATATACATGGTAGCATTGGTAGCCTAGATTACAATTCGAAAATGAGAATCCAGAGCGCCTTCCTGAGATGAGCGTGTTAGAGAGTTCGCCATCAGTAGTAATCTAATTAGATATAAAATAAACTCGCGTAACCCACCCACAAACTATGAAATTTGACATTTTGGAGGACTGACATCACACTAGCGCCTCTAGCGGCGAATCATTGGCTGTTTAGAGCGGAGTTTCCGTTTATAAACATCTCTTGCGTTGTTTTATCAATATTACTCTTATCATTTCTAGATTAGCGTTAAATTAAAGTCGAAAATTACATTTCCCGAAAATCCCGGGAATTCGATTTTCTAGTACCGGTTCCTAACTTGGTTCAAAAAACCGGGAAATCCCGGTATTTTCGGTTCCGGTATTTCCAAGGAGCAAACCCTTGTCCCAGTAGCTCGATTCCCCTCACACCTCAGATTCGGTTGAAGCCGCTCAACCAATCTCACTGGAGCGCAAACTCTGAGTATTCCAGTGTTTAAACCGCTGCATGGTCGTGTCGGAGGTTTCTCCTGGATTTTCCCCAGGCTAATATACTACAACAGCACACTCATATCGCGAAATTGGGCAGGGACAATAAAGCCAGTCAGGTAAAAAAACATACAACGCAGCCACGATCCTGCATCGATATAGTATAGTCCCCATCCATCGAATAGCTCCACCCTGCTATTGGCATGTTTTGCTTTCATTGCATCAGATCTCTTTTTTAAGGCATTTTCTGAGTGAGCTCGCTTCACCGTCGGCCTCATCTTTGTCCCCTGGCTAGTATTTATTTAAAGAAATGAACTATCTTTTGCCAATGAGTTACATTTGCATATAAGCTGTCATCCTCATTTCACTTACTTAGGGGAAGTAATCTCAGAAAATCATCCATATGCTTTTCCAATTATAACAGACAAACTTTCGCATTTATTATACGGGTGGTTTTCGACAAAATATTCATATTAGATTAAAAGGGGTGTGAAATTTCAACTCACACCCGTATCCCGTTATCGGTGAAACTGTTTTATTTTTTGTCTCGTCTTAAATTTTTTTACAGAGTATTGAACATTGTAGTAAATTTTTGGCAGTTGTTTGGTTTGGTGTAATTTTAACTAGACGTTCAAAAATTTAAAAAAATGACAGGTGATTGATTGTCAATAACAATAAACAACGAACGAAAACAAAAATCTCGGATTTCTCTAAAAATTGCAGATGCTTTATTTCTTGGTTCGTTATTATTATTATTCCTTGTTTAATTCTAGACCAAAAAACCTTTCAAAGTCGTTTCGACCTTTAGAAAACCTTATTCAAAACCACCCTGTATTGGTAGGAATAAGATTTTATATTGGCGGAATACGGCTAGCTGCCTTTTAACCTAAAATTGCAGACTACAAATTGTATTGAATGATACGCATTATATGCTGCAAAATGTTAAGAGAGGTGACTCTCTGACTCTGAGAACCACGTGAGAACTGAGAACCATATGCTAGTGGGAGAAAGGCGTCGGATCGGCAATCGGCGGCCAATCAGAATGCAGCAATGGCACTTTTGGCGATCAGCGTTCTTATTGGTGGATTTACTTGAGTTACACTATTGACTTTACAAATCTTGTAGGTATTTTCATGATTTTGGCATTCACGTTAATAATTGGTGTCCACTTATAATAAAATTTGCCGACATGTTTTTATATAGAGCAGGAACAGAATTGGAATTATAACGACAGTACAAGCAAAACCTGAAAAAAGTGACAGATTTTCCAAGATGGCGGAGAAAGACGTGGAGCTGGAGTGTCAAAAATTTCGGGATACGATGACAAATATTGTTCTTTACGGCATATCAAAAATCCATAACAATTGGACCATAGTTAGAGTACCGGAACAACGATTTACCAAATGTACAACGAAAAAATTTGTATGGGCTGCACCTTTTCCGATATAACATGCTTCCGCCTCAAATTTGGGGATGGAGACAGGCAGATCCGTATTCTGCAGGGTCTAAACCCTCTGATAACGTTGTCACCCCAACTGTTACACGATTTGCTTCTTGCATCCTACTTCTTCAAAAATGGGCCTATCTACTCTAATACTAAAGCGATACCTACTTTTTTTTTTCATGGCGGATTAAAAAAGTTTTTACTAGTTACGTTATTATTAAGTTTCTACTCTTGCTTGACACAGTACCATGTAAACAACCGAGAGTTCTTGTGATTCTACACCATCTCGCTCTATGAAATTCTTTTCTCGATAGTATTTTATTTCAATTACATACCTACATGTATATTTGTATAATCAGTCCTAAAGACGTTCCAAACAGTTTCCTTAACGCAGCCGATACTTTCTCACACCACACTGGAACCTCTAAGAGATACATTATTTATATACAGGTAATAAAAAACATTTTACATTTTAAATATGTATGCCCCACACTTAAGTAAGGTGGCAAGTCTATAAAACCACATGAAAGATCACCAACGTCAGATTATAAACATAAACTCGTAGACCGCGAGACTAAAAACAGTTAACGATTTAACTGTAGAGAACTTACCGCGAACCGAAAACGAATCTCCCTCTCTGTCGATCGAATATGCAAGTGCGACGGAGAGGGAGAAACTTGATACAGGTGTTACAACACTAATGTGAAGTAATCGGAACGCGACTCGGCTAATGCAAGCATGTAAAACAACTAGTTGCTTCCTGTCCTTATTAAAATACTTGATAAGTTACCATTGCGGTTGTTATCAGCATTCCGTGAGATTCTAATTATAGGAAACCACAGAGGTCCCAATCCCAACCAGCTCATATATTATTAAGTGTGCTAAATATGCAGGATCATGACATGATAAGATAAATCTTTGGTGAGTCCTAAGAGATCACTTTTGAGAGTTCTACGAATCTACGAGGTAAATGAAACTAATGGGACACATGACGAAGATATTGTAAAAGCAGAACTAAAGGAATATGAAGAAAATCGCGTTTTTGCAAGGATTCTTTAATCTGCTTATGTTTCACAGTGTAAGTAATTATACTTAAATAGCTTTATATATTTAAGTACACCTAGGAGCTATTTGAGAAATGAAATGATGACCATTGGGAAGGCGTTTATCCTCACACCCAAGCATCTAAAGGTAACGTAGCAAGGATGCTTCTCATAATTCTAGTAATGAATAAAAAATGTAGTAAATGAAGGCACGTAGTAAGTAGTTTTGCGTAATAGGGAGCGCCGGTGTGTGCATAGACGGCGGCATCAAGGCCCCGATAATTTGCGATTAGATAGCGAGATCCACCTCGCGCGATAACTTTGGAGTCACATCTGTCGAGGAGTTTATTACTTCTTCGTCCAATCTCGTTTATATTGAAATGACATACGCTGTCGCAGTAATTAGACTGTCGTTCGTATAACTCGTATTACGGATTTGTCTGATTTAACTGTCTTCCCTGATAGCATGATTCGTCAATTTCGAAGACTTGCTATTGAATGATTAATATTGATTAATGATTACTTAAAGTCCGAAATTATGCGGTAAATGATAAGAGGTCACCAATCCAAAACATAAAGCCGACTGATAGAGTAAGGTACTTTACGGGCCGATTTTTCAATCCCAGGTAAGAGTTTTTGTCAGATAAATGTTAGCTCTGTCTTTTTCATTTATTTGACTTCAGAAAAAGACAGTCATAATTTTTACTAACGGATAATTTATATGGGGATCGAAAAATCGTCCCTAAGTCTTCCAAGCAAATGAACTGTCAAACAAATTAAAATTAAGTATACGTAGGACGTTATTTGAAGATCCCTATGACACTTGCAGTGACAGTTCATTTATATAACCTTGGAACAGCGTCGATGTCACATCGAAATGTTAATAAGCATCTTTTGGGAATGTAGCTAATTAATTTATTTAGGATTGTAACATTTACATAATAACAATATGAAAGAAACTTGAATTGTCCCTTATTTCCCAGAAATATGCTTAACGGAATATACACGGTGACGTACTGCAAATGTTATATCGTTGATCTGTGTCGACTAAGGAAGCGGTGCTGTCGATAACAGATGTCGATAATTGAAGTGATAATAATAAAACGTGTCTTATATTTCATTTAAATTGTTACGTGACTGTGTAAAAATAAAACAACGTTAAATTACATATTTATTTATTATTTAACACGTTCACTGCGGCACAGGTCATTTTTGACATTTTTTACTGGTCTTTCTTCTGGTGCGGCGTAAGAATACGTTATGTCCAAATTTTATGTCAATAGGTCAAAGGGAAGTTGAAAACATCTTCGAAAAATATTTTTGTGACAGACGACCGACGGAAGCAAGCATGAGTGACAACAATAAGGTTCCGTTTGGACCATTCGGAAACGGAACCCTAAAAATGGCGGTTTAGTAGCCAGAAACGTCTTTTACACGATAACCGCATTTGAGGTTTAAATTAATGTACATGAGAGGACGCTGATAAGAACCGCCACAGATAATAAAACAATTGAAGTATCGACACACGCACATCACTATATGGTATGTCACTGCAAGTGTCATAGGGATCTTCAAATAACGTCCTACGTATAAGTATGGCAATGTTTTGTGTCTGTGACGGTCACAGATTGATATTTAGTTAGGTACGTCGTAACAGATGCGACAGTCACTTTTGTCCTGTTTTCAAATGTTTCACCTATGGATATATGTATCGGACTATAAAATACCATAAATAAGAACCTACCTAATATCATAAGAACTCTTTTAATTATTAACATAATTTTAGCACTGCACCGATGCAACATAAAATATATACCATTAGAAAGGAGCTCAGCAAGCGGCTGAAGGAGGCGACGGGCGACCCTCGCGCGCGCAGCTTTCTCGCGCAAAGAATTGCCATCGCAACCCAGCGCGGGAATGCTGCCTGCGTGATGGGAACCATTCCAAGGGGGGCCTAATTTTGATTATCTTTTTTAGCATATTTAGTATAAGTTAGATTAGTTTAGTTTTAATTTAGTTTAGTTTTATTTCACTTTTATACCCAATCTTTGTTTATTAGAAACCTCAGTACATAATTGACATTTATCATAGCAAATAATTTGTACAGATGACGTAATGTATATTAATAGTAAGAATTCAAAAATATAGACGAAATTACCAATGTGATTGTCGCTTAACGTGACATGTGGTCTCAACTACGTTGCAGAGCCAAGTGATGTTTATGATCATGACGGACTACATATATCTACAGTAAGACGGACTCAATTGATTTCATTTATATTTAAATTGACTGACCACAAGGTTCGACTGGTGTTATTTTGCATAAGTTGAAGGGTCTTGTATGACAGGCATAGAAAGAGAACGTTGGACAGCGTATTAAGTTACAAAGAAAATGCCAGGCAAGATTTCATTCAAAGATTTTGTAAATATCTTTCACACCTTGTACCTGTTAAACTTAGTACTGTTGTACATCTCATTCTCGCGTATAATAAATTTGTTTAGACTGATGGCAATCATGTCATAAAATAAATTGGTCAAAATATACATTTAACAACTTTTTAAATCGCCGTCCCGCCGACCTTTCACACGGAGGAAAGCCTAACGCGTTCCCAAGTCTTGTTTTGTCCGAATCAAATGTTTCATTAAGATTCTATTTTTAGCCGCCTACTTTCTCCGCGATGTTATGATTATGAGAGTTATTTTCGGCAGGTTTAATATGCATGCATGCAAATGCCTAAAATAGCGTTGGCCGCATTCCGGCCCTCCGTAGGCCTGATCTAATGATTGGGACACGCATATTATGATAGCCATAGACAGTGGAATGTGGCTAGATGTCATTGTAACTGTAAATGTTTTTTTAATTCATGTTTAAGTTAATCATCAATGATTTGAATTAAGTTTTGATTCAATAAAATGTAAGATTATGACAGTATTTTCAGAATCAATTAAACTGGCGCTCGGCGTGTAAAATCGCTTGTACGCCGACAAATCTCAACGTCCCAACTCCCAATGGACCACAACACGTCTGCAGACTGAAAACCATCAGACGGCAGAATACCATTGATGGATCAACGATGCGCGCGCATAGCCAATGAACCAACACAAACTGTTGGAGTTCTTCAATGTAGTTTCAATTCGTGGCGATAAAGAAAATATATTACTATTCAAAGAGCTGCAAAACAGCTGTCAAGCTACTTAAACATGCATTTCATCATAAAACAAGATGTAATTCGAGTTTAGATACAACGGCATTACTTATAATTTTTGCATTGCGCAAAACTCTTTAAATTATGGAGGTGTGTCACGAGAGTCGTATCAACTGTTACTACAATATTTACCCTTTGAAATTGCTAAAAATAAATAAGTAATGAGATAAGGCGAGTGACGCTATTTCGTCAGCCTGTCACCCCGACTCCTGTCTATTTACAAAACGTTTGTTAACGATGAGCTAGCACCCAGCATAACTTGATCCTCAAATTTGTATCGCCTATGCTTAACCGAAATGAGACGTATGCTGGGCAGTCACCGACCGAGTAGTCGGAAAGTGTTGTGAATAACAGATCTACAATCACACACTCTCCTCGTGGTAAGACAATCGGCACCCACGCTTTTGTAGGATGGGATGCATAATCAATCGTTGCTAAGTCATCACTACTCTTTACTGGATACACTAATTGACACTAACTTGGTTAATCAGAAGCTAAAAGATATGATCCTTGAAAGATTGAGACTAGTCTTCATATTTGCCTATGACTGCACTGATGAACCAATTTGCAAATAGGTAGCTGGTCCAAGCTGACGACAAGAGAAACAAAGGCAGAATACCCTTTAGCTACATATGAAATTGAGGAAACTGCACTTGAAACAACAAGCTCTTTGAGGAAGGCAGTACCTAAATAAGTCTGTTTTGGGAGCAGTGCAGACTAAAGCAACATCAGGTGGGAACGACCTTTAAAATAAGTAACCAACCATTTTTTTAATAAATATTTTAACATGTCTTCTGTTAGTGTCCCATATATAAATATAAATAAATAAGAATTTGGGCCAAGCAGAAAGAAACTACTACCTAAATTCGATATTTTCTTTAAAAATTTGATACACAAAGAGTAAGCAACCGCCATACCAAATTTGCGTCACTTAGATAAAATTAGCAAAACAAACACAAATAAATGGATGACAAACAAACTTAATTAACTAAACATCTTCGCAGTTTGCAAAAATGATAAGGAAATTACACAATACAAAAATAAATGATACAAAATTAAAGTCATTGTTACTGGCAGGTTGCGTAAATGTATAATAGACAATTCATATATACAACACAATAGTCTTTATTGAACACCTCAATTGTTATGTCGTTGTCGCTGTTATCTAGTACGAACGCTCATGTCGACTAGGTTAACTAGATAAATTTTACACCATGGCTGCTTGTTTTTAAATACTCTTAAGACATTGCATATCCATCAAAATGCGATACAATACAAATGATACATTTTATACGTTACATAATGAATGATTCAGAGGTGATGGTGATACTTAGTACGCACACAAACTAAACACCATAATAGGTACCGATCATCAACATTGCAAATTGCTCAAGAACGCTAAGCTTGATAGCTCGCACACAAGGTCAAGGCTGAAAAGTGCGCTCGCGCACGCATGATAAAACACTAGTTATCTCCCTCGCACCCACGCGATAAGCGTAAATTAGAAATAGGAAGAAATTTTACGATCGCTACGCTAAACAGATCCATCACACGATTCAGCCACGACACGTCTTCAGGCGTCCGCATTCTTTGACTGAAATAAAAGAAGAAATTAGACTAGGGGACTAGAAATACTTCATTGATGGGAAAATGATTACATTAAACAGTACCAATTTGATTTATGTTGAAGCTTTAGCAATTACGGAAATGGGCTTTGTTTTACACTATTTGATTTATTCCTTTTTAATTTTTTCTCTTTGTTATCCTCACTTCAACAAGCGGCTAATGTACCTTACCAGGATAAGATCACTGCCTACTGTGATTATTTTATAGGATTTTGGGCAAAACAGAAAAATACAGCTAAAAATGTTACAATAAGTTGCTCAATTTAACTATAATGGATTCAGAACTGCGAATACCTACCTACACTGCTGACTATTTCAATTCAAAAAGTTTTTGTTGTCATTGACTCTGAGAGACACCTATATATATATTTTTTAATATTTAAATCTTGTTATTTTCATTTTATACGTTGATTTGTGTAAGATTGTCCACAAATATTTATTTTATTTTATTTTGACCCTTTGAGACCATGTACATCTCTTAGCACGTTAGAATAGTCATTTTATTAATATTTTGACGGAGAGACCCCTCTATATATTTTTTTATATTTAAATCTTGTTATTTTCATTTTATTTTGACGCTTTGAGACCATGTACATCTCTAAGCACGTTAGAATAGTCATATTATTAATATTTTGACGCTACATCTTTGGGATATTATATTAAATTTTGTCATTCAGACTGAGACCTTATAGATATCTAACTATACTGATATTGTAATATTTGTAATAGATAATTTATATATCGACATGAAAATTGATTATATTATTGTCATATTTCTTAAGTTGTAAATTATTTTTTCTCATGAAAAATTTATCATAATCATATGCTTATATTGTCTGACTTTATTAAATTGTAGATTGACATTATAACATGTAAAAGTGCCCTTGTGGCCTATTTGCAGAATAAATGTTTGAATTTTGAATTCAAACATTACAATTTGAATACGCTTACATTGTTTTGCTATGTCACTTCACTTCACTCTAGACTATTTACTATCAAATCAAGGTTTAGCTTTATCTTTTCGTGTTTGAATGACGCCAGGTGTAGCTATTTGATTATCTGTAGGATCACTAGAATAGGTAGACAACCCTAATGTGGTTTAGGAGCTATCACAACTATCCATTTCTATGTTTTTGTTGCAGCCATAATTTTAATTTACATATCCTGGCTCTCGACTCTCAATGGCCTCGCTATCGCTACCTTAGAAGAGCCACAAAGCCGCTGCGAATGCTGCGATGTTTGTTAAAAAACCTATATACCAATAACGTAGTGGCACCAGTAATGGACCTGGCTCCAGTAATGGACGCAAAAATCTTTCACGGTCGAAATTAAGCAACGGAAAAGTATTTTAGCCATGGCAACACTTTAAGTATAAAGAATAGGCTTCTATGTATCACATTGACAAATGACATACACCTCGGTCATTTTGTTTAAAAATGGCGCGGCGGCAAAAAGTGTGCTCCGGCATTTTTCACGAATAACCTAAGTTTCTTACAGAAATAATTAAGGAAGTAGGTAACGGTTTTGATTGTAAACTTTATTTTCTCTAAACAATATTAATTTGATATGATTTCGTGAGAAGCGTTACATATTTAACAATACTTTTTTAAAGTGTTTATATCATTAGAATCCAATTTGAATGATTTAGAGAGGATGTACATTACTGGTTCCTGTTTTTTGTTAATCTCCAATTATGGACAATTTCTCCATGATTGGTTTTCATACTGAATTCTGGTTACCCAATTATGGACACCCAATGTTGGACGGATTTATTGGCGAAGTAAATGTTTGAAAAATGCCATCCAGTTTTATTATAATAGTAGTTTATCTATAATCCTCTAAAATGCGTTCAGAAACCGTAGGCAAAACGACCTTCACTTTAACATCAATGTACTTATGAAAATTTTCTTACCTGTGGTGAAGTTTACCAGCAGTAATATAATATTCATTATAATGTCCTATTTAGTACTATAATGTTTTTTTTTTAATTTAGAACAGGAAAATTAAAATTCAGTCGATACGAAAGGTCAGCTCGATATAGGTTTTTTTTTTGGGATAAGGATTCAGGGAGAAGGATTTCAAATTTTACATTTATTTTAAATTTTAAGAAAAAAAATATTTTTTTCGAAAAAGGTCATTATACTCGATTTCGACTGATTCGGGGATGAGGATTTCATATTTTATACTAATTTTGAATTTACAGCGAAAAAAAAATTATTGCGAAAAATCGTCATTATACTCGTTTTCGACTAATTCGGGGATAAGGATTTCAAATTTTATATTAATTTTGAATTTTAAGAAAAAAAATTTTTTTTTCGAAAAATCGTCTTTATACCTACTTGATTTCGACTATTTCGGGGATAAGGATTTCAAATGTTATATAATACCGGCTACTATAACCCATCTTAGAGTACTTATAATATGTGTGTAGATAATAGTACATTACTTACCAAAGGCGACAAAACAAAGAATGTCTTAGATCGCAGGTATTTTACGCCCGAGCCGAAGGCAAGGGCGATAAATATGCGATCTGAGGCTTTCTTTATTATCGCCCGTGGTAAGTACAAAATTTTATGTCACCCCCTGGCCAGGAAGTGGGTTTTTTCGCGCGCGGAGCGTGCGGTAATGGCCACTTTATGGCTAGGTGTGACATAAAGTAATGTATGCAACTGTACATAATTAGGCATTAAAACACTCGTGTGACCTTATTATGAATAGCATAAACTACTATTATGCAACTGGTACATCATGAGGGGCATTAAAACACGATTATGTTTTATGAAACGAGCCGAAGGCGAGTTTCATAATAGGGTCACACGAGTGTTTTAATGCCTAATTATGTACAGTTGCATACATTACTTTATCTTCACACATATTATAAGTACTCTAAGATGTGTTCAGAAGCCGAAGGCAAATGACCTGCATTGCTTACCAGTGCTACCGGTAACATATTTATAGATGCTCTAAATAGATATCAAATTTGAACTCCTTATCCCTGAATTAGTCGAAATCGAGTATAATGACGATATTTCGAAAAAAAAATTTTTTTAACTTGAAATTCAAAATTAATTTAAAATTTGAAATCCTCATCCCCGAATTACTCGAAATCGAGTATAATGACGATTTTTCGTAAAAAAAAATTTTACTTAAAATTCTAAAGAAATGTAAAATTTGAATTCCTTATCCATGAATCCTTATCCCGAAAAAAATAATACATTATTGCCGTGGCCGGGGAAAAAAGCAATTGCAGGCTGAGTATTTGTTTAAACGGACGAGCTTGCGAGTCCGTTTAATTATAATACGAACCCTGCAATTGCCATTCCGGCCGAGGCTAATATAGTACTTTTCTCAAAAATGGAGGAAATACGACAAAATTTGGATAAATATTTGATAAACATAACCTTAAAACGTCGAAAACATCATGCTCAATAAAAAAATAAACAGCGGGATGTTTATTTTTTTTTAACAGAATCGCAAGTGTATGGTTTTACCGAAAAACGCAAATTATTCAAGACTGAAAAAGACGTCGCGTTTCCAACAGAAAAATACGAGCTGAATTGGCTGAATACGACCTGTGCCTCCTTTTATATGACAGTTTTTACTTTTTTTTAAAGTTTGGAATTCAACAAATAAAGGAATTTATATGTGAAATTGCAGGCGGTCTACAATGTTTTTAAACCTTAAGGTGTCCAAGATTGGGTGTCCATAATTGGATTTTGGCTTGTCCATCATAGGATTTTCGAAGATTTTCGACTTTTTCAGATTTGGAGCAAGTTTCTCGGAACTTACAAGTTTATACAAAACTTTTGTATGTTTATTATAATTAGTGATTATTAAGCTACATTTACTTTGAAATAACTAACATCAAACTTATAAAATAAGAGAGTTATAGCCAAAAGATGTCGACGGAGTTCTTAAGCCGTCCATAATTGGTGCCATTACGTTATAATAAATGCGAAAGTTTATAGGTTTGGATGTTTAGATTTTTATTTGTTCTTTATTGTAAAGTGAGTGATAATAATGAGTGAGTATCGAAGTGTTAGCGTCACATTAAATAGGGCTGGTTAGTTCTAGGTATTATTCCGGTATACGAACAAATTGACGGACTGAACCATCGATATCGCCAGAAACCTTTAATCATATAATTGTGAAGAGTTTTAACTGTGGCGATACCGATGACGTAGACAGTGGCGCCGCGGTTGTGGCCGATTGGGTAACTATTAATTTATTCACCGCGGCCGCCTTAGTCTGACAACTGTGCTGACAAGTAAATGAAAAAGTTAAGAAGGCGGGAAATGATATTCATTATCGATCGGTAAAAATGTTTTGTTGTAACGTTGAGAATTAACATTATTAGAATAAGCATGCTTATTGTTAAAAATCGACTATTTCTGCTCTTGTAATACAGGTTCTGTATAGAATTGTGGAGTTTTATTTATACTCTTAACAGAAGTCAGTACCATCTGTTAAGCTAAAGGTCCTCTTACCTCAATAACAATGTACTACGAGTATTCGTTGCTACTTCTAAAAAAATAAAAAGGCCCGTATATAGTAGGCAAGTGCTCGTACTACTCGTACACCGTAACGTAATCTTGATGTTTTCCTCGGACAATATTTCCTTATTTGCAGCATCAGGAAGTGGCCGTTGGAGTAGCGGCCTAGTGATTCAGATTACTTTTTTACGCGGAACGTTTAATGGCCAACGTCATAATTCCTTTTTTTAGGGTTCCGTGCCTCAAAAGGAACCCTTATGGGATCGCTTTGTTGTCCGACTGTCTGTCTATCTGTCAATACCCTTTACCTCGGCAACGCGTGGAAGTATGGAGTTGAAATTAAAATTATATAATCAGTCCCTTAAAGCTGTGAAAAAATAAAACTTCTAAGTTACAGTAAAAAAGGTACGGCCGTTTATACTTTATATCTCAAAAAACGTATATATCGACACTCTAAAAGGAATCGAAATTTATACGGTACATTCTGTTGACCTAGAACTATGAAATTTGGCAAGTAATATCGTCTAATACTAGAAGTACAGGAGAAACACTGAAAACTATTAATTTGTAATTAAATATATTGGTAACTGAATTTCGGGAAAACCGCGGAAAGAACTGCGAGACTCGATTACTGAACTATTTATAATATGCACCTACAAATTTGTTCGGAACCCTCAGTGGAGGAGTCCGACTCGCAATTGTCCGGTTTTTTATTATATATTAACTGTCAAGACAACGTCACTACATCAATTAATGCCTGTGACTGCGTCCCTTTCAATTTGATTAATGTTGAAGGTTTTGACTTTTTAAGATTCTGTATCTGTAGAAGCAAGAATACGTTTGAGGTTTTAGTTTGAAAACAAATATTACCCCTCCTAAAGCCTTTTGATAACCAATGCAGGATGTTATCGAAGCACATAATCAATTCGAAGAATGAAAATTATAATTTTTATATCAAGCTAAAGTAAATCATTTAACTTTATATCGATTATTATCGAACTAGCGATACGATAAAAATTTAATATACGGCTCAATAAACATATATTATGTCAAATTTTAAGCAAACGACCAGTAATCGATTCATACTCATGTTAAACATGCTGACGCCAGGCACGCCGAAGGCCGTTACGCGACCCTTTATGTAACTGTTTAAACTGTAGCACATCAAATTAAACAGTATGTACAAACTTGTGTTTCCGTAACCACACTATGATGTATTTTTATGAAGCTGGTTACATTTTGAGTCCACCATCATACGATAGTTGAATTACCAATATTATCGGTGATCTGGCAGAGGTAACTCACAATTATCACGCATATGCTAATAGGTCCAATTATCGCGGGCATAGATACTGGTTTGTGATATAACACGTTCGCAAGGCTGGCGCGCGCTTCCAATACTGTGAAATTATCTAAATTCTTGTAAACCGCACACATCTTCGTATTGTCGTGAAATACTGTGCCAGTTCCAGATTTACAATCTAACTAATGATAAATTAGGTACGCCAACTTAAAGAACTTAGCGGAAAATAAACCATTACAACCAAACATTGTTCGTAAACCCGTGACGGTAACTATTTCTGAGAACAAACGTAATTTCTTGCAAAACTTACCAATGTTTTGGAATACACAAAGTTCCCTTTCTGATGAATCTAATGAAGAAAGGTAGCGTAGGTTTCACCAGTTAATACGCTTGAAAATTTCATACCATTTTTCTTCGTTTTAAACTTCAAAGCGAACGGGAGACATTTTCTCTCGGAGGTAGTCAGTAGGAAGTGGCTTCACATTTCGTATGTCATCCACGGTTATACGTTATTGTTTAGGACTGACGTCGGCTGTGTCAGATTATGATCGATCTAAACTGACTAACGTCAACTGTAAACATGCCCTGAATCGATCATCATCGCTATAAGATTTAGACGTTAATTCCACCTGTACTATTGTATTGTATCTCTAATTTATTCAACCTTACACCTCTTCTCTATAATCTCTATAATATTATTAGACAATTGGGAATGGATGAAAATATCAGAAGTGCTTGATTTTTTTTCTGGTGATAGGAATAACCTCCCTAAGCACCAGAAAAAAGTTCCAGATTTTTTCACAGGGCCAGTGATTTATGAAAAATAAAAATATTTTCCTCCCGCGCTTTCTGGGCCCTGCACGGCATTATAACACTATCCTTGGTCCATCATATAATTTAAAAAATATATCTGTGGCAAATTGACATTGACAGGTCTCCTCACAAACATAACCTTATTTGTCATTGTCATTGGAGACCCGTCAATGTCATTGTCTATGTCAATTTGCCACAGATATTTTTTTAAAGTTAATGATGGACCAAGGATAGTGTTATAGTGCCGTGCAGGGCCCAGAAAGCGCGGGAGGAAAATATTTTTATTTTTCACAAATCACTGGCCCTATGAAAAAATCTGGAACTTTTTTCTGGTGCTTAGGGAGGTTATTCCTATCACCAGAAAAAAAATCAAGCACTTCTGATATTTTCATCCATTCCCAATTCCTCGCAGACATCCTCATTTTTCATAGGGACATAAAATGTTTCATATGTCTTAAAAATAAGTCGAACGCTCAGTCACGCTCCGAGCCCCAACTCACGAACATGTGTTTTACGTGTTGAAATAATATGTAAATCATCTTGATGAATGCATTCCGATTTACGCAACACTAATATAGCGAATCGTCGCACTAATATTCAGATGTGATTAATAAAATATGGCACTGAAATATTCATTGCAAAATGTCAGCTCGGGCAGCAAGCAATCTACTTTAAACAGAGATGTTTTTTTCTCGCAAGCCAGGTTTCTTTCTAGAATCAATCCGAATCCAGAATAGATACGTTCAAGTACAGTTTCTGTGTCGGAGAAAGCCTTGACCGGTATCTGTAGATCAATTACGAGCAGTGTATTCTATGACAGGGGATACTCAGTGTTCACTGAATAATATTAAATCGCTTCATATAATAAAACAAACTGTCGGAAAGTTTTCGGCTAATTTTAATGCGGTTTTAGTTAATGATTATCAACATTACTCCAAAACTACTACGGTATAGTTTTAACATGACTCACGAAAGTTTGAATTTAAATATTTACTGTGCAAACTTTTTCACGTGTCCACATTCATGTCCGTGCAGTGTAATTCATAAGTTAGGTAGGTACTTAGGAAAGGATGGCCTAAATACATTAAACCGAAATGTATTAAATGTTAGTTTAGTAAACTAAGTTTTATTTGTTAAAGCTAGTCAAACAAATTTAGATTTAGCTTTACGTAGCCGTAGGTAGGTACATTTTTGGCTAGCTACTCATAGTATATTTTGAACCTGACTGTGGCTTTATAGGCCGGGCCCAATAAAGCGAGCATAGTATACATTAACGTGTAACTAAGAAGGATTAATGATTATGGAATATTTTTTTGTGGGTCAGTCAACAATTTCTTGTTGTTATTCTATCCCATTAGCCAGGACACAATGTGTCAGTTTGTGAAAAATTGTGAGTTCTGGCATGCCGTATATATAAGGATTAAATTGTGAATGTAATCCGACATTAGGTGGATTTAAACCCATGAAATCACAGTTTTAAGAAGTTACCCAAGAAACCTAACCAACAGAGAAAGGTTGATTGTCTTGTAATTGTAAAACTTACACTAAAACTGTTTAAAGAACTTGTCATTAACCTCACTATGTTTATCGAAAACATGTAAACACACAATGCAAACGCGTCCAAACACAACTTGTTCGCGATTATTATGTTCATGCAAATACGGCGTAGCAATGTACACATGCATGCACAAGCTAACTGAATCGATTATCATTCGTATAGACGACTCGCTGACCGATTTAGCCGGTCATCGACTTTTCTTATTCAAACCTTCATTGGCTATCTTATCACTGGCTTCCCTTTTATAAGGCTACTGCAGCTATATCACTGCAGCTATGTCATTGACTTGACTGAGAATAGTTTTCCTGGTAAAAATATCTGTTGCTGCATTGGTGAGCAAATATTTTTATTCCATATCAATATCCAATCATATCAGACGGCCAGGTTCTTTACTTTGTCATACAGTAAATAAAAGTATACAGCAATCTTGCATCACGTTTTAGGTAATCTTTATTTTTCAGAAACTTGGTACGCTTTTGGAACAAACAAAGACCAAAGTAGTAAAGTCTGATGTTCTTAAGTTGTTTTAAGCTGTCGGCAGGCATGATTGACTCGCTATTCGACTGCCAATCTGCGCTACTGTTCATCGAGCATGCACATAGTTCCTATGCCACGAGCAATCAAGCATCAGGTGAGTAAACTGGTGCGAGCCGGGCGTGTCATCTGCTCGACGCGTGCGCGCCGCACATCGCTCCCAGTAAACAGAACGAAGTGCGAGCGCTTCTGACCCTCGATAACACCTAGATAACATGTGGCTCCGGCAAGCGAATTGGAAGGACCACTACTAATATATACAACCGTAAACATCATATGGTCGCTTTAATTCGGAAGCGTTTTTAATTAATTACGGTTAGTTTTGCCGTTAGATGGCGCATGATGCGGGCCTTTGTTCTACATAATTACATCCGGGAATCACATCTATTAATGAAAGAATGCATTAGTCAGATAGGTACTTATGTTCCTCTCCTTGTCTAGGTGGCTTAAAAACTCAACTTATTTTTTTTAAATATTATTCTCAAATAGACGTACATACAAGATGGTGAGTTTTACTGACACTCACATCAAATCACAGTTTTATGTATAATACACTCAGCCATTAACCGGTCTCTAATTAGATAAGTAATTAAGTTAAGCACACTTAATATTTTCAAGCTTCGCTGGACGAACACGTCTGTTTGTTATGTTATATGTCGAGCCGGAACTGAATATCTGGAACGGTCTTTTGATCTACATATCAATAATATTGACAGTCATAAATTCGTCCGCACTGATGTTTGTTTTACTATAATTATTTTTGCCTTGACGGCGGTGTGACGCGCTGGGTTTGATACACTATATGATTATTAATAATAAACGACGTGCGTTCCAAGTTCCAAAAGCCGTAGACGGACAAATTTGGTCTCGTGGCAACGACGAATCTCGTAGTATTCTCGGAGGCCCCTCGAGCAAATCACCCAGGTTAATTACATTGGGGCAATTTGTCTTCTGAGATGTTCAAGTGAAATAGGAGACGACGTTCATCACTTTATCCAGTGTGGTGCCCTCACAAGGATCTTATTATATTTAAAGATAGGTACCCCACTTGATACAGTTTTGCCCTTGATCATTGGGGCATCTTTATGCTTATAATGTTACGTCCATTCTGATTAACTGGCGAATCGATATGCTATGTATAATACTAAAATATACTCGGCCGAGTAAAACTTCCATACTAATTTTACTGTCTCGCCGGCTTTGCTCGGTACGTGTGACCAAGGCATTAGAGATTAATTATAAGTAACCAATGAGTGAGCGTCTCAAGAAACTAGCAGTAACTTTGTTCATCACGTCTCGCAGTATTCAGAAAACACTATGTGACTCGACTATGAATGAGCATATCAGTCGAGCCCCTAGACGTGTACGAATCGAAAGATATCGAAAGTCAGGCTTATATATTGTGTTATCCGTGGTCCCTCGGGAGTCCGGGAGATGAGTAGTACAGTCGAGTTCTAAAACATGTGCACGGACTACTTAATCAAAAATACGTGAACACGACTTTAAGGTATAAGTAATTCCGCAGCCAACAGCAGACGGCAACTGCACGTTCCACCGCACACGAAATTGAACCGTAATCGTAAGACAAAAAGTCTCAGTTTAGAGTGAGCGTCGTAAACAGTGCCGTCGTGCCGTTGCGACACTTGTCTACTCATTTCAAATTGAGCTTTTTACGAATACCATTACGGTTCAATATGGAGTGCGGCGGAACGTGCAGTTGCCGTCTGCTGTCGGCTGCGGAATTATACCTTTATTGTCAAGAGCGTATGTCTTAAGATAATTTGGAATATTTGAGGACGTACAAATATATCTATGAACTGATTTACGAGTACCTAAGTACTTGTGACATCGCTTAAGATTTAGTCACGCGGCAAGGACTTTGGGTAACGGAGAAACTAGACAACTAGGTACTATCGGTGAAAGAAAATGAAGGTGAATAACTTAGTGAATTGAAAAAGTTGTGAGGAACAAGAACTTTATTTTAAAACCTGTTGATTCACGCTAATCGACGATTACCATGCTACTTATACGGCACTACATACCTACGACTCATTAAATAATTATGCATTAACTAAGTGAAACTGCTAATTAAATAAAAAGTAGTTGATCACTAATTATATTCACAAAGGACCTGGCCTTATAGAATGATGTCAAAGAGGATCAGAAGTCAAGGCTTACTGATTCTTTCAACATTATTCTTAAAGCTTTGATTTGACCCTTTTGGAAAATAAAAAGGACCGTTTAAACCACTATGATGAGCACATGCGTAAATATTGGTAACTAGTATAATAAATTAACTATTATTAAAAATATAATATATATAACCAACTGCTACCTGCCTACCTATTTTACTAAATTACTCGTGACTACGTATTTATACCTAAGTTACTTCTTCTTAGGTTAGTAATTACTGATAGAGGTAACAAAGGTGTTAAGTGCAGTTTTATTTTAGGTATTTTGGTTACTTTAAATAATATATTGATCCAGTTACAGAGTTTAATAATAGGTACTTTACCAAAAATGTCCCGCCCCGAATAAACTACGTGTACTTATAGTTAAGTATATGTATATAGTATAGTTACATTATAAATACATTAGTAGGTAAATAAACATAAATATAAATAAAAGAAAAGCGAAATACAAAACTTACCCCTCGCGACATTTCCCTGGCCAGCAGAAGCTCCGTTCACTTTGATTCGTCTCCCGTCCGCAGTGCATTTCAGAAGCATATTTTCAGCGCGGATCCATTAATTTAAATTACGTTTAAAATATTGTTCCAAAATCAAATCCACTTCTCAACAGCCTGTTGCTGTCCACGGCGCGACCGATTGGCCGGCTGCTGTGACGTAAGTCAAAAACACTCAAATCAACACAATACTAAATGTATACCTAAGTAGGTTTAGCAGTTCGTTCACAGTTAAACTTATCTTGAGCTATATTGTTCACATCACAACACTTTCTTGATGAGAATCCTGTCGAAATAACACTAAATGTAATTTGTCTTCCAAAATTCTTGAGCACTATTTCGACAACACTGCTTCTGACAGAACGGCAAGAAAACTGCGCGCTCCGATAGTGCGATGTTTTGATACGAAACTGTGAATGAAACATGAGTGAAGTTCGTGCATTTACTTATCGCTTGCTCCTTCTCTTCCCGCATACCTCTCAGTTGCTCTCAACTAATGTTATATGTTTATAAATACAAACAAAACATGGATGAATTCGAAAGTTCTACATAACTAACATTACATAATGCTACTCATGCAGTTGCAAGAAAAAAGCGAGCAATTACAATGATTGTCTTAATAATACTTTGAATATTTCTGATAAACAAAGATAGAATAAAATATTTTAAGTGATATTAGCTACGCGAGCTACATGTCATCGTCACTGTCACTTGCTATTTGATTGTGGGTATCTATTGTTGATATATCCTCGAGAAATCTAAAATTGGAAACAAAACGGATAATTAACGGTATAACGGTAAATAATTTAATATTTTTTGCACTTCAAACTTGCTTCAAACGTTCAAAGACTGCTTCAATGATCTGTGCTTTTGCTTTGCTTGTTTTTTTTTATCTGTGCTATATTGCCATATATAAAATCACATGATAGTTTCCTATTTATTGCATGTATGGCGATATATGTATATACATGTGGTAGTTACATTTATAATAAAAAACTTGAGGTATCTATTTATTTCATTTCTAAACCGGAACTTCACAAAATTTATTTTTATAAGCCTGGCCGCAGACGCACGGTTTTCCGATACGGTTTCAGATCAGAGAGAGGGGAGTTGAAGCATCTCGCTCTTAAGCTGCCTACACAAAGCCCTACCTGCAGGGCCCTGCTTGCAGTGCCACTGCCAAATCGTATTGTGTGTAGGCATGCAGGGCCGATTTTTTTATCTGGTAAATCTGCCCTTCTGCATGCCTACACACAATACGATTTGGCAGTGGCACTGCAAGCAGGGCCCTGCAGGCAGGGCTTTGTGTAGGCAGCTTTAAGCTAAGAGCCTCGCCTCCGTTTCCGTTCGGAAAACCGTGCGTCTGCGACTAGGCTTATAATACAATTTGAAATTAAAGGCGGCTTTAAAGTAACATAACATGGCAACTTTTCAAACGCCACAGCGCTTATTCTTATTCGTTTCGTTAGCGCCATTTTGTCTCAAAAGACGCCGTGCCGGCTTTCGGGTATAGAAAGAAAACTCACCACATCGTATTTTCCTAGTTTATTCTAATTCATATCAAAATGGGCAAGAAGAAAAGCGGCGAAAGCAGTGATCAGTCCAGCGAGGAAGAGTATGTGGTGGAGAAAGTTCTGGATAGGCGTGTGGTTAAAGGCAAGGTTGGTCCACTATAATTGCATTTCTTATTTTATTCGATATTTAACTATTGTAGTCACGTCCGGGTTAGTAATATTTAGAACTCTGTTGTTGCTTCTCCATATGTATGAAAGTTTTTTTGCTAATTTCTCTAAGAGCCAGCCGGCCTTGACAGCCTTACCCGTTATTTACTGTGATTTTTTTAAGCCTTGTCATTGGCGTTCACCTACTGGTTTAAATAGTCCATAGAATTCTACAAGTCAAGTGTATAATATATTATTATTTAGTAGTATTAACGTCACCAAAGGCAATAATTAAGCAAGTCTTTTTGATTCACAATTGATTGCATCAGGCATTGCATTGCAAGTCTATTCTCTAAAATAAAATTCTTTATATTTTAAAATTATAGATTAAAGTGTTGCTATTTACAATGAAAATGAGAATACAAGGTCAGAGTGTAGCAAAGGGTGGCCCATATATAGGACTTAGAAAAATTTTAAATTTTTTTTTTTGCTCGTTTTTACTACTTTTTTGATCAGAACATTAAAGAATATGTAAAAATAAGCATCTTTTACTGGAACTTTTTTTCTCTAAATTGAGAAATGGCCGAAATATAGCGACACAAAGTTTTATAAATTTCAACACTTAGAAAATTTTCACGCTGAACGGTGTCATTATAACACCTATTTTGGATGAATAAAATATATATGTCACCGCAAGATTGTAAAAACCGTTAGATTATAATTTTACTAGTCAGATTGTAATCTATCGGAAAATTGTCAATAGAACCCGATAGTAAATTCCGTGACAGGGTCGACGAAGCCCCCGCTGCG
Organism: Cenopis cana; assembly: GCA_951800055.1. Lineage (NCBI taxonomy): Eukaryota > Metazoa > Arthropoda > Insecta > Lepidoptera > Tortricidae > Cenopis > Cenopis cana. Next base: position 2,353,203 of record OX637477.1, on the reverse strand, counting down.
CGGGGGCTTCTATTCTGGGTGGTTATGCGCTTCGCGCATTTTGGAAGAAACCTAACCAACCTAACCTAACCTTACTCTGGGGCCCCGTTACAAAATTTGAAACTATTTTGGTTAAATTTCGTTTTACAATTTAACGGATTCTCGCCATTATATTATAATTTAACGAAAATAAATCCGTAAAATTATGAACGCAGAGGTTCAGTTGACAACAAGTTTACAGAAAAGTTGCCCATACAAAACATGCATATTTTAACGTCTTCTAGACGATAGCATCATAAAATATAAGTGTCATAATGACACCACATACATCAAATTTTTTCTAAGTCCTGCGCCCTTCATACTGTGATAACTTCGTAATGGTGGCTTGTAGAAAAAAGTTTATTTGAAATAATATGGTTTTTTCGACATATAAAATATGATTACAATGGAAAATAAATAAAAAAAATTTTGGTCAAAATTTTTCTAAGTCCCAGGTACGGCCACCCTTTCCTACACCCCAACCGAATACAAGGCAAATATTTGCTGTGACAATATAGTGCTCTGGGTGGCCTAATGGTAAGGGTGCTAGTCCAGCAAAACTTTCCAGATAAATCTTGATTCATTTTTCTTTATATTTGTTCTCCACCAGATATGGAAATTAGTCTATGATCATTTTGGGAAACCATTTAACCTTGGCTCCCGGTGTTGCCGAAGTAATAAATTAATAAAAATAAAAAAGCCTTTATTTCTGGAAAATTACAATACAATAGTAAAAAAAAGTATTATTATTATTAGTGTGCACACCAGAATCCTCTTAAGAGGTAAAGGCCTCTTCTAGTGAATGCCACTGATCTCTATCTTGGGCCTTCCACACCCAGTTGGACCCCGCGAACTCTGCAATCTCGTCAGACCACCGTGCTAGTGGTCGGCCCTTCTTCCTAGCTCCCGTTGGTCCTTTCCACAGTTGCCGAAGTATGGGATCACAACAAAAGATTGTTTTGTTTCTTTCGCCGTCAACCCAAGGGTTAATCTAAACCTCTATGTCATGGCAGGTCCAGTACCTCCTGAAGTGGAAGGGCTACAAGGAGGAGGAGAGCACATGGGAGCCGGAGGACAACCTGGACTGTGAGGAGCTCATCAAAACCTTTGAGGACGCCCGCAAGGAGAAGGAGGTTAATAACTAACATTCATGTCATTCTCAAAGTATTTTATAGGAGAAAAATTGCATAAAACTTTACAAAATATCGTAATTTAAACTTACACGATTTTCACACATTCGCGCGGCATTATTTGTGGGGGTGACAACCCTAGTGAGAATGTAATTAATAAAGACCAAGTGCGGGTAGTTCGGAAAACCCGTGCGGCTAGAAGATGTTGATACCCGCTCACGCCAGTCAGCTCGCGACCATGGATGTTGTGATACATTCAAACAAAACAAAACCTTAAAAAAGGTAAATTAGTTATAATTGTACCTACGCGATTAGGCCCAATAATAATATCGTAATTTGTCCAAAAAAAGTCAATTGTGCAGAGTATTGCATCTCGTTTTCTACAACATGTCTCTTACATGGGATTGTTTGCATGATGAAGTCATCCCCTGAAACAACCTTTTGTTTTAGCCTAAAATCGCAAACCTATTAACATGGAAATAAAGAGTTTTTCCACTTTTCTGAAGACATTATTCACTTCCATTGCCAGGCCAACATCCAAGACCATCACTGAATGCCAACAATGGTCAACTAGTATAAGAAGGAACACCCCTAGGGAGTCGTACGGCATGTGAACAAAGTTATTGAGAACTCTCACTCTGAGTTGGGGTTCTTGGCACTGAAAGAGTTAATGCCAATAATGGAGTTAGAGGTTTCTACTTTAGTTGACTATAAGCAGGGGGGTCTCACTCCCTCAGTTCGCCACGCCGCTGCAAGTACATCCGCAGATTGCTACCGGATGGTCGCGTCATTCACTTGGTGTGGTCAGAGCAGAGTTTGTTATTTACAATACAACAATACAATACAAATACTCTTTATGTCACACCTGGCCATAAAGCGGCAATTAGCGCACGCTCCGCGAGCGGAAAATTCCACTTCCTGGCCAGGGGGTGACATAAAATTTTGTACTTAACACGGGCGGTAATAAAGAAAGCCTCAGATCGCATATTTATCGCCCTTGCCTTCGGCTCGGGTGTCAAATACCTGCGATCTGAGAAATTCTTTGTTTTACCACCCTTGTTAAGTAATGTACTATTATTGTACACCTCACACAAAAGGATCAGAAAAGAAAAAGAAAGGAAAAGGAAGGAAGGGGAAAGGATCTATTATAATTTAGGGTTGTTAATTAGGGATTTGTTAACAGTGGGACTTCTGTACGTAGTACAGTCAGCTGCAGAGAAAAGGTACACCCCGTGCATGTATTAATTAGTGTTTATAAAAATTAAAAATATGAATCCTGGAATTCGAAATAAACGATTAATAATAATAGATGTTTGTATGCACGGGGGTCTGGTTTCTCTGCAGCTGACCGTACTATTACTTAGGCTGGGTTGCACCAAACCATCTGTAATCGTATGCGGTGTTCGTCCAATCTGGCCCCTATTTCACCAACTTGATAATTGTCACCTTACAATGACAATTCAGTTTACATTGCTGGGCCGGTAAGTATCTATGGTATCCGACGACCATCTTAAGTGACGACACAGAAGTGTACTTGGAATTGTCATTGTCAGATGACAATTGTCACCTTACAATGACAATTCGATTTACATTGCCGGGCCGGTAAGTATCGATGCTATCCAACGAGCATCTTTACGTGACGACTCAGAAGTGTACTTGGAATTGTCATTGTCAGGTGACAATTGTCAAGTTGGTGAAATAGGGGCCAGATTGTATGGAGAGTTTGACAAGTTTCTATGGGATGACAGCCGCCGGCGCCATATTTGACGATGACCGGTCTGTGTTCGTACGTTGGTGCAACTGGCACTTATTCTGTGTTATAAGTAAATTCCCCTCCCCGCAGAAGTCAAAGAAGCCCGAGGAGCGGGCCAAGAAGCGCGTGCGCGAGTCGAGCGAGGACACGTCGACGCGCAAGAGCCGCGGCGCCTCCGTGTCGTCGGCGGACGACCGCGGCGACGCCAAGCGGACCAAGGACAAGGACGACAAGAAGTCCGGCTTCGAGAAAGGGCTCAAGGCTGAGAAGATTATCGGTAACTTTCATTATAAAATAGTACATTGTGCATTTAGGGAGATAAGCAAGTTATTACTAACGAAAGTCATAGAAGCTAGCTTTTATTGACTTGAGTTTGTAATAACCCTTACCTCCCGTGATACACACAATATTTTTCATCACATTTGCGAGGAAATAAATAACTACAAAAGGCAGAAAAATCCATGTTTCATACAACCACACCAATCAAAAATTGTCGAACTTGACAACTTCACCTCCAGTATCACTGCGAGAGGAGCGCAACGTGCAACCAATCACAGAGCAATATTCTTGCGGCGCGCGGCCAACTAGATTTTTTTATAATAACTACAAAAGGCAGAAAAATCCATGTTTCATACAACCACACCAATCAAAAATTGTCGAACTTGACAACTTCACCTCCAGTATCACTGCGAGAGGAGCGCAACGTGCAACCAATCACAGAGCAATATTCTTGCGGCGCGCGGCCAACTAGATTTTTTTATAATAACTACAAAAGGCAGAAAAATCCATGTTTCATACAACCACACCAATCAAAAATTGTCGAACTTGACAACTTCACCTCCAGTATCACTGCGAGAGGAGCGCAACGTGCAACCAATCACAGAGCAATATTCTTGCGGCGCGCGGCCAACTAGATTTTTTTATAATAACTACAAAAGGCAGAAAAATCCATGTTTCATACAACCACACCAATCAAAAATTGTCGAACTTGACAACTTCACCTCCAGTATCACTGCGAGAGGAGCGCAACGTGCAACCAATCACAGAGCAATATTCTTGCGGCGCGCGGCCAACTAGATTTTTTTAAACCAATCAGATCACACACAAACTCATAACTCCCACGGGAGTTATAAAATTCCATAACTCCCGCGGGAGGTAAATGGGTTATAACTGCTTTATACGCACGCGTGCAATAACACACTTTACGAGCAAGTGTGATGAAAATAAATTTATGTCACACCTAGCCATAAAGTGGCGATTATCGCACGCTCCGCGCGCGAAAAAACCCACTTCCTGGCCAGGGGGTGAAATAAAATTTTGTACTTACCACGGGCGATAATAAAGAAAGCCTCAGATCGCATATTTATCGCCCTTGCCTTCGGCTCGGGCGTAAAATACCTGCGATCTAAGACATTCTTTGTTTTATCGCCCTTGGTAAGTAATGTACTATAGTTTTACAATACCAATAACTCAAACATACGATAATACTCGTAAAACTTCACACTTCAATGATGATGATGACAAATGAAGAATAAACATCTTATTATTATACATTCAGGTGCCAGCGATGCGACAGGCCAACTGATGTTCCTCATTAAGTGGGCCGACTCTGATGAGGCTGAGCTTGTTCCTGCCAAGATCGCCAACGTCAAGTGTCCACAACAGGTAAGCTCATCGAGTGACAAAGCCCTTTTTGAAGTGAACACTTCTTTGTCGGGGGTTTTTATAAACCTACGTCCAGCAAAATCTTTCAACGGAGGGAAGGTAGCGTACTACGTGACCCGTTTTTAGGGTTCCGTACCCAAAGGCTAAAACGGGACCCTATTACTAAGACTCCGCTGTCCGTTTGTCACCAGGCTGTATCTCATGAACCATGATAGCTAGACAGTTGAAATTTTCACTGATGATGTATTTCTGTTGCCGCTATAACAAACAAATACTAAAAACAAAACTAAAAATAAAATAATTATTTAAATTTCTATACAAAAAGACTTAAACTTTGCTTGTAGTACGACTTGTTAGCTCGAAACTATGAAGAAGTACGGTCACATCTGGAAGAAAGCACGAAACTTGGCATGCATGTAGCTTAAATTTTTGTGTTTCAAAAATTTTAGGGAAACACGTTGACAGACCTTTTTTTCCCCCCCTCCCCCCCACTTTTGTGTGCCGAATTACAGTTTTATTTTATTTTATTGAAAACTGCTGAAGCTAGGAGAAAACCTTCAATGGAAAAAATGTTCCTTATAAAATTACCTAAAAGTCATTCTTTGGATATATTTTGATTGGACCTATAGTTTTCAAAATATACGAGCATTCATTAGGGTAAGTACAGCAGAAAAGGTGCTAGAGGGCAGATTACTAACATTTTTGTGCGCATCGGGTTACAAGCAAGAAATTTGTACCATAGATAAAGTGTTCCGCAGTGATTCTTTTCAGATGTGGAGATTAGTTAGATTCGTCCCCTGTGCGTGGGGAGAACGGGGTGAATTGGACCAAGCACACCTTTTTTTTGTCTCTTTCTCACTGATCAGTTAAGGCTACTATGGCTTGCGGGGTATCGTTTTCGTGTAAAACAGACATCAGGAATTCATTTTTAGGGTTCCTTTCCCGAAAGCTCCAAGCGGAACCCTATTGTTGTGAGTCATACGTCCGTCCGTCGTCTGTTTTACAGGTTTCACAGCCAAACGATTGGAGCTACAGGCTTCAAATTTTCACAGTATAAGCATCTTGTTGACCCAAAACTACACCAATTGTCAAAAAATATGTTTAATAATATTTAATGGGGGCTCCCATAGAGCTGAAGGGGGGCGCAAAAAATTTTTTTTTACCCACCCCATCGAGTGGGGTATCGTTGTTTAGAGCTCATTGCGTAGATAAAGACTGTATTTTTTGTTTAAAATAAGATTTGAAAACAAAGGCGTGAGAAGTCACTAAAGTCCGCTATCTTACAAAATTTGTTCCTAAGATTTTTAAAACTTCCCATTGACTTACGAACATAAAATTTGGTTATGATGTTTATTGTTGCGTACATTTTACCAACAAATACTAATAAAATGAAAATATTTTTTTTTGTTGGAAAAAAATAAAAAAAAACACAAAAAATAGTTTTAGTATTTTTTTTGTATTTGTCGGTAAAATATACGCAATAATAAAGATTACTACCAAATTTCAAGTTTTCAGGTCAATGGGAAGTTTAAAAAATCTTAGAACCAATTTTGTAAAAAAGCGGACTTTAGTGACTTCTCACGCCTTTGTTTTCAAATATTTTTTTAACCAAAAAATACTGTATTTATCTACGCAATAAGCTCTAAACAACGATAACCCACTCGATGGGGTGGGTAAAAAAAAAAATTTTGCGCCCCCCTTCAGTTCTATGGGAGCCCCCATCAAATATTATTAAAAATATTTTTTGACAATTGGTGTAGTTTTGGGTCAACAAGATGCTTATACTGTGAAAATTTGAAGCCTGTAGCTCCAACCGTTTGGCTGTGAAACCTGTAAAACAGACGACTGGCGGACGTATGACTCACAACAATAGGGTTCCGCTTGGAGCTTTCGGGTAAGGAACCCTAAAAATGAATTCCTGATGTCTGTTTTACACGAAAACGATACCCTGCAAGCCATAGTAGCCTTAACTGATCAGTGAGAAAGAGACAAAAAAAAGGTGTGCTTGGTCCAATTCACCCCGTTCTCCCCACGCACAGGGGACGAATCTAACTAATCTCCACATCTGAAAAGAATCACTGCGGAACACTTTATCTATGGTACAAATTTCTTGCTTGTAACCCGATGCGCACAAAAATGTTAGTAATCTGCCCTCTAGCACCTTTTCTGCTGTACTTACCCTAATGAATGCTCGTATATTTTGAAAATTATAGGTCCAATCAAAATATGTCCAAAGAATGACTTTTAGATAATTTTATAAGGAACATTTTTTCCATTGACGGTTTTCTCCTAGCTTCAGCCGTTTTCAATAAAATAAAATAAAACTGTAATTCGGCACACAAAAGTGGGGGGAGGGGGGGGAAAAAAGGTCTGTCAACGTGTTTCCCTAAAATTTTTGAAACACAAAAATTTAAGCTACATGCATACCAAGTTTCGTGCTTTCTTCCAGATGTGACCGTACTTCGAGCTAACAAGTCGTACTATTCATCAGGTGCTGGGTCTCAAAATGTATGGGAAAACTAAAATCTGACTTGCACTTGACCAAAATTCTACTTGATATTATTTAACGTTATTATACAGGGTGTAATTTTATTGACCGTTCAAATTTTTCCTAGGCATTAGGTATCAATAAAAGATGCATTTTCTGAAAAAAAGAGTAACATTTTCAAAAAAATATATTTTTTCTTTTCACAATTTATGCGAACATGAAACAACAATGGTTACGAACCAAGAGTCCTAAGCCCGTGAAAATATGAAGAAAAATTAGCAAAAGAAAAAATTTTTTTTTATAGTTTTCGTCGAAAATTGGTATAAAAATACGAAAATTGTCTCGGCGACTCAACGTGGGGCCTGGGCGATCGTTATTGCTGCCTCCCACACCACCCACTTCGGCGGTATCCACGAACGCATATTTGTTTCGGGTATCTTTCAGCTGCTGTATCTCAACATTTTAGTACTGAAAGATACTGAAAGAAAAAACACGTATATTTTAATTTTCACCAAGGAATCTACTGTGTGAATTTGAACGGTCAATAAAATTTCACCCAATGGTACGGAATCTGTCTCATTCCTGGGGAAAACTCGTTTTCTACGGTAAGACACGAAAACGCCGAGCATACCTCTGTCTCCCAGGTCCTTACATTTGTACTTTATACTTGCTTCAGGTGATAGCGTTCTACGAGGAGAGGTTGACGTGGCACACGCCCGCCGAGTCGGAGTGAGCGCCTCGAGGCAGCTGCAGCCCGCCGCGTTTACGAGCGCATCGCACGTACTATCCGGTGGTCATGGTCACGTGAATGCCGTCGTACAGTCTTCAGTAGCTATAGCGCGCCCCTCCACAGCGAATCTCATACTAATCTGTGCGCAGTTGTACGGCGCGGGCTGTGGAGGGGCGCGCCATAGTCGATGGGCGCACTATACGAAATAGCACTCAGAATGACCTACACATACTCTTAGGTCCTAAATACACACTTACTGTCGACCAATTTCATTTCTGGGCCACTTCGTAGCTTGTCACAGTGACAACTATGAGATCTCAAGAGGCTCTCATATAGAATTTCACTATGACAAGGTATCAAAAAATGAAATGACCTAGAAATCAAATTGTTTGACCGTACGAGACACGCATGCGAGTTTAACAAAAAAATTTTTTATCTCGCCTATAGGGGTGTCCCACTGCTGGGCAAAGGCCCATGAATTCCACGACTTTCGTGTCTGTGCTTCGTCCGGCCAGTTGGCGAGGAAGGCATCTAAGTCATCCCGCCATCTCCGTCTAGGCCGCTTAACTACATTGCGCGGTATTATAGAGAGATAGAACTCGTCTATACGTCCGCGACCCGCAGTGTAATGAAACTCGCATGCCGGTCTCGTACATGTGTAAATAAGGCTTTATTGTCTTGACATTAGTCGCGTGTGTAGATCATTTTGAGGACTAGGCCCCTGACTGTACGAACATATATTCACCTTCTCAAATACACTCAAGATCAAATAAAAGGCTGCAAACTTTGTATGAAAATTGGAGGTGTATCGGTTTTATTTGACATCGAGTATTAGAAATAACTATAGGTTTTTTCAACTTTTGTCATTTCTGATTGCATGAGGTGTAACAGAGCTGCCATGTTACCATTGTTTAATACGAATGATGAGCTTTTAAATGATGCGAAATTACGAGAAATTTAGGTGTTAGCGTGCGTTGACGTTTATTGAGTCTTGTATCCATGGAAACAACGGTTTTTTCTCAGTGATACATTGACAGAGTATATTGAAGTGTGTAAATTTTGTATAGCTGCTAAATTACGCTACAAACTCTTCAATCAAAAATGGAGTCAAGTTGTAATGTCAAGATATTTTCGCTTGTAGCAAAGTCTGTCGTAATAAGTAAGAAAGGCGGTGAAGAAGGTTAAACGCATGCTATCAACCTAAACTTTAGTGTGTAAGTACGATTGTGATGTCACGATTACGTACGGGGTTTTAAAGGAGACGGTACTGGTTAATAATATGTCGTCATTATTTCTCCAATGTCTCCAAAATCTCTGGGTGTGCATGCTTAATCGTTGGCCTCATCTTTGTTGCATAAACTTTAAACTCAAACTATTTTTTATTCAAATAGGCCTAGCAACAAAATTTAAATCGTCAGTTTTATATGGCATAGTTTGAATTGAATTATTCATAAAGCCAATAGGTAAGTAAAATACCTTCTTTGGAGAATAAATGTTCTACTGAATATGGACAGACCCAGAAGACTTTATTCTACATATATCAGTATTTAGCGATTTAGTATCACACGTGTGCTACAAATACTAACTAGTTTTGTATTTTCAATTTAGAACCTACCTTGTGCACACATCTTTGATTGACATAAGTTAAACAAGTAAATTCATCAACCCTCACTGAACCAGGCTCGGGAATAAATAGTACATTACTTAACAAGGGCGGTAAAACTAAGAATGTCTCAGATCGTATGTATTTGACGCCCGAGCCGAAGGCAAGGGCGATAAATATGCGATCTGAGGCTTTCTTTATTACCGCCCGTGTTAAGTACAAAATTTTATGTCACCCCCTGGCCAGGAAGTGGGTTTTTTCGCGCGCGGAGCGTGCGGTAATGGCCGCTTTATGGCCAGGTGTGACATAAAACACATTTTTCATTCCTCGGGAGACGATATACGACAGATTTATAAACAAGGAGAAAAATAAAGGTGATATATTATTTGTCAGTGCTCTTGGATGTCGCGCGACTAGCTATGTCTCTCTTAGTCTTGATTTGTAACTTAACACGTTCCGCGCCAGTAAGGCGATAAACCATACAACAAAAATCACACTAATTTGTGTCACTGGCACTGTATGTGTTAAATGGTGTCATATGTTGCAAATAGGTACCAATTAATTAAATGTGCGAAAGAGACATGTATCTAGCCGCACTGTCATTTTGGGTTGGGATATTGATAGGCTTCATACATTACACATTGTGGTTAGCGAAAAAAGGATGCAGCTATCCGATAGAATAGGATATTAATTTCCAATGTCAGAGATAAATTTCCCCATTGGCACAGTCCATATTCAGTATATATATCCGAATATATGGTATGTCCGAAAACTGTCATTGGATTGAAAATTTTGAAGCTTGGGCGGTAAAGTCTACTTTTGAACGGATCTCTGAAATAATTCAGTCAAGCCAAATAATTATAACATATTGCTTTTCTGATGGACGATATGACCCGACATTAACACTAATAAACGAATTCTCGGCGCTATTTTGGCGGGAGTCACATCATTTATTTTTGCTAAATAGTATTATTCAATATTTGGTAGCTAATTTATCCCTTCACTGATATTGGCCAAGGCCCTTGAGGCTGCCATTTCTCTTTTATAATAACAATAACACTAATATCCCTTGCATTTCATTAAATTGTCAAAAGGGCCTCTACGTGTTGGCTATGTGGTACTCGTTGGTACTTGGGTGCCTCGGTACTTCGGCTCCGCGCACGCCTCCCAAAGGTCCGGGACACCATTGTCCCGTGAACGGGAATGACACTAATAAAATCCCTGTGTATCTCCTGCTCTACCAAATAGCTGCGTCCCTCTGCTGTGTTTAATGTATGCACAAGGCCTAGCCGATGCAAATCGGCGTCAGATGGACATTTCCTCATATGTATGGACTTAGTTAAGGCTAGCGTAAGATATTATGACGTCACTAGACGGTGACAGTTTCCGTGCAAGTTTGTTTATTAAGGCGCAGGGTAGGGCAAGGCCTTCCCCATACAAGCTTTGTGCACGTTTTATTCGTCGGTTTTGGCACTAACAAATATAATATTTTTTTTGGTTGTAAATATTAGATATGCGAAGTTCGTGATGTGAAAATTTTCAAATATATCAAAAAAATTCAAAATTAAAAAAAAAACGAACGAACGAAATAGCTATCAGAAAAATAAGCATACTGACCAAAAATCATAACTTTAATGCAAACACAAACGAAGTAAATCCTGCACAAAGTTTGTATGGAGAGAGCTTGCCCTACCCCTCCTCTTAAGTTTAGGATATAAAATCGAAAATATGTAACGTTCTTGTAACATTTATAAAGTGGGGCTCGAATGCTTTGTGATGTCAGTGGACACTGTGGAGAGGGATCCTTTTGACAGTACCTGTCAAAATCCACCAATCGACAAGATCAATGGTGGATATTGACAGTTGGGATTTTGCTCGTCGCTGCGTTGGTGAATCCACTACCGAACAAAACCCTAGTTGCCTAACTGTCATGGCATAGTTACCGAATAACGTCCCTGAACAAGTATTGATTGGCAAAATCATCATAAATTTTGATGGAAAGCCTTTTTTAAAGAAGAAGATATTAGGCATGTTCCGAATCACGCTTACAGCGCTAAAAACGCGTTTACGATCGGACCGAATCACGCTCATAGCGTTTACATGAGATGTCGTGACGTCATTGATGATGTCATGGACGGCGCCATATTGGCGTTTACGATGCTCACACTCCCAGGCGTAAGCACCTTGAGCCAAACGTCAAGTTGACGTTTGATATGTGAAAATGACAGTAAACGCGGGCTATGAGCGTGAATCGGTCTGATCGTAAGCGCGCTCAAGCAAATAGCGGTCCGAAACAAAACAATTCTCACGCGGCCTTGAGCGCGCTATTTGATTCGGACCGGCCGTCAGCACTAAGCGCTGTGAGCGTTGTAAGCGTGATTCGGAACACGGCTATTGACAGCTACATCTCTCGTAACAGTGCTGCCATCTAGCGACTTAACGCATTTTGAAAAAGCCTCATTTTTAAATGTCATTAAAAACGTTCAATAATAATTAAAAATTCACCATGTTTTATATTAAGACCTATACAGGAAAACGGTGTTGCAATAGTGCTGACTGGTGGAATTGGTTTTACATGTTTATAACTAATTCTTGTATGCATATACAACAGCCATTATTTCTGTAAGGTATGTTCTGACTTCTAAAATGAATGAATAAAGTATGAAACAGCTTTTTGTTTATTATTTTGTCATTTTGTATTCTAAATACCTTTAATCCCCGTAAAGTAATTATATAGAATCCAGGAACGGTTCAAAGACCGAAATAGCTGTAACAAGAAATAAACTGAATGCTCTGCCTTGAAGGGAATCCTTTTTTGTTAAACCTTTTTAACGCCATGTCAATTAAAAGCTTTACTAACGCTCCATCATATGATAACGTCAAACGCGACCTTAGAGTAGTTTTCAAAAAAATTTTACTCAGGGCTTAATGAAAACAAAATTACGATCGCGTCCTTTGTGTAACGAAAGTCACCCATACAAAATATATGAGTCGTCGTTACACAAAGGAATCAATAGTTAAGTTTTGTTTTAATTAAAGCCCTTAACCCTTTAAACGCCAAAAATCTATTATATAAAGGTCGTGTGTCCGTGCCCACCACGCCAACAACCACTAAAAAGGTCGGAGTGAAGGTGTACTTTGAACATGAATAAAATCTATTATGAATTGTCTTTATTGGTTTAAACGTTATATGAATTCAACACCAACAATGCTTGGCGTGAGTGATCACTTCATTCAAATATGAAAGCGTTCAAAAGGGTTAACAATGTACATTTTTTTTTAAAATGACTAACGCTTGGATGCAAGCATTCGAGCACCAAAAACAAATGGATAATAAACTTGAAATAATTTCAGTTGAACAAATTGCACCAAAGCAATTCCTTCAAAAAGCTACTTTACCGTTCAAACAATAAGGTTCAAAATCAAATAACATTGTAATAGAAATACGTTCAACAAAAAGAATTTCAACCATAACAATGTGTTCGATTTTTTTAAGTCGATAAAGATGAGTTCATAGTGCCCGTATTACGTAGGCCACACTGAAAGTTTTTAGAAATGGTTACATAGAAACCATACATTAAAAAACTAAAAATGTCGTTTTGAAGTGGAACTCTTTGGCAACATTATGGAGTATATTACATTCGTCGTTTGTTTATATCATTTGGCGTCAAATTGAAAATTGTTTGTTTCACGTTAAAATGAATTTAAAGTGAAAAATTTTGGTCGATATTTTTTTTTGCCTTTCTATTGCAATGAAATCAACAATATAGTTATGAAAGACTTTACGATGGGCCCTTGATGATGAAGCTACATCCTTTAAAAGACTATTTACAACTAGTTTAACGGGTTCAAATGTCATCGCATCAATGACACTGATGATCTTCGTGAGGGACGTCACTTTATGGCGATTACTGAAAAAAAAACATCAGTGCTGGGCGGCTCATGATAGAGACTGATAAGAGAGTGACCTATCAGCAGATGCAGGCAACCTTAGGCATCAGTATGAGTCAAGTGCAGAAAATCGTTCATGAGTATTTAGCTGTTAGGATACTCTGAACTCGTTGGGCACCTCATAATTTGGCCGAAGCTCAAAAACGCCGTAGAACCGAGCTATAAGAACGAGTGGACAAATCGTTTTTCTCAGAGGCTCCATCGAATTCAGTGATATATTGATGGAATCGTACAATAGTCCATGATACAAAATGACAATAAATAACTTGCTAGTTAGCTTAGTTTTTGTTTTTCTAAAAACTTTCAATGTGGCCTACGTAATTAGATATAAGGGTTCTTTTTACCTAAACAGTACTTACTGCAGTAAAATGTATGACGCGTTCATTTGTTTCTTGCGAATTCTTGTATAGAACCCTATAATAATAGGCTAGTACTTTTTAGTTAAAAAAACTAGGTCTAAATAGGTAGATTACTATTTAGCCATTCCTCGTACACTTGGTGAGAAAATGGCAATTATACACATTTGTTTTGGTGTTGCAACATTGCATTTCATTTAATTCAATTGATCCTATTTTATACATACATTTTACTATGTATATGAGCGTGTATACAACGTAAATTAAATACTAACATAACCCCATGATACTTACAATACTTTATTGACAAATAATATAATAATTAAATACCTAAGTAAGAACATAATGTGAAGGTACAGAAAAGAATGAAAATGATTAGGACGATGGCGACCCAGGCGGGCATAGTACCTGCAAGAAAAAAGTTTTATAAGTGGCTTGTTTTTATACTTAAGTGGCTTATACGATTGTACGTTGTTTCGCAGACAGAAGTTTCATAGATTTATTGTTTCGCAGAATTTTCATTTCATAGAAAACATTTTTTTACAAAAGGGTCGCAGTTCTAACCTAACCTAACCTAACCCACTTTTCTGGTAGATCTAATTGGGCTCTACGCAATGGCATTTAAGTTGTACCTAAAAACGAAAATTCTGTGAAACAAATTCTATGAAACATTTTTCTGCAAAAGAAGGGGACACCGGCTTATACACTAGCGAGGCGGTGCTGAAAATTTCGTGTCGGTAATAAAATAATCATTCGTTTTAAAAAACAAATCGCATCACAGGATCCTATATCACAAATAACACTATAAGGTAAAACCTCTCGGTTCTCGACGCTGCACTAGTATTCGACATGTGCACTTTATGTCAAAGTCATATAGGTTAAATTCGGACATAAAGTACCCATGACGAATACTAGCGCAGCGTCGAGCACTAGTACTTTTACCTTACGTCACAGAATAGTATAATAGTATTACATACAGAACGGGCACGAACCCCCCGCACCGAGGTCAGTTACCTCGTCCCTGAGACGCCCGCCTGGTTACGATCGGGTTACTTGTCAGTTGGGTCATGCCTAGATAAGGGTGTAAGTATGTAACCTTTCTTGTACTGGCCGCTTAGTAAAGAATAATAAATAAAACCCTACGCACCCGGCACACAAATTGACGCGTGTACCGACAGCGCACGCACACATACTTAGCCACAGCGCTTAGTTTCCTTCGCGTGTCACCCCTGTGCTTACGTGTTAGTACATACTGCGTATTCCATAGTATTAGTAGTAATTTGCTAACGGTTACTAGGAAAATTGTAATTTTTTGTAAAATTTTGTAAGATTTTGGAGCCCTAAGCCCCCGGCGGGTACAGTACAGGTGGTACTCACTCGGGTAGGGCAGGCTGTGCACGGTGAGACAGTTGTCCACGGAGATGGAGAGCAGCGCCGCCTCGGCGCCGCTGGTGATGGGCGGCCCGAAGCCCTGGGTGGGCAGGAACTCCAGACCCGTCACGAACATGCGGTGCGCACGCGGCACGTGTAGCACACGCTACAACGACAATTTTTTTTAAAATTCAGTACTTCATGTAGACGAAGGCACTTGTACAAGTCAAATCTACTAGCGTTTCTAAAAAATTTACAACTGTCGAGAAGAAACCCTGAAGCTATTTCAAGGGTCAGACAATTCAGACATTTGCAACACAGCATAGAGAAATTTATCAGCCTTCATTTTAGTATAACAGTTTTCCATGACGCATCGTGTTCAAGGTGTAAACAAAAAATGGGACTTTTTGGGCTGTGTGTACTTTTTGTACTTCCGATTCCGAATAGTAAGTACAAAATTTTATGTCGCCTCCTAGCCAGGAAGTGGGATTTTCCGCGCGTAATTGACACTTTATGGACAGGTGTGACATAAGATATATTTATATAAAGATATATAATATATGTCAAAAGAGCAGCTGAACATGCCCCCCCACGCCCAGGAACCGTCCGTCGTCCCTCACTGCGAGCGCGCTGAGACTCGCCCACTACAACACTCTTGCGCAGCTCCCCGCTAAAGGCTCCCACAGAAGCGTTTATGAAGTTTTTTTTTTTCAATAAAGATATCTCACCTGTAAACTAAACGCCACATATATATCCACTGATCCGCTGAACATGGTCCCCACGCCCACGAACCGTCCGTCGTCCCTCACTGCGAGCGCGCTCAGAGACTCGCCCACTACAACACTCTTGCGCAGCTCCCCGCTTTGGGGGTCCCACAGCTGCAGCAAGCCCTTCTGCTTGCCGGAGCGCGCAAGCGGGTTCGCTATTGTGAACATGCGGTATTCGCCCTTCTTGTCCTCGATAGAGCCGAACCTGCGAATGAATAACACCCAAATTGAAGGCATGTTTAGAAAAACAACATAACTGCTTAGACTGGTTGACACTGTCAAGAACAATTCAAATGACAGCAGATGTCGACCAGTCTAGTCAGTTATGTTGTTTTTGTAAACATCCCTTCAATTGAGCTATAAATAATTGATCGAGATCTTCTATAATTCGCCCAAGACGAGCTGCAGTAGTAGTTAATAGGAGCAAGACGGCATTGATGAGAAAATGTGTAATAACAATGGCCCCAAAGTTATATAATAAATTGCCAGAAACATGGAAGTCTGAAACTTTCTCTAAATTTAAATATTTACTACATAGATTTTTACTTGAGAAATGTTATTATAATGTGGAGGATTATCTTAATGACATGACTATCTTAATTTAAATTAACTCGGATTTTACCGCTTTTATTATTTTAATTCTGTGACATGTGATTTGTATTTAATTAATATATTTTTTAATTTCGACATGTAATACCTACTAAATTCGTACGCCAAAAGGCACATCATGGCTTTGTGACTATCCAATTCGAATATTCCACCTTTTTGTACCTGTGATGAACGAATAAATTATTTTCATCTCACCCGCTCGGAAAGGCTTTCTTTATCCTTTCAAATCTGCGTGCAAAAGTCCACTTTCCACGCTAGCGAAAGTGATTTTGAAATACGAATGTTACGCAGTTCCATGAGTTCCAACTTTTTTCTATAAAGTGAAACGACAGGTCATTCCTAAGCGTTTAGAAGTATACATATCATGTACCTAATGGTGCAGTTTATTATTGTTTTGTTTTTTATAATGATATACTTTTTCCAGCTTAATTTGATGATATTCAATAATAATTTAGTTTTATTTATAAAGAAATAACACGAAGAAACATATTTGAAATGTTTATATGTTTCAACATTTTACGCTCAGTGCAATTTCGGAACGCACCGTTTAAAAAGTTAGTTTTGAAAAAAACTCGATGCGAGAGATTAAGATATTTGAATATTGTTTTGTTTTGTTATTGAGTTAGTATAATATCAAAATAATGAATTTAATTAATTGATTTCAGTGCAGAAGATACTTATATTATTACAATTTTAACTCCTGATAAGTTTGGAAATGAGTGAAATATATTTGTTTTAGCCGTTAGCCGTGAGTATTTCGTACCACAGTACTCAACAATAATAATTAGTCTTTTTGATGCATTTAAATGTTAATAATCCCCGAAATGCTTTGTAACGGGTGAAATTTAAACAACCTTTTATAGAACATGAGTACATCTTGAATTGTACATGAAAGTATTTCCTCGCTATGGTGAGATGAAAAGTTGTGTGTTGCGCTCGGCAGCAAAGTTGTTCGGCGTCTCGTGCCTTGAGAGCCTCGCGACGCTCAGGATTGTATTTTTGAACCACTCGCTTCGCTCGTGGTTCAATCTTACAATCCTTCGCTAGCTCGGCTCTCAATACAAACACTCGCGCCAAAAATCAACTTTGCAGCCTTGCATAACAAATAACTATTGTATTTGTATAATTTTAAGTAGATCACTTATGTCTCGCGTAATTTTTTGCTACAGCCCCCGTTTAAAAGTCACTCGCTAAAAAATCGGATTGCCCATACAAACTTTTAACACCCTTTTCACGCCTTCCGAGGGGAATGTTCAAAAATGCTGAAATTGTTTTTCTTACACTTTATTGCTAGGTCTATAAACGAAGTTTAATGTTTCTCTTAATATATGTATATGTATAATATATTTGCTACCAAAACAAAGTAGGTACCTACCTAAATTTGCAACCCAATTTTCACCCCTTCAAAGGCCGATTTTTGAAAACGCGGAAATCAGTTTTAAATATTCTTATAACATAGAATTCCGATATCTAGCAGCCTTCAGTACTCACCGACACCGTCGGAGCAGGTACTTGCTGCCATTTGGCGGTTGGCAGGTGGCGGACAGTCGAGGCGGCGCCTTGCGCGCGGTGTGCCACAGGTGCGCCTGCCCGTCCTTGCCAACTATATGTATAGTAGCTCCGCTATCTAGCAGTCTGCTCACCGACACCGTCGGAACAGGTACTTGCTGCCATTTGGCGGTTGGCAGGTGACTGACAGCCGGGGAAGTGCCTTGCGGTGTGCCACAGGTGACTAGACATTCCTTACTGATGATAGGTACAGTAGCTCCGCTATCTAGCAGTCTACTCACCGACACCATCGTAGTAGACAGGTAGGTACTTGCTTCCGTTGGGCTGCGGTGTGCCACAGGTGACCAGACCATCCTTGCCAACTATATGTACAGTAGCTCCGCTATCTAGCAGTCTACTCACCGACACCGTCGGAACAGGTACTTGCTGCCATTTGGCGGTTGGCAGGTGACGGACAGCCGCGGAGGTGCCTTGCGCGCGGTGTGCCACAGGTGCGCCAGACCGTCCTTGCCAACTATATGTATAGTAGCTCCGCTATCTAGCAGTCCACACACCGACACCGTCGGAACAGGTACTTGCTGCCATTTGGCGGTTGGCAGGTGGCGGACAGTCGAGGCGGCGCCTTGCGCGCGGTGTGCCACAGGTGCGCCAGCCCGTCCTTGCCAACTATATGTACAGTAGCTCCGCTATCTAGCAGTCTACTCACCGACACCGTCGGAACAGATACTTGCTGCCATTTGGCGGTTGGCAGGTGACGGACAGCCGCGGAGGTGCCTTGCGCGCGGTGTGCCACAGGTGCGCCAGCCCGTCCTTGCCAACTATATGTACAGTAGCTCCGCTATCTAGCAGTCCACTCACCGACACCGTCGGAACAGGTACTTGCTGCCATTTGGCGGTTGACAGGTGACTGACAGCCGGGGAAGTGCCTTGCGGTGTGCCACAGGTGACTAGACATTCCTTACTGATGATAGGTACAGTAGCTCCGCTATCTAGCAGTCTACTCACCGACACCATCGTAGTAGACAGGTAGGTACTTGCTTCCGTTGGGCTGCGGTGTGCCACAGGTGACCAGACCATCCTTGCCAACTATATGTACAGTAGCTCCGCTATCTAGCAGTCTACTCACCGACACCGTCGGAACAGGTACTTGCTGCCATTTGGCGGTTGGCAGGTGACGGACAGCCGCGGAGGTGCCTTGCGCGCGGTGTGCCACAGGTGCGCCAGACCGTCCTTGCCGATGCTGACCAGGGTCGAGTCGCACGGGCTGAAGTCTAGGTCATCCAGCTGTATACAAGTGACAGTTTGTCAGTTATAGTATGACGAAGCTATGTACGAGTATTACAAGACCGGGATTACGCTACGATCGGAATAGCTGTCATTTCATATACACTTTGAGGTAAGGATATGGAAAATAAACCAATTAACTCGGTGAAATGTTCTATCTGTAGTATGCAATTTATTGGGAAAAACTGTCACCTTTAATCATGATCTATTCGCAGCTAAGTAATAAAAGTGCGTTTTTTAAGCGTCAATCAGGACATATCTACTGATCGCATAATATCTGCGTTAATTTCATGACAAAAATGGTCATCTATATAATCTATTTTCTGTGTTAATTGTCATGTCTTGGCAGTTTAAGTATAGGAAAGGCAAATTTTATAAGGCTTCCCTAAGAATATTTTTGACGCGCCGCCACTGGTAGCTTAATTAGGTTTTACGATATTTTTAACATAAAATGTACTAGGATGACAGCTGTCAAAAGAACAGGTACAACACAGAAACAGGTAGCAAGGCTGCTAACGAAAATTGTGCCCATCTTATTTTAAACCCAAATAGCAAATAAATGACTTATGACAGCGATAAATCTCGTTAACTGTAGTGTGCAACCCTCCGCGGCGGGTCTTCTGGAAGTCTGGACTGGACAGTACGAACTTGCTGTGCTGCTGTGGTTGATGCAGAACCCTCTGCGGGTCTGAGCCCACAGTACAAGCCACTAGCTCACCTCTTTAGTGTGCGCGTCCAGTACAAACAGCAGTTTCATGGCGGGGAAGCTCCACACGCGCACCTTGTGATGTGGACTACCTACCCTGTGCGGGACTGAGCCCACAGTACAAGCCACTAGCTCACCTCTTTAGTGTGCGCGTCCAGTACAAACAGCAGTTTCATGGCGGGGAAGCTCCACACGCGCACCTTGTGATGTGGACTACCTACCCTGTGCGGGACTGAGCCCACAGTACAAGCCACTAGCTCACCTCTTTAGTGTGCGCGTCCAGTACAAACAGCAGTTTCATGGCGGGGAAGCTCCACACGCGCACCTTGTGATGTGGACTACCTACCCTGTGCGGGACTGAGCCCACAGTACAAGCCACTAGCTCACCTCTTTAGTGTGCGCGTCCAGTACAAACAGCAGTTTCATGGCGGGGAAGCTCCACACGCGCACCTTGTGATGTGGACTACCTACCCTGTGCGGGACTGAGCCCACAGTACAAGCCACTAGCTCACCTCTTTAGTGTGCGCGTCCAGTACAAACAGCAGTTTCATGGCGGGGAAGCTCCACACGCGCACCTTGCAGTCGGCGCCGCCCGTGGCCAGTAGTTTACCGCTGTGGCTTATGCGGACTACCCTCTGCAGCGGGTCTGGGCTGCAACAATCAATCAGTACCCCTAGTATATTTTTTTCGAAACAAAACACAAACGAAAAGTTGTCTGGAAGAGATCGCTCTTTTTGCGATAAGACCGCCTGTTGTTTACCTCTAGTTTTAAATCTACATAGTCTGTAATCGTTTTATTTATTAAGGTGTGCAATAAAGATTAGTAAAAGACATTATCCTAAATAACTCAGGAAAAAAAGATTGAGCACCTGATAATAAGCATAGTATTCTTAAGTCCTGTCAGTAAACTACCAGTAGGGCTAGCACATAATGGTCTCGAGAGTATCTCGGCTTTTCTCGAGCTATGCGTCTTTTTTTGATAGGTGCTGTTGGAAAGTGACGGATAGCTCGAGATAAGCCGACAAACTGACGTTGCCATCATGTGCTAGCCATACTGAAAGAGTGACCAAATCCCTCGTGGGGGCCACTCATGTTCGCTTAGCCTGTTAGACCCTTAAATTTCTATGGTGGAATAATAATGGCCCATTCCAAAATCCCTCGTGGGGTCGTGGGGGCCACTCATGTTCGCTTAGCCTGTTAGACCCTTAAATTTCTATGGTGGAATAATAATGGCCCATTCCACATAGGGTGACATTCCACTTATCCACTATCTATCTATGTCCAGTCTTTGATTATGCCATTATGCCATTCACTGTGCCATCCCCAATTCCACTTAAGGCGCAGAGGTGGGCAAGGCATTCTCCATACAAACTTTATGAACGTTTTATTCATAGGTCTTGGCAATAACGAATGTGATATTTTTTTTGGATGTAAATATTAGATATGCGAAGAAAGTGATGTGGAAATTTTCAAATATTTCAAAAAAATGAAAAATGAAAAATAATATTAATGAAAAAAAAATTACATCACGAAATAGCTAACGGAAAAATAAGTATACTGACCAAAAATCATAACTTTAATGCAAACACAAACGAAGAAAATCCTGCACAAAGTTTGTATGGAGAGAGCTTGCCCTACCCCTCCTCTTAAGGAAAGTCACGCAATAAGCGCTCGGTCACAGAATAAGTAATATGCCTCGGTCTTGCAGCAATAGAATGCAAAACAGTTGAAATTCACATTAACATGACTAGAGAAAAGATGCAAAAACTTTCTAAACTCGCTTCGTTTTATTAAAGGAACTGATATTTATTAGGGGAATATGTGAAGTTATAATTTTTTTATAAAACGATGGTGGCAAACAATCGTACTGTCCACCTGATGGTAAGAGGACACCGCAGCCTATGGACGCTTGCAACTCCAAAGGAGTCATACGTGGATTTTTAGTTGAAGATATTTTACATTCCCTGGTAAAGATGTGATAATGAAGGTTGAAATATTGCAAGCTTTCATAGTTTCATCATCATCTCATCATCTTCAGCCCGTAATCGCCCACTGCTGAGCATAGGCCTCTCTTCTTCATAGTTTATACTGTCCATTTACCATCGGGCATAGTATATTCTTGTATACCACCATGTATTAAAAGATATAAACTTTTCTATGCCCCAAGAAAGTAGTCAGTGCATGCTAATTTGAATACTCTTTGTGAAACTAGTAGTGTGGGTCACAGTCTAGTAATTGTGGCATTACCTAAAATGCTTAGCCATGCGAGTCATTAACGATTGCAAATTGATTTGTTATTTAATCAGTACAGTGATTAATTGCATTGTGTGATCATTCATAACAGCAAAGTAATAATGTTGATATTGTTGAGGCAGGAAACAGCTGATTATTTGTATTGTTTCTTTATCAACATGACATAAAAGTGGGGGAAAAAAAAACAGTGGACAGCATTATGTGGTGCTTATCAGACATTGATATCAGATTTTACTTTTGTCTCCTTCATCTTAGTTACATAGTGTTACACAGTAATGCTAGGATTCCTAGCATTATTAGGTACCTGTAGGTACATGGTGTAAACTAGTTCCGTGTTAATTAGTAATGTGTTGCCAACCCGTCACTGAAGATATATTCCCATAGTTTATTTATCCCATCTCAACAAGACGCAGGGGCTCTCTTGTTTGTTAGGTTTTAATTATTACAGTTTAACATGGATCTATCCATCAACACAGGGTTAAGCCAGAGTGGGGCCTGTAGCAAAATCTATCAAGGGGCCCTTGGATTGCTGTAGGTTATCAAATTACCATGTTTATGCTATTAAAATATATTATGGTATTAGAAGTGCCGGGTCCATAACATTTGCGACTCTTGCTATGTGGCTAATCCGCCACTGCATCAACACTTTTGTCCAAAATTAATGGTGTAAATGGCCTGCATCGGTTTTCAATATTTTGGATGTTTAGAACTTATTAAAATTATAATCATAAAAGGAATAGTTACCCAAAATCTGTCTGCACACTGTCGCTGGGCCTTATTTCAAATGACATTCTCTTCTCCATAGTATTGCTGTTCTTGTCTGTCTTGGAAATGTTCTCATTCTCAGACACAGTGCGCCGCCTTCTGCGTATGAGTCCGTTTTCCGCTCGGAAGCTGCCTCTCCGCATCTCGGCAGCGTCCACCATGCGTATGTTGACGCGGTACAGCTGGCAGTGGCTCTCCTGGCCGGCGGTGAGGTACGTGCGGTTGTCCGCCGTCCGCACGGCGCACGTCATCACCACATTCGGCCCTGTCTCGTGCCTCATCACCTCCTCCGCCACAAACCGCGTCCCATTGTGCGACAGCTCGAATATTTCCTTAAAAAGCAAACGCAAACTCATCAACATCAAAGTGAATGGTAGGCTGTGGACTCAAACATGTAATTACTCAGACCCAGTTCAAGGGTAACGGCGTTGACACGTATTATTGGTCGAATTATCGCAACTGTTTCGGATTTCGTAAACAATGGGACAATACTCACGAATCCGTTCGCGACTCCCGTGTTGGAGGCCCCGCCGCCTCCGGCCACCAGAACATGCCGATTCGTTAAGGTCTGAAGCGTGTAAAGTGGAAAATCCACTCGCGCAAGCAAACCATCGCATCGATTCCGAGACATTTTAGCCTATAACATTTATCTATCTGTAAAAACACAGTGGAGCGTTATAAATAACAATGTCTAGAACACGAACAGAGCCGCATGAGTCCGTTTTTATTTACAACAACACGGGAATTAAATGTAATATGGAAAAAACAACGCGAATTCTTCCACTAAACTTGACGAAATCCGCTTAGTTCCAACATGACAAAAGTCAAAATTGACAGAAGGTGTTTACGAGTCTAGCTACATGCAGATGAGTCATCCAGAAAAGAATTAATTTAGGTAACTAAATTGGGTTCAAAAATTAACTTCCACTGATAAAAGAACGTTTTTTTGGCCAACTATCAAGATAAATATATTGCAGTATTTTTTTAGCTTAGCATTAGTTTTCTGAAGTTTTGAGTGATACAACAGGGCCACGTCATGTTTGAGGTTTTCAGCTTAGTCCACACTTGTATCGTTTTAGTGCCCCTTCTTTACGCGGTGAAGTTTGGATCGCGGTGGTACAGTCAAGGGCATAAATATGTATACATTTTTGGACCTTATTTCAATGGAATAAGGTGAAAAGTGCCCTTGACTTTTTTTGAAATGTACGAATTATATACAAATATACAAAAGATAGGAGACACAGGAAGAAACGACAATAGAGAGATCTCTCAGGGACCGAAGTCCAATGAGAGTTGGTTGGAAGTTCTATATACGCAACTGACTTAAGAAACTTCGATAGCGCGTTGCAGAACATGTCAGATTTGAGTTGCCTAGCGACGCCACATATTCTTTGTGTGTTCTTTTAAAACTGGCAACATATACCACCGTAAACATTTTATTTTAGTGTAAACCCCTGTTGGCCTTGAATAGATTTTGAAGTATAATGTCCTCTATAGGGATTTAGGAATGGGAAAAGTCAATGTCGCTCGGTCTTCATCCATTTTACTCAAAATTCTTGAGCTTAACTAGTTTGCCTTTAGTGTAGTAGGTAATTAAGTAGACAAAACAAGTAAAATTGCAAACCATCTTTATTTCATACTCAGTACATAATAAACATTGGTAAGTGTTATTTTCTTATTTATTATTCAACAAAACGGGATGCAACCGATTGTTAACTTATCTAATTGAAAAAAAAACAGTAAAAAGCTTATAAATAAAAAAATATAATTTGAGATCAAGAGTTTTCACGAAGCTAAGGCGCTTGGCACACTGTGGGGCTGCCGCGAACCGAAAACGAACGAAGTTCGAAAATCTCGCTGGTCGTCAAATCGAGAGTCGCTGGACTGGCCGATACCGAAGTTGAAGAACACTTACTGTGTATATGTTGAGTACACTGTCTCCTACGTAATGCGTGTAGTACATATGTTAATATGTTGAGTACACTGTCTCCTACGTACTGCGTGTAGTATGTTAATTTGTTGAGTACACTGTCTCCTACACACTGCGTGTACTAGTACGTGAATATGATGGACCGTATAAGTCCGTCGAGCACAGAGTCGCTGGACTGGCCGATGCCGAAGTTGTAGGACACTTACTGTGTGTACTAATATATGAATATGTTGAGTAAATTAATGTGTGTATTGTAATGTAATGTTATTTTGGTTGTCAATTAATTTTTATCTATCTATCTTAAACTGTCTCCTACGTACTGCATGTACTATCTACTAGTACGTGAAACCTCTCTTGTCAGAGAGGGAGATATTCGAACTTCTTTCGTTTTCGGTTCGCGGTAGGCCCTTGTGGTTTCCGCGCCTACAAGTTACAATGTTACAAGCTTAAACCTGGCAACACTAAGGCGGCGTGCGTCGAAAACAGCAGTAAAAAGAAATATCTGCCTCTCTGTCGCACTTGCACATTCGAGCGACAGAGAGGGAGATATTTAGTTTGCTGTTAATTTGTAAATTGTAGCTTCGTGAAACTTGCTATAATGGTCGTAAACATAAACTACAAAAATTGTGGACAATCTTACACAAATCGACCTAGTCCCAAACCAAGCAAAGCTTGTTCTATGGGTACTAAGCGACGATATACATACTTATATAGATAAATAGATACTTAAATACATAGAAAACATCCAAGACTCCAGAACAAAATATTCGTGCTCATCAAAAAAATAAATGCCCTGACCGGGATTCGAACCCGGGACCTCCAGCTTTAGACAGAGTCACTACTAACTAGGCTAAAGCGGTCATCGCATTAGTCTAAAAATAATATGTAATTAATTCCCGTTTCGTTAAATAATAAAATAACCCACAGCCTGAGTATAAGTTTTTTCGAAACATAACACAAACGAACACGTTTGCGTTTAATCTTAATTTTTAATATTTTTTATGTCACACCTGGCCATAAAGCGGCAATTACCGCACGCTTCGCGCGCGGGAAATCCCACTTCCGGGCCAGGGGGTGACATAAAATTTTGTACTTAACACGGGCGGTAATAAAGAAAGCCTCAGATCGCATATTTGTCAAATACCTGCGATCTGAGACATTCTTTGTTTTACCGCCCTTGTTAAGTAATGTACTATTATGGCAAAAAAATAGTTACCATCTAAGGCCACCAGAGCGTTGCCTTACAAAATGGGATTAAACGCATACACGTTCGTATGTGTTTTGTTTCGAAAAAAAAAATACTAGAGGTACTGGTGAGATAAGCAGGACTTCTAAATCGTAATACAAAATCGGATTCTATCCATGATTCTGAACCACTTTTACTATGGAACCAACTCTCCACGTGCCAGCAACACTATATCTAACGTCCTGTTTACATTAGGAAGTCGAATTTTGACGACCCAGTGTAAACGAACCTTAATTTTTGGCCTTTATAAGGCTTTATTGTGTATACACGTTATACAATTTTAACACTTTATTCTACTTGTTACACGCATATAATAACTACATTACATCATTGTAAAACTAAGAATCGCAAAGGCGCGGATCTAGTATTTGGTTACGCATACAAAATCAGGGGTCACTGTGGGTCGCTGACAAAATTTCATATTGTCACAATCTTACCTACGTATATAGCAGTGTTTTTACGACTTTGTCATAATTAATTAGAATATTAGCCTATTATATTAAGTTGACATATCAGTACATTCTATACCATTATACTACAACACATACACATACATACATAATACGTGAATATGTCGAGTACACTGTCTCCTACGTGCTGCGTGTACTAGTAGGTGATTATGTTTAGTACAGTGTCTCCTACATACTGCGTATACTAGTACGTGAATACGATGGACCGTATGAGTCCGTCGCGCACCAGAGTCGCTGGACTGGCCGATACCGAAGTTGAAGAACACTTACTGTGTGTTCTAATATGTTGAATACACTGCCTCCTACGTAATGCGTGTAGTACATATGTTAATTTGTTGAGTACACTGTCTCCTACACACTGCGTGTACTAGTACGTGAATATGATGGACCGTATAAGTCCGTCGAGCACAGAGTCGCTGGACTGGCCGATGCCGAAGTTGTAGGACACTTACTGTGTGTACTAATATATGAATATGTTGAGTAAATTAATGTGTGTATTGTAATGTAATGTTATTTTGGTTGTCAATTAATTTTTATCTATCTATCTTAAACTGTCTCCTACGTACTGCATGTACTAACTACTAGTACGTGAAACTGTCTCCTACGTACTGCGTGTACTAGTATGTTAATATGTTGAGTACACTGTCTTCTACGTACTGCGTTTTCTAGTATGTTAATATGTTGAGTACACTGTCTCCTACGTACTGCGTGTACTAGAGTATGTTAAATATGGAGTACACTGTCTCCTACGTACTGCGTGTACTAGTATGTTAATATGTTGAGTACACTGTCTCCTACGTACTGCGTGAACTAGTAGGTGATTATGTTGAGTACACTGTCTCCTACGTACTGCGTGTACTAGTATGTTAATATGTTGAGTACACTGTCTCCTACGTACTGCGTGAACTAGTAGGTGATTATGTTGAGTACACTGTCTCCTACGTACTGCGTGTACTAGTACGTGAATATGATGGACCGTATGAGCCCGTCGCGCACAGAGTCGCTGGACTGGCCGATGCCGAAGTTGAAGAACACGGACTCCGCGGCCACCTGTTGCGCGCACGAGCCCATCGGGTACCAACCCACCTTGTTGTACACTACGCCCACTTTGTATACCTGCAACAGTTGAGAATAGTACGTTACTTACCAAGGGCGATAAAACAAAGAATGTCTTAGATCGCAGGTATTTTACGCCCGAGCCGAAGGCAAGGGTGATAAATATGCGATCTGAGGCTTTCTTTATTATCGCCCGTGGTAAGTACAAAATTTTATGTCACCCCCTGGCCAGGAAGTGGGTTTTTTCGCGCGCGGAGCGTGCGATAATGGCCACTTTATGGCTAGGTGTGACATAATAGTACATTACTTACCAAGGGCGATAAAACAAAGAATGTCTCAGATCGCAGGTATTTTACGCCCGAGCCGAAGGCAAGGGCGATAAATATGCGATCTGAGGCTTTCTTTACTATCGCCCGTGGTAAGTACAAAATTTTATGTCACCCCCTGGCCAGCAAGTGGGTTTTTTCGCGCGCGGAGCGACATTTGTTTTTCTGCCGACAAACTGTTATGCAGTTTGGCAGATATTAGATATGTTGTTTAAATATTTATTAATGTATCAAATAAATAAAAAAATAAAATAAAATGGTGTGACATAAAATACAACTCTGTATCAGCCTACCTGTGTCTACAATAAACATTATTCTGATTCTGATACTTTATTTGCATTAAAGAAAATATCACATAATCCCAATAAAAACGCATATTTCTTTTATTGGGACTGGGACTCGAGAATAAAAATACCGTTCGATCAAAATGTATGGCATTGTCGGTAAAAAAGAAGCCGACCCCACTGTACTATCGAACCAACTGAATCGTGACCCACCGTGGAACCTTGTCACAGAAAGTGTCATAATGATTTTCCTTGTGAGGCAGTACGATTTCACTATGAGACATTTTCTGTGACAAGGTTCCACGGTGGTTCACGATTAGGGTTGCCAACCGTCCCGCCTCATGCGGGACGTCCCGTTTCCAGCACCCTAGAGGATGCGTCCCGCAAAGGATGCGTGCGGGACGCCAATTGTCCCGTTTACAGGCCTCGGCAGAATTATAAGAACTGGAGCGAACATTTTGTTTCATTTTAGAAAAGATGCACAACTTCGATAAATGAAAATGAGAAATGTGTATCCCGCTCCCGGAGGACCGTATACTCGTAATAGGATAATTTTAGCTCGGAAATCATCCACTAAGAACGTATATCTCGCGGGAATAAATAATGTAGGTATCCTACATCACAATTGGGAATGGATGAAAATATCAGAAGTCCTTGATTTTTTTTCTGGTGATAGGAATAACCTCCCTTAGCACCAGAAAAAAGTTCTAGAATTTTAGGCTGCGCCAGTGATTTTTGAAAAATAAAAATATTTTCCTCCCGCGCTTTCTGGGCCCTGCACGGCATTATAACACTATCCTTGGTCCTAAGGGAGGTTATTCCTATCACCAGAAAAAAAATCAAGCACTTCTGATATTTTCATCTATTCCCATATTCCCAATTATACCTTAGTAATATTGATAGAGTGCGCGAGTCCCGCATTTTTTAGCTAAGTCCCGCAATTCTACAACAAATGTCCCGCAAATCGGAGCACATAAGTTGGCAACCCTATTCACGATTCAGTTGGTTCGATAGTACATTAGGAGCGCTCACCTTATTCCTCTGTATATAGACAGGTCTGTTGAACATGATGTCGAGCAGATGCCGGTAGGGCACGCGGCTCGTGTAGTGCGTGTAGGTGAGCCGAGCGCCGTCCGCGTCGAGCAAGTGCGCGTACAGAAGTTCGGAGTAGCCAGAACTGCCGAGCGCGGAGACTGCGCTCTCCTCGCTCGGCGCTTGCGTTGGGACCTGGGGAAAAGAAGGATTTTAGGCTTTGTAATACTAGTTCGCTTAAGCGTGAAGTGAAGTATATATAAACAGAAGACTCCTGGCCCATTCTACTTAAAAGATGAAATTTGGTATTGAGATTGTTTAAACCAAAATGTCTTTGTACCAAAATGTCCTTATTTGTTTGTATTTTCTGTGTTTTTTTTTTGTGTACAATAAAGTTATTACATACATACATACATACAAGGCCATAGTAGTTTTTCCAGAAATCATCCCTTAAGGGGGCGAAAAGAGGGGGTGAAGTTTGTATCGAGATACGATATAAACGAATTCCAATCAGAAGATGTCACGTCGTGAGCAAATTCACGCCAGTGCGAAAAAAGCGACCAAGTGCGAGGCTCATGACACAGAATAGCATAATAGTATTACATACAGAACGGGCACGAACCCCCCGCACCGAGGTCAGTTACCTCGTCCCTGAGAGACCCGCCTGGTGTCGATCGGGTGCCGTCGCGCCTCGCGATTCGTCCGCGCCAAGCGCTACGCACTCGCGCACACAATTGACGCGTGTACCGACAGCGCACGCACACATACTTACCCACAGCGCTTACGTTCCTTCGCGTGTCACAGGTGTGCTCATGATTCGCTATTATTCTATGGCCACTTCTGCTAAATTCGGCTCTCACTCACTACCAGGGTGTTAGCTCACTTTGGACGGAGTGAGAAGATCGTTCAACTACGTTGTGTGAACATGTTGTGTGTTGGATGATGGGGCCCAGGGGCCTGTACCACAATACTTTACAAGCGTACAATTCGACAAATTTGTGAACTTTTTCTATGGAAAATTGTACAATTTTGTCAAATTGTAGACTTGTAAAGTTTTGTGGTATAGGGGCCTGGCAGTACATCTTGTTGTAGTCACAGCTCACCTGTACTCCGAGTAGACAGATGTTCTTGTCCACTAGAACGTGACGGAACAGTCAAGAACGCTGGTGTTGAGACAGTCGGTGTGCTGTATGATGGGGCGCTGGCAGTAGATCTTGTTGTAGTCACAGCTCACCTGTACTCCGAGTAGACAGATGTTCTTGTCCACCATGAACGTGACGGAACAGTCTAGAACGCTGGTGTTCAGACAGTCTGTGTGCTTTATGATGGGGCGTTGGCAGTAGATCTTGTTGTAGACACAGCTAACCTGTACTCCGAGTAGACAGATGTTCTTGTCAACCATGAATGTGACGGAACAGTCTAGAACGCTGGTGTTCAGACAGTCGGTGTGCTGTATGATGGGGCGTTGGCAGTAGATCTTGTTGCAGTCACAGCTCACCTGAACTCCGAGTAAACAGATGTTCTTGTCAACCATGAACGTGACGGAACAGTCTAGAACGCTGGTGTTGAGGCAGTCTGTGTGCTGTATGATGGGGCGTTGGCAGTAGATCTTGTTGTAGTCACAGCTCACCTGTACTCCGAGTAGACAGATGTTCTTGTCCACTAGAACGTGACGGAACAGTATTGAACGCTAGTGTTGAGTCAGTCGGTGTGTTGTATGATGGGGCGTTGGCAGTAGATCTTGTTGTAGACACAGCTAACCTGTACTCCGAGTAGACAGATGTTCTTGTCAACCATGAACGTGACGGAACAGTCTAGAACGCTGGTGTTCAGACAGTCTGTGTGCTTTATGATGGGGCGTTGGCAGTAGATCTTGTTGTAGTCACAGCTCACCTGTACTCCGAGTAGACAGAGGTTCTTGTCCACTAGAACGTGACGGAACAGTGTAGAACGCTGGTGTTTAAGCAGTCTGTGTGCTGTATGTGTCTTGTTGTAGTCACAGCTCACCTGTACTCCGAGTAGACAGATGTTCTTGTCCACCATGAACGTGACGGGACAGTCTAGAACGCTGGTGTTGAGTCAGTCGGTGTGTTGTATGATGGGGCGTTGGCAGTAGATCTTGTTGTAGACACAGCTAACCTGTACCCCGAGTAGACAGATGTTCTTGTCCACTAGAACGTGACGGAACAGTATTGAACGCTAGTGTTGAGTCAGTCGGTGTGTTGTATGATGGGGCGTTGGCAGTAGATCTTGTTGTAGACACAGCTAACCTGTACCCCGAGTAGACAGATGTTCTTGTCCACTGGAACGTGACGGAACAGTCAAGAACGCTGGTGTTGAGACAGTCGGTGTGCTGTATGATGGGGCGTTGGCAGTAGATCTTGTTGTAGTCACAGCTCACCTGTACCCCGAGTAGACAGATGTTCTTGTCCACTAGAACGTGACGGAACAGTATTGAACGCTAGTGTTGAGTCAGTCGGTGTGTTGTATGATGGGGCGTTGGCAGTAGATCTTGTTGTAGACACAGCTAACCTGTACTCCGAGTAGACAGATGTTCTTGTCAACCATGAACGTGACGGAACAGTCTAGAACGCTGGTGTTGAGGCAGTCTGTGTGCTGTATAATGGGGCGTTGGCAGTAGATCTTGTTGTAGACACAGCTCACCTGTACTCCGAGTAGACAGATGTTCTTGTCAACCATGACCGTGACGGAACAGTCTAGAACGCTGGTGTTGAGACAGTCTGTGTTCTGTACGATGGGGCGTTGGCAGTAGATCTTGTTACAGTCACAGCTCACCTGTACTCCGAGTAGACAGATGTTCTTGTCCACCATGAACGTGACGGAACAGTCTAGAACGCTGGTGTTCAGGCAGTCTGTGTGCTGTATGATGGGGCGTTGGCAGTAGATCTTGTTGCAGTCACAGCTCACCTGAACTCCGAGTAGACAGATGTTCTTGTCAACCATGAACGTGACGGAACAGTCTAGAACGCTGGTGTTGAGGCAGTCAGGTGTGCTGTATGATGGGGCGTTGGCAGTAGATCTTGTTACAGTCACAGCTCACCTGTACTCCGAGTAGACAGAGGTTCTTGTCCACTAGAACGTGACGGAACAGTGTAGAACGCTGGTGTTTAAGCAGTCTGTGTGCTGTATGTGTCTTGTTGTAGTCACAGCTCACCTGTACTCCGAGTAGACAGATGTTCTTGTCCACCATGAACGTGACGGAACAGTCTAGAACGCTGGTGTTGAGACAGTCTGTGTGCTGTATGATGGGGCGTTGGCAGTAGATCTTGTTACAGTCACAGCTCACCTGTACTCCGAGTAGACAGAGGTTCTTGTCCACTAGAACGTGACGGAACAGTGTAGAACGCTGGTGTTTAAGCAGTCTGTGTGCTGTATGTGTCTTGTTGTAGTCACAGCTCACCTGTACTCCGAGTAGACAGATGTTCTTGTCCACCATGAACGTGACGGAACAGTCTAGAACGCTGGTGTTGAGACAGTCTGTGTGCTGTATGATGGGGCGTTGGCAGTAGATCTTGTTGTAGTCGGTGCTGTGCCGCTCTAGGTGCTCAGGCGCAAGTCCTGGCAGCGTGTGGATGGTAGAGGACAGTCGGACACCGGGAGCTGTGGGCACAAATATTCATGTGTAGTAATGTAGTATCTATCAACGACTATCGTTTTTTTTATTGATAACTGTTATTGGCAATTCTTATAGTATTTTAACAAACTTGTTTATATATTTTGTGAATGCTGTTGAACTTCTTAAATAAATAAAATAAAAGAGCAGACTGGACAGAGCCTACCGCAAACGTAGAATGAAATATTTGCCTCCCTGTCGCACTTGCATGTTCGAGTGACACAGAGGGAGATGCTCCGATAAGGCACCGCTTGCTACCAACGCGGGGTTTTTAAGTCAGTTGTTAAATTGCTGTAAATACTTTTAAGTTGTTTGTTTCGTGGTATGAGTAATCAGTTAAACAGTTTACAATACAGTCGAGTTTTCCTTAGTGGCGAATGAGGCATACTTGCCCCAACTTGTTGACTTCTCGCATAGTTAGAAGTGACTCCAGATTTCCTTGGCGAGGTTTCCGTATTGAGTATTGAGTTGAATAGTCGAGTTTACCTTGATGCCGCGGGTAGGATAGGGTCGGCAACACACTACAGACCAATGTGAATCGTATGCAACGGTAACAGAGTCGGGTTTACCTTCATGCCGTGGCCGCGGGTAGGGTAAAGTGGGCAATACAATACAGTCCATTGTGAACCGTACGCAACGGTAACAGAGTCGGGTTTACCTTCATGCCGTGGCCGCGGGTAGGGTAAGGCGGGCAGCGGGGGCCGCTCCGCGAACACCTGCTCCACCATAACCGGAGATGGAGTGTCCACCGTGAATGTCGGCATCTGTACAATAAATAACAATGTACAGGTCAATTACTTTAACACTTCCACTGCCAGGGACCCGCCTCAAGGGTGCTGCGTGACTTTTCTCAACCAGACAGCCCCACTAGAGCCGTGTTCCGAATCACGCTGAAAATGCTCGCAGCGCTTACAGTGCTGACGGCCGGTCCAAATCAAATGGCGCGCTCAAGGCGAGTAGTGTTTTGTTTGGGATCGGTATTCGCTTTAGCGCGCTTACGATCGGACCGATTCACGCTCATAGCCCGTGTTTACGGTCATGTTCATATATCAAACGTCAACTTGACGTTTGGCTCAAGGTGCTTACGCCTGGGAGTGTGAGCACCGTGAGCGCCGTCCATGACATCATCAGTGACGTCGCGACATCTCATGTAAGCGCTATGAGCGTGAATCTGTCCGATCGTAAGCGCGCTGTGAGCGTGATTCGAAACATGCCTTAGTTATTGAGTTACATTTAAGCGTTTTGTTATTTATAATACCATTCCATCATCTTTAATACGCTTATAACTCATAACAAATGGCGCCCAACGTGGGGCCCGCCAGGCGGGCTGTCGTTATAAATAGGTAGGTTGCTCCATCGTTTTCTGAGGTACACATTCCAGATTGTGGCAGTGAAAGTGTGTTTACAATTGATATATAATCTTATAGGCATGTTGACTCAAAATTTATTATTACTCCATACGAAAGAATACATAAAATTATGCCAAATAGTGAAAATCCTATTCAAATATCTCAAAAAATAACGAAACTACAACCGTTACAATGTTTTTAGTTTGAGAGAGAAAGCGCTACAGGTCAGTGACGTCACTGACCTCGAGCGCCATAGTAAATGACGATCGTTCAATACACAGGTGCGTTTTGCGGAAAAGGGACAGAAAATGCCCCCTCCTAAAACTTTGAAGACTTATAATTATGTAATTATTTATTCTTTTGAATTACTTTTTTCGCTATTTCATTGAGAATTTGATCCTTTTTCGAGATAATACGGATTCATTGATTTTTTTATTTAGTGTCAACATCCCTATTCTGTTGAGTATTCTACTGTAATACAGTTTATAGAGTTTATTGTATATAACATATATTAGATATTTTATATATTAATAAACACACTGTCTAATTGAATTTAAATTATTTTATAAAATAAGTCCATCCAAAAACTACATATTATCTACAGCAGAATATTAACTAGTAGTTAATAACTACTATTTAAAAAATACGATATTCCTAAATATAGGATCAATTTATACGTCTAATCTACTTCAATAACATGTAAGTATGTAAACTTACAGGCTCAATGCTGTACGTGGTAGGCGTTAAAATATTATCCTGATGTACCCAATCAAACAACCACAAATTACATTATCATTATTATACCAGGTGTAATGTGTATATCATTATGTACGAATTACCTTGTTTCATCATTTAAAAGCAGTAGTGGTCCAGGTCATTACATTTCCAGGTTGATATTTACATCACTTTAAAAGCCACAATCTAAATCTTGAGGAAAATATATTTTTTTCCGTCATTTTTTTTTATCTCCACAGTGGCAAGAGATACGTTATAGTACATTACTTACCAAGGGCGATAAAACAAAGAATGTCTCAGATCGCAGGTATTTTACGCCCGAGCCGAAGGCAAGGGCGATAAATATGCGATCTGAGGCTTTCTTTATTATCGCCCGTGGTAAGTACAAAATTTTATGTCACCCCCTGGCCAGGAAGTGGGTTTTTTCGCGCGCGGAGCGTGCGATAATGGCCACTTTATGGCCAGGTGTGACATAAAATAAGTACTTATTTATGGTCATTATTTTATTTACCTCTCTCTAGTAAAGATAATAATTAATAACATAAAATAAGTCGATTCAATAAGATGTTTCTTCACTAGCAATAGTTCTACAAGAAAACAGAATTATAACTTTTATGTTCACTTTGTAATAAAAAAAAAACAAATACAAAGTATAACTTTAAAAAGTAAAGTGCAAAATAAAAACCTGTACAGTTGTGCACCCACATAAAAATATACGATTTAAGTAAAAAAATAGGATCTTCATAATATATCTAAAATAGAATGGTGGTGTTAGCGACAGAAAAATGAAATATGGATCTACTGAGATATAGTAGGGATATTTTGTTGAATACAAGTCGTTTGTGAAATTAGTAATAGGCTATTGATGAAATATGTCTATTTAAAAAGGAGTAGAATCGTTAGGGGTCGTCCATAAATTACGTCACACGAATTTAATGATTTTTTGCCCCTCCCCCGTCCTTGTCACAGCTGGTCACATTTGCGAGACTCCCCCCCTCCCTAGTGTGACGTAACATATTTTGCAAATTTACATTTAGAAATTATTTAATGAAAACAGGGGTTCCGAAATCAGTTTTATTTTGTTTTTGAGGTTTTCGTAAATTAATAGTTTAAAGTTCGTGTTTTAAGGCGCAAGGTAGGTGTATGGAGAGAGCTTGCCCACCCCTAATCCTTAACACTTAGAATATAATAGATTTTGAAATGTGACGTCACGAAATTAAGGACCACTCCCACCCCCTTGTCACACAATGTCACACTTCGTCGACCCCCTCCCTCCCCCTTAACGTGTGACGTAATTTATGGATGGCCCCTTAGTAAAATAACGCGGGCTTCCAATCGAATTTTAGGCGATTACGAATGAATAAGATCTCCTTATAAAATCAATCAGTTGTTGCCTTTTATGAAATTACGGTGGTTTTATGTGATATGTTAGGAAACCGGGGCATTTTGTGAAACAGCACAGCACCATCCATGCAACACCAGTCACTCTAATAGCACCGGTGCGCCCGCCTGAGCCCATGCGGGTGTATAACAAGTCGTGGCCTCTTAGCTAGTTCCATTACGTTGTTCGTTGGGCCGCTGCCGATGAGCTGTTTCCTCGGCACCCGACAGGTGCTGAAGCCGGCAGGGAGCGGGACGTCCGAAGTGCTGGAGAGGATGTTCATGAGCACGGCGAAGGCTTCAGACTCGGTGAGGAGGGGGGAGCGCGCCGGGCCCTCCGCGAACTGCTGCGGCGTGAGGGTCAGGAAGCGGATCTTCTCGATCGCGTGACGGATGGTCAGCTTGTCTGTGGAAACGGAGGGTTTACAGACTTCGAAGCCACGACTTCCGAGAAGCTAATGCATTGCGTGTGATTCGCTACTAAGCGCAGTGCGTTGAGCGTTCGACCACGCAATGAACAGGAAAAACGCTTGCTGCGCCGCAATTCGCGTTATAGTGTATGCAGTGTTACACACACACTCTCACACTATAGCCATAGTATATAAGCTCATGTATCACCTTATTTCCTTTTTTTCCTTATTTGTATCCTGGCAGGGATCGCCATGTAGGGATGGGCGTAGTAATACGCCTGTTCACGTTGGGATTAGAATATATTGTGTCTAAATAAGGTGATACATGAGCTTATATACTATGGCTATAGTGTGAGAGTGTGTGTGTAACACTGCATACACAACAGCGTAAAATCTTGGCGGTTTTGCCCTAAGGCCTAGTAGGCCCAGACTTAGGGCAGCCAGATATTAGAAGCGGTCAATCGTGACAAAAAATGTGGCCAATGGGCGGCTGGTATTTACTACATGGCCTGGGACCTAGGGCGGCCAAGACTGAAAATCCGTTTTTCAGTCTTGCAGCGGCCGAGACTGAAAATGGCTCCATTTTTCGATATTTCGTAAAAAAAACTCGGAAAAATGTTCTTAGGCAAAAGTAATCTACATAAAATCCTCCCCAAGAAAAGCTTCTACACACTTTTTCGCTAGGATTAATATTTAAAGAGATTTTAAAGGGAATATTATTTTATGTCACACCTGGCCATAAAGCGGCAATTACCGCACGCCCCGCGCGCGGGAAATCCCACTTCCTGGCCAGGGGCTGACATAAAATTTTGTACTTACCACGGGCGATAATAAAGAAAGCCTCAGATCGCATATTTATCGCCCTTGCCTTCGGCTCGGGCGTAAAATACCTGCGATTTGAGACATTCTTTGTTTTATCGCCCTTGGTAAGTAATGTACTATTATGTCACACCTGGTCATAAAGTGGTAATGACTGCACGCTCCGCGCGAGGAAAATCCCACTTCCTGGCCAGGGGAAGACATATATCATTTTGTACTTACCACTTGCCTTCGGCTGTGATCTGAGACATTCGTTGTTTTACCCGCCTTGGTAAGTAATGTACTATTAATACTATTCGTTTTACGAAAGCTACTGCCACTTGACCGTCCAACTTAGATATTAGATCGGTTTCCTCACATTGATTGCCTTCACCTAGGTTTTTAAAACCAGGGCAGGTGCAGATTGAAGGTCTCGGGGTTAATTTTGCTGGCTGAATTTGAAACCGAATGGTGTATAAAAATAAGGTTGCTAGCTGACCTGTCCGCGCGGGCTCGCTGGGCCCCGGCTCGGGCTCGGCGCGGGGCGCGGGCTCCCCCGCGGGCGCCGGCGCCGGCTCCCGGCCGGGCTCGGCGCGCGCGCAGCCCTCGCTGCTCTCCACCACCACCACCTACTGACCTGTCCGCGCGGGCTCGCTGGGCCCCGGCTCGGGCTCGGCGCGGGGCGCGGGGTCCCCCGCGGGCGCCGGCGCCGGCTCCCGGCCGGGCTCGGCGCGCGCGCAGCCCTCGCCGGAGCCCGACAGCGGGCTGCTCTCCACCACCACCACCTACTGACCTGTCCGCGCGGGCTCGCTGGGCCCCGGCTCGGGCTCGGCGCGGGGCGCGGGCTCCCCCGCGGGCGCCGGCGCCGGCTCCCGGCCGGGCTCGGCGCGCGCGCAGCCCTCGCTGCTCTCCACCACCACCACCTACTGACCTGTCCGCGCGGGCTCGCTGGGCCCCGGCTCGGGCTCGGCGCGGGGCGCGGGCTCCCCCGCGGGCGCCGGCGCCGGCTCCCGGCCGGGCTCGGCGCGCGCGCAGCCCTCGCTGCTCTCCACCACCACCACCTACTGACCTGTCCGCGCGGGCTCGCTGGGCCCCGGCTCGGGCTCGGCGCGGGGCGCGGGCTCCCCCGCGGGCGCCGGCGCCGGCTCCCGGCCGGGCTCGGCGCGCGCGCAGCCCTCGCTGCTCTCCACCACCACCACCTACTGACCTGTCCGCGCGGGCTCGCTGGGCCCCGGCTCGGGCTCGGCGCGGGGCGCGGGCTCCCCCGCGGGCGCCGGCGCCGGCTCCCGGCCGGGCTCGGCGCGCGCGCAGCCCTCGCTGCTCTCCACCACCACCACCTACTGACCTGTCCGCGCGGGCTCGCTGGGCCCCGGCTCGGGCTCGGCGCGGGGCGCGGGCTCCCCCGCGGGCGCCGGCGCCGGCTCCCGGCCGGGCTCGGCGCGCGCGCAGCCCTCGCTGCTCTCCACCACCACCACCTACTGACCTGTCCGCGCGGGCTCGCTGGGCCCCGGCTCGGGCTCGGCGCGGGGCGCGGGCTCCCCCGCGGGCGCCGGCGCCGGCTCCCGGCCGGGCTCGGCGCGCGCGCAGCCCTCGCTGCTCTCCACCACCACCACCTACTGACCTGTCCGCGCGGGCTCGCTGGGCCCCGGCTCGGGCTCGGCGCGGGGCGCGGGCTCCCCCGCGGGCGCCGGCGCCGGCTCCCGGCCGGGCTCGGCGCGCGCGCAGCCCTCGCTGCTCTCCACCACCACCACCTACTGACCTGTCCGCGCGGGCTCGCTGGGCCCCGGCTCGGGCTCGGCGCGGGGCGCGGGCTCCCCCGCGGGCGCCGGCGCCGGCTCCCGGCCGGGCTCGGCGCGCGCGCAGCCCTCGCTGCTCTCCACCACCACCACCTACTGACCTGTCCGCGCGGGCTCGCTGGGCCCCGGCTCGGGCTCGGCGCGGGGCGCGGGCTCCCCCGCGGGCGCCGGCGCCGGCTCCCGGCCGGGCTCGGCGCGCGCGCAGCCCTCGCCGGAGCCCGACAGCGGGCTGCTCTCGGCACTGCTCTCCACCACCACCACCTAACAACAACAACATACATTTTTTTATACCACGTCTTTTTAAGGTCCAAACCACCGAGGGTCGCTGCCCCTCCGCAGGCCGCGTCCGTCCGTCGTCTGCCACAAATTAGTTCCGAAGACATTTTTAACTTCTCATTGACCTCGGGTGACAACAAATATAGTTGCCGGCAAACATCTTGAACCTAACCGTGAGTGCGCTGTCGCCGATTTACATACAAATCACGCTACTGCGCAGGTTAAGTTAGGTTCAAGATGTTTGCCGGAAACTGCACTAATATATTGATTATGATGAAAAACAAAATTTAATTTTGCGCCCCCTAACCCTATATGTGCAAAGTCCGACACATACTTTTGCCGGTTTCATCACCATTCGTTTCTAATTTACATACAATCTCACGCCTCGAACGGGTCCAGCTCACTACCCACATTCAGGTGCTCGAGTGAGAACACTGTGACCATCGTCAGCTCCACTCCTCCCCCTGTAGCTCACCTTCTCCTTGTCCTGTGTGGTGGGGCTCGGCGCCCGGCGCGCGCGTGCGTGCCGCGCCGCCGCCTCGAACAGATCCAACTCACTATCCACGTTCAGGTGCTCGAGTGAGAACACTGTGACAATCGTCAGCTCCACTCCTCCCCCTGTAGCTCACCTTCTCCTTGTCCTGTGTGGTGGGGCTCGGCGCCCGGCGCGCGCGTGCGTGCCGCGCCGCCGCCTCGAAAAGATCCAACTCACTATCCACGTTCAGGTGCTCGAGTGAGGACACTGTGACCATCGTCAGCTCCACTCCTCCCCCTGTAGCTCACCTTCTCCTTGTCCTGTGTGGTGGGGCTCGGCGCCCGGCGCGCGCGTGCGTGCCGCGCCGCCGCCTCGAAAAGATCCAACTCACTATCCACGTTCAGGTGCTCGAGTGAGAACACTGTGACCATCGTCAGCTCCACTCCTCCCCCTGTAGCTCACCTTCTCCTTGTCCTGTGTGGTGGGGCTCGGCGCCCGGCGCGCGCGTGCGTGCCGCGCCGCCGCCTCGAAAAGATCCAACTCACTATCCACGTTCAGGTGCTCGAGTGAGAACACTGTGACCATCGTCAGCTCCACTCCTCCCCCTGTAGCTCACCTTCTCCTTGTCCTGTGTGGTGGGGCTCGGCGCCCGGCGCGCGCGTGCGTGCCGCGCCGCCGCCTCGAAAAGATCCAACTCACTATCCACGTTCAGGTGCTCGAGTGAGGACACTGTGACCATCGTCAGCTCCACTCCTCCCCCTGTAGCTCACCTTCTCCTTGTCCTGTGTGGTGGGGCTCGGCGCCCGGCGCGCGCGTGCGTGCCGCGCCGCCGCCTCGAACAGATCCAACTCACTATCCACCTTCAGGTGCTCCTGAGAACACTGTGACCATCGTCAGCTCCACTCCTCCCCCTGTAGCTCACCTTCTCCTTGTCCTGTGTGGTGGGGCTCGGCGCCCGGCGCGCGCGTGCGTGCCGCGCCGCCGCCTCGAAAAGATCCAACTCACTATCCACGTTCAGGTGCTCGAGTGAGGACACTGTGACCATCGTCAGCTCCACTCCTCCCCCTGTAGCTCACCTTCTCCTTGTCCTGTGTGGTGGGGCTCGGCGCCCGGCGCGCGTGAGAGATTAATAGTTAAAGCAGATCTAGGGAGTGATAGAATCAAATTATCATGTAAGCTAATATTTCATACCATTTCATTAATTTACTTACCCTTGCAAACGATTACTTGTGTATTGTTTCTTTTGATTAGGAAAGGGAATATTAAACCATAAAAGATATTCAATTAAGTAAATATCTCATTTATTTACCCAAAACCAGTAAATATATTAATATCAATTAATATTTATTGAAATATATACAACCAGCATTAAAAAGTACATAATTATCATTATAATTATGAATTATCATTATAATTCTGGATTACATATAAATATTACTAAAAGGTTCTACTTAACTGAACGGACTTCCCGGGAGATGCTCGTCATCGAACAGCAGGGAAAAGAATGGAATAGCATTAGCAGGCCGACCCCTTTTATACCAGATTGCAGGTGTTCTGCAGCTGTTCGATCACGCCACCTCAGTTCGCTAACCAAGCGATGTCATAAACAACTTAGTACTAATCGTTTTAAAACCATTCATTTTAAAATCAATTAATTCTAATACATTATATTTATTTACATACAATAAACATTAACATTTTAAAGAAACATTTATACTAACCAATAACATGATTATATTTGTAGGTATTATTAAGAATTATCACTTATCAGTACGTCAACGACTATACTGCACCACACTTTGAAGTGTCAAATCATTAACTATTAGTTTTAAGGAGCAGAGTCATGACAAAACAAATAACCAGGATACATAACAAGTAAACTTATGTGCTACATAATAATAATAATCTAACACGGCCATACTGACTTGTACTTCGTTCCCGAAGTACACCTCGATATGGTCTGTTATTTATGTTTTGTATGATCATACAAATAATCAATCAATTTTCAATTTACCATAATAAGCCTAGATTATTCTGTACAGTTATATATTTTTTTTTAATCATTTCATTTCAATATTGTTTATCAAAATCAGCATGTTAGGCGAGATAGCTCCTTCTCTTTGAGTCTACCAAGCCGATATGTACATGACAGCTCCTTCTAACGAGACATGCCAAGTCGATACTTCAAATGGTAAACGACAAGATAGCTCCTTCAAATCGAGTCTACCATGCCGATATTTGACGAGACAGCTCCTTCTTACGAGACATGCCAAGTCACAACAACTTTACTTCATAATTAGTCAGTCAATTTCATTACTAATATTTGGATCAACCCATTCACCTGGCCAGAGGCGAAGTTTATCTTTGGCGATAATGATTTCTCTAAGATTTCCTCTACCTTTTAAATAAAATCTATCATTTTCTAGAATTCTAATTATTTCATATGGTCCCTTATATTTTGGTTTTAATCTATCATTCCTTCTATGACCTTGATTAACGTATACTATGTCTCCTACTTTATACGACATGTTATTCCTCCGCAAGGCATCAAAGCGACTTTTATACTTATTACCTATCTCGCACAACCTACGATACGCTTCTTCCCTGTCAGAACGAACGTCTATAATATCAGTACTATTAGGTAAATCGTCTAACCGTGCCTGAATAGAAGGTATGTTGCAATCACGACCAATAAGCAAGCGTAGTGGGGTAAAACCAGTCGATTTTTGTATAGTGGTGTTAAGGGATTGTTGAACCTTCCACAAGTTGTTCGGCCATTCTGATGAATTTCGGCAAGACGTACTTAACATATTGGTAATGGTAGTAACATACCGCTCGACCTGCCCATTTCCTCTGGGCGTCCCTGTGGCTATCATATGGTGTTTAGCTTGCCATTCATTAAATAAAGTTTGAATCTGACTGGAACTAAAATTAGTGCCGCGATCTGTAATTATGTTTGTGGGAGTGCCAAATAATGTTAACGTATCCCGCACTACTTGTAGTAGTTCTTGGCCTGTTAATGTTTTTAAGGGTTTTAGGATGCAAAATTTAGTAAAACCATCGACTATTATCAAAACATGTTTAAATTCTTCCGTAGAACTGGGAAAAGGGCCGGTGCAGTCTAAATGGACAGTGTGAAAAGGTAGAGGTTCCTTATTTATGGGAAATAATAGCCCTTGTTTAGGTCCCGAATGAGATTTGTGTTCGGTACAAACTAAACAATGTGAGATGTACTTTTTTACAAATCTAGCCATGCCGGGGAACCAAAATGACTCTAATATTTTTGCTAAGGTTTTATCATAACCCACATGGCAATTTTCATCATGGTACAGCCGTAAAATATTAAATCTGCTTCCCTTTGGGACAAATAATTTCGGTTGTGAATGACGGTTTACTTTATAATATAGCAAATTATTTCGTAGTATGTATTGATTTTCATCTAGCTCTCCTGATTGTACCTTTTCAATCAATGTTTGAGTCTCATTGCATCTTGTTTGTGCTATTTCTAGCCATGATTTTTCATTTGTTAGTACGTTAATGACATCAGTTTGTTTGGACATTGAATGAACAGGCCGCTCAGGATTTCTGCTGAAATAATCCACATGGCTGATGTACTTGCCCTTGCGATATATAATTTCGAAGTCAAAGTCTTGCATATATACCCACCACCTAGCAACTCGCGGGGAGATATCCTTTTTATTATTTGTCATTTTAATAGCATTACAGTCGGTTATAATTTTAAAATTGATTCCCAAAAGGTATACGCGAAAATGTTTTAACGCATTATATATCGCAAGAGTTTCTAGATCATATGAATGATATCTTGATTCAGCTGGTGAGGTGCGTTTACTAAAATATGCTACCACTCTATTATCACCGCCTACTTTTTGTAAGAGAATAGCGCCGTACCCTATAGCACTAGCGTCAGTATGTAGTTCAGTGGGAAGTGATGGGTCGAATATTGTTAGTAATGGTTGCGTAGTCAAATGTTTTATTACATAGGCCCGTGCCTCTTCTTGAGAAGGGCCCCATTCCCATGGTTGATTTTTTTTTGTCAACTTTGTAATACATGCAGTGCGGGATGCGAATCCGGGAATGAATTTCCTAAAATAGCCAGCAAGCCCTATAAACTGACGGACTTCCCTAACATTTGATGGGACTGGAGAGTTGATCAACGCCAAAACCTTATTTTCACTAGGTTGTACACAGCCTTCAGAGATTTGGCGTCCTAAATATTCAATACTAGATACGAAAAATTTGCATTTGTCGATGTTAATAGTAAATCCCGCCTTACTCAGTGCCATTATTGTTAATTCGAGATATTTTAGCCCTTCTGAGATGGTTGAAAAGGGGATCAGTAAATCGTCTACATACACTTGAGCAAAATCTAAGTGTTCTATTGCCTTTGTAATGGCTTTTTGGAATACCGACGGTCCATTACAAATTCCAAAAGGCATTTTAAGGAATTCGTAATGACCGTCGGGCGTTATAAACGCTGTATATTTAATGGATTCTTGCGAGACAGGTATTTGATAAAATCCATTTTTCATGTCTATTGAAATAAAATATTTAGCTTTTCCGAGTCTATCTATTTGATCATCAATAAGCGGTAGAGGATACCTTTCTCGCTCTATGTTTTTATTAAGGGCTCGATAATCCACGCACATCCTATCTGTACCGTCCTTTTTCTTTACTAATAGAACTGGACTTGCAAAAGGGGAGTTACTTTCGCGTATGATGTTTTTATCTAATAAGTCTTTTATGATTTGTTTACATTTGTCCCTTTCAATTGGAGCAAGT
The DNA here is from genome assembly GCA_951800055.1 of Cenopis cana. Classification (NCBI taxonomy): domain Eukaryota; kingdom Metazoa; phylum Arthropoda; class Insecta; order Lepidoptera; family Tortricidae; genus Cenopis; species Cenopis cana. The sequence continues at coordinate 2,308,248 of OX637477.1, read as the reverse complement.
CTGTAAGGACGATAATTAACAATATCATCTTTTTTTAATCGTATTGTCAACTCTCCTGTTTGCACGGTTCCTATATTGTCACTAGATATTACATCTGGATATTTACAAAAAATATCATTAATTTTATTTTGCACGTCACTGTCTAAGTGACTTATTAATTTAGATAAACTAGAGTTATCCAGATTAATATTATGTACAACAGGCTGAGCCACAGGTACTCTTACTATAGTATTTTTTTCGCAATTTGAAATTATGGCTACATCGGGGTACTGTACAGCATTAGATCCAATTATACAGTCTAGGTGAAAATCATCGTCCTTAACAACATGCAAATCTAATTCTAATGTGATTTCTTCAAATCTAACAGGAACTGCTATCCTAGCAATAGTGTTTAAATAGCCATTACCGACTCCTGTAATTTTAACGAAACATGGTGCTAAATGACAGTTGAGACGTCGGGCAATAGATTCTTTTATAATACTACAAGTAGCACCAGTGTCTATTAGAGCATCGATTTTGTGATCGTTAATAAAAACAGGAGTCATATTGAGTCATGCCTTATTAGAAGCGTTATTAGTTACTTTTTCCAAGGAACCCTGTTCTTGACGCTGTCGAAAATAACACTTTTTCGCGTCATGGCCGGGTTTCTTGCAAAAACTACACACTGGCCGATTATCAAATGTTTTGTTAGAGTTTACAGGTTGATTTTGTAGTTTTCTGAAATCTCCGCTCTGAGGTGACGTACTATGGCACTGGCTCATGACGTGTCCTATCTTGCCACATTTGTAACAAGCTTTCCCTATATGGGATTGGGGTTTGAACCGTTTTGTATTACTGGGACCTTGATTGCACTGTTTCGTATATGTATCTAGTGGCCGCTTCCTAGAAATCTTAGTATACGTGGAAAGCAATGTTATAAGCTCCGACGTAGATTTCGCCGGGCTGTTTAATGCAGCCATTCTAATGTCTGCCTCCATAATCCCACCACATATAAGTTCGATCTGTTGTTGAGGAGTAAAGGCTACTTTTGTTTTTAGCAATAGCCTAAGTTTCTCCCTCGCATACTCAGTATAGGATGCTAAATCGTCAGATGTGAAATTAACAGCTTTAGTTAGTTTTTCGGTTAAATTTCTTTTTTCTGGATATAGGTCAATTATATCTGTGCGGAAATTTTCCCATGTGCGTCCTAATTCAGGTTCCCAAGACTCGTACCAACGTAAAGCAGAGCCCCGAAGGGCCTTACCGGCCTTAGCAGCTGTTTGTAGACTGCTCCATCGGAGATCTTCGCGAAGCCTCTGGATACTGTCGCACCATCCCTCTGCCCCGTTGTCGTCTTTTTCAGGATCAAAGATTGGCAGCGCAACGTCGTCGTTCCGTTGATTTGATTGGACGGCGTCTCGAATGGCGGTCAGGAAACCCGCCAGTACGTCGTTATCCATGATTGTAGACTGAAATCGTAAAAATATGAGTATGTGGGCCATTATCACGCGGGATTTATCCCACTTCTGATGAGAGATTAATAGTTAAAGCAGATCTAGGGAGTGATAGAATCAAATTATCATGTAAGCTAATATTTCATACCATTTCATTAATTTACTTACCCTTGCAAACGATTACTTGTGTATTGTTTCTTTTGATTAGGAAAGGGAATATTAAACCATAAAAGATATTCAATTAAGTAAATATCTCATTTATTTACCCAAAACCAGTAAATATATTAATATCAATTAATATTTATTGAAATATATACAACCAGCATTAAAAAGTACATAATTATCATTATAATTATGAATTATCATTATAATTCTGGATTACATATAAATATTACTAAAAGGTTCTACTTAACTGAACGGACTTCCCGGGAGATGCTCGTCATCGAACAGCAGGGAAAAGAATGGAATAGCATTAGCAGGCCGACCCCTTTTATACCAGATTGCAGGTGTTCTGCAGCTGTTCGATCACGCCACCTCAGTTCGCTAACCAAGCGATGTCATAAACAACTTAGTACTAATCGTTTTAAAACCATTCATTTTAAAATCAATTAATTCTAATACATTATATTTATTTACATACAATAAACATTAACATTTTAAAGAAACATTTATACTAACCAATAACATGATTATATTTGTAGGTATTATTAAGAATTATCACTTATCAGTACGTCAACGACTATACTGCACCACACTTTGAAGTGTCAAATCATTAACTATTAGTTTTAAGGAGCAGAGTCATGACAAAACAAATAACCAGGATACATAACAAGTAAACTTATGTGCTACATAATAATAATAATCTAACACGCGCGTGCGTGCCGCGCCGCCGCCTCGAACAGATCCAACTCACTATCCACCTTCAGGTGCTCCTGAGAACACTGTGACCATCGTCAGCTCCACTCCTCCCCCTGTAGCTCACCTTCTCCTTGTCCTGTGTGGTGGGGCTCGGCGCCCGGCGCGCGCGTGCGTGCCGCGCCGCCGCCTCGAACAGATCCAACTCACTATCCACCTTCAGGTGCTCCTGAGAACACTGTGACCATCGTCAGCTCCACTCCTCCCCCTGTAGCTCACCTTCTCCTTGTCCTGTGTGGTGGGGCTCGGCGCCCGGCGCGCGCGTGCGTGCCGCGCTGCCGCCTCGAACAGATCCAACTCGCTATCCACGTTTAGGTGCTCGAGTGAGAACACTGTGATCATCGTGCTCAGCTCTACTTCTTCGAAACTGATGTCCGTTAGCACTTCTTTGGTGTTTGTGCTTATTATCTGAAATGTACCATTATATTGTACAGTCAGCATTATAAACATGTATACAACTAGACCTTATCCCTATCAAACAGTCAAGGAAATCGAAACATGCAGGTACCTCGATCGCTCTTGTCACAATGACAATAAGGTTTATGTTTCCTTTGATAAGGTACAGGTCCTAACATGTATAATAACAAATCTTTATGACGCAATATGTACCCACACTTTAACCTGTCTTAGTTACTTAACACACCTGAATGTGGACTTAACAAGACTCTCAATATCTACATTTGGGCAATTAATTGGGTGTTTATTCAAAATCACTTTCATGGTCGTTAGTTTGATGAATTGGCTAAAGATTTTAATGCCACCAAAAACTATAGCGTTGAAATGAAACGCGCGAATACGAGTTCAAAAACAGAGTCAGAAAAAATCGTTTTGAATTCAAAATTAAACAAAATGGACACTATCATGAATAAAAAAAGTCCAAAGTGGCAGGTGTATACAAACTGTGCACACATCCAACTTACTAATAAATTAATAATATAATAATAAAAACATATCACAAACCTGTAGACATTTATCCATGAGAACATTCTCCTCAAAAAGTCTGGCAAACTCGTAAGCTCTGCAGGCATTCTTGGGATACAAATCCGACCAAAGATAGCGCGTACACTCCTTCACAAGGTGCGGCAGCATGTATTTCTTGGCTCCATAGCAGAGTTCGCAGGCTTTATCGAAAGAGCTGATATTTATATTATCTGTGTAGATGTACCTGGAATTTAAATCAATTTAACTGTAATCATACTCTAAATATGTTATAATTGTAATAATTTTTATAGTTTATATGAAACTAAGGCCAAATTCTGTCAAAGGTATACAAGCAACAAAGAAGTACCTAAGAGGTCTGACTATATGGTAGATTCTTGCTTGCATTTATCTGACATTATTTGACCTTACAGTTTCAGAAGTACTATATGTTTGCTTTGCATTCAACAGATTTGGATAGACACACAATTTTTAGATAAGATAAGAAGATAATAAATTATAACCTTGCCCAAAAACATGAAATTATATTTCATACCACATCTTTTAAGGCCAAATCCAACCAAATAGGAATAATAAATATTTGAGGAAAATAAAAGTTTACATATTAAATCACCCAAAGCCAAACAAAATAAACCTTGGACTTTGGGTCTGTATGTGATCTCAGAGCATTATTAGAGTAACAATTAACATAGTTCAAAGTAATAGTCATGACATCTGCGAGACCTAACCCACATCAATAAGGGTTAAATACACAAAAAAAACATAAGGGTTAAAAAAAAAAGTTTATGTCCTGTTCTTAAGGAGGTTCTGAATTCAGGAAGGTGTTATGCCAGCTTTAAACTTTTTTTTTCATAACATGAATGCAAGGGTTAGAAGAAGAAATATACTTTACACTCAATAACAAGCACACTTAATGTAAGGTGAATGATTGACAGCAGCTATTTGTTATCTATCTGATTATTTTGCAGTCTAAATGTTTTTAAAATAATAAAATTCTTGAGGGTTGATAATAACATAAGTAACTTGGGTTCAAAATATAGAATGATGTGTTCTAGTAAACAGTTTACTTACTTTGCTCATTGGTTTTAGAAAACACAAACATAGAACTACCTTTATTTTCATGATTCAACTCATAAGACTTAAAATGTATAAATAAACTCACTCTAATAGCGCTTTGAAGGCGTCTGGTTGCACGTCCAAAATAGGAATCGGTTCGTTCCTCTCAGCCATTCCTCCAAAGAACATAGCCTCGAAGACCGGTGAAGCCATCGCCAGGATCAGCTTGTGGCCGGGCACCACCACCTGATGAGGCTCCGAACCCACTAGAAACGAGCAGTCCGACCATTGACCAGACTGCAGCAAATGCGAACCCCGATGCTTCAGTTCCGTACATCGCAATTGCCAATCACTAGGTTCCCCCATGTTTCGACACTGAGGATTTTAATACCCCAAAGACTCGGGCTAAAAATGTACTATTATTGTTTTACGTAAACTATTAATCACGCAAATAAAAATAGTATTTATTTTATTTGGCATCCATACGTCAATGTCAAATTTAATTGCACCACAGAGTAAACTAAAACTTGACGTCCGTTGCCAATATATATATTTTCGTATGGTTACACTGTACTGTCCTCTAAGGGCCTATTTACATTAGCAAGAACTTGCATGCCAGTTTACTTTACCTTACGGGGCTTTGGGGTAGAGTAAAAGTATCCGTAAGCTGAATGCGATCAAACCCTGCTTGTTAGTCTAAGCCGCGCTTAACATATGTATATTATTAATTTATTATACTTTTTGCTTCTAACAAATATAATATCGGAGACCTACCGATAGCCTGTCCGTTAATAAAAAAAATTGCATCATATCAGTGTTGCATACTGCTACTAACTTACCATTAATATAGATCAAGGAATAAAACAACGGTACTTATCACATACTTATATTACAGAAAGCTTTAGTGGAGTTTACAATACAACAAATATTCTTTATTGTTCACCAAATAATGTACACTAAAAACAAATAACAGAAACAAATTTCACAATGGTAGACAACAGGCGGTCTTATCGCTAAGAAGCGATCTCTTCCAGACAACCTTTGGGTAGTGGAAACGATGCAAGAAAAGTTAAAACTTGAGTAGGTGAAACAGGAAAATAGAGTATGAACAACCTAAAATAATAATTATGACTATGAGAAGCATAAACTTACATAAATACATAGATATGTAAACTTACATACACATAAATACAATAATTAAATATTAAAGAAGCTGTCGCAACAGTCTGATAAAAACAGCACACATAAAGACAGAACCTACGAGTAATTACGGGTGAGATAAATAGTACTCCTTTAACATGCTTTTGAAAACGGGAAGAGACTTAGCACGTCTAATTTCGGTAGGCAAAGAATTCCACAACCGAACTGCTCGGAAGGTAAAAGAACTGTTGTAGAATTTAGAGTTTGAAGAGGGGACACTGAGAAGCAACATCTGAGCACACCTTACAGAAGAAAGAAATTTAAAGCGTTCTTTGAGGTAGCGGGGAGTTGCAGGATTAAAAAGAATTCCATAAAGGAGGGTAAGAATGTGAAAGTTACGTCTGAAACGGATGGGGAGCCACTTGAGTTGAGAACGAAAACTGGATACGTGGTCATATTTGCGTAGCCCAAATATGAACCTGATACATAAGTTTTGAATACGCTCAAGCTTGTTAAGTTGCTCTTCTGTGAGATCAAGATAAGACACGTCAGCATAATCTAAAATAGGGAGGAGCAGTGATTGAGCAAGCGCAATTTTGGTAGCAATGGGAAGGAAGTTACGAAGCCTACGCAGAGAACCCACGGCAGCAAACATCTTCCTGCTAACCTCATTCATCTGTGGCACCCACGAAAGAGTGCGGTCTAAGATAATGCCAAGGTTTTTTACCTGAAATGAGTATTGAATCAATACGCCATTAAATAATATCGGTGGGAGATTATTATAGTCGATTCTAGATGTCATTTTAGGACTACCAATGATGATGGCCTGAGTCTTAGCTGGGTTAACATTGAGGCCATAACTGTTACTCCAATCTGAAATGCGTACTAGATCGGAATTTGTTGAGGAAATGACAGATGGCAAATCGCTGACCAAACCCTGAGAATAAATTTGAAGGTCATCGGCATAAAGGTGATAGGATGAAGATAAATCACGTGTAATAGAATTTATAAAAATGGAAAATAAGAGTGGAGATAGCACGCCGCCCTGCGGAACGCCGGCCAACGTGCAGCACCATGAGGAAAAGGAAGAATCCACCTTTATACGCTGCCGACGACCAGTTAAATAGCTGCGAAACCAGTCAATCGCCGCAGGAGATATGTTAAGAGAACGTAGTATTCCCAACATTACGTCAAAATCAACAGTGTTAAACGCATTACTGAAGTCGAGCAGCGTTAACACTGTCAACTTCTGATCATTCATACCTGAGCGTATGTCATCTGTAATTTTAACGAGAGCAGAAGCCGTACTATGACCCGTGCGGAAGCCGGACTGATAAGGATTGAGGAGATCATTTCTATTTAGGAAAGATGTGAGTTGCTGGAAAACTAGGCGCTCAAGGACTTTAGACAGGAAAGGAAGAATCGAAATAGGTCGATACTCGGAGAAGGTGGAGGGATTGGACTTCTTGGGTAAGGGTATGATGTCAGCGTCCTTCCATGTCGATGGAAATGTATTTGACGTAATAGAAGTATTGAGGATACTGGTAATGACAGGTACAAGGATATCAAGGAGAGGAAGGATCATATTACGACTTATGCTATCGACACCGACGGCATTGGAGGTAATGGATAGTATGTTCTTCTTAACATCACTGTCGGTGAATTGATTAAGAAAAAAAGGAGTTGAATCCGAAGTTGGAAAAGATGAAAGAGAATCAAGGGTCCTGGACTTAGCAGGACCGCTAAAGATTGATGAAGAGGCAAAATGTTGATTCAGAAGATCAATATCAATATCTTTGGGACACGAATTATGCTGAGATTTTCCAACTCCGAGTGATCTGAGAAACTTCCACACTTTAGCGGGATCGCCATCCTCTACTGATTTATGGATGTGGCGCCTTTGAGCGTCACGACAGACAGTACTGCACCGGTTGCGCAACTTGTGGTAACGTGCTTTATTTTTATCTGATGCGTCAAGTTTGTACCTAGCTTTGGCATGATTCTTCCTTTCAATAAGGGACCTAATTTCCTTAGTGAGCCAAGGAGCAGGAAGATGCTTTACCTTAACCGGGCGAACTGGAGCATGCACATCATAGAGCTGTGTGAGATAGGAGTTGAAAAGGGTAATTTGATCGTCAACTGAATCAGCTCGAGAAATGACGCCCCAGTCTATTTTAGTCGCGTCGTCACGAAGCTTGTCCACGTCCATCCTTCCAAAATTGCGCTGGAATAATACTTTGGGCTTAAGCTTGGGAGGGCGAATTTTATAAGACAGGTAGAGTAAATCGTGGTATGAAAATGCGTCTGCAGAATATTGACCGTATTTAGCAATATGAGATATAGAAGAGGTTAGAGTAATATCTAACAGAGAGGGAGAGCAATTTGGAAAGTGGTGTGTAGACTGAGAGGGCAAGATACTCATGTTACAAGCATCAGCAATGGATCTTAGAGCTCTAGAACGATGGTCATTTTTGAGAAGGCATGTATTAAAGTCACCCATGATCACATGGTGACTGTAAGCTGGCATAATGTCTTCTAGGAGCTTCTCGAAAGCTGCGAAGTAATTAACATTGATAGAGGGCGAATAGAATACACCAAGAAGAAATTTTGAATGGGAAATGGTGATATCAAGAAGTAAGTGCTCTGCGGCGTCTGGAGAAGGAGATTGTGCTGATACGCTGACTATTGAAAAAGGGATATGCGAACGTAGATAAATGGCAACTCCACCGCCACCTCGCAGCGTGCGATCGTTCCGAATTAAAATAAAGCCTGGCAAGGAGTAGGATGTGGATGGATGGCAAGGCTTTAACCAAGACTCGGAGACGAGAACGGCATGGACATGTTTTAAATCAAATGTTATTAAAAAATCGTTGTAATGTGCAGGTATGCTTTGAGCGTTGATGTGAACGATATTGAAATTTTTTGGGACATCGCTAAGTTCTGTGCTTAGAAAATCATGAAGAGAAGGAGGTAGGCTGTGAAAGCTATCATCGCTATAATTACTAGAGGATAATGAGATGAAATTATCGCTGAGCTCATTATCAGAGCTACATGTGCTGTGACTGTACTGTGACATTTAAATTATTCGATATAAAATAAATACACTAAAAATATATAAATATAAATCAAAAAGTAAACTAAGACAAAAACAAATACTACCTTCACCACCCGCCAGCAGAAAGGAAGTATCATACAACAGTAGACAACATTTTACAAAAACAACAATTTCAATTAAGTTGAAACAAAACGCAGTTTACAAAAAGGCAACACTGATTTGACAGTTGCTCCACGCTGTCAATGTCAATCATTCTATACGTCAAAATTTGTCGGTATGTCGGTATTTAAACTACACTATAATATAAAACGTTGCATGGAAAACAAGTTACCGAGATTGAAATGAGAAAGTGGGTACACATAAACTTTGTAACACGACTAAATTAAGTGGAGCAACGTACTAGACTGTATGGAAGTGGCCCAATTAGTAGCTACTGCTGAGTGAAATAGAAATCAAAAAGTTCACTGCTTCGGAGCTCGCCTCGTTCTGCCCGCTGGCTTGGCGGGTTGCTTCTCCTGCGAACGCTTAGCAGCAGCCGTTGCTGAATCGCCGGGTTTCTTTGTACCAACCGAGATTTTATTTAACTCCGCGAGGCTTGAAACTCGATGCCGCTTACCGTCCGCGTCCAGGACAAACACTTCTCCATTCCATGACCAGCATCCACGGACACCAAAGCGCTCCCGAGCTGCCGCGAATAACTCCTGGCGGGGTTTTGTAAGGAACTCGCCCACTGTGACGCCTGAACCTTTAAGGGCTGCCTTGCCGAACCACAGCTCGTCACGGAATGAAACATCCTGGAACTTTATCAGTATGGGCTGTGGCTTACTGCCCCGAGGTTTGCCCAGCCGATGACAGCGACGGATATCACTTGCACTTATGTCCGTCGTGATGCACTTGAGAGTCTCAACCACAAGACCAGTGGTGTCTTCGGGTCCCGAAGCCGCTGCTGCCTTGACTCCATGTACCACCAACATCTTGCGGCGAGAACGCATCTCCATATTGTCCACCTGTTGGGCAAGAAGCTCCACCTGCTTCTGCAGCACATCAAGCGAACCAAGAATAAAGTCCTTGAATTCACTGAACTCGGATTGCACCTCTGAAGCCGCCAAGTTGCTTGATCCCTCGGACTCCGCCCTGTCCAGGTTCTGTTGGAACTTCGCCACCCGCGAATGGAAATAGTCAGCTAGCTGCGCAATGGACTTCTTGATTTCGCCGGCTTGTGCCATTGTTGTTGAATGTGATAGTGCGAGGAAGACAAGTGAATAAATTATAGGTGAAAACTTTTGGAGAACTGCTGGAGGGTGATGTATATTAAGTTGACATTAAATAAATATTGGTGAAAAACTTTAAATTTTGATTTTTATAATTTTAAATATTAAATAGCTTATTAGGTGATGTCGCTTGTTTTCTTCACCTACCCTCAAATGTTTATTTGAGTTTATTTGATTAATTTACAGCAGACTTAAAAAATACTAACTATACACATTTTACATTAACATTGTTAAGGCACTTACATACTGACAGTAAGGGACGAATGCTATATGGTTAAGACTCAAGCTCTATAACCAGGTTTTCATATTTATTATTCATGTCTTCGTATTGTCTCTTCATCTCTTCATATTCTTCACCGTCGTAGTTATTCTGTGAATAAAAAAAAACAATGAACATTGTAAGTCGAGCACGCACACTGGACTTAATCGAAATATATTTCGATGATATTTAGATCAGTTTTTGTTTAATTGACACGTATTTTGACATTTTCTCATTATTACTATCTAGAACAGGACTATTGCGAGCTAATTTGAAGCTAATGATATACATTTTAAATGTGTTTTTGGATATTAATATTACATTAAGAAATATTGTTTCAAACATCACTCCAAATCTCCAAATCAACCATTTTCGAGTGAAAAACTACTTTGTTCCGCTTAAATTCTACTACACACAATAAATTCAAAAAATGGCAATGTTACTAAAATTTGAAATTAAAATGTAAGTACCTAAAGTGTCATTCAATGGAACTTGCTAACTATGTAAACAAAAGACGTAACTTTTTTACTTTTGCAGCAAAAGTGTACACTTATGAATGAACTGGAGAGTACCAACCAAGAAGTCGTCGTCCTCCAGGTTGGTGTAGGTGAGGTCGAGCCGCAAGCGCACCCCCGGGCTGGTCTCGCGCCGAGCCTGCGCCGCCCGCGCCGGCAGCGACGGCCGCAGCAGCCCCGTGCCGCTCACGTTCAGCGACTGTGCCACACAATACGCTATTTGACTAAAATTTTTTTATAATGCCAATCGAACCAGTTTTTAGAGACCATCAAATGTCTATATGGGACCCACAACATTTAGAGCACAATAAAGGGCTAAAATTAGGGACAAACCTAGCTCGACGCTAGCGGGTCTCAAAAAGGCTCCTACAAATTGGCCCTGGCAAATGACGTCACTAGCACTGCATTCGACCAACCGTTGTATGGGAAAGTTAGTATTTTGCTGTTTTAGTCGTAAAATAATGCGTTTAGGTACATAGTTGCCATACAATTTATTTTTTATTTTTACATAAGCATTATATTGATACCTTTTATTTGAATTTTGGACGGTAAAAAGAAATACATAATTTTCTGAGTTTTTGATGATTCATATCTTTTTATGATTTTGGTAAAATTTTATAATTTACGATTTATTGTGATATTTTGATGGCTAACTATCCAAAAAGTGACACTGTGTTATAAATTTTAATATGTGTCAAATGCCGTATAGTCTAATAGCACAGAATAATATAATAGTCTTACATACAGAATGGAGACGAACCCCCCGCACCGAAGTCAGTAACCTCGTCCCTGGGAGACCCGCTTGGTGCCGATCGGGTTAATGTGTGCGTGTAATTGTAACAGCGCTAAGGCTACGAAGACCCGATTAGTCAGATCACTGGTCCTCCCGGTATTCCTATACGCCGCGGAAACTTGGACGCTAAGAGAGACTGAGAAGCGAAAAGTAGATGCTCTCGAAATGTGGTGTTGGCGGAAGATGCTCAGAATACCGTGGACAGCATTTAGGACCAACGTATCCATTCTTCGAGAGCTCCATATAGAGCAGCGTCTCTCTTCCACGGTGCAGTCAAGGATTTTGACGTTCTTTGGCCATGTATCACGGCGTGGAGATCTCTCGTTCGAACGGCGTGTGGTACAGGGAAGAGTTGAGGGCACGAGAACACGTGGCAGGTTTCCCATGAGGTGGACTGACCAAATTAGGTCTGCATTAAACTGCCCGTTGTACGAAAGCGCCAGGCGTGCAGACGTGAGGGAGGAATGGCGCCGGGTGGTAAAGCTCGCCACCCACAGCATGAAGGCCACGACCACTCTGGGAAGAGTGCAACGACGAAGAAGAAGAGAATTGTAACAGCATTGCGCACCGGTCGAACTGTCACTGATCGGTGACTAAAGGCCCTAATACACACGTACGAGACTCGCATGCGAGTTTAACTACATTGCGCGGTTTTATAAAACGATTGAACTCCTGTTACCTCCGTGACCCGCAGTGTAATGAAAATCGTATGCGAGTCTCGTACGTGTGTAAATAAGGCTTAAAGCGCCGCGCCGGGGCGAGGTAACTGACGTCGTCGGTGCGGAGCAGTTCGTGCCCATTCTGTATGTAATACTATTATCACATCTGTGACACGCGAAGGAACGTAAGCGCTATGGGTAATTATGTGTGCGTGCGCTGTCGGTACACGCGTCAATTGTGTGCGCGGGTGCGTAGCGCGTGACGCGGACGAATCGCGAGGCGCGACGGCACCCGATCGACACCAGGCGGGTCTCTCAGGGACGAGGTAACTGACCCGGGTGCGGGGGGCTCGTGGCCGTTCTGTATGTAAAGCGGCAATTACACTTCGTCGTTCAGCTAATGCGGTTGCCGAATACATGTTAAACTACTTAGCAGTGGCGGAGCGTCCATACAACTCGATTCCCACCGGCTTGCCTAATTTTCAGCCAGTCCAGTTCTTCTACTATGGCTCATGAAGAGTAAGAAAGGCAAATTATTTCCGGCTTCCCTAAAAATATTTTTGACGCGCCGCCACTGCTACTTAGGCCAACGAACGTCGTCTTTACACTAGTCTGTCCGCCTGCTACGGCGACTTGGCATGGCAGCTGTCGATCGCCGAATGCGGTCGACTAACGTGTGCTTTACACTTTTGCGGTCGCCGCATGCAGCATGCATTGCCGCTTAATACTATTCTGTCGCAGAAACAAAGTAACGGTAAATATGATTACCGTGAGCTGGGGGCAGCCGCGGATGATGGCAACCACATCATCGTCCTCCAGTTCGTAGAAGCCGAGCAGGCTGATCAACGCGATCCGATCTCCCGCGTTTTGACAGATCGCCTGCGCACCGCGCGCCGTCATGCCTGCAGAACCACATGAAAGAGTATAGGGATGTTGACTCAAAATTTATTAATACTCCATATGAAAGAATACATATAACTATGCCAAAAAGTGGAAATCCTATTCAAATATCTCAAAAAATAACGAAGTTACAACCGTTAGAATGTTTTTAGTTAGAGAGAGAAAACGCTACAGGTCAGTGACGTCACTGACCTCGAGCGCCATAGTAAATGACGATCGTTCAATACAGAGGTGCGTTTTGCGGAAAAGGGACAGAAAATGCCCCCTCCTAAAACTTTGAAGACTTATAATTATGTAATTATTTATTCTTTTGGATTACTTTTTTCACTATTTGATAGAGAATTTGATCCTTTTTCGAGAAAATTCGGATTCATTGATTTTCTTATTTGGTGTCAACATCCCTATTTAATATATGGATGTAGAAAGTGATGGCAGGTGGACCAAAAAAGTGTCAGACTGGTGGCCAATTCATGGCAAAAGGAGCGTTGGCCGTCCACTGGCTAGATGGGTCGATGATATTAGGAAGATCGCGAGGTCACTCTTGGATAAGACTGGCTCAAGACCGGGACCAGTGGCGTACTCGAAGAGAGGCCTATGCTCAGCAGTGGGCGATTACAGGCTGAAAATGATGAATGATGATGATGATGTAGAAAGTAGTGTATGCAAGTGTACATAATAAAGCCGGTGATTCACTAGGAGACAAAATGTCCTGCGACACGTGTCGCCAGCGACGTCGGGTGAAGTAGCGCGACGTTGCCGGACTTCGCTCGACGTGTCTGGCAACATCGCGCGACACGTGTCGCTAGTGAAGTAGCGCGAACGTTGCCGGACTTAGCTCGACATGTCTGACAACATCGCGCGACATGACGTCGCTACGGAAATAAGTCGCGCGATGTCGCTAGATATGTCAGGCCAAGTTTTGCGAAGTCGCGCGACTTCGCCTGACGTCGCTACGGAAATAAGTCGCGCGATGTCGCCAGATATGTCAGGCAAAATCGGCCGGCTTCGCTTGACATGTCGCCGACACATGTCGTGGGACATTTGCCCCTAGTGAATCCCCGGCTTAAAGCTCAAGCCACACAGAGAGCGGGCGGGCGGTGGCGGCGCGGGCGCGGGCGGCGGCGGCGCGGGCGCGGGCGGCAGCGGCGCGGGCGCGGGCGGCAGCGGCCTTTGTCGGCAGCCGCCACCGACAAAGGCCGCTGCCGCCCGCGCCCGCGCCGCCGCCGCCCGCGCCCGCGCCGCCGCCGCCCGCGCCCGCGCCGCCGCCGCCCGCGCCCGCGCCGCCACCGCCGGCCCGCTCTCTGTGTGGCTTAGGTAAGCTTAAGGCATTAAAAATTAAAACACGAGTGTTTAAGGTGGGAAGCTTTCCATACAAAACGTATTTTGACATTCGCAGGCTAACGGCGTGATATTTTAAGAAACTTATGTAACAAACATTCATAAATTGGCTTTCCATTTGCGCGAAATCCAGGGGGCATTTAGAAGAAATCATCATCATCATCATCATTTTCAGCCTGTAATCGCCCACTGCTGAGCATAGGCCTCTCTTCGAGTACGCCACTCGTCCCGGTCTTGAGCCAGTCTTATCCAAGAGTGACCCGCGATCTTCCTAATATCATCGACCCATCTAGCCGGTTAGAAGAAATAACTTGTTTAAACTAGAATAATTTGAGAAATTAGTTTTAAATTATTTTAGCAATAGCTAGGAAAAATAGGTACACTCACATTGGCAATCTAACAATTCTAAGCTTCGCAGTTCCTTGCAGCACCTCGTCACGGCATCCACATCATCATCGCCCAGCTGAAAGCCAACTTTAAGGTGCCTCAGATGAGCCAGTCGACATAGAGGCGCCGAACTACGACAACTCGTCCTAATGTCACTGTACACTTCCAAATGTTCCATCTTGGGCATTTTATCCAACACCAATTGCATTTCTCCTGCTAATTCATCGTCAACATAAATCAGTTTGAGCTGTGTCAGCTCGCTAAGCCGTTCAACGGCTGAAACTATGTGCTCAGTCTTTAACCCACGGCACAAGTCGAAAATTAGGGTTTTTAAGTTTGATAAATTAATAGAATTCAAGCATTGACCATTCACTTCATGGCAGGAATCAAATTCCAACTCTTCTAAGGTTTTGTCAGCTATGCACTGACTGACACATTGGTCTGATACCTGTAACAAATAGATGTTTGTATAGCGTCTACCTTATTTCCTATAAAATCAATAGTTATAAAATCATGATCTATAACTACGAATTCTATAAAATCATTTAGTATAATGATTCATTTACTATAAATGTCATTTTGTATAACATTCAAATGGTATAATTCCAAAATCTTTAAAACCCATTAAATATAATATTCAAAATCTAGAAATTCAGTTGATATATCATTCATTGCCTATAATCATCATTGTGTATAACATTCAAAATCTAGAAAATCGGTTGATATATTATTTATTGTCTATAATCATCATTGTATATAACATTCAAAATCTAGAAACTCAGTTGATATATCATTCATTGTCTATAATTATCATTGTATATAACATTCAGAATCTAGAAAGTCAGTTGATATATTGTTTATTAACTATAAATAATATTTGTTTGACCTCAATATAATATAGGTAGAACAGTTAAAAGTTATAATGATTATTAGTCCTATTTAACAGACGTGTCAAATTTTAAAGTCTGATGACGCGCCAGCCCGTCGACGGTACCCCGCTCACGCGGGGTGCCTATTCCGCTCTGAGGGGTGCAAGTGAACCCTAACCTAACCGAACTTTAACAGTACCTATTAAACAGATGTGTACACATTTGAAAGTCAGATGACGCGCCAGCGTGTCGACGGCACCCCGCTCACGCGGGGTTCCTTTTCCGCTCTGGGGGATGCAAGTGAACCCTAACCTAACCGAACCGTAACAGTACCTATTTAACAAATGTGTACACATTTGAAATCAGATGACGCGCCAGCGTGTCGTGTCGTGGCCTATTCCGCTCTGAGGGATGCAGGTGAACCCTAACCTAACCGAACTTTAACAGCACCTATTTAACAGACGTGTACACATTTGACAGTCTGATGACGCGCCAGCGTGTCGACGGCACTCCGCTCATGCGGGGTGCCTATTCTACTCTGAAGGATGCAAGTGAACCCTAACCTAACCGAACTTTAAAAGTACCTATTTAACAGATGTGTACACATTTGAAAGTCAGATGACGCGCCAGCGTGTCGACGGCACCCCGCTATCTAACATTTATAACAAATTAACATTATAGCAAGCAATTATTATAGAATTTGAATTTATAACAGGTGAATATTAGAGTAAAAGATAATTGGGAATGGATGAAAATATCAGAAGTGCTTGATTTTTTTTCTGGTGATAGGAATAACCTCCCTTAGCACCAGAAAAAAGTTCCAGAATTTTAGACTGCGCCAGTGATTTTTGAAAAATAAAAATATTTTCCTCCCGCGCTTTCTGGGCCCTGCACGGCATTATAACACTATCCTTGGTCCATCATATAATTAAAAAAAAATCTGTGTCAAATTGACATAGACAATGACATTGACAGGTCTCCTCACAAACATAACCTTATTTGTCATTGTCATTGGAGGCCTGTCAATGTCATTGTCTATGTCAATTTGCCACAGATTTTTTTTTTAATTATATGATGGACCAAGGATAGTGTTATAATGCCGTGCAGGGCCCAGAAAGCGCGGGAGGAAAATATTTTTATTTTTCAAAAATCACTGGCGCAGTCTAAAATTCTGGAACTTTTTTCTGGTGCTAAGGGAGGTTATTCCTATCACCAGAAAAAAAATCAAGCACTTCTGATATTTTCATCCATTCCCAATTATAGAATATGAAATTTATATATAACTAGCGGACCCGGCAGACGTCGTCCTGCCCGGAAAAGCAGTGCCACCTACCTGGTCGAATTGTATTTTCAAACCATGCAGGATTTATGCGCTCGTGAGATAAAAATACTGGGCTGTTATTCATAAAGCTGGAAGCCGCTCAACCAATCTCACTGAAGCGCAAACACTTAGGGTATTTCTGGCGTGGTCGTGTTGGAGGTTTCCTCTGGATTTTCCCTAGGCCACTCACCTAGCGCGCGCTCCTATCACTCTCTTGGGCCCGGCCTATAAAGCCAAAGTCAGGTTAAAAAAGGACACTGTTTGTCTTTGTCCAAGTACTTGCCGTTAGGATGATGACCACAACCGAAAATGATATGCCTGAGTGGCACTCCTGGACGGCGGCATGCCCGACAAATGTCGACAGTAGGTACCGCTTTTAGGATATATTTCCAGAAATTCTTCGTCATGCATGATAACTTCGTCTGCGATTGCACAGACAAAACCTTCGGCTTCCCCGCAACGTACCCAGTTCACCGACGCGAGCAGTCTATGTCGGGCCCCGTACGGGCCCCGTTGAAGCGCCTGTGTAGCTCTTTAGGTACAGTCGGGTTCATTGTTATGTATACACTTTTTTACCTAATCGAAAGCTTTTGCTTTCAAATTGTAGGCGACCGCATTCGATTAGGTAAAAAGTGTATACTTATTCTTTATATCAATGAACTCGACTGTATCTTCCACTCCGCCTTGTGGTAGTCTAGTCAGTTCTCAATACTTTGAACTTGAAGTTTGCGCCAGTTTTCGGATTCTCTGTCGCACCTGTCTTTACCTTAAAGTGTTAGGCCGAAGAAGGCCGTTGCGATATTCTTGGCTGACATGCTAGCGGACCCGGCAGACGTCGTCCTGCCCGGAAAAGCAGTGCCACCTACCTGGTCGAATTGTATTTTCAAACCATGCAGGATTTATGCGCTCGTGAGATAAAAATACTGGGCTGTTATTCATAAAGCTGGAAGCCGCTCAACCAATCTCACTGAAGCGCAAACTCTTAGGGTATTTCCGGCGTGGTCGTGTTGGAGGTTTCCTCTGGATTTTCCTTAGGCCACTCACCTAACGCGCGCCCCTATCACTCTATTGGGCCCGGCCTATAAAGCCAAAGTCATGTTAAAAAAGGACACTGTTTATCTTTGTCCAAGTACTTGCCGTTAGGATGATGACCACAACCGAAAATGATATGCCTGAGTGACACTCCTGGACGGCGGCATGCCCGACAAATGTCGACAACGTACCCAGTTCAAAGACGCGAGCAGTCTATGTCGGGCCCTGTACGGGCCCCGTTGAAGCGCCTGTGTAGCTCTAGGCACAGTCGAGTTCATTTATGTGTATACACTTTTTTACCTAATCGAATGCTTTTGCTTTCAAATTGTAGGCGACCGCATTTGATTAGGTAAAAAAGTGTATACTTACCTTTATATCAATGAACTCGACTGTATCTTCCACTCCGCCTTGTGGTAGTCAGTGCTCAATAATTTGAAGACTGTGCCAGATTTCTGATTCTCTGGCGCACCTGTCTTTGCCTTAAAGTGTTAGGCCGAAGAAGGCCGTATGTAATACGTAATGTATTTAAGCCGTTGTGTGGATTGTGTGGTAATTTGGGTCACTTACACTTGCATTTTCCCGTAAACATTTTTTCTGCATTCATATTTGTTCGCCGCGTGTAAACTGCTTACAATTCGAGTTTCGTGTGTGACGACCAATATTTCCACAACATATTACGTTTTATGTTTATGTATTGAAGCTTTTTACTGATTTTATAATTAAAGAGTTATTTATATATTAAATTGCCTTACGTCCACTCTACCATAATTTTACAATAATAAATAAATCTCAATTCAATTCAATTCAATCTTGTAAATAAATCTCGCTTACTTATGGAAATATGTCAGTGACGCAAGTGACTTCGCATGTCTTATTGAGCACCGTCCGTCAAATGCCAAAGAGTTTGTTCTACGCTATCTATGATACACAAATGTTCAGCAGATCCGTTTTTTAACGAAAACACGAAAACGACGCCCCCTGCCGGGTCCAATTGTCTCAACTGACCTTTCCGGGACCAACACAAATATACACACAAAATTTCATCCCAATCGGTGCAGCCGTTTAGGAGGAGATATGAAACTAACACACGTACAGAAGAATTATATATATAAAAAAATAAAAAAAGATGAGTTTAGACTATTTAACATTTATAACAAATTAACATTATAGCAAGCAACTATTATAGAATTTGAATTTATAACAGGTTAATATTAGAGTAAAAGATAATTATAGAATATGAAATTTATGTATAATGAGTTTAGACTAGAGCTCCCGATACACGTGTACACGTTGACACGGGTACCCGTGTTCTTAAGCCCGGCGGTGCTAAGAACCCGAACTACACGAACCCGCCGGGATCCGTGAAACGTGTACACGGGTACCCGTGTACACGGGTACACGAATACACGAAATCACGGATCTTATTTACACGCCGGTTCGACCCTTCGTTCACGTAGCGAAGATTCGTGCTATGCAGAGAAATGATTGAATATGTGAAAGATTAGGAAGATACGATTATTTTGATTTTTATTGATTGGTAATGTTAATAATAGGTAAGTATAACACACTTTTGTTTCAATAAATTTATTTATTTTGAGATTAAATATGACACGAAAAATATCGTAGTAACCGTTGACTTCACTTATAGGTATAAGATGAAATTATTTAAGATGTCCGACTTTTTTATAAAACTACCATTAGATTCCCGCGCGCTGATTTGCGAAGCTGTTGAACCTTCTTGCTTTTACAATAAAGTCGCTTTTTGAATGGACTAATTTGGTACAACTCGGACGGTTTAAATAATTTTAAGTTTATCATTGATGTAGTTTTTAGATACTAATGCTTAGTTAAATTACCACAAACGGCTAGGTATGTCATATTTTCCGTTGAAGCGCGAAGGTGGGCAACTTTGTTGGTTGAACAAACCAGTATAACATCGAGACCTAAAGCATCTATGAGTAATCCGAAAACCCTCTAACATCGAGTAGCTTGATAGATCAATTCGCTACCGCTCCGATGTATTGACAATAGCGCTGATAAATAAACTGTGTGTTTTATTTAAATATTGAATAGCGTAAAGAAAATTTACAATAATTTATACTTAGAGTTCATAACAATATGGGTTTCAAATGGCCAAAAAAAAACCTGACAATTAGGACATGACGTTAATAAACAAAGTGCAGCTGTTTCATTCAATAGAGCGTGTTATTTTTACTACATGCATTGGTGGTTTTGGCCTTGTCTCTTTGTAATTAGCACAATACATAGGCAAAAATACAACAAACAATCTTGCAGATAGGATTATCCCATTGTTTTGTTACCGCGCGGCATTATAAAGTATTTTGACGATAAACGATGAATAATATCTAGGTCTAAAATGTATAAAGTATCTCATAGAACTTTAGTTAGACTACAGTTCGCCACTTAGTCAGTTGGATACTAAAGTCTCTCTACGTTAATCGTACCGTTTTGTTTTTTTTAATAGTTTTTGTTGTGTTGTTTGCGTTCGTTTGTTGTTTGCTGTTAATTTATTTTTATAAACTTTATTGTTAAAAAATGAAAATGAGTTTGGAAGTTTGCCACGAGTTGGTGACAAAGGCTTTTGCTCTTTGTGCAATGACCAGGCAAATAACGAGTTTTCGTGCCATGGTGGGTCAACAGGAGCCATAGGAAGACATAAAATTTGTTATCCATACATCAAAAAGAATAAATAATAATAAATAAAAATCACCCACCATGACGATTCCTAAGTACATTTCTTCCTACTTCGTATAGCCTCTTACATATTTTTTGCGTATTGACGTATGTTGGTTGTTTTGACGAATCCTATAAGCACACAAGCACTTTACACTTTCTGACGATGGTCTGATGATGTAGTCAGGAGTGGATAGTGGAACTCTTCATTGGCTACTGACTAAAGTTAGATACAGATACCGAATACTGTATATTTTTTTTAGGTAATGATATTGATAACCAATACTTTCTTTTGTTTCCGAATTATCTTTGGTGCTTTCACTGTCCGGCGACTCGGCGAGTCGCTCCCAACAGTCCCAACATTTATTACATAGTTAGAACATGGTATTTTCGATAACTTATTAGACGAGACGATAACATAGGATAGGATACGTATTACGTATTCTAGATTGTTTAATGCACCGCCTGCTTCAGGTGTTTACAAAAAATGAACCGCCACGACTTAATCCTATTGTTAATGTTATTGCACTTATTGCTAATGAATGGCGGTCTCAAACGCGGCAAACAAGCCGGACAATAAATACTATTCATGCTGAATTGCTGAGACTTACTAAGAATCTAGCGATAAGCGTAGGCAAGCCATGGGTTTTTTTTGCCTGCCATTATTTGCTATCTCTTTTGCCCTATTTAGCTTTTCCTAGGTGTAAAAAAGATAGTATGCTAAATACTAAAGCTCAAAACGCACTGACAGCGGTAGCGGAGCGAGGCGTTGTGGTGCGAAGGCGGTAGCGGTTGTAATATTCGAACTATAATATGAAAGGGTCCGCACAGAATACCGGCCGGGAAAAAAGAGTGGCGGTGGCGGCGAACCGCCTGCACCGCCCCGCCCCGCCACCGCCGGTGCGCGCCGGTACACTGACAGCTGTGTAATACAACGTCACACCGCTTTACCGCCCCGCCCCGCCACCGCCACGCGCTCTCCTGTCTGTGCAGGCGGTTCGCCGCCTCCACGCCGGTACCGGCTCCGCGGCGCCACTGCAACGCTTTTATCCCGGCCGGTTTTCTGTGCGGACCCTTTCATATTAGTTCGAAACGAAACGTTCGTTATTACAACCGGTACCGACTCCGCACCGCGACGCCCCGCTCCGCTACCGCTGTCAGTGCGTTTCGAGCTTTAGGGAGGTTGGTGATGAACTTATCTTATCAAAACAAAGCAATGTGCTGTGCCCAAACATACAATACAAGTAGCCATTCAAGAGTTCCGCAATCCACCATCTGGGTCCATCATCAGATGAGGTCAGCTCAATTGTACCAAATTATTATTTTGTATTTGTTCACTATCAAATTAAAAATAATTCGATTACCAAAATTATATCATAGTTCATAAAGACCACTATGATAGTAAGATTTAATTAGATGTACGTCAAGTATAATGTAAAGCAGTTAGTACCTACTACCCTATACCTACCTAATAAGCCATATTTGCCCCGGGTACCTAGATTGCATTCGTAGAATAATATTTAAAATAAAAAATCATGATTAAATTTGTTGACTAAGAATAAGTTAACCCCACGTTCTCTCACGTAAGAATTATTCCCGTCAAAATTATTTGAATAATTTTGTCGGGAATAAAAACAATCTGATTTAACTCTTACGAATTCTTATTCAAATAATGATTTTATTCTTTAGTGCCCAACACTGGCACTAACAGAACGTAGCACTAAACGGACTGATTTTCTTTGAAAATCTATGGTATGATTCCTAACGGCAGGTGATTTAGCAGTCGTTAAAAGCGGTCCAATGGTATATGCGGAGTCGTTATAAGCGGATTCTACTGTACTTTATTTTTATTTCGATTTACTTTTATTACTTACTTGCACCTAATGAGAACAATGGAGCTCACTATCGAAAAGAATTGACCAACAGTAAGTGCAAACAATCCTATAATAAATACCATGCATGCTAGGCAGTTGGTCACTAAGGGCAATAAAGATTCGAACACCTGCATCTCGCAGTTGACTTTATGTTGCCGATTGTTTATTATTCTGCCTTTTGTTATTATTTACCACTGGATCCACGTTGACTTTACTAGATGCGGCGGCGTTATCTTAAGTGTTATATTTAATAAGTAAAATTAATCCAATTTCGAGCTCGCGTATAAAGAAACGATAAATTCAGAAAATGTGAATTGTGCGTTGTTAACTAATTTAACTAAATTAATACCACTCTTGACACCCAATTGAGCTGAATTTTAGTATAATATCTATTTATATTTGGTCACAATAGGTTAGATGACTCACGTTACAATTTATTACACAGTGTGGCTCATCATCATCAATCATCAAGAAATTAATCAAAAATCATAAAACAAATGGGACTACAAAAATTCGTAAAAAGTTTTTTTTTAAAGTCTGAAATGTAAATAAAAGGTTACCAATAGAATTCAATAAAAATGAAATCGTATGGCAACTTGGCAACTATGTACCTACACAAACGCAATATTTTACGACCAAAATGGCAAATTCCCCTTCTTTCCATACAACGGTAGTACGAGGCTACGAAAGTGTGACGTCGCATTTTGCTGTCAGTCAGTACTCATTACCTATG
This sequence comes from Cenopis cana, assembly GCA_951800055.1. NCBI lineage: Eukaryota > Metazoa > Arthropoda > Insecta > Lepidoptera > Tortricidae > Cenopis > Cenopis cana. Next base: position 2,285,065 of record OX637477.1, on the reverse strand, counting down.
GAGCGTTTTTTGTGCTCGTCAGCTATGCTGTACTTTGTCATTTTTAGGGTTCCGTACCCGAAGGGTCAAAACGGAACCCTATTGCTGCCACTCACGCGTCCGTCCGTCCGTTAGTCCGTAGTCTGTCACAGTGGTTTTACAGCTAAATCGTTGGAGCTACAGTCTTCCAATTTGATGATCATGATGAAGCATCTTGGTGGCCAAAAGCTATACAAATAGTCAACAGTTATTGCTAAATGTTATAAGAGGAGATACGGTACTAGTGGGGCGCGAAAACAAAACCAATTTAATTATGCGGTTGGTACGGAACCCTAAATGTGCGAAATCTGACTCACACTTGGCCGGTTTTTGTCGCTGTAATTGTAGTTGAAGGACGGGTTAGGCGCGCGTGTATTTAAGGTCCGTTCCGCCGTGTACACGGGTACACGGATACACGGATCTTAATTACACGTGTACACGACTACCCGTGTAGAACGGGTCAGAAACCCGTGTACGTGTAGTACGGAAACGGATACCGAACACGTGTACAGGAAACCCGGACACGACCGCGAGCCCTAGTTTAGACTATTTAACATTTATAGTAAATGAACATTATAACAAGCAACTAATATAGAATTTGAATTTATAGCTGGTGAATGAATATAGCAAATGAATTTAGAGTATGTGTAGTTATAGCCATTAATTTTATAGGAAATGAGGGGATACCGATGATATCTACTATAGCGTTAGTATCGTAATGTTTTCGAATGAATAAAATTCGATATTGTACGCCACTTTATAGGCCGGCCCAATAGAGCGATAGGAGTACGCGGTTGGAGTGTGGCCTGGAGAAAATCCAGGGGAAACCTCCGACACGACTACGCGGGCGGTTTAGGCACTGGAATACTCTAAGAGTTTGCGCTCCAGTGAGACTGGTTGACCGGCTTCAACCGAATCTGCGGTGACAGTGGAATCGAGCTACTGGGAGGTTTGTCGCTGGTTCACTAAACCTAGCCTAGCTGAGCAGCAAGAAACTCAGCTAGGTCTGAACTGGGTCGGACTGACAAGTACTTACCTGACCCGATTTGAAACATAGTCGTTTTAGGCACTTGAATTCTTCCAGATTGTGTGTGATTTCTTCTTTGGGATAGAGAGACATGTATGCGAGCTGCAATATAACGAATATACGATTAAATTTAATAGCTAATTTAGAAATGTAATGTAACTAGCTAGGTACTTATGTTTGACTCAAAAATGGAAAAACATATAATTAAAGTCTAGGGTCCATTTTATAAAGCTAAAGGTTGAAATCTTACAAGTCTAAACTGACCGTACGTTTCTGACCAGCCTTTCCTCTGTCGGATATATAGCATTCGTCTCTTATTATTAGTGTTCGGAGTTTCGGTGGCAAATTTCACAGAGGTAAATGGAGTCGCCTAACATTTTTTTTGATTAAACGAATAACGATTAAATGATTCAATTTTGCATAATACTCCTTATAAATTATCTTGCGAGCATTACCTACTTATACCACGATAACATAGGACTACTAATAACACGAGTATGTAGGTAAACATTGTTTAATAAATTTATTTATTTTTATTTATTACATACATACAAACATGTCACCTAAACAGTCGGGACATTTAATGTCATACTAAGTATTTCCGGTAAATGAATAATTTATTTATTCAAATCTTAAAAAGTTAATCATAAAAACGACTCCATTACCCACTGTGTGAAATTTGCCACCGAAACTCCGAACACTATTTAGTATAGTGTGTGTCATCCACGAAGGCGCGCCCCTCCACGGCCCAATCCGTGTCCCGTACAATAGGGATGTTGACTCAAAATTTAATATTACTCCATACGAAAGAATACATAAAACTATTCCAAAAAGTGAAAATCCTATTCAAATATCTCAAAAAATAACGGAACTACAACCGTTACGATGTTTTTAGTTAGAGAGAGAAAACGCTACAGGTCAGTGACGTCAATGACCTGTAGCGTCATAGTAAATGACGATCGTTCAATACAACGGGGCGTTCTGCGGAAAAGGGACAGAAAATGCCCCCTCCTAAAACTTTGAAGACTTATAATTATGTAATTATTTATTCTTTTGGATTACTTTTTTCACTATTTGATTGAGAATTTGATCCTTTTTCGAGAAAAATCGGATTCATTGATTTTCTTATTTGGTGTCAACATCCCTATTGCGCATAAATTAGTATGAGAACTATGAGGTTCGCTGTGGACGGGCGAGTTGTCGTGTATGACACAGACTATAGCAACTAAACGGCAACGCGCATGTGACTCCCTTGGGGTTGCAAGCGTCCATAAGCTGCGGTGACCGCTTACCATCAGGCGGGCCGCACGCTTGTTTGCCACCGACGTGGTATAAAAAAAAGTACGTAAGCGCGAGAGGAACGAATGCTATATGTTCGATATATAGACGCGACCATGCTAGATAGCTAGCAGTGGCGGAGCGTCCATACAACTCGATTCCCACCGGCTCGCCTAATTTTCAGCCAGTCAAGTTCTTTTACACGGCTCATGAAGTATAAGAAAGGCGAATTATTTCTGACTTCCCTAAGAATATTTTTGACGCGCCGCCACTGATAGTTAGGTAGTGTTTATCACACAATAGCAACTTTATAAAGGAGCATCACGTTAGGTTATATTGTCATGTTTTATGTGAAGTTTATTAAATACATTTCGCCCATAAAACATTGGTACTGTACGTAATACTTCTACCTTTTTTTCTTGATTTGAAATAAGTATTTATACCTTAAGTGTTTGTAAATTAGGACAGGTTTTGCTTATTCTATCCAAGCTTTCCCAACTGGTGCAATAAGTAGCCACAACTGAAGATCCCAACTTTTGAGTCCATCTCTCAAATGATTCGTATTTCTCTGGACGCAATGCAAGGACTTTAGAGTGGATCTCGTTCTGTTTATTGTCTTCCTCAACTATAGTAATATTTAATCCTGAAAATATGATAACTCAAGTTTATTTATGTTAAACATTGATCACACCCACAGCGCCGGCCCTAGCCCTAGATCCGGGTGGGGCGAGATGGTCTTTGGGCGCCCTTTGATTTAAAAAAAAAACCACGTTGCCAGTTTGGCGCCCCTTGACATCCCGCGCTTGGCGCCCATTGACATCCGGCGCCTGGCGCGGCCGCCCCATCCGCCCCACCCTCGGGCCGGCCCTGATCGTGATCACACGCGACAGATTCTTCTAAGGCCAGCTAGTTGACCTCTCCTAGTATCGTGATTGCGATGTTAGGAGGGGTCAACTCAGCTAAACTCAGCTGGTCTTAGATGCGTAAGACACAATGATACTCGGGTCATATTATGTATATATGTAAATGGATTATGCGAATATGAATATGAACATGAGCATGAATACGGATACCGATACGGATATGGATATGAATATCTTTGTTATTTACTTTCTTTATTGAGTTTTCACTTCTGCCGGCACTCCCGGAGTGCAACCCGTTGTTTTTTTTTCATCGGGTGTAAGCATGCAATGACGTTAGATTACAAGTAAATCGCCAGCATGTTGCTCACCTCGTAAGTAGGTCAGCACCACTGCCTGCCAGCGGCGGCTGGCGCGCTCAGTCCGCATGACGTCACATACCGGCACGTAACTCAGCACAGCCCGCCAGCAGTCCTCGTTCAGGTAATCCAGGATTGTGCATTCATTGTTCGCTCCTGTAGGTGACATCTGCAAGTACATTTAGCATCAAAACTAGCGCCACATATGACGACGTCAAAAGTCTTTATTACAAAGGAACAAGAACTTTTGACCTCTTCATATGTGGCGCTATTTTTGATGCTGACTGTACAACGGGATACAAAATTTAAAACATCATTGCCCAAGAGATCAAGCACACGTCAGAGGGTGTACCGCAAACCATCGAAATATCTGCCTGCCTACTTGCGTATTCAAACAAAGGAGAGGGAGATACCTGGTTTTCAATTCTCTAGCGAAGAAAGCATTTCATAAAAAAAATAGAAAAGAAGTTTATTTATGTGAGTTGCCTTTGTGTGAAGATGAAGATAAGGTTTACCTACTTATGTGTATTATTTTGAATGTACTCATCTGACAACTACAGCTACCAAATCGTACTTTGACCCTTTTTTTTAACAAGTTTTTATTTAACAATAGGGTATTAACCTAAGGTAAAAATAAATTATTTTTTACTTGACTAATAAAAGATCTTACGAAAATACTCGAAAAACATCAATTATTAATTTATTTTAGCTAATTGAAAGATTTTATAAGTATAAAGATTTAAAAAGGACGCTGATTTGAACAAACCAATTCACACTGTCTTAGTGACGTCACTAAGACAGTATTTCCCTACAAACTTCATATTAACAAATCGTTTTTGACATTTAATAAAAAGTTGCTGATTTGACTATGAGTTTAATACCGTATTCATGTGAAGTATGTAATAGTTATTTATGATACATGTGTTGAAAGTAGGCTTTTTCGCAAACTAATGTTATGCTAGGAAGTTATCTAAAGTTGTCCTAAAAATTTGCAATCCTTTTTTCAGCCACTTGCCACTGAGAGCCAAACTTTTCATACTTATTTAAGTTTGGTCACATACAATACAATATTATGGTAAAGTTTGTACAAAATTCAAAGGCCAAATGCTGTCAAATGTATGCAAGCAAGAATCTACCTCATAGTCCAAGCTCTTAATCGTTTTTTGCTTGCGTTCATTTAACAGAATTTGGCCTTAGAGCATTATACGAATTATACCACTGAGATGATCTGGATACAGGAGGTGGTCCTAGCAGCTCAACTACAAAATATATATTCAATGTATTTGCTCATTGGAACCGTCTCCACTCAACAAGTAGTTGATGACTATCGAAAAAGTACAGTCCACAATAAAAGTTAGTGCCAAAAATTTACATTTTGAGAGTTATCATATTGCTCTATATGTAGTTGTTCACATACAAAGATTTGATCCTCTCTAAAAACAGTTATCAACATAAAGTCAAATTTTACTAGTTTATCAAGAAAATGAATAAAACCTTTTGACGTTTTGCCATTATCTTCAAAAAAGTGTGGGATTATTCTAAGTTTTAAAGTACAGTGAAAGTTACAGTTATATAGGACCTTAGATTAGATAATTTATCTTAAAGGCTTATCATCTCGCTCTAGTGAGATCATTTAACTCCCTTCCCCAAGTTAGGGCCCTATTGATAGGGTCAAAGAGAATATAAGCCTTTTAAAAATTAAATCGTATTTGCACAGTTTGTACATACGATTCGTTAACAGAACCCAGAAGTTTTCAGCAACTTGGCTCGTTATTACCAAAACCACCACATCTATTAATTCTACAACTCAATATAAACTTAGTGAACTGAAATCTGTGTTCAAGTTGTGTTTTGTGTTACAACTGTTTTACACTCAATGAAAACTTTAAAACCACTTTTAAACAGGTTAATAGGTAGTGTACCTACAAAGACTACAATTAACAATTATTACTATACATTTTCAATAAAGAAATAAAAATACAATAACAAATACCTACACTAAAATAAAACTAGTGTAAAACTGTCAGTCACTGTCAGACTGTCACTGTCATCGTGACCGCGAGGGCCTGTTCCCACCCTCCGATACACCTCCGATACACTCACTATCAGTTCACACCATTCGATCCGATATCGGTGTAGGGTCCGTACCGTACAAAGATTCAGATTCTTTATTGCATTCATGTAACAATCAGGTCTTAAAGTTAGGTGTAGTTCTACATGAGCTCTTCCGAGCATTGCAATACATAAATTAAAATTAAACTAATAGAAATATCTATGTCAACATTATACAAAATTATTATTATTAAAACACTATTTAAATTACATGATTATCACATATGTATGTCCTTAAAAATTAAATTCAGGCATGTCCATAATAATTACATATACTCAATTTTAAATTATAGTTTTAATTGTCTGTAAAAAAATCGCTTATTGAATAGTAAGCCTTTTCTAATAAAAACCGACTTAAATCTTTCTTGAAGTGCATTATATTTTGCCTCTCTTTAATATAATTAGGAACTTTATTATAAATTCTCGGGCAAAAAAAGAGAATATATTATACGTTCTAGGTCCGTAGGCGTGCGCCGCAAGTGCGCCGTGCCGTGGTGGCCAGTTAGCCTGGCCGCAGACGCACGGAATTCCGAACGGAAATCAAAACAGTTTGCGTTTGCACGAAACAAAACGAATCACAAATTTTCGTATGCATCTGTCACAGAGTTGACTTACGTCAACGTCACTTATGCGAGAGAATTGTATGTGAACGTCAATCATGTGAAAACGATAAATATTTAACGCGAATCTAATTAAGTTTATGAGAAAATGAATCACGACGACATAAAAGCAGTAGTACAAGAGAAGTTTCTGTCCAGCGAAAGAGTTACAGCGTTTTTATGCGACGCCAAAGTATTGCAGCCTGAATGGGTAAACAAGGACAGAATATTAGCCATCGTCGAATATGGAGACGAGAAGGCGGTGTTCTGCTTGTACACGTCGTGCTACCCACCTAAGTCCTTCACGGACTTGTCCATAGAGGTGGTCCTACCTGTGGACAGCAGCTTTAAATGTGAAATAGACAACAAGCCTTCTGACCCTGAAGCAGTCCTGTACCTGAACCTCCAGTCGCGTAGCAATAAGTACAAGTTTGAGATCGAAATGACCCCGCGCGTTGACAACTTCGTTGATGACCTTTTTAGGGGGATAGAAGCAGTGAACAAGTTGCCAAGGCAGCCAGAGTTTGTTTGGCTTAAGAAGTATAGCGGAAAAAATGACGAGGATATTATTGCTGAGAGTATGGTTGTGCCGCGGCGTAACGTCGCTCACACGCTTAATTCCGCGCCCGTGGCCATTAGAGAAAGTCTTATTAAAAGGAGGATGTCTGACAAAGAGTTGGACTACACATTTACAAAGCAATTCACTGTTTTCTGTGGCACTTGGAATGTGAATGATAAAGCTCCTGTAATACCGTTGAAGGGCTGGCTTTGCGTAGATAAAGAGCCTCCAGATTTGTATGCCATTGGCTTTCAGGAGCTTGACCTGTCTAAAGAAACATTTCTCTTTGACCAAACACTTAGAGAAGATGAGTGGTATGCAGCAGTATTGAATTATGTTGATCCGAGAGCTAAGTATGTGAAAGTTGAGAAAGTGAGACTCGTTGGTATGTTGCTTATTATCCTGACAAAAGAAAAGTATATGCACCATGTTCGTAATGTGGTTTGTGACACGGTGGGAACTGGTATCATGGGAAAAATGGGCAACAAAGGTGGAGTCGCCATCAGATTTGATCTGCACAGCACCTCCTTTTGCTTTGTCAACTCCCATTTGGCTGCGCATGTTGAAGAATATGAGAGGAGGAACCAGGATTTTCGAGACATCTGTAATCGGATGAGGTTCGCACAGCCAAACCAGCAAGCAAAAGCTATCAAAGACCATGACCACATCTATTGGCTTGGTGACTTGAACTACCGGATAACGGAATTAGATCCAGCAAGTGTAAAGAAAATGGTGGATGAAAGAAAATTCACAACAGTGCTAGAGTTTGATCAATTAAAACAACAACACAAGCATAATCAAGTCTTCGTAGGATATACAGAAGGTATCATCAATTTCAAACCGACATACAAATATGATCCCGGCACTGATAACTGGGATTCCAGTGAGAAGAACAGGGCTCCAGCATGGTGTGACCGAATATTCTGGCGGGGCGAGAATATCACTCAATTGGAATACCGAAGCCATCCAGCTCTCAATATCAGTGACCACAAACCGGTCTCAGCGATTTTTAACTCTTTCATCAAAATAATTAATGAGGAAAAGTACAAAAAAGTGTATGAGGAAGTTATTAAACAGCTTGATAAATTGGAAAATGAACTCATACCACAAGTGAAAGTTGACCAAACTGAAATTGATTTTGACACAGTAAGGTACCTAGAGTTGCAGGTACGTACAATTACTATAACTAATATAGGGAAACTGCCTGTCGAGTTTGAATTTATAAAGAAGTTAGATGAGACCAGCTTCTGTAAAGACTGGCTGATTGTGGAGCCGTATAAAAAATGCATATGCGCTGATGAGGCATGCGAAATTCAGCTTAAAGTACTTATAAATAAGACTTCAGCTTGCAAAATGAATGCAGGAACTGATAAATTGTATGATATTCTGGTGCTACACTTATTTGGTGGAAAAGATATCTTTATAACAATCAACGGGACATATCAGAGGAGCTGTTTCGGTTGCTCCATAGAAGTTCTGGTGAACTTGAACATGCCCATACGTGAGGTGCCTTTGGGGAAACTTATTGAGCTTGAAAGCAAGAGAGACCAGTGTGTGTCCAACCAGTCAACATACTCAATTCCAAAAGAAATATGGTTCTTAGTGGACCACATATACTTGCATGGCCTGAAAGAACCCAACTTGTTTGAACAGCCAGGTTTACATAGCGAGGTGCTGCAGATCAGGGATTGGCTGGACAGTGGTTCGGTGGACCCTATTCCTGGTAGTATTCACTCAGTGGCTGAAGCATTGCTGTTACTTCTGGAGAGCACTGCAGACCCGATTGTACCATACAACCTTCAAGCCGCTAGTCTCCGAGCTTCCGCAAATTATTTACAGTGCAAGCAGATTATTCTAGAGCTACCTGAATTTAGGAAAAATGTTTTCCTATACTTGTGCGAGTTCTTACAAGAAGCTCTACAACACAGTGCAGAGAATGGTCTGGATTCTAAGACATTGTCAACCCTCTTTGGCTCTATATTTTTAAGAGACAACCCTAACCAAACACAGGAGCCTCAGTCGAGGATAAACAAGCAAATCATAGACAAGAAGAAGGCCCAATTTGTTTACCATTTCTTGGTAAATGATCACAGTGACCTAATATTTTCTAGATAATTTGTCTACTCTGTGGCGCCAAATCCGTAAGTCAATGGGGCTTGTTCCGGTGATTATTATCACAATACTAGGGTGTCAATAATATCATATATTTAAAAAATGTTTGCATTTTGTTTCCATATACGTCAATATCCATAAGATACGTATTGTGATATGAGTGTATTGTGTGATAATAAGCACTCTGTAAAGTCTGTAACTGGCTACAATAAACAATCACCATGTAACCGGCTCACCCATCGTTTACACGAGCGCCTATAAAAAAAAGTGACGAAGCTATTTATTAGAATGACATAGGAATATACATCTCTCTTACAAATAACTGCAACCCTACGCTCTTTTTATGCCGGCCGCACACGCACGGAACTCAGAACGGAATCGGAGGGGAGGGGAGTTGAAGCCTCTCCCTCTAAGAGCGAGAGGCTTCAACTCTCCTCCCCTTCGATTTCGTTCTGAATTACGTGCGTCTGCGGCCAGCCTTAACGTGTTTTGAAAGAAATCCTATTCAAGCAGATATAATAATAGTAGTTTATGTTACACCTGGCCATAAAGTGGCAATTACCGCAAGCTCCGCGCGCGGAATATCCCACTTCCTGGCCAGGTGGTGACATAAAATTTAGTACTTAACACGGGCGGTAAAAAAGAAAGCCTCAGATCGCATATTTAACGCCCTTGCCTTCGGCTCGGGCGTCAAATACCTGCGATCTGAGACATTCGTTGTTTTACCGCACTTGTTAAGTAATGTACTATTATGCAACTGGTGCATAATGGGCAGTAAAACACGAGTATGTTTTATGGAACGAGTCGAACGCGAGTTTCATAATAAGGTCACACAAGTGTTTTAATGCCTAATTATGTACAGTTGCATACATCACTTTGTCTACATCCATATACCTATTAAATCCTCTTTCATGTGTTTCGTGTGGCCACGTCTCGCCGGCGTGCACCATGTTTGCCTCGACAGGCCGGCCCGCGCGCCGCCGCTAGCCCGCCGCCGCCAGCCCGCAGCTGTGTCCTTAAGGTTGTACGTGATCTCGTAAGAGTATTATATTTGGTGTTCTTATAGGGGACGCGCGCAACCGCGAGAAGCTTCCTGCACAGTATATTATAAAGCGGGGTCTTATCTGCGGTTTTTGAACTTATTAAAGAGGATTTACTATATGGGTGTAGATAAAATATGTTTACAATTGTGAACTTTATTGCCCAGACATAAGTTCCAAGATGCATAGCATGTTTGATACAAACCGCATTTTTATTGAATGATATATAACATTATTATGATTATGATACACAAGCATTAGCTTAGATTTTTCAGACTTAGTACTATCTACAGAACCCTAATATTAAGTCATTAATTATAATTTTCTCCAAATACTCAACACCTTTCCATTAGTCTTTTAGTATATTAATTTATTTTTGTATTATCGTAATGTAGCTTAGGACTAGTCTTTTAATGTTTTGAGCTAAATTTAATTTATACACGGTAATTGTGATAATTCGCCAATAAATATCGCTCTGTGCCGGATTCACAAAAAAACATTTAAATAACAAAAATATATATTTTATTTGTAATCTAGTATATTCTTTTTCACCACTTATATAAGTATATTATATAAGTATTTTATGTCACACCTGGCCATAAAGTGGCCATTATCGCACGCTCCGCGCGCGAAAAAACCCACTTCCTGGCCAGGGGGTGACATAAAATTTTGTACTTACCACGGGCGATAATAAAGAAAGCCTCAGATCGCATATTTATCGCCCTTGCCTTCGGCTCGGGCGTAAAATACCTGCGATCTGAGACATTCTTTGTTTTATCGCCCTTGGTAAGTAATGTACTATTAAATGGAAAATCGTAAACTTGCTAATGCAATAATAATTCTTCTTTCTCTTTTTATAACATCACAGAAAAAAAACAAAGCACCTAACCTTTTTATATGGAATTTGCTACTTTTGCTAGAAAATTGCACACCACAATAAGGAACTTATCAATTATTTATTTATAAACAAACGCCAGGGAAATTATATAATGCGTTTTTAGCATCAATTTTACCGAGTATTGAATATCTTTTTTTTCGCTACAATTAAAAGAATTGGCCAAGAAAATGTTGATGGGTCATAAACACTTGCAAAAACAAAAGTCGTCTCTCCTGTGGTCAATAGTTAACGGCATATGAGCATGTGAGTTATGATTTTATTGCATGGATTTATAGAACCGGAGACGCCGTTTATGCGGGTTACTCGACCAGGCCAAAATTAAGCTTTGTAGCCCTAAACTTTTGATATGTTCACAGGAAAGACGCGAACCTAAATCTGTTTATGGCCCTGATCAACTTACTACCTACTTTGTCATTCATAAGTAGTAAACCCCTAATATGAGGCATCTTTCAGTAAGTTTTCATAAGGTCCTAAGTATCAACATTTCCGTGGGATTACATACATTGAAATGTTTGCGTAATTTTAATTCTGGTTATGGAAAAAAGTGATACGCTATACTTAGGTTATTTTACAAATGTATCATTGCGGGAAAGTACCATTGCGTAAAAGCCCTAATCTTGGACACCATTAAACTTAAACCCATTAATTGCCACCTATTTAAAGAAACTGAGGGCAAAATGAGATATAATAGAGAGTGAAAGAGAGTCAGATATTTAGTTTTCGGTTCTCGGTAGGCCCACTGGAATTAACACAATTAAAGTTTCCTTAATATCTCGATAGATGGCGTCGCTTACCCCGTAAAGACTTTGTTAAGATACCTAAGTTAACGTACATAAATGTAAACATTCTTGAATATTCATCTTTAAGTAACAATGTTTAAGTATTAATTTTGTTCGCGTATTTGTTTCGTATAGCTATCTTGTATGAAGTTGTACCTATGTTTAGTTAGTTTATTGTAAATATTTTAATTATTGGTTATTTAGTAACATTTTTTCTGCTTCGCCTTAAGGTTGACTGGTAGAGAATGCCATATGGCATTAAGTCCGCCTTTTGTACGATAAGTTTTTCTTTTGTGCAATAAAGATTAAATAAATAAATAAATAACATTCGCAGGGAATCGGATGAAGAAAAGTAGACAGTTTTGAAATCTTAGTTATGCGTGTGGCCAAATTTGGAACTAACGCGGGATCGTATAATTTTTAGCGTAGACAATAGCGCCACGGTTACCTGCAAATACGAACATTGTAATTTTTAGGGTTCCGTACCAAAAAGGTAAAAAAGGAACCCTATTGGTTTCACTTTGTCTGTCTGTCTGTCTGTCTGTCTGTCTGTCTGTCTGTCTGTCACATCGCTAAATATCTCAGGAACTACTTATCCTATCGATTTGAAATTTGGAATAGTTATAAACAAGGGTAACCCAGATACATAGAAGATGGTTTTTTAAATTATTTTATTTTATTTTCTGTGAATAATGACAGATAAAAGGGGGTTCAAAATTTTAAAGTCTGGCAACTATGTCAAGTGGGGTATCATATGAAAGGGCTTGACTTGTACATTCCAAAAAAATTTTTAGTTTTTTTTTTTCGTTGGGGAAATTTCGATTTACGAGGGAAAATGTAAAAAAAAATACCATTCCCCCCCCCTTATCTCCGTAGTTTACGAAGAAAAAAATTTGAAATTATTACACAACATTAATATGCATGTATATTTTACAGGAAAATTATAGCCATAGCTCTATCTAGTTTTTCTTTTTTTTAATCATCAAAAAACTCTTCTATACTAAGTTTGTAATTTAATCACCTTTGTATATATTTTTGTTTTATATTTAAATTTACAAAATTACGTTGAAAATACCTTCTTTCAAATAAAAAAACAATTATTGAAATCGGTTGATGTGATAAAGAATTATCCTTGAAAAACCAACATACGTACTAAGTTATTCAGTCGCGCAAATTAGTAACACAATGCGCCGATAGATGGTGCTGTCATGTTTTTTTAAGATTGTTCCTGAATTAATGGGGTCGGGACGGGTACACAACTACATATACAAGAACTGTGTACGGAACCCTCGGTGCGCGAGTCGGACTCGCACTTGACCGGTTTTTGTACAACGAATTGGTCGTGGCCAAGGAATTATTTCATTACAATAATGTATTTATATTGTAAGTTAATGTTGTTCTGTGTATTACTTAGCTCAGGGTTTTTCACCTATTAAGATTTCCAGACGGCTGTATTTGAGCAAGATATATTGAGTCAACGTAGAGCGAGAAAGGGACAAACTTAAAAATGGCCATAAAATGCAGGCGTTCCTAAAGATAAGCGGTTTTGTATCTAAATGAGTAGATATATAGGGGGATAAAAAAGAAAGGTGTTTTTTTTACACATGAAGTAATGACGTACTGGTACTTGGTAGTACGCTAATGTAGTTTGTTTTATAATTTTAAATGTAATCTGCGTAGCATGATAGTGTTTATGTCGGTCTATAAGTAGTACAGTCGAGTACATCAATATATGTACACTTTTGCAGTGTGTCCCTTTTATTACACAGGATTTGAAGGATCACTTCTTAGGTCAAAAAATGCGTATAATTTATTGAACCTGACGGTACATAAATGCTAGCCAGGGACAAAAGATATATGTCCGACACAAACACTATACTATAGGCTGAGATGTCATACTTAATCCAATTAGGTAGGTATTTCTGTGAATGCCAAATAATTGTCTAATAACCGGTAATGCACCATATGTTATTTGTAAACTGTACTGTTTTAACGACGTATACTATATTACTATACTGTGCTGTTGTCTAATATATTAATTAAATTATTTATTTAGAAATAGACATGTACTTTTTGGGTTTTATTTCACAGAATTTGTTTTATCAGTTTTTGTCACGTCACGTCACTCAAAAAGAAAAGGAATCCTTATTTTATCACCCTGTAGCCTGGTTGTCTGTCCGTCTGTCAGAAACATTTTTCTCAGGAACGCGCAGATGTATCATGTAATGTAGGTGTATCAAATTGAAATTAAATCACCTCCTCAACACACTACCTTCTGCGTTCTTTTGGAAACGTAAAAAATTCTTCAAAGTTAACGTAATCAAAATGTTGACGTTTTGGATGGGATATTATTATTATGTAAATAGATTTTTATTTACATAATTATAAAGCACAATTATCAGCAGTAATAGAGACATCTAGTGATGTATAAATAATCACTGACGTTTTAGCATACGAGTAAAAGTACATAAAACGTCCACTAGATGGCGTTAAGATAGTAACCGGAGGAGAAAAGGATGAAAGCCGTGTGTAAAATATTTGATACATTTCATTAAAACTCCCGCATAGCCTTTTAAATTCTCCATGTAAATGGAAAAATATTTTTGATAAATTACGAAAATCAGTTTAGGTCAATTCAACACTATGTGCACAATTTCTGAACGAAATGGCTTCATAGATCACAGGTCGATTTCGTTCCAACAAAATAGCGGCAAATTTGATTTCGGCCAATCACAGTGCAGAATGCGGCCGTTGTGTCAAACAAAAACTTCATTTATGAAAACATTGCGGTGCCAATTTTACTTCACATCCTGCCATTCTTCAGTTTAAATTCGGTTTCTGTTTTAACGGTGCAACAGAAGTTAAAGAGTTGCTGAAATAAATAAACTTTTACATAGCATCTGCCGTTTGTGCGAAGCAGTCGCGAGCTCGTGCTGAACATAATTATTTGTTTTGTGCTACCAAGCCATGGAAGTGAACAAATGTAAGTACATTTTAAATTTATATCTTTTTTCTTCATTGTGCATTTATTTTCGACGCAGATATGTGTGTTCAGTGCCCTGGATCTTATTGTGCTGTATTTAGTGGAGTTTTGCCTCCCACTTGCAGTCGTTGTATTTTTGTTCTGATTGTGACTGCAGCTGTTTATATAGTTTCTTTGTTCTTTTAAGATTTTTATTCTAGGTAATAAAAGTAATTCGGGATATGAACATTTTGCTAAAATATAGCAGATACATGTTCTTATGTTGTCAACAAACGAAATAAGTATATTTTTAAATTATTAAAACACCTCATCATGTAAGTAATATCAGCAGATAGACGTTCACTGCTGGTTTGCTGGAAGGGCTTCCTATAGGCCTCCACCGCTTATCATTTAAAAAAATGAGACAAGCAAAAATTATAAACTATCATTCAGGGTTCTGTGTATATTCATTGTTTATAATAATTATCTAAATACCTTATATTATTACTACTTATTTCTCTAAATATACTTTATTACTGAAGTAATATTCAAATAAGAACCATTTAGACTAAGTTTGACATAACTAGCAAACTATTTGTCTACCTACATAAAGTAAAATAAAAATGTATATATAAAAGTAATAATCTATTACAATAATCGATCTAAATATTGGTTTATCTATTGTTATTAAGTACCTAATTATATATTCTTGACTCTGTCTTTTTCCAATAAACTTGGAAATTGTGGTCTAAATAATATTTTATTTTCTGTTTAATACTTGCAAGGGAACCTATAAGTATATTTATTGATAGATTTAGAGATATTTATAGACACTTCTTTTACTAAATTTAAAAGTAAAGAATAGCAAAAAAGCACCAAGACCCTTAAAACATAGGTCAATATCTAATTCACAACCAGACCCTATGCATTCATTATGCCGGTTAGAGCAGGCTCAATCAAGGCATCCAATCATCAGATGCTGCTAACCATTTTTGTATTCCCTCCTATGATGTCATAATTTGTTTTTATGAAAAAATATAAATTTTCTTCAAGAACCCACCAAGTGGGGTATCAAATCATAGGGCTCCATAAGCCGATTCCATAAATATACCACACCATGTCATTTCAGCCAGGGGCTTCTTAAAAAACAAAATTTATTTTCAAAACACGCCAACTTTGGGCTCTTCCTGACAGGAAACTGCTGAATGAATTTTTCTTAAATATATATCAAATGACTTTTTTTTCTGGCTTTTACTCCTTGCTGATTTCAGCAAGGTGGATTTGCCAATATCAAGTACTCAAACTCAAAATATTCTTTATTCAAATAGGCCTAGCAACAAGCACTTTTAAATTGTCAGTTTTATATTACATAGTTTGAATTGAATTATTCAGAGCAATTTATTGATGCAATTATAATTTAAAAAAAAGTTGAATTGCTGTAATCTATGTCAAACAGAATATAACAAATTCACAAAAAGATCGCCAATAAGTCGCCACAGTACAAGCTTTGCTTAGTTTGGGACTAGGTTGATTTGTGTAAGATTGTCCACAAATATTTATTTATTTAAGTAAAATAAAAACATATAAAACTACTTAAACATACTTGACTTTAATATGTGATTGCGAGGAGAATGTTCTGTGAGTTCAGTCTGATTATTTTCTTTCATTGACTTGTTGTCGACTTAGCCTTTTTAGTATGACAACAGGGTAGTTTTAGCTTTTTAGTTTTCAAGGCTCGTATAAATTCACACACAACACTATTACGTTTACAGTTTACCTTCTTTTTAAAAGTGTGTTTTAAATCTTTCATTCCAGGCTACTTGTCTTGAATCAGACCCAGATATAGATTATTCAGCCGAGCAACCTAGAGTAGACAATGAAACTGGGCCGGATCTGACAGTTTTTAAAATATGTTATTGTAGGTAGAACCTACCTAAAATTATTTTGGTGCAAGTACGGAAAGTAGGTATATTCATTTAGTATCGAATTTTTTTAGCCAGAGCCTCAGGTGAGTGTCGAACCTCAAGGCTTTGCCGCCAAAGTAAAGTCAACATCAAAAATATTTGGGTTAGGACCAAATTTTTGGCACATCTTTAAGGCATTTTACATACCTACATTTTAATTGATTCCTTGTGAGGCGAAAGTTGCCCATGTATATTGTATGACAAATTGTCGTGTCACAACGGGATCAATTAAATGCCAACGATGTTCCAAAAATTTGGTCCTAACCCATTTATACGCACTCTAGTGACAATGACAAAATATGCTTCATTTACGACTAAGCAGTGACAAGGACGTTAGAGCGTACAGATGTTTTTGATACTTTGGAAACTTACATAAATTTATGCCTTAGACTGTACCCGTATTAATTGAGTATGACAGATTTATCCAAGAAGCCCTTTTATGGCTATTATTTTCACGCTGATTAGTGATTAACGATATTCGGAAAACCAGTTTGGACAGACATTAGGTATATGAGGATTATGAGGTATATCACATCCCAAAAAAAACTATAGCCATATTCAATGGGTCTGCCCAAAGCAAAACAAACACCTATTTACAAATTTGTCATCGGCGGCCGTTAAACGAGTTGGAACCCGTCGAAAGTTTTGTTTTTGTTCCATGTTTAAATTAAACCGTTGAGGCAAGGACGACTGCAACCGTTGCCGTTGCGTTGACTCATCCGCACTAAAGATGTCATACCTAACTACTTAATCATTTGATACTTCTCAGAGATACAAAGATATTTTTGTTAGAATAGACCTTATAGATCCTGTTTATTACACGCTTTATTAATTTAAAATCACATTTGCAATCTTCCTATTTATGAAATAGTTTCAGTATTTGTAGATCGTCGAAACTTTTCACCCTGAAGTCAATTTGAGCGTTGAACCTCATACACCCGTGACGATACTTAGATAAAGTGAGAAAACTGTCTTTACGACATTGTACATACGATTGAATTTCCTCTAGTCTGCGGAAAAGGTTTATTTACCTGTTCTCTTCCTGTACCCTGTTGCGTCACTACTTTCCGAACGTTCCTAGAGAATACATGAAATGAAAGTCCATCGATTTCTCCCTCAAGGTTGTCTGACTCAACATCTCATCTCTAAAAAGCCTTATGTCCCATTACTACTGAAATCTGTATGACCTTACAATAAGAAGCTATTTTTACCGAGTGGGTGACTTGAACTTGCTCATTGTCAACAGATGTCCCAACATGGATGTGGACGATGTATTCTATTTGTTCGTTTTAGCCTGATTATTTCCTGCCGTTATTCTTAATACATTATCCTTTTTCACGTTCGATTTATCTTGTGCGAAGGGTCTTATTTTATACAGTCAGCGTCTTGGTAGCGGTGAAAGTAGTCCACATAGTGATGGGCAGAGGAGAACATTCTCGCTCTCGAGAATTCCTTTCCGTGAGAATTCTCAATGATTCTCGAGAAAGTTCTCTTGAACGGAAATTTCCGAGAAAATACATTTAATCAAAACAATATAAAATTTTATCTTTTATTAATTTCTTGCTTTAACAGATTGATAAATATTCTGAAGGCAATATTTTTAAATAGACGATTCTAAATGCTAAATTCTCTTCGTTCTCGAGAAGTTACCGAGAAAGTTCTCGGGATCGTTCTCACTGAGAACTTTCTCGGAGAAAAATTCGGATTGAAATTTCGAGGAAAAAGACTACTTAATTTGGATATTTTTATTTGAAAGCCCAAATAATCTTTTTATAGGATATATAGATATCTGTTGGCTTGCCTACGTTGCTTTCGACTTATGGTATTAACACATAAAGCGAGAATTTCGGTTTACTTCCGAGAAGCTTCTCGAAATTGTTCTCGACTTCATTTCATGTTTATGTTATACTACGATTAGCAGTGCAATAAGGTCCATAAATCTTAGCTTGTTAGATTTATTAATAATTTAGCATTGGGCTATTAAGCAAATGCTAAATAACTCATTTCTTTCAAGTCAATAATTTCCTTGTAGGTGAGATATAGGTAAGATATTAAGAATTGCTAATATGTTTCGAAAAATCGAAAGGGGATCATGAGCCACCTCAGGTAGTTTTTAAAAGAAAAGGACAAGGTCATCTTTCCTGTACTCGCACCCTTTACAATAACGCTTATCTTATACTACACCATTGTTTTGCCGTCTTTTAAGTAATTTATTGAATAGTAAGTTGGTAAAAATACACGTGCTCCAGATATTTGCTACATAGGCATTCAATTTATTCTCAGTATTATCACTGCTAATTGACGAAGCGGTCGTGGCATGCATAATGAAGAAAACTAAAGTTTTAGAGTATTTTAGAATATTGACGGACGATGGAAAAACCAAATACGTATGCTTATTTTGTGATGCAGTGTATACGTGCAAAAATGTCACACGATTTGTACGGCACATGATTTCTAACTGTAAAAGTAGCCCTGAGGGGCTAGCATAACATGCATCTCGTCTCTACTCGCGCGCGAGATAGGCTACCTGTCACTGTCTGATTAATACTGTCAAAAAGTGACAGGTAGCTTATCTCGCGCGCGAGTAGATACGGAATGCATGTTGTGCTAGAGGGGCAGTTGAGGTGAAACGTGAATTAGGAAAGAAAAGAAAGAACCTGAATTGATCAATCAATCTATTGTTTCTAATGAGCCCGTAACTGTGGATAGTGTAACGGAAGACATGTTTAACGAGGTAACTTTTAATGCAATTATTTTGGAAGGTAACATGTAGAAAAATATTTGGATTTAAAAGCATAGTTCAATTATAATTAACAAAATACAAAAACATGCCATAGTTTCGAAACAGCATCGTAAATGAAAAAAATGACAAATTCGTTGTTCTAAATTGACAAAGCATTAGCTAGAGCTGTATACGTCACTGGTCTGCCACTTTCAATATTTGAGCATCCCTTGTGGAAACGAGCTATTCAACTTTTAAGACCTGATTACAGCCCACCATCACGCATAAAAATTATCAACAGTACTGCTTGATGAAGAATATGATGACGTGAAACGAAAGGTCACTGAAAAAATTGATGAGGCTAAAGTTTTACATTTAGCTGCCGATGCCTGGAAAAATATTAGAAAAGACTCTATTGTCAACATAGTTATCCACACGCCCAATATTTCTATTCATCGATTGATACCCAAAATAATAGGCACACGGCAGAGTACTTATCTGAAAAGTTACGCCAAACTATGTTTAGATTACACACATAAAAAAATATATATTTGTAACTAAAACGTGTATTATTACCTTATATTTTTCCATTTGTACGATTCTGAATTTATGGCGGAAAGTTCTCTGGAGAACATTCTCGAGAACTTTCCCGGAAATTTCTCGAGAGTGATGAGAATTTTTCCCTTAAAATACTCACTTAGCCTTAAATGTCTCACGAATGCATATATTTAACTAATATCATGAAATATAAAAAATAAAAATTTCAAAAATGTTCATATTTTAACTACTTTCTCGGATATTTCCTTTGAAGAGAACTTTGCCGAGAAGTTTCTCACGACATTCTCTCGTTTCGGAAACTTCTCGAGAACGGCCCATCACTAAGTCCACATATCGTAAGTTCGTAACATATTGTTATTCGAAAAGTGATATGTAAATTATCATAGGTATGCTGTAAAATAGTGCCATATATTCGATGCTATACGGAGCGCTTGTGACCCAGCGGCGCCGGGTACCGCTTGCGGTATCTAAGGTTAAGCAACGTGGGCAGCGGTCAGGACTTGGATGGGTGACCGCTTTGAGTGGTTACTAACTGAGCGCTCCCGTGCTTTGGAAGGCACGTTAAGCCGTTGATCCCGGTTGCTGTCTATGGCAGCAGTCGTTAAGCCAAGTTGGAGGCCTTCGGGCGGTTTGAGAACTTCTAACAGTCAAGTTGCCCACTCACTTGACAAAGCCTAATCCCAATAAGGTCTAGTTTCCCCTTGGGGTTGGAAGGTCAGATGGCAGTCGCTTCCGTAAAAACTAGTGCCTACGTCAAATCTTGGGATTAGGTAGCGGACCCCAGGCATCCTTCAGGATGCAACTGTACAGGGATAACGCTAGGAGGATGAGGATGATGATATTCGATGCTATACGGTTTAATTTCACATTAAATGTATAAATTTAGTTTTTACCTAAGTAAAGTTCAGTCGGCAATAGAATTTGTCGCATATGTACACCTACATACATGTACACTGATGAATTTAAACACGTTGCGTGATAGTTGTACACAATATATTGTCTACAAACATATTAAAACATATCTAGATGTAAAAACACATATCAAAACAGAGCGCCGGTTTCCCGTGTGAACGTTACGGTGCGACTGCCAGCGGCCATAGATAACTCTATGACATCGACTATGGTTCCATTTTCAAATCACCGTAACACTCCCTCGAAAATTGAACCTTAGTGAGAAAACAGAAACAACATTAGTTAACATTAAACGACATAGGCTACTATACCTAGCATTAAAAAATAAACAGCATAACTGTACTTCAACAAACAACAATTCAATGTAGGCAACTGTACCTATAAAGTTCAACACACAAAGTTAACGTTCAACACAAAGTTAAAGTTTAACACATTTTAAAGTCACTCAAGTCACTTAAGTAACAATTGCTAGGATTTTGAATAACTCCTAATCTACTTCTAAAGTTTTGAAACTTAGCTTTAGGTAAAGCTTTTGTAAATATGTCGGCTAACTGATTGTCAGTACATACATACTTCAGATCTATAAGCTTTTCAGCATATTTTTCTTTTACGAAATTATACTTTATGTCTATATGTTTACATCTCTTGTGAAAATCAGAGTTTTTAATAAGACAGATCGTACTCTGGTTGTCAACGTTAAGTACAATGGAATCTTGTTTGAATTCGCCAATATCAAGCATTAACTGTCTTACCCAAAGTGCTTCTTTAGTAGCATTACAAGATGCAACAAACTCTGACTCCGTCGTGGATAGGCTGACGGTGGGCTGCCGCTGTGAGCTCCACGTCACGGCTGCTCCGTTCTTCATGGACACGTACCCGGAGGTGGACCGCCTCGTCAAGGGGTCGCTGGCGTAGTCAGCATCTGAGTAACATTCTAGAGTGCTACTTGCATTTGATCTGAAACAAAGTCCAAAACACATAGTTTCTTTTAAATATTTAAAGATCCGCTTGACTGCATTCCAGTGCGTTTTGTCATAGCAGTTCAGGAACCGACTTGCTGTGCTCACTGCATACATTATGTCTGGTCTGGTTACTATGGCAGTGAAGATAAGGGAGCCGACAGCTTCTCTATATGGTATCTCCTTATCATTTTTAGGCTCAATACTCTTCTCTAATGTAGCATGTGGGTCAGCAGGTATGCTAATCGGGTTGACGTTACTCATGTCAAATCTTAACAGCATCTGTTCAATATATTTTCTTTGATGTATGAAGATGTAGTCATCGCACTTCTCAATCTGCATCCCGATGAAGTTTGAGGATTTACATATTTTCACAGCAAATTCTGTTTGAAAGTCGTTCACAACTTCTGTGAGTATTCTGGAATCTGTAGAAAATAACAGTCCATCATCGACATACAGTAGTAGATATACTTTAGCTGCTCTGCTACAGCTTACATACACACATCGGTCGGCATGACTATTTACAAAGCCATGTTTCTTCAACACGGAGTCAAACTTGGCATTCCAGCACCTCGGTGCTTGTTTCAGTCCATATAATGACTTCACAAGTTTACAAACTTGGTTTTGTTGAACAGTGATGCCCTCTGGTGGCTTCATAAAAATCTCTTCTTGCAACTCTCCATACAAGAAAGCAGTTTTAACATCAAATTGCAACATATCCATATGTTTCTCAGCTGCAATCGATAATAACAGACGGATTGAGTCATATCTGACGGTCGGTGAGAATGTTTCAGTATAGTCTATGCCATCTTTCTGAGCATAGCCTTTTGCACAGAGCCTTGACTTGTACCTTGGTCCTGTCGGTTCATCCTTAATTCGAAACACCCACTTGCATCCTAAGAGCCTTGCACCTTCCGGTTTCTCCACAAGCTGCCATGTGCCATTTTCCTCATGAGCCTTCAGCTCCTCCTTGATTGACTCGATCCATAGCTTGGAGTCTGGGGATGACAGCGCTTCAGCATATGTCTGTGGAACCATGCATGATGATACATCATTAGTACACATATAAGTCTTAGGTTCAGGCATAGTTTGAGGTTTATTACGGGGACGAAGTGTCATTCTTGACGTTGAGGAAGGTTCAACGGTTTCCTCAGGTACATATTCAGAATCATCGGAGGCTTCACCTGTCTCAATAGCTGTGTGAGTGGATAAGTCTGAGCTCCACTCATCACTATCATCAGATATGTCATTCTCAATTACTGTTTGATTTTCTGTATTTGACAGTGACACAGGTACCTTCTTATTGCTGGGACTAGGTACTGGTACAATATCTCTTTTCACAGAGCCTTCTAGGAAAACTACATCTCTACTCTTGCAAGCAAGTTTGGTTATGGGGTCAAGAAGGTACCCCTTAGTGTTCTCACAATAACCAATAAAAATCATCTTACGTGACCTTGAATCCCATTTCTTGGTTTTTTCTTTAGGCACACGCACCATTGCCTCACAGCCGAAGATCCTCATGTGGCTTAGATTTGGTTTGGAGCCACTCCACTTCTCTTCAGGTGTTTTGTAGTCCAGTGAGCGCGTCGGTGTCCGGTTCACTATATGAGCTGCTGTTACTACTGCCTCAGCCCACAAGTTTTTCTGCAAATTGGCATTAATTAGCATACATCTAGCTTTTTCCTGTAGTGTCCGATTCATGCGTTCTGCTAAACCATTCTGTTGAGGACTATATGGTGTAGATATTTGATGTTGTATTCCTGAGAGCTTTAGATAGTCAGAGAAGCTTTTGCTTGTATATTCCGAACCATTGTCACTGCGAAGCGTTCGGATTTTAGTATTAAGTTGATTTTCAACCAAGGCTTTATATTCTTTAAACTTATCTAGGCATTCTGACTTTTTCTTAAGTATGTAAACGGATACTTTTCTAGAGAAATCATCAACAAAAGTAAGAAAATACCTTGCATCTCCCATTGATTTCACCTCCATAGGTCCCGATATGTCGGAATGAATGACTTCTAGCAGCTGACTTGCCCTGGAGCCTTCATTAGAAAAAGGAAGCCTTGCCTGTTTCCCCTTAAGACAAGGAATGCAGGTGACCTGGATGCCCGGAGATATTTTCACACCTTCAGTATGCTCTTCCAGCTTCTTTAAGTCGGAGAAGTTGAGATGAGCCAGTCGCTGATGCCACAGATAGCTGTCACTGTCACCACTGACAGTTCCGGAAAGAAACACTTGGGCGGGAGCAATATTTAACTTGTACAAGTTGTTCACAAGCTTTGCAGATGCTACTTCCCTCTTTTCCTTGTTGAAAATCCTGCAGCCGTTGCTGTCAAACTTGATGTCGCATTCATTCTTAATTATTTGACTGACAGAGAGAAGATTAGTGGATAGCCGAAAACACAGCCAGATATGAGCTATCCTTACTTTCTTTATTTTTCTTCACTTTACAGTTCTTGCTTACATGTCCATATTTGTTACAGGTGTAGCACCTTGGACCTTTGTTGTATTGTTTGACAGATGGCTTGTATTTGTTCACATGAAATACGCTAGACTCGGAATTCTTGATCTCCTGTAACAGTTTCGTCTTTACGAAGTCGGCTGTTATAGCAACACCGGAGCTTTCTATGGCCATTATCATTGGTTTATAGTTTTCAGGTAGACCGGCAAGTAACAGGGTCCCCAACCATTCGTCAGCTACTTTAAAACCAATGTTTCGGAGCTTGTGTGCTGTCGTCAAGATTTTAGTCAAATATTCTTCGACGTTCTGACAATTATCTAGTGTTGTTGTTATCAAATCTCGTAACAACCCGACACGACGGGTAAGGCCGGAGTCGTCGAATGCTTTGCACAGATTGTCCCAAACTTCTTTGGCTGTTTTAGCATCTTGCACGTGGATGTAATTAATTGGATCCACCAGAAGCACCAACTTTGATCTTGCCTTAATATCTTTCTTCTTGTCAGCCGGCACGTCGTCTGTTGCGGTCACGCAATCCCACAATTCTTCGTGTTCTAAATATGTTTTTACAGCAAACTTCCACGTCGCGAAGTTTTCTCTTCCCTGCAGTCTTTCGATCAGGGCCATATTATTATTTGTAGACATTTTTTCACAATTTTTGCACAATAGTGACAACTGTCAAAATTTTGTTTCGGAACATCGGCCGCGCGCGATGCGACACTGTTTTGTAAATTTTGATTTTTCACCGAATACTTTTCACACAACTTCACATTTTACCACGTGCGAGGCGCATAACCTGATGAATTTAAACACGTTGCGTGATAGTTGTACACAATATATTGTCTACAAACATATTAAAACATATCTAGATGTAAAAACACATATCAAAACAGAGCGCCGGTTTCCCGTGTGAACGTTACGGTGCGACTGCCAGCGGCCATAGATAACTCTATGACATCGACTATGGTTCCATTTTCAAATCACCGTAACATACACACCCAAATAATTAAGTTTCCCTTAGTTCATCAACTGACTATTGTCCCTTGTCAATGACATCAAATTATATTACATAATATATTACTGGGTCAAAACATAAAATAATGATGGTGTCCAATAATCATCTTGTCGACCCAACATTGCTGCCAGTAATGTTAAGTTAACTAAGAAATTCAAAATTCAAACATGTATTCTGCAAATAGGCCACAAGGGCACTTTTACATGTCATAATGTCAATTTACAATTTAATAAAGTCAGACAATATAAGCATATGATTATGATACATTTTTCATGAGAAAAAATAATTTACAATTTAAGAAATATGACAATAATATAATAAATTTTCATGTCAATATATTAATTATCTATTACAAATATTACAATATCAGTATAGTTAGAGATGTATAAGGTCTCAGTCTGAATAACAAAATTTAATATAATATCCCAAAGATGTAAATGGTCTCTGAGCGTCAAAATATTAATAATAATGACTATTCTAACGTGCTTAGGGATGTACATGGTCACAAAGCGTCAGAATAAAATAAAAATAATAAGATTTAAATATAAAAAAACAATAAGTAAGTTAAATAGTGGCCAGGTCAGCTAAGTTCTCCATTATTAAATTATTCTACCAAGCTATCCTGATCGTCAGTAAAGTCGTGAATCGTGATCATATTGCGTTTACGGATACGGGTAAGCCATCTTTGGTAAGAACGCGTTCATGAAGGGCAACAGGAAGATGTTTGCATCAGTACAGCCAGCAACAAAAGTAACTACGCATATGAAGAGGTCGAATTACTTTTGATGGTGACCACAAAATTTGGTATTATTTATATTGACTGCTTTGATTTTATGAAGGTTTTCTCAAAGCGAATTAATCTTTCCTTATTTTTTGTGTTGTGGAGACCTAGATACGGCTTGCTAGGTAGAGTGATGGCCGGTGGACCAAAATAGCGTCATATTAGTGACCACTTCTAAGTAAAAGAAGCCTCGGGCATTCACCAGCTCGATGGATATAGCATTACAAAAATCGTGGGTCACTAACTGGATAAGACTAGCTTAGGACTTCTTTTCTCGAAGAGACAGCCTCAGTGGGCGACTCATCATCTTGCTATCCTTCTTCAAGGTTGTGCTCTAATAAGAGGCCCACGTCCGCTTTGAAACCTAAGTGGGCTATTACTGGCTGAAAATGAAAGAGATGGAGATGATAATAATGTCCTTTAAAATCTGACTTTGCTCTTTGCGTATGACTTAGCTTTTTCCGTGGGACACTATTGTTCCCCGCGGATACGAAGTAAATCCTGACCTGACACATTGCGCAACTATGAAGTTTCTGAATAATGACAATGTCAACCATAGGAAAAAAATACATATTTACTTATTGCGTGTGACAGAATAGTGAGTGGCAATAATATCACAGACAATATATCGATACACGTTAAGAAGTTCGTATAGCCAAAAAAATTGTTTATGATTTATGATGATGTCCATTAATGTAAATAAAACGTATTACTTAATTGTAATATTAGTAGTATTCTCCTTCAGTTAATTATAAATATTAATAAATAAATGCGTTTGTTTCTGTATTACTAACCTCTAGGAATGGAACTCTTTTTACCTAGAGAAAACTTTTTGAATTTGAACGCAAAGTTATTTATTATTTACCATATTTCCTGTCAATAAATTCAATGAAACGTCAATATAGGTATGATAAAACTATTTTAAGTAGGTATTGCCTTGTACGCTTCCAAAGGTTGATAATTTTGATTGTGCTAAACTTGTACATGTTTTTGGCTATTAATACCTAGTGCCATCGCATTCCCATCTCACCCATTGACCAAGGAGCAGATTGAAGCAAGGGCTTGTTAACTTGGAATTTGAAATGCTTACTATGTGGAGTTGTTAAAATGCCGAAACGATCAAAGAAATTCGTTCTTAACAGTCAGTCTCGTGAGCTTATCATACGTGTTCGTGACTATTTTGAACGAGAAGCTCAAAACGGCGCACCGATATTACCCGTGACATCGGTGTTGGATCGAGTTGCAGATGCTCTCGATATGAGCAAAAAAACTATTATAAAAATCACGAAAGAAAAATTGGGTGAGACTGGCATGGAAGATAATGTTCTACATTCTCCCAACAATATAAAAACAGCGAAGCTTACCGATGTAGATAATTTTGACGTTGACGCCATCCGTGCTTCGGAAAGTGATACAGTAAGGAATATAAATATTATCTCTACCTACATGTTTTTTTTTCACTTTCCTTCATATACATCTGATAAATATTTTTTATTACAGTTAGTGGAGAACTGCATTCGACTTAACTCACAATTGACTCGAATTTTATCGATAGAATGATCGAACGTGTAACAACCCTAGAAGCATGTCTCAGGATTGACTTCATAGCCGCCGGGGACTGTAGACCAGACTTCGGTAGCTCGCGTTTGCGTTTTGTCTCAAAATGTATGAAAACGCTCTCACCGAGTTGCAAATACGCGCGTTCATCGGTTAGCAATAAATGTTATACTCGCTGTTTTAGTTTCCACTAGTGACCACCAGAGGCGCTGTTCACGTTTTCATACCACTTTCATAAATTTTGAGACAAAACGCAAACGCGTTCGAATTAGTTAATGTTTCGAAAAAACTTATACTAGAGCTACGGATAGTGTGAAATTATTGTGCGAGATTAATTACCAGATTAATAAAGCCATCCACCACTACAGATTGTTTGTTCGTTTGTTTGTCAGTTTCTATGTAGCGTTACGATGACCGGTATAGACGCCCTCAAATCCTTACCTCCACTGTTCTCGCCAAATGGACCGTGAAAACGGAATGTTTAATGGTTCATTAATAACCTACAAAACAGATATTCAGCATGAAATTTACATATGGACTGTGGGGCTGACATTTTATGTCAATGTTTTTATAGTATATCAACAATCCATTGTTAGCCGAACGGTAACTCACGCAGCTTTCAATTTCGAATTGAACTTCGCTCGTACAACTGGGTTTTTCACAAAACTTATCAAAGAAATTTCATTTGATAAGGATAACAGTAGCTTTTTGGTGAAGACATAGTTAGGAAACCGGTCTAATCCCAACTAGGTACCTTTCGTAAAACTAGTTCCTACGCTAAGTCGCTAACTACACTGTAGTTCGACCGTCAACGCTGATCTAAGAACGCAGTTAAGGTACTTTCGAAACGAATTTCTTGCCCAAAAATGGCGCCCTGTGTACAGTACAGAACTATATCATAAATTTTGTTATGGGCGTTTTCACGAACGTTTGAAATTGTGGCCCTGAGCGAATGAAATTCATACCTTTTCACGCTTAAACGCTGAACCGATTTGGATGGATATTTGGTATGGAGATGGTTTGAGTCCCGGGGGAGGACATAGAACACTTATCCCGGAAATAATTCCTTAAGGGGGTGGAAGTTTGTACAGAAGGGCGATAATTATGTAAGCGCCTGAAATAAAAGAATAGCAATTAAATTCTAACGCGATGAACGAGATCTAAAGCTTAAGCCACACAGAGAGCGGGCGGGCGGTGGCAGCGCGGGCGCGGGCGGCGGCGGCGCGGTCGCGGGCGGCGGCGGCGCGGGCGCGGGCGGCGGCGGCGCGGGAGCTGCTTTTGGCGGTGGCGGCTGCCGACAAAGGCCGCTGCTGCCCGCGCCCGCGCCGCTGCCGCCCGCGCCCGCGCCGCCGCCGCCCGCGCCCGCGCCGCCGCCGCCCGCGCCCGCGCCGCCACCGCCCGCCCGCTCTCTGTGTGGCTTAAGCTTAAGCGGACAAAGTTGGGGGCAAAAACTATTAACTACTAGTATATAAATTATAACGAACAAAAACGTTTCATGACCTCAGAACATCCGTTTGTATTCGGTCGGCTTTGATTCCGTATACAATACAAGTCAATGCCACTGCGAAAATAATACAATAGTATTTTACCAACAGGACTATTCAAGTACCTAATAGAAATTTCACTGCCACTGTCACAACCGCACTATGGATAGGTAGATAGACTCAAACTTGACATTGGTCCCAGCAAGATAAGTCAATCCGGACACCCGGTCATTTCCATACATTTTATAACCTAAAAGTCACTTGTATCCGTTGCGGTGACCGCTTACTATCAGGTGGACCGTACGCGTGTTTCCCACCGTTGTTCTATTATAAATATACAAATAAACATACATACGAGTAATAAAAATATACACTTATACAGTCACTCAGTCAGCCACAAATTCTAAAGGAGCCGAGTCTAAATGTGTCATGGGAGAGACAAGTTGGTCTAAGTCTAAGCTGTTTTTTGAAGACAGCAAGAGATTTAGCACGCCGCAAGTCAGTTAAATCGACAGTTTTAATCGACGTTTGAAATTTTATAAGTGAAAAATTAAAAAATTTAACGAGTGGTGACAGCCACACCACACGCTACAGTAAAAAATATAATTTCGTTTGCGGACGCTTCAGCTTGACAACATTTAAATCGACAGTTTTGCAATCGTAGATGGTTTATTAACTATGTTTTGAGCTGGTATTTATTTTATTTTATTAATCGTTAATCTTGGTCTGATACTGTATTAATAATGTTGTATGAACAACATTAGAATTTAGAATGCCACCCACCTATCATCTCACGCCTTCGATTCCCCGCTTTCTTCACCGGTACCGGTAAACGAATGTATAAAGTTCCCGGAACGAGCCATTAGGCGGGTTCGAGAAATTGCATTACCCTCGGATTGTAATGACATTCACAACTCCTTTACCTCACTTGTCGCCTCTAGTATATATTGACCCCCTTAAGCTTAAGCCACACACAGAGCGGGCGGGCGTGAGCGGCGCGGGAGCGGGTGGGAGTTTTCACACTGCAGCGCATTGACGCGCCCGCCCGCTCGCCTCCCGCGCGGCTACCGCCCGCTCCCGCGCCGCTTACGCCCGCGCGCCTACCGCCCGCTCCCGCTCCGCTCGCTCACGCCCGCGCGCCTACCGCCCGCTCCCGCGCCGCTCACGCCCGCCCGCTCTCAAAGACTACAATATTGTGGGGTTTTGGAAGGCCTCGTAATAAAATATCGAATGTAATCAATTACTGGTTTTATTTCTCGTTTTAACACCTTTTTATTAATTTTAATGCTTAAGTCACGCACGCTTCCGTTCACCGTTCAAAATGGTTCTCCCCTCTCTTTCACACATCGCGTCATCCTTCTCACACACTTACGTTCCGTTTCACTCCTTTCCCTTACGTTCCATTCCTACATTTCGGTCATCCTACATCTCAAATCCGCCCCCGGATTTGGTCTTCTCACCCTTTCATCCCATTCATTCATTCATTCATCTTACATCTTATATTTAAACAACATTTCTAGTGTCTAGAATCTTCATGTTACAAAAAAATCTTTAACCATTGCCATGTTCATTTTCTCTTTACAGTAAACAGCTGAATCTATAACATGATATATGCACCACCATTACATAGTACATCAGAATAACGTTACATCGTACATGGCACTCTAACCAGAAATAAAATAATTACAGACACTAGTCAACAATGAGAACAATGTAGGTTACTTCTTTGCACCTTTACAACTTATTAAACACAGCCAATGCAAGTATGAGATAACAGCATAAATAAAAATTTGCACACTTGTTAAAAGTTATGAAAACTTAGTTAAAGGCTATTATATTTAGAGACTTTGAAATCTAACAGTATAATAGTAAAAAACCGGTATAAAAAATACTGCCAGGTTATGAAAAGGGTCACAAAGTTATCAAAACGTAACGCTAATGTAAGTTTTATTCAGCAAAGTACAAATAAAAACAAAGCTTCATGGCAAGTAATTAAACAAAATACGACAAAAACAAGCACAATAAAAGAAACTGTAGAATCAATAAAAATAGAAAATGAATTAATAGATAAACCTATAGACATTGCTAATAAATTTAATGAATACTTTATTAACTTAACAAATGATTCCAACAGTAATACCGTTAATAATAAACCGATGACCCAACCTAATTTAAGTAGCATTTTTATGACTCCAGTGACCAGTTACGAAATAACAAGTATCATTAAAAAATTAAAAGATAAAAAAAGTACTGGATATGATCGGATACCTATGAAGCTTATAAAATCAAGTGTGGATACTATTGCAGGACCGTTGGCACATATTGTGAATTTAGCGTTGGAAAGTGGAGTTTTCCCTGATGACCTAAAAAAGGCGTTGATAAAACCCCTACACAAAAAAGGCTCCAAACAAGATTTAAACAATTATAGACCTATTGCATTGTTGCCTAATTTTTCAAAAATACTTGAAAAAGTTATTTTTAACCGTTTGCTCTCTTTCTTTAATAAGTATGATATATTAAGCAAAAATCAGCTCGGATTTCAAAAAGGCAAAAACACAACATTGGCCATATTTACTTTTTTACGGCAACTATGGGCAGATATACATAAAAATACGGCTTCAATTGGGTTATTTATAGATCTTTCCAAAGCGTTCGACTGCGTTTCGCACAGAATATTATTAGATCAGCTTGAGCACATCGGGATCCGGGGCCCTGCATTGAAACTACTTCAGAGCTATCTTTCGAACAGAAGTCAGGCGATAGTATTAGACACGTATGATACAGAAACGAAAACTATAACAAGAATACAATCCAATTACGAGCACATTCATCAAGGGGTGCCTCAAGGCAGCGTCCTGGGACCATTGTTGTTTTTAGTATATGTTAACCAGTTTCCCCTAGTAATCGACCACTTATGTATCATGTTCGCCGACGACGCGACTATATTCATATCTGAGAGCCCCTCAAATATTAGTAATGAAATATGTATTACATTAAAAAAGTTAATAAATTGGTTATCATCTTTAAATTTACGGGTTAACTTAACCAAAACAAAAATAATACAATTTATTAACTACAAACAGGTAACACAGTGTTTAAATATAAATATAGAAAGTACAATGGTAGAACAAGTTAGTAGTACAAACTTTTTAGGAGTTACTCTAGATGAAAATTTAAACTGGAAGTTGCATGTTCAGAAACTAAATAAAAAAATAGCCAAGAGCTGTTATGCAATATCCATGTTATCCAATATAACATCAATAGAAGTAGTAAAACAGGCATATTATGGTACTGTGTATCCTCTACTTACTTATGGTGTCATATTTTGGGGCAACTCAGTAGACATACAGTCCACTTTCGTACTTCAAAAAAAATGTTTGAGAATTATGTTTAAGATCAAAAATATGGACTCCCTTAGACCAATCTTTAAAATGTATAAAATATTAACCTTGACAGGTATATACATACTAGAAATTTGTTTATTTGTAAAGGACCACAAAGATGTTTTTAAAAAAAAAAATGACTCTAAAGTAAATATAAGGTCCCAGTATAGACATGATTTATGTACAATCCGGCCTTCTAGTCATATTTTAAAGAAGAGCACATACTTTACTGGAATAAGAGTATTTAATAACTTGCCGGAAAGTATCAAACCATTGGAAGGTACACAATTTAAAACAAAACTCAAGGAGTGGCTTTTAGACAAATGTTTTTACAATTTAAATGAATTTTTTTTTTTAATTTATAAATGTTATTATTTTTATGCATATTTTATAATGGATTGAATTTTATGTGATAATATATTTTAAAATGTAGACTATTAATGTTCAAATGTTTTTATAAATTCAACACCTAAATATTGTACGTCCGAAATGGGCAAACTGCTGATGCTATAATTTTATGACTACCACCAAAATGTACACCAGTTCTGACAATAAAAATATCTTATCTTATCTTATCTTATCTTATCTTACATCTTTAACCAAACTTATACATCTTAGTTATAACAATCTGTTGCTCTGTTAACTTTAACAAAAACAAACATAATATCTCAACATTTAGATAACACTATAATAGCTTTATGAGATCTGGTTTACTACGCTGAGGGTTACACCTTAAAAAAAAACATGTTTACATAGTATATAGTAAATTCAGTCTTAAACTTTCATACTTCTGAAACAAACAAAAAAAAAAACATGAACAAATATTATTCAATACCTGTTTTACTCGCAGTCATCTTCTTCAGGCCATCTCTTCATGAAGTCTGCAGATGTCGCTGTACTGTTCGGCCCCTCTGTGCCTTGATACAGCTTCACAACGTCGTATCGGTCGTTGCGTTTCACTTTGACCACCTTATAAGGTCCAAAGAACTTGGGTTTCAGTTTGAGCCCTGGCCCGAACTGCGTCCTTTTGATTGCGACCAGATCACCCACCTCGTACAGAGAGCTCTGCTTCCTCTTCTTATTGTAGGTATTTCTATTTTCTTCCTGTACCTTTTGAATTTGGTCTCTGGCCTTCTGCCTTAAACTTTCTCTACTTTCACTGTATTGCGCTATGGTTTCCTGTACTAGCAAGTTTAGTATCTCTACATCTTCTTTACAGTTCATCTTAGTTCCAGTGAGCAGTTGGAATGGTGTGGTGTCTATGCTTCTTTGGTAAGTACTGTTGATCGCTCTTTGTACACGTCCAACATGTTTATACCATAGTGATTGGTCTTCGATGCACAGCTTCGTCAGCATCGGTATCATTATGCGATGAACGCGCTCTACCTGGCCATTTCCTCGTGGTATGCCAGTTGTGATGGTGACATGTTGAATACCTTCATCTTCACAATACTTCTTAAAAGCTCCACTGGTAAAAGCAGTGCCTCTGTCCGTCACAATACGTACAGGGTTGCCAAACGTCTCTTGGTGTAACTGTAGCTTGTTAATTACTTCTGCACTAGTCGTTGATTTCGTGGGGTACAGCCAGACAAATTTTGTAAATCCGTCGACCACTGTCAGTATGTGATTGTACATCTTGCGTGTCTCGGTTAACGGTCCGATGTGGTCCAAATGCAAAGTATGCAGTGGAGTCCCTTCTTTTCCAATAGGGTTTAAAAATCCCTCCTGTTTACCTTCTTTACGGGTTGCTAGTAGACACGGTATGCAACTGGTAATCACTTCCTCTATTTTTCTGTCCATATTCTTTATAAAATAATCTTTGCTTATGGCCTCCTTCATCTTCTTCATAGCAAAGTGACCATTGCTATGTACTTGCTTAATTACTTCTTTCTCCATTAGCTTGGGAACCACCAGCTGTCGCTGTTCACCTTTGTAAAGCACTCCTTGTTCCACATAATAATCGTTATATTGGCCATCTGTCAAAATCAGCTGTTTTATAGCCTTGAGGTCTTCATCTCTCTCTTGAGCCTGACTAATCTTCTCGTGTAGTGTTACCACCGCAGCCACATATGGAATCCTGCTGAGCGCATCAGCGTGTGGAATCCTGCATCCATCTCGATGTTCAACATCATAGTCGTACTCACTGAGAAGTAACACCCACCTGGCCACCTTCGCTGTTAACTCCTTCTTCTTCAAGGTAAGTTCAAATGCCTCACAGTCTGTGACAATCTTAAAGTACCTGCCAAAGAGGTAATGGTGAAACTTCTTGACACCTTCTATCACTGCGAGTGCCTCCAGCTCATAGCTTGAATACCGACTTTCAATGTCATTTGTTCTTCTACTTCTGTAATATACAGGGTGTAATTCTCCTTCTTCATTTTTCTGCATGAGAATCGAGGCTAGAGCTTGGCTCGATGCATCTGAATGAAGTTCTGTATGAAGCTTCTGGTCAAAAATCATCAGTACTGGCTCACTCGTTAGCTTTTGTTTCAAAATATTGAATGCTTGTCGCTCTTCAGGTCCGAAAACAAACTTCACATCTTTCCTCATCAAATCTGTTAGCGGCCTTGCTATCTGTGCATAGCCTCTTATGTACTTCCTGAAGTAGGAAGTTAACCCGACAAAGCTTTGAACCTGCTTGACATTCACCGGCTCCGGGTACTGTGCGACCACTTCAATCTTCTCCGGACTGGGTTGTACCTGCCCGTCTTTGACTAGATGTCCCAGGTATTCAATCTCGTGTTGTATTAGCCTCGCCTTCTTCCAATTAATTTCAAGCCCATACTCAGCAGCCACCTCCAGTACTTGTCTTAGTCTTTGTACAGCATCTTCCTCGGTCTGGGCTGGAATAATAATATCGTCTATGAATATCATCATAACACCTGCTTGTATCAAGTCTCTAAATATGATGGTGATGAACCTCATAAAGTACTTCGGCGATACAGAGAGACCGAAAGGGGCCCTTAAAAATTCCCATTGCCCGTGGTGTGTGACAAATGATGTGAACGGTACGGACTCCTTGCTCACTCTTAGATGGAAGAATCCATTTTTCAGATCTAGGACACTGAACACCTTAGCATCTTTCAACTTATCAATTAGGTCTTCGATCAGAGGTAATGGAAATTCATCCTTAATCATCTTCTTATTTAACAGTCTATAGTCAATGCATACTCTCGTTGAACCATCTTTTTTCTTTACAAGGACTACCGGGCTAGTATATTCAGAGAAACTCACCTGTACAATTCCTTTGCGTAGCCATTCGTCTACCTGTTCCTCTACCACCTTTTGCTCAACCAGGGCGAGTCTTCGCGGGCGCTGCGCCACCGGGATGTCATCTTTCAGGATAATTTTCAGCTCAATAGGTGCCCCTTTCGTCTGGACCGGGTTATACTGCGTCACGAGCTGCTCCACCTCTGCTTTGGTGTTCTCGTCGCGAATGTGACCTGCAATGTCAACTTCACTCACACAACACACTCTCGTCAACCATTCCTCGCCTTCAGGTACTAATAAGACGGAACCCTCGCGCATTACCATAACAACATTCTTAAGAAATTCCTGTCCTAAAATAACTTTAAATGGCATACAGTCTTTAGGCACTATATGAAAGTTAACCCCGTCGTAACTTCGTCCGTCGATCGAAACACTTTCGTAAAACTTTCCGCACGACTTTATTGTTGACAGTCCTAGTCCCGCTAAAATCGTGTTATCGGCGCACTTGTCCACGTTCAGTTCATCGTATACGTCACTCGCGATCAGATTTATTTGACTGCCTGTGTCAATTAACGCATCCATGTCCTTTCCGCACAACTTAATTAATTTAACCGGCGTATTTTGCTGTTTCCCGTGTTTGTTTACAACTTGCCAGTCGTCGTCCATATTGCAGCTGTCATGGCTGCCCGCCGTATCCGCTCTCCTATTGGCCGAAAGTCCGAACATGGTCGACTGTCGCTGTGCTTCCGCCGTAGTCTGCTTTACCGACATTTGCTGTCTCGCTTTCTCCACCGGGCCGCTTACGCGATACTCGCGAAACTGCTTGGCTGACGATTCGCCCATGCCGCCAACATCGCCGCTCTGCTCGTTCGGGCACTGTGCACCAATATGGCCGAATTTATTGCACCGGAAACACTTCGTTCCATTCGTACACGCCGTTGCGATATGATTCGGATCGCCACACTTGTAACATCTTTTATTATTATTAGGTTGCTGCCGACTTGCCGAACTCGATGAAGTCGCTGTATTATACGAAATGGATGACTTTCTTTGTTTTTCAGGAACGATCTTCGTCTTCATTTTTTCATAGCAAGCGAGTTTTTCTTTTAGCACTGAGTAGGAAGTAATTCCATACAACATCATCTTGTTTACTTCTTGATCTACGATGCCGTCCACGATGTACTGGATCGCGACGTAGTCTGGAAATTTGGCTCTTTTGCCCAGCTCTTTCATAATCAACATGTATTGGTAACAAGTTTCGTCCCGCTGTTTCTTGCGCGCCGCCATTACCTCGTGCATCTCTTTTGAGTTAAGCGAATCTGGGAATTCTTTTTGCAGCGCTGCTTTAAGCTCCTCGAACGTCTTAAAAACTTTTTCCGATCGTAGCCATAGTTCAGCCGTGCCCGTCAAGGATCTTCTCGCTACTATTAAAGTTTGTTGGCTTGTCCAACTAAACACCTCCTTATTGTCTTCGATGTCCTGAGCCCATTTCGTTGAAGAATAAGTTTTGTCTTCGCCGCTGAACTTCGCGATTGCGTCCACCATACTTGAAAA
Organism: Cenopis cana; assembly: GCA_951800055.1. Classification (NCBI taxonomy): domain Eukaryota; kingdom Metazoa; phylum Arthropoda; class Insecta; order Lepidoptera; family Tortricidae; genus Cenopis; species Cenopis cana. Next base: position 2,247,905 of record OX637477.1, on the reverse strand, counting down.
TCCGTCCGCCGCCATTTTTTCGCCTTGTACCACCGTGTTCTGTTGTGCGTCTTGAGTTAAATTCTTCTTTACTTCGTTACCGTCGTTGTTTTCGTTCATCGGAGAACCACCTTCTTATATTAATCTTCTTTAGGATGTGCTGCACCGTCGCCGCCTTGCGCCGGCACCGCTGCGCGCCGTGACCACGTGCCGTCGTAAATTGAAAATTCGATATTTTCGAGCCTTTCCCACTTCGACACCAAAATTATGTGGGGTTTTGGAAGGCCTCGTAATAAAATATCGAATGTAATCAATTACTGGTTTTATTTCTCGTTTTAACACCTTTTTATTAATTTTAATGCTTAAGTCACGCACGCTTCCGTTCACCGTTCAAAATGGTTCTCCCCTCTCTTTCACACATCGCGTCATCCTTCTCACACACTTACGTTCCGTTTCACTCCTTTCCCTTACGTTCCATTCCTACAATATATATACTAAAGTATAGACTGGTAACTCTACCGTTTTAGGAAACTGGTAGATTGTGCTGCCATCTATCCCTCGTGATGTGTAAACTGATTTACACACGCACACACACATGCATAGTAGGTAATACATACACATATAAAACATTCATTCAATTAGTTTGATACATCTTAGAAGTTACGTAGAAATAAGTTTCTAAACGCGATTATGAAATTCATTGCGTACCTGTTTAGAAACTTATTTCTCTACGTAACTTCTAAGATATGCCACACCACACTAGTCCATATTGGAGATTATAGATTATAGGATAGAATTGGAATAGGTCCTGGAAAATAGAATAATATATTACCAATATTAAATAAAAAATCAAGTGAAACTTCATTTCCTTGTTTATGTGTGTTATTATTAAAAATAACATAAGTAGTAAGTACATGGCAAAACAAACAAACAATCTATTAAAAATAACATACATGGCATAAATAAAATCAAAATATTTTCTCGCTATATGGCAATGATCGCGCGCGTTGAGTCCTTTGGAGTTCGCTTACCATCAGGTGGCCCGCACATATAAAAAAATGCCGATACGTTGTATGAGGAAGTCACCAGGTTCGTCGGTCACCAGTTACTTCAAACATTTCACGATTTCAGTAAATAACTTGTGTGCGCTGGGATCCCATGGACCTCGAGTTTTCGATGCCAAAAGGTACAAAATTGTACTCACAGCCGAGGCCCTTATATTTAATGAGCTGGAAACAAACAAATCAACATATAAGTACCTATACGCAACCTGTCTAACGGTAAGCAGACACCATAAGATATTGACCCTTGCAACTCCCGACGAATTACAAGCGCGTTGCCAACCCCGAAGTGAATTGAGGATTCACTGCAATTACACAAAGAGAATAATGCAGATCCTCTCTCAACACAGCGCATAATTGGGAACTCTGGCGACCATACTGGCCACTGTAACATCAAATTAGTACTTACATACAGACATAGTTTTGCTGTTATTATGGCTGCAATATTTTTAACTTTATTTTACTAAACGGTTAAAACTCACGAAGTGACAATTAATACGTGAGTTTTAACCGTTTAGTAAAATAAAGTTATAACATGTCTCACGAAGTTTAAATTCAAGCAATATTTTTACTCCAGTTGTTGCTCAGACCCTTCAAGTGATAACAATTCGCTTGTATCTTTTTCTTTTTTAGTAGGCACTCCTCCATATCCCTCCGAGAATATGACTGGGGTCAAAATTGTACCTATGCTTTTATATTTCCGTCCCACAGTTCACTCTAATATCAACACATCTTATTAGATGATTTATTTATTTTTATTGATTAATAAAAATAAATATATACCTCGCAAGCACATTTTCTGGGTAGTGGTATACTTCAGTAAAATGCATTCTATAACCCTCCTGTTTGTGCTGTGATGACTGCTCTTCAAAATCAAATCCGCAACTGAGGTTCCCAGCCCTAAACCTGTTTGAATCTTTGGTTAGGACTTGGAAATCTGTGTAAGGGGATACCTGCAATTGTGAAAGGAAAATAAATGCCAAAAATGAAAGAATTTACTTGATTAGACATTATTACCTATTAATCTACTATAACTTAGTTGCTAGGAGCACTAATGGCCCAGCGGCGCCTGCGTACCGCAACCGGTATGCAAGGTTAAGCAATGTCGGGCAGGGTCAGTACTAACTGAGCGCTCCCGTGCTTTGGAGCCATCCAAAGCACGTGCCTACGTTAAGCCGTTGATCCCGGCTGCTGTCTATGGAAGCAGTCGTTAAGCCAAGTTGGAGGCCTTCGGGCGGCTTGAGAACAGTCAAGTTCCCACTCGACAAAGGGGGGTCGAAGTTGCACCACGCCCGTAGGGAAAGTACCCACCGCTACCCTACACGTGACCCCTGGGTGGTTCTAAAAGTGCAACAAAATCTGGCAACCGTACTGTCTTCTCGAAGATCTCACGGTTTGAAATAAATGCCATACGATAAATAAAAAAATAACTTGGTTGCTTCGTTTAAGTTTTTTGTTATGTTTTTATTTAGTGGTGCACACTAAGGCATATTATTATTATAACATATCAATTACTCAAATACAAATAATTACCTTTTCCGTGTCCACCCTTACAAAATGGCTACCGTACACAACGCAACAATTCCTGTCCTGTGTCCTGAATGACATAGGTATTGGCAGGGTGCAAAGCGGGTGGAGGGGGTAGCCTAAACGATCACAGCGCTCACTACGGCTAAAATTTACATTTCGTTGTTGTAGACCGCGGGCCAGAAGGTTAAAATCGTCAGTCATTTCCTCTCGCACGAAAACTTGTACAGTGAATAAACGCTGAAAAACTGTCTTGTCCAAACTAAACGCGTTAAGCGACGTGTGTTTCCCATAAAGATACGACCTTTTTTTGCTACAATTTATTGGATATCGGTTTAAAATATTCGGTTTGAATAAATTACGTCAAACGGTTTTTGAATAAACGCTGAAAAACTGTCTTGCCCAAACAAAACGACTTAAGTGACGTGAGTTTCCTATGAAGACACGACCTGAGGCATGTCGAATAACTTTCAAGCAGTCCTAGAGTGCGTCTGGGATTACACACAATGAAGGTTTCCGTACCGACACGTACTAGTTCACATTTTAAACCACTATTCAATAAATCGTAGCAAAAATGGTCGTATCTGTATGGGAAACTCACGTCGCTTAAGTCGTTTTGTTTGAACAAGACAGTTTTTCAGCGTTTATTCAAAAACCGTTTGACGTAGTTTATTCAAACCGAATATTTTTGAGTCTTTATTTATTTACACCCTCCCAATTTTTTCAGAATTTTTGATCTCACAGTTTAGAAATTAAAGAGGGGGATGAACTTTTTACGACTTTCACGGCGAATATTTCACCAACGGTTGAATTAAATGGAAAAGTTTTTTAGAAACCCCTATATCATTTTTAAAGACCTATCCATAGATACCCCACACGCCGATGTACATTGTTTTTTTCTTTTCATCCCATACAATGTTTAGGCCCTTGGCAGACGGGTTTTCCACCGCGATACAAGTGGCAGACGAATTTATTTCTTCATAATAGGCCATAAACTATCATCTGACAAAATTTCATGCGAGAGGAAATGACTGAATTTAATTATTATTTTACATGTTCACGTGCTTGGCAGACGGGTATTCCACCGCCCTACAAGTGGCAGACGATTTTTTTTCGTTAAGGTATTTTCTTAACTAAGTATCATTTAAACCTAGTTTCAGTCGAGAGGAAATGATTGAATTTAATTATTTTTTTTACGTCTTTGGGAGGCTGCTGCTTCTCAACCCACCAACGGAATCGTGGCAGACGTCCACAGTAATTTTTTATTCATCTTTCTTAACCACTCTATGTAGTTTTCATGCGAGAGGAGATTGGTAATCGTGACCTGTCGTTGGCCCGCGGTCTATTGACTTGAGCTGTCAAATCCATATTGCAGTAAAGATAAATTTAATATGGCTCTAGTAAAATGTGTTATTGTGAATTGTAAAAACACCACAGAATAGCGACTGTAAATTTTACCAGTTTTCAAGACCGTGGTGGAAACGAGACCAAAGAAATAAGTGGATAATTGCCGTAAGAAAAAAAAAGTAAGTCACCTAACCTGAAAACAACAATTTTAATGTTATTGGCAATAATGTTACAGACTACCATCGTCCAATATTGTCTAATATAGTAAAATAACACAAGATTTCATTAATTTTTTTCACAATATTTACTAATTTCTCGCTTGACAGCTATGACAAAGTGTCCATAATGGCCACCTGTCCGTGGCGCTGTCGTCGTGCACGGTCCCAATTAGGTATTCCTGGATTACAAGTCCTTGCTCACTATCACATTGTCAAACTATGCGTATTACACTACAATGTTTTTTATTTCGAATATGGTGGCATTTAAATGAAAACACAACTATTTTAAATTAAATTAAATGGATTTGTCAGTAACAGTTTTATAAATATATTTGAATTGAAGTTTTATTTTGAAAATTGTCAAAAGATGAAAGATGTCTACGTATCTATAACATAAACGTTCCGTTACTCCCAAATATAAGCTGATATACACTCATAGTCCATAAAATTTTGCTCGTAACTTATAACGTAAGAGAGGCTGACAACATATATTTATCCATGTCTATGGGGTATTTAACTAGCACTCTAATCAATTTTCTGTTTGCATGAACTATTGATGAGGCTCAATTAGCTCGGTGTTGTTATCACATAATTGTGTACATTACCTAAAAATGTAAATATTTTGTGTAAATTGGAACGATAAGGAAAAAACTCCTAGTACCATAAATTTAGGTAGCAAATACGTCATCAAAATTAAAGCATAGACAAGTAAATGTAAAGGTTAATGTATACATAGTAGACAAGTTTGTGTTACTTTTTTTTACATCTAACAGCATGAGTACAAAAACCGGCCAAGTGCGTGTCGGGCCACGCGCAAGGTAGGGTTCCGTAGTCGTCCACCCGTTACATTATTTGGACTAAAAAGTTTGCAAACTTATATTTACTATGTTTTTGAAAGAATTAACGACATTATCTAAGGTATCAATGGAAATTGTACGAAAGTTTGCTTTTGCAAAGTACATTTCTGAAGTTCGACTATTACTCGTTAACTAGTAATGTCTACTTAGCTATGATAGTTTTCCTTTTAAATTCATCGTATATACTACTACCATGATTTTTTTCACATGCCTAGTAGCCACCGTTTAGCTGGCAGGGGGGGGGGGACACTTGACCATAGCAAAAATTATCACTTCAAAGCTTAATTTCACGCTAACCAATTCTTTAATCAAAAAATGCTTTTAGAAACCTTATAATATTTTTAAAAGAGCTATCCAACGATGCCCCACACGATGGGGTTTGGCAGAAAAAAAAATTGCACCACCACTTTACATGTAGGGGAGGTACCCTAAAAAATTTTTTTTTTTAAGATTTTATTCTACCGTTTTGTCGGCGTCATTGATATGTATACTTATGCCAAATTACAGCTTTCTTGCATTAACGGTTACTGAGAAAAACGGGGGTCGGACGGACGGACGGACGGACGGACGGACGTACGGACGGACGGACGGACGGACATGGCGAAACTATAAGGGTTCCTTGTTTACTACGGAACCCTAAAAACGACGAAGTCCTTGGCTTGGAAAAGAAGACAAGCAGTACTTAGAGCTGAAGAGCTCGTTATTTTGTCACCAATATATAGATTGCAGCTCAATCAAAGCGTTCCATTTCTTTTCTTCTAAGTTGCCATAGCATGCCCGCTCTGTGTGTGGCTTAAGCTTTCGCCTATATTGAGGCTCCCAGCCCGTAATGGCTCACTGCTGAGCATAGGCCTCTTTTCGATTACGCCACTCGTCCCGGTCTTGAGCCAGTCTTATCCAAGAGTGGCCCATTATAACAGTAGGAAAACATTATGTAATCATAGGTCTTACTTACACTGGTCCCCTGAGGCGAGGTGAGGCATTGTGAATAGCCCTGGAATGTACCCCCGCCGCCCTTATTTTTAATCAAGGGGCCCCTGAGAATTCAACCTCTTAGTGTCAATTTAATAATAAGGGCGGTTAAATTTAAACAAGACAATATTGATGTTTTTGTAGTGGGTCTTCTATAAGATTGCTTGTGATTAAAAATAAAAGTGTAAGGCGCCCATTAGACGGTAGGTTTTGCCATGAAAAAAAAAACATGGCAGAGATTTTGACTGACGGAAAACTTAATCGTCTAGGGTAGTGAGTGACTGATGGTTGATTATGCAACCATCAGTCAAGCTTGTCATGGCAAAACCTACCGTCTAATGGGCGCCTAAAGGGGTCATCCACCTTGCACTAACTTCGTGATTTTTGACCCCTTCCCGTCTTTGTTACAGTTGGTGACATTGCCCCTTCCTTAGTGTTACAGTCACATATTATGCAATTTTATATCTAGAATGTATGAATTTAAAACAGCAGTTCCAGCATTTATGCTTTTGTCAAAGGGCTCATAGGCGACCGACGCGTGACAGTCGTGACGTAGAGAGATAGTGTGAAATCGCCAAAAAACTATGTAATAAACCTTATGTATGATCTGATCATACAAATTCAAACAGCGCCGTGAGTAAAATTCTCGACAAAGCAATGGTTGAGCGTCTAAACCAATTTCTTTACCATCGATTCTAGAATTCGCAATTGCCAACTATTATATTGAGCTGGATAGGTTGCTGCAATTTATTTTAAGAAGTAAATTGAATCTAGATTGAACCAGGGACATTTACTTAAATTCCTTTCAATTTAAAAATGTTTTCTAAATCCAACATTGTGTTTATTTTATTTGAGGCATCAACAGCAATTCTATACAAAGAAATACTGACACTTAAAGAACTAAAACAATTGCTAATGACAGATGTCTACAAACATTATAATGGCAAAGAAAATTTATAAAAAAAAATGCAAATTAAACGTTTAATGCAAATTAACTTACTCAAGAACACTAAAACACATTTTTAGGGTGCCCAACTGCCCACTGCCCTAATACCGTGAAAAGATTCTGGCCAATTCTGTTCTGGCTAACAACTGTGAGGCCAATATAGATGATTTCCAATTCCAATGTTTATCTTAAAGTCAAAGGTAGACGTTATAAATATATAAAAATCTTCATATTCGCGTTATATGATCATTGATCATAGACCCACCATATGATTCATAAGTAATTTCTCAACATAAACTTCAGTTTAGACTTCTAATCCATCACCCGTCCTAAATGTCCGCATTCAACATCAATCGATCAACATTAATTATAATTACATTCAATACATTTCTTCTATTCAAAAGACATTGAGCGCATTCACACTCCTACACCACTTTCTATATACTTCGCAAATTTGCAACAAAGGTCTTAATTCGTACGGATAAGAGCTATATTTCCGAGGCTAATATTGAACAGTATGAGTCAGTCGAGTTCTGCAATGAAAGCTGTTCATCCAGAAAAGGAGATGAGTGGGCGAGCGGTCTTGCTGCGCCCACGAACTGGTAATTGCAAAAAATGCAATTGGACAGTACAATCCCATTACAATGTACGTTCCCACAGCGCCAAAAATACCTGTAAGCTCGCGTATTTTGTCACTGAGTTCGTATACATATTTTCGATGTTGGCTATACTTATTTTAGGCACATACAAGTTCGCAAGGTGTCACGTAGTGCGGCCATGCCATGCTGGGACAATGTTCTCAGTAATCGGCACGGATTACAGGAAATAGCCTGGATCCTTAATTCCTCATCTAACTTATCAACAAAGGCAACGCGCTAGGGAGACGCTAGCGTCCGTAGTAGGCTTGTGCGCGCTCGTTCACTGAGCGGATCGCTCAGGACTAGTACAATCCCTCACATGTACTAGTTCGGTCTTTTAGTTCTTTTAGTACACTAGTACACCGAGAGAAACGTGACTATTTGTGCTCCTTTGACTGAATTGAATGAGTGAACTATCGAATGACCATTCGCTCGCGTTCGCGCCAGTCGAGAGCCGTTCGGTTGCTTTGGTCGGTCGGTCATTCGGATATTGTTGTCTCTATTCAGGTTTCGCTCCGCATGTACTAAATGTACTAAGAGCGGAAACTTTACGGAATAGTTCGCTCTAGTACAGTGTTGGGAACTAGGTATTTTTAGTTCTTAGTACATGTACTACACAAGCCTAGTCCGTACGCTACGTGTCTGTGCTTATCATTAGGCATGCTTGTTTGCCACTTTGTTTCATTTCCGAAAGGAAGATGCCGTTAACGTTAGATAGAGCCCATTATGTTATGTTTAGGTTTGTTTTATAAATTGAATTTCAGTCTCCCAAATAAGTGGATTCCACTCCCTAATGTTCTGAAGATGAATAATAAATTCCATTCCCTTCGATGTGACACCCACACTTGGATCTGCGATTGGGTCATACAAGGCAAATTGGACGGGAAATTGTGGATTGTTTTGTTTGCCCATTGTTATGGGAGAATTGGGTGAAACAATGGTCTCAAAATGGTTAGGAATAATTAATTGCCTGTAATTGTCTGTTGGTAGCTTTTTAAGGTTCCGTACCCGAAGGGTCCGAACGGAACCCTATTGCTGCCACTCACGCGTCCGTCCGCCCGTTCTCTGTCACAAAATTTTGTTCCGATGATGTTTATAACTTCCCATAAACCTATTGTACTTGCAATTTGGTGATAATTGACTACCATCTGTCCTTCCAATCCAGAGGGAAAACTAACCTTGTTGGGATTAGACCTGTTTCCATAAGATGTGTTTGTTGTGCGAGTAGAAATAATATACATTGAGACAAAATTTGCGTTTCCAATTTAAGTCCCCCACCGTTTTTGGTAGAAACTTGCCAAACGGCAAACGTTTATTGCCACTAACATTGCAAAAACAATTTGTTTCGCCTTTTTAGCCACCGATTTCACTTGCGCACCAGCTATTTGCGTTAGATAAAAGTTTCTGCAAAAGGAGTTCGCACCCCGTTATGGGCAAAAATTATTACTCTCTAGAGAAATGTACCAATCAGAATCGTTGGAATGTGCCCAAAAAAGCGTGTTACCAGTGTTACGTAAAGGACTTATGCTGGAAACAGTGCTCGACCGACGGTCGGCGTAGATATATCTATGCAAGTCTATGGCTGGAAACAGCACGACCGACGGTCAGCGCGTATGTCGGTCGGCTGACGGTGAGCATCGCTCTGAACGCACGTATGCTTTCATACAGCGATAGCTACGCCCGAGCGACGGTATTACCCGCTGACCGTCGGTCGAGCACTGTTTCCAGCCTTAGGGTCAAGACGTTCCATTTAAAACTACCTACTCGTAGCTTTTGCTTTCGTCCGTACAGAAGCGCAGTATAAACTTTCCAAATAGGTCTAGTTTTGTGACCTATTTGGAAAGAAAAACTTTTGTCTGAAATAGGACAGATGGCAGTAGATTTCGTGAAACAAGCGCCTAGCCTACGTCAAATTTTGGGATTAGATTCCAAAACGGACTAAGGCTTCTTGGATACAAGATACAACCCAGAAAACTAGGAGAAATGATCGTATGAAAACAAAATCTAAAGGTTAACTGGAAGATATCCCTTTTAGGGATAAGTTAGCCTTTGTACTAAAATAACTTAATTGTACTAAAATTAATTTGTCTGTATTTCATACTTGAGTTTTGTGCGCAATAAAGTAATTACATAAATAAATACATAAATCTAGATCGGTAGAGGTCGGGCGAGCGGGACAGTATGGGGAAGTATCCCCTCTCTGTCGCTCTAATATGCAAGTGCGAAGATTTAAGAGCATGGGTGACTGTTACTTTAGATTGTTATAAAAACTATAATGTGTAAACGGCAAAATTTTGCTACGACAAGGTTCACAGCGCATGACCTAAGATTGCGGGGTGAATAATCTATAGCGTGTTTCTGTAATTGTATCTCGGATAGCGGTTCCTTTGATTACGCCAGTCTACGGCTTATGAATACGGAATGCAATAATCTTTGGTCCCCTTGCCGGATTTAGATGAAAAAGTAATGCAATAGGTTACAATACAACTAGGGAATGCAGAACCGGTACCATTTATCAGTCCCGGGATTTTCGGTACTGGCCGGTAGAGGAACCGGGATTTCCCGGTATTTTCGGTACTTTCGGGAAATTACTTGTGGTGGTTTTGAGACTTGAGTAGTTTTAGCCTAATACCTTTTTTGGACAATATGATAATAATATCAGGGATGCAAAAATAAAATACACGTGTTTTGTTATCAAAATACACATTAATTATATAAATCACAATTAATTTGCTTTTTTTATCTTAGCGTTTTATAAAAAGGACTCAAAATTATATCAAAGAGTTTAATAAATGCTTACAATTTGTTCATTATTATTTTAACTTTAATTGAATCAAGAGTCTGTCATAATCATTGCTGCCGTGGAGTGTCTTGTACAACTTAAGGTTGTAGTACAGAGTTTGTGCAGAATATAGTAAGTGTAATTATTACACCGTTATGTTACATTGTTATGAATGAAGACAAATCCTGTACAATATTCTTGACTAAAGGTATTTGCATCTTAAAAAGCGTATAAAATAACCGTAAAATTACGAGGGCAGATTGTTTACACTTCACAAACAGAAATCATTTCAATTATTAGTTATTGCTTATCTCCTTCTGTCAAATATTCCTTTGTCATTTGGTAAGCTGTTTGTCACATAATTTTATTGTAACCGTGTAGGATAATATTAATAAGAAAGAAGTAAGATTCTCACTTGAAATATTTTAATAGGTGTAATAAAGTCTAAAGTGGTAAATCGTTCTCAGCCGAAGCGCTTCTATAACCCATAGCGGTAACCAAAACCAACCCTCTACATTCTCTACAACCACAGTGATACCGGTGGAAGTGTTAGCTGAGGGTGAATTAACACTCTTGCTGTACCTGTAATAGTACCTGCACAAGAGTGTTAATTCACTCTCAGCTAACACTTCATCGGTATTATTGCTGTTGTCGAGGGTTGGTTAACACTACGGGTATAAAGATCACTGCTCTACAGGCGTTCTCTAATCTTTACCTGTTGTATCGCGTGGGCCTGTTTCGGGGTTATAACGATGTTATAGCATGCTCTAACATCTTTATACAGGCATGTGTTAACACTTTAATAATCATATGGAACCGATATAAGAATGATATACAGGTATTCTTAACGCTAGCGTGCTGGTTGGGCGACTACCTACTAATAGTGTAGCTGTAGAACAATGAACACGCACGTTGGGGTAAGTATGCGGGTGGAGGACTGCTTAGGTGACGGCGCTGATGAATTTGTATAAGCGGGACGGAGTAATGGCCAGCCGTGGTCGTGAATTGGCTGCTTAGAGCGATGTTTCCCTTTATAAACATCGCTTGCGTTATTTTATCGATATATTTCTTATCATTTATAGATTAGCGTATTAAATTTAAGCTGCAAATTACATTTCCCGAAAATCCCGAAAATACCGGGAATTCGATTTCGTAGTACCGGTTCCTAACTTGGTTCAAAAAACCGGGAAATCCCGGTATTTTCGGTACCGGTATTTCCCGGGAGCAAACCCTAAATACAACAGTCAAAGAAATATTACTTTTTCGGTACCAATAAGCATAACCTAACTTCACTAATTTTTATTGATATTGGTGTTGAGGAAACCACGTTACAGATTATTGAGAGACGTTACAGATTACAGAGATAGAAAATTGCAACTGCTAAAGCTGATGCTGCTGCTGATTAATCACCGCCCCGCCGAAACTGCCGGTCCTAGAAATTTGAAATTTACACTATAGTTAGCTTATATAACGGCGGTAAGGGATAAGATGGGATTTTTGGAAATTACACCCCTAAGGGGGTAAAATAGGGGTGCAAAGTTTGTATGGGGGGCAATAATTTTTTAAAGGTATAGACTTGAAACTTTGTACAAAGACTCCTTAAAATAAGACAATGAAAGTAATATCTGCGTTTTCAAAATTTTCGTCTCCTAAGGGGTTGAAAATAGGGGTGAAATATTGTATGGGGAGCAATTTTTTTTAAAGTGAGAGTCTTCAAACTTTGTATGAAAGTTCCTTATAATAATACAAAAAAAGTAATTTCAGCGTTTTTCAAAATTCATCCCCTAAAGGGGTTAAAAAGTGGTTCAAAGTTTGTATGGGGAGCAATTTTTTTTTTAAGTGAGGTACTTCACATTTCTTACAGAGACTTTCTGTTTAAATAAAACTTAACTTCTGCGTTTTTTGAAATTCAACCCCTAAAGGGGTTAAAAATGGGATTCAAAGTTTATATTGGAAGCAAAAATTTTTTGAGTGAAGGACTTAAAATTTCTTACAGTAACTGTTTAAATTAAATACTACTAAACTAATTTCAGCGTTTTTTTTTTATTCATCCCCTCAAGGGGTTAAAAAGGGGTTCAAAGTTTGTATGGGGAGCAATATTTTTTTAATAGAGAGACTTCAAATTTTTTACAGAGTCTCTGTTTAAATACAACAAAACAAACTTCGGCTTTTTTTTAATTCATCCCCTCAATGGGTTAAAAAGGGGTTCAAAGTTTGTATGGGGAGCAACATTATTTTAATTGAGAGACTTTCATTTCACAAAAGGACTGTTTAAATGATTTCAGGATTTGTGGATTTGGATAGATGTTTGAAACGAAATTTCTACAGGTCCATAATTAAATACGTACAGTAACGAAGAGAAAACGACGAGATACGTGTCAACTCACACAAAAAATAGCCTAAGTAAATGAGAGTTTTTAACCGATAAGTAGGTACCTAAAGGGATATTTAGAGGGGTTGAAAATTTGGGTTGACCGATTTATATCTGTACAGCATATTAATAATTTGGTCTCACCGGGTAAAAGTACCACAATTATTATACCGTTTCCTGGATATTAAGATGTTTTAACTAAAAACCGAGCTTTAAGTACGCAGACGAAGTTGCGGGCAACAGCTAGTCTCATATAAGATTCGCGGAACACAATTTTGTGGCCGTTACATATGAGTCACAACGAAAACAGCTTTGATACATACGAGTTCGTTGGCCAATGATTGATGATCCTGGCAGAATGCTCGAAGGCCGCCAAGGTTATAGGAAATGAAAGTCCCGGGTAACGTCTTTTTATAAACGGGAAAGTAAATCCCGAATCTGATGAGACTGATGCGAAGAAATGAAGTAATGCGAGAAAAGGCTCGATATATAAACTACTGGCTCTGTGCGATATAGATTTCAAATTTCCGTCCTCACGACTCTTCCATTTTGAAATAATTCTTAAAACTGAATCGATAAAAAAACACAATTATCAAACCTGCTCGCAAAACTTCTCGAGAATCGGTTAAGATGCGACCTGTATTAGAGACGAACAGCCGATCATGCGGACAGACATACGAAAATACTTTAGCCCAAGCCGAAAGGTAGTATTAGACTATTCTGTGCCGAAACTGAGACGGTCGCTCGGCCAATCAGTATGTTTTATCATTGAGTATAGACGTATCTATTTCATATACAAAATACAAAGAGACATTAAAATTGATAGGCTACTTGGGCTAGTAATGGTTCATTACTAATTTGACAATTTATCCAAGATCCAAGATAGCATTTCCCGAAGAGAGTTGAACCTCGTGCGTGGCGTGGAAGACGTAAACGTGTCTCTTACAGGGGAAGCGTAGCTTACAGAATCTATTAGTACATTATTGCCGTGGCCGGGAAGGGAGCAATTGCAGGCTGAGTATTTGTTTAAACGGACGAGCTTGCGAGTCCGTTTAATTATAATACGAAGCCTGCAATTGCCATTCCGGCCGAGGCTAATATAGTGCTTTTCTCAAAAATGGGGAAATACGACAAAAATTTAATTAAGATTTGAAAAACATAACCTTAAAACGTCAAAAACATCATGCTTTCCCGCCGTTTATTTTTTTTTAACAGAATCGAAAGTGTATATTTTTCCACCGAAAAACACAAATTATTACACATAAAAAAACGTCGCGTTTATTACAGAAAAATACGAGCTGAATTGGCTGAATACGACCTGTGCCTCCTTTTATATGACAGTTTCTACTTTTAAAAAAGTTTATAACTCGACAAATAAAGGAATTTATATGTGACATTGCAGGCGACCTGCAGCACGCCTGCAATGTTTTTTACTTTTTAATTTGGATCTGACCTTAAACTTTACCTTCCAAACTCAAACTTAAACACTTTACCTTCCAATATGTAGCGACTAAAGTCCAGTTTGCGGGCCATTTTTGAGAAAAATAACATAACATTAGCATAGATGATAGCTATTATCACCTTCTGATAACTCTAATCAAAACAGTTGCCATGTAGAATGTGAATTTCAATAAATGGCACTTTCGAATCTTATCATGACAGGTGATCAATAAGGTGCAGTTGTGCATTAATGTTCAGCAAATGGGGCGTTTACCTTATTTTACACGGTAACTGCATTTCCTAAAACGCTACCTACACTAAATCCTCGCTTACCGGAGCTAGCGATTTCTCACCGTGCTCCGGGAGCCATCTTATACTTCGGAATTGGAATGTAGCTCTTTTATATGCGTCCCTGAGGGCCCGAACTGTGTAAACCTCCTTATACCTACTTGCGATATAACGGTTTTTATGCGATAGCTGTATTAAGGCCGTGTATTGCCACTTTTGAGTTTTAAAAAACCATCTGAGTCATAGAATATGGTGTCTTAAAATCTAAAAAAAAAAATGTGTTACATAAGGATCTTGTCTAGTTAAAATCGCAGTCAGTTACATGACCTGATGAATTTCACTCGATAGAAAAAAGCCGCGAACAATTATGAAATTTGGTAGGAAGATGTATTCTATGAACCGCTATATAAATGTGATGTGAAGTAAGGAAAACAAAAAATTTTTTTTCAATGCAAGTAGTTGTGTGGGGTATTTTTGGATGGGCGTTTAAAAATGATATAGAGGTTACTAAGAAAGTTTTCCATTGAAGTCATTGGTTTGAACAAGATGGGATTAAGGGTTTTTGAGTTATCACTGAAAAACTGTCTTGCCCAAACAAAAGGTGACTTCCCTATGAAGATACGACCTTTTTTTGATTCTGAGCAAATACCGGTATCCGATCCCTGGTTTTGAAATGTGGACTAGTAGATGTCGGTACGGAACCCTCGTGCGTGATCCGACACGCACTTGGCCGGTTTTTTTTAATAAAAAGTCCTTCCCTTGCCTGATATTGTCCCACCCTGACTGGTTTGTCGTACTCCCCCCCCCCTGTTCCTGGATCCGGGGTTGACTGGGGCTGGCGCGTTTCTTCTGTCTTTTTATGGCTTAATTCTATGGCCTTTATGGTAAATATCTTTTCTAGTTTTGCAAGGGAGGCCTAAGCGAATAGAGACGGGTAGTGTCACTACTGAACAGGGAATCCACCAATTAACCTTGCGAATTTCTCATCACCTGACTAGCTTTATAAATTTTGTATTAGATCTACGGTCCCCGCGCAGTTATTACACTGGAACAGCATTCTACTTATTACTCTACAAAAAATATATTAGCATAGCAAAATGTACCGCTGATTTTGCTTGCATAATGTATCTTCACGACAGTGTCAACGGACGGGCGACGGTATCTCGCGTCCAAATAACTGCAAGTCTCCCCACCGGATGTGGCCTAACTTGTAATGCAATTTCTCCGCCATAGTGTTCAATTAGGTTCGCTTCTGGGGTGGCGAAAATATACCACCGACCGACCACGCAGTTAACGGTACATTTGGTATACTGTAGCTCTAGTATAAGTTTTTTCGAAACATTAACTAATTCGAATGCGTTTGCGTTTTGTCTCAAAATGTATGAAAGTGGTATGAAAACGTGAACAGCGCCTCTGGTGGTCATTAGTGGAAACTAAAACAGCAAGTATAACATTTGTTGCTAGCCGATGAACGCGCGTATTTCAAACTCGGTGACAGCGTTTTCATACATTTTGAGACAAAACGCAAACGATGAAGAACTCCCGAAGAGTTCGAAACATGTCGCCCGAAGTGACAATTAATACGTGAGTTTTAACCGTTTAGTAAAATAAAGTTAAAACGCAAACGCGTTCGAATTAGTTAATGTTTCGAAAAAACTTATACTAGAGCTACTGTACGGTTTCTTAAAAACATGTTTGTTTTTCAGCATAAGTAAAGATAAATGATTGATCAGAAATGCTTAAATTGATATCATTTAAATATCTTAGTGCCACAACACACGTAGCTCAATTCGCTACACGCTTGGTTTTCACAAAAATATATGTACCGAGCCGTCTTTAGCTTATGCCATCTATGTCTTGGATGCTAGTCTAGGTCATCATCAGCCTATATACGTTGGTTAGAGAACGGAAAAGAGTTGGTTTGGGGACCATGTATACACCATTGAAGGCTTTGAATTTCTTCACTATTTGAAATAATTGGGTCTCATTCTCACATAGTAGTCTAGTTTCTAAAATGAAAAGAAGCCACTGGCACAAGAGAATGAAGAGTTGAAGACCACATCAGTCGCAGATCCTTGTACACTTCCCCGGAGCAGCCAATGTGAAAATCTGCCCTTACTTCTATGTGCCTCCGTAACTGCACTTCAAGGGTGACTAATGCTGTTCGTGGAAACGTATCGATTTGAGCATTTCTGTCTGAAACAATTACCCTGGCTTTGTTCGAAGGTTCATGTTGCGGTGCAATTATTAATACGATCATATTGACATTTGTTCACGCGACTATAATTGTTCAATGTGATGTTCATGACACATTTAATCTTTTAATAGTTGTTTGGTTTTGTATAATATATTTTTTACGTTTCACTATTTTCATTTGATAATACTAAAATAGTATTGTACCATTGATATAATAGCAGGAAAATTTTACATTACAAAGATAAATAGCTTTTTGCTTATTTACAACGAAAGATTGAACAACAAAGCAATTGAAAATACCCTTTTAAAAAAAGTTTCCTGATCTGATACCTAAAATAATGTTTTTCAAAATAATGATTAACCCATATTAGACCCTTCTCAACTAAAATTGTTTTGATAGACGTTTATGTATAAGGGCATTACATTAGTGGTATTACCGACATGTTTTCCCTTTCCCAAAAGTATTATAATAATCCAAACAGCAGGACAGTCTAGTTAAGCATCGTTTACGTAATGTTATACCATTATATCCTCTGATATCGAGAAGAAAAACAATCGGGGGGTACATTTGACCTAACGTATGTATAGAATTGGAATAGTTTACTTATTAGTGTTGCTATTTGTCGAGCGTTTCTTGTTTCCATACACGTCTGTTATTTTGCTATACTGTAAGATAAGATAATAATTTATTTGTAGAAAAAGGGTATACAGGTCTTAGATTAACAGAATTGTTCAGCCGTCTTCAGCCATTTCTTGATAGCATGCAAATATTCTTAAAGTGCTAAATTGCGACTAAGTACATTTTCTATATGACATACCTATACATACTGTACTGTACACTGTACTGTAGTCGCTGTATCCGGAGTATGGACGACATTAAATCTATCTCGCTCGAATATAATGCACAGAGAGCGGGATACACGAAGGGCTAAGTATTGCGCTATCTACCCATACTACCTTTAATGACAAGTAAGTGCGACAGAGTTCGTAATAGCCGTGGTCTTATTCCGACGTTTTATTGCTCCGCGTGAATAGTTTATTAATAAAACTACTATTTGCTAGATGCGCGTGCGATTTTAATATGATACGTTCGATGAAATAGCCCCGATTGACCGATAAAGATGTCCTGACACTGCTATTAAACTTTTGCCGTAAACACCGTCTATTGTCGGTTAACTTTATATTATAATGCAAAGCAGAAAATCGAACCTTCGATGGGACAAATTACATCCGCAATATTGGCTGCGGCGAAACTTCGTCTAGGCTTCGAAGCCAATTTTCTATTGTCGTTTCCGTCAGTTCTATACTCGTGCTTGATACAAATTGTTCATTTCTCGTAGATAATTTTATCGTTTGGTAGCACTTGACTATAGGATTTGTTTCACGGATGAAAAGGATATAATTGTGTCTGCACTTAGGGGTAGTAGTTAATAAAGATATTGACGCTGAACTGAATGTAATGATGCGGACATGCTTTGCCAGATTCCACATGTATATAATATAAACTAATCCTGGAAATAATCCCATCTTAGAACTCTATTGTAACCTCACTGCCTTTAAGTTTCTTTTCACAACTGCAAAAACCTACGTCAATACGTTTTTTGTCCTAAGTTTTATGCAGCTGTTAACCCAGTTTCCTAGATGTGCGAACCTCTAGAGACGTTCAATCATGTTGACACTCTGCAATTGACCGCGCCAGTGATACGGCTTCGAATATCTCGGGTTTCATTTGACCTGCGGTGGTTACGCGTCCGTGGGCCTGTACTCCGAAGTCTCCGAACGTAGAAAACCGAACGTATAGTGCCGTCCCTTTCACTCTTATAGTGTATAACACGAGAGTGAAGGAGGCGGCACGATACGAATTTCTAGGTCTACTCCGAGACCCTCTGCTTGATTTGTATTATAAGATTCATCCTTAAATTGGATTCCTTTGGTTTCATTAAAGCTCTATTTTGGCTATAAATTTTGGTAATGGTTCGAAAATGCTAAAGAGGTGTAGGGGAATAATGTATAGGTATATATATAGCAGGGGATGTCGAACATTTTCAATATATTTTTTATTTTCTGATATGTGGCTTCGTGGGACTTGATACATTTTAGCTTCGCGCAAACTGATCGCTTGGAAAATTGTCATGACTTTAATTTAAAAGCCAAATTCCAGAGCCTAATGTTGATGAATAAGTTTTTATACAGTCTTTAATTTTATTTTATCTGTCTGAAACTTATAAAACTCGGATTTAATCCTGAACGACATCGTTGTTAAGATTTGGCTAAATTTTGAAAGCCTTGAAAGCTTAGACGGGGCTTGGAAGGCTATTCACTAAACTTCGCAGTAGGCGAACCAGTTTTCTATCACTTATAGTTTACGGTCTAGAGGCTCAAAATATTCTAGGTAAGTCTTTCTCGGCGATTGTAAAGTGACTAGCCGATTGTGAATGTCCTGCTGTCCTTGATCGACCCGTTGCGTGTGATTCTCTTTACGTGCTCAGCCGACGGCGGCCGTGTTCGGAGTATTTTATGACGCCACGCTAAGCCCGTTTTACTTCATGCTTTTAAACGAACAGATGTTATGCCTTAAGAGCTTTAACATGATTGCGAAGTCCGTTTAGGAACTTACTCGTGATTTCTTTGTAAAAACGTTCAGCTTATATAGTAAACCATCATCGTTGCAGAAGTGCAAACATTCTTTGGGCCGAGGGTTCCATCAAAAATCTGCCCAATGGCCCATCACCGCTGCGTTCATATTTATTAAGTAGCTAGCTGAGAAAATATGTTCTTGGACACTTAGAATACATGCGCAAGCGCATAAACACCATCAGTTAACTGACTGTACCTGTAAATTTGGTTGACTGTACCTGTACTACCTGGTGAGCCAAAATTTGTGGTTGTCAAACATGATAAAAGTATACCTTCGATGAAACAGATTTGAAACATTCATAAAATGTCACTCCATTTTCGAATATTACATTTCAAGGTTGACATCTTGTAATGGCGTGAAATCTTATTAGGATTGAGTCACCCTTTGAGATTGAATCCAAAAGGGCAAAACAAACAACCGCAATAAAGACGTCGGCAATACAACGGGGAGGATCATTATAATACAACAGATATTACCCCGCAGAACCGACCCCACTTGATATTGAAAGTCATATCAAATTGATGTTTCGCCAAAGCCAAGGGCCGATGCCCGCTAGTATGGATTTCTTTTTAATATTGATGAGTAATCTTCTTACAATCTGTCTAAGGGGACCAGAGAATTTGTCATCTCTATTAACCGTCTCATTTAATACCCCGATTTGAATTACAAGACGCGTCGCCTAAATAATCTGCTTAATGTGCCGTAAATTCATTTCGAGATAACCTCCTTCACTTTTGCCGATAACCTTGCAAAGTTTTGCGATCCAGCTGCGGAAAATCCATCCCCAAGGTTGTTAGAGCAACAGCCATATGGTGTAACGGCCTGGTCCGATTGGACTTTTCCCTAACGTAATATTGGAAGTTATACCTTCGACTATGTCGTCCCCGTCTTAATACTACCAAGCTTTGCACAGTTAACTAATGTTATTTTATTGGGCGTGTTACTAATTTGAAAATGTAGAAACATAATTTTTAATATCAAGCTCCCCTAATCCCAAATGATTTTGATGTCCCTCGTCAATATTAATGGCGCACCCGTCGAACTCTGATTACTTATGATTGAACGTGATGTTCATTACAACGAGAATTAATCTCGTAACTAGGCCCTAATTAATACGGTTTTTTTTCTAAAGAGAAAACCTTGTCGGCGTTCGTTTACTTTACTCATTATTTATGTGTAGCACACCGCACATTATCAATACATATCGAAAAGTCTTTATCATTATCTCCATAAACCCGCGACGCCATGTTTCGTACTTAATATTCTTGAAAGTATCTCGATCCGCAGTACACAATATGTTATTCAAGTTATTTAACTCACGTATTTTCGTGCTTTACTTCACGTACACATATTGAAGTAACGTCTGGAGACGTAATCCTGATAAAATGTAAGTCCATTTAATCAGGTTTAAAACGAGCAGTACGGAAGATCATTGGACGGTATTATTGTAGGCTGTGTTCCTGTCATAAAGCCGGGAGGCTATGTTTAAACAAACCCTTAAACAAGGCAAAATCGATACCGGCACCGTCGCAGGCGGACGCGCGCCGCCACCTCCAAATTATATTCTTAGCCAAATCCAGCCGGCACGTGACTCAACTTGTTGCCGCTCTTTGAAGGAGGAAAGCTATACATTATGCACCGCTAGTATAATAATAGGTTTAGATGGTGTGCGAGTACTTGCTAACTCTCACATTTACTTGATAGGATTCTTGATAATAGTTTGGAACACGAAAGACGATTTCTTGATATAATCTTGATTTATTTAACTTGATAGATGTGCACACTTATGAATAGCGAACGTGAAGTGAGGTGAAATGACTTATTTGCTAATTACGAAATATTATACAAAGCAAATGCTGATGGTGCAATGACGCACGCGGGCACGCGCCATGTACTTGTACATCTTCCGGGGCGCAGATGAGAAGAGATGAAGATGCTGCGTAGGTCTATACACATACAATCATGATAAAAAATACATTAACATTAAATTTTATTAAAAGTAGCTAATTTAAATTTAGGAGACGTTGATTTGTCTTCTCGCGTAACACTGGCGGCTTCGTTAAGCTGGCTCGTTCCAGCGGCTGCTGCGGAGCGCGGCGGTGCGCGGGGCGCGGGCGGCGCGGGGCCGGCCGCGGGCTCGGGGGCGGCGGCTGGGGGGGGCGTCGGCGGCACTCTCCACTGAACTCTCCGTATGATGATGCATAATGCGACGATTCCAATCCCTCCGAGTATGACATATATCATTGCGTAGTGATGTATATCGTGAAATGTTATACGGTCGGATGTTATTTGGACTTCCTTCAATTCCTTGATCTTCTCTCCGAGCTTTTCCGTATCTCTTTGTAAGTCTTCTGATTCGTTTTTCTCCGGTGTGTTTGGGATGCTGATGTTGATAACGTGATTTATCGGTGCCAGAACCGGGTTGTATAGGTTCGGTTTCATCTTGATTTCTGACCAGTGGGGTTTATGCGGAAAGACAGAGAAATTATCGGTCTTTATAACGCAGCCATGACCTACGTTAATAAGGCCGGCGTTTGTCAGTTGGTGAGCGGTTACTTGATCCGCACACAATGTTCGAACGTGACACCGCTCGCAACAGAAATATATGTAAGTATTTAATGCATTACTTTCGAGCCAGTCATTTTTACAGGCTGTAATGACAGTTTTGCATTCCATCTTGTCGGTCTCGCAAAAACTGTTGTCGCCCTTAAATTGGTAAATTGGTTTCTTGATGTAGCAAAAGTAGGCGTCCGATAAAATAGAACATGTTTGAACATCATATTCCGATATTGGAATATACGTATCTTTTTTCATGTTAATAGATACGTAGTCCGATACAGGTACTACCGTAATAATCTTGCTTCCAGTCCTTTTAGGTATCGGGATGATCTTCAAAAGTTCAAAAACATCTCTACTGATGAGAGGTACCCGTATCTCAAAAATCAGGACATCTTCCATCATCCTTGTCTTCACTTTCAGCAGGTCGTATATCTTGCGTAGATCAGTGTGTAAGTTGTCAATGGGCAGGGAAACGTCTCTTGGCAGGGTGCTTGCTATCGTACTCAACTCATTAGTAAGCTGTTCCGGAGTCAGTAAATGGAAGTTGAAACGGCCATGATAAATGTCTGTGACGGTGTCCAATAACACGTTTTGAAGTCCTTTTAAGTTGTGGAGCATATTACTTGCTATTATTGCCCCTGTGTTGTACTCATTAATAATGTTGTTAGTTTGAACATTTTCTTGTAGATTCTTGAACGCTTTTTCCAAATTATTCATATGTTGATGTATCATTTTATGCTGTTGAGTCATAGTTTGTTCCGTACGTTTTAACAAATTATACTCCGCTTCAACTATAGATGTTTGATTTTTCCAAAGTGAAGCCGTGTGCTTAGCATTGTCTCGTAGAAGCGTAATATCCTTCTGATATTGTTCGGCGAATCTTTCATCCAGTACGCCGAAGAGACTATTAGCGATGTAACCGACACCGTCGATAAGGCCGCGTCGGGATCGCTGTGACGGGAGTCGCGTGCTCGAATGCTGACTGAGTAACATCTGGTTGTAGTACTCGAGTTCGGAGAATCCGTGACGTAGCTGTAGTGATATTATGTCGCAATGAACTTGACTCTTTATAACTTCGCATGTATCTTTTAGAAATTGAGTATACTTGTGAAATGCATTTGTCGCTTCCCAGTACGGCTCCATATTGTAATAGACAATAAGTTTCCATTCGTCTCGAATCAGCATCATGTCGGCTAATTTGTCGAAATATAGACCTTGTGTTTCACGAAATGGAATTATATTGACGTTGCATTGACCGCTTGATATGCATGACAAAAATAATAATAGTGCGGCAAACATTGATGTTAGTGTGAACTGCGCCTTGTTTACGCTTGATCTTTGCGGTTTTCTTGATAAATTGTCTTGATTTATGACTTGCTGTTGCGGAGGGTTGCTTTGGTCCGTCTTGGGTAGCTCATCTTCGGTATATTCTGACAGGATGGATAACTTTACAACTGGACGCTTCAAGGTCCCGTTCTTCGTTTTCAGCGTTACGACGCGCACATATCCGTCTTGTCCCGGGTGCAGCTCTATAACTCTGCCCATGGTCCATTTGCCGGGCGGCAAGTTATCGTCATGAATGAGCACAACGTCATTGATGCTGATGTTAGGTTGAGGCCTTTTCCATTTGCTTCTTGTATTTAACTGTGATAAGTATTCTGTGCGCCATCTTTTCCACAAATCCTGAAGTATTTTTTGAGTGAGCTGCCATCTTGTTCGTAAATCCTTTTCAGTCTCAATTAATGTTAAGGTCGGCCCGGTGTTTAAAAAGTGCGAAGGACATAAATAATTGATGTCATCGGCGTCTTCAGATATTGCGCACAGTGGCCTTGAGTTGAGGCAACCTTCAATTTGGGTTAAGAGGGTGTTAAATTCTTCATAGGTGAGTTTTTGCTCGCCAATTACTCTTTTAAGGTGGAATTTGAATGCCTTGACTGCACTCTCCCACAAACCTCCTGCTGATGGCCAGGCCGGACAATTGAAGTGCCAGGTAATTTCCATGTCTGCTACTTGCTGCATAAACTCTTGATTAATGACGTTCTGGATCTCTTGATATTGCTCCTGGAGTACGTTGCTGGCTCCTACTAGATTTCGGCCGTTGTCACTGTAAATGTGTAATGGAGCTCCTCTACGTGCAGCCATCCGCCGTAGTGCTGCTATGAACGAAGACGTGGTGAGGTCTGACACCAGTTCTAAATGTACTGCTTTCGTCGCCATGCAGACAAACACACAAACGTATCCTTTGGTGGTCTTGATACCACGACCCTTGTTGGCCTTGAGGAACACGTGTCCGGTGAAATCGATTCCGGTGTGGGCGAAGGGACGAGATGGATTTGTTCTTGCTACAGGTAAGTCTCCCATGATTTGATGCTGCATGCTGGCTTTTTGTTTCTTACATGTGACGCATCGACGAATGAATTGCTTCGTCGCACTATTTCCCCCTATGATCCAGTATTTATATCTAATAAAGTTGAGAGTTGTTCGGGCTCCGCCATGAAGAACCATTTTATGTGCGTAATCTATGATAAGTGTAGTCAAGCGATGTTTGTGTGGTAAAATAATCGGGTGCTTCATGTCATACGTAATATATGCTTGACTTAATCTCCCCTTGACGCGAAGAATCTCTTCTTTATCCATGAATGGGCACAAATCTGATATGCTGCTTTTAGGGGAGATTATTCCGCTTTTCTTTAGTTCTTCATATTCATGTTGGAACTCCGTCATTTGGACCCGCTTGATGATCATAGCCTTAGTTTGTCTCAGTTCTGGCAGGGTAAGATATTTTTCAGTTTTTCTGTCTTGTCTTCTTGTTATAAATCTCCTCACCCATGCAAGGACGTGAACAAGTTTAGAAAATGAACTATATTTGTTCATTAGCTGGTCAATGATATTGCTTTCAGTTTCATTGCTAACGACGAGGTTAACTTGCTTGCTTCTTGTTTCCTCGTCTGTAGCGTAAGTCTTGGGCTTGCTTTGCTCTTCAGCGTTGAATGTTGATAGCGAAGTGGGCCCGTGCCACCACAATTGATGTTGTTTTAATTGCGAAGCAGTGAGGCCCCTACTGGCAGAGTCAGCAGGGTTCTCGGCTGATTTAATGTAACGCCAGCATTCTGGTGGAATTACTTCGGTGATCTGTCGCACCCTGTTGGCGACAAAGGTCTTCCAGCGGCTAGGGTTCCCTTGTAGCCACCCTAGCACCGCCGTAGAGTCCACCCAACCATAGACCTTGATATTATGGTTGGATAAGCATTGCTTCACCTTGACCATCAATTTTGCTCCCAAGTGAGCTCCCGACAGTTCCAATTTTGGCAGTGAAATTGTTTTGGAGTTCGGTACCAGTCTTGATTTACCGGTTACCAATATAATTCTTGACTGTCCTTCAACGTTTATTTTGCAATAAATAACGCAAGCATAAGCACGAGGTGTCGCGTCGCTGTATGCGTGTAACTCGATATCGCTTATAGCGCTCGTGCCGATCCATCGTGGAATTGTAAGCGTGTTTATGTTGTTTATTAAATCTTGTTTGAAAGTTTTCCATTCAGCGTTGACGTCATGGGGGATCTTGTCATCCCATTGAAGGTCCGTATTTTTCCAAATGCTCTGGAAAAGTAGCTTTAGCTTGGTGGAAATTGGTGTAAGCCAACCCAAAGGGTCAAATAGCTTGGAGATTTCTGATAACAGTTGGCGTTTCGTGGTGTCCTTGGTGACGTCACAATCGATTTCCATTTTTGACTTGAAGTGAAATACATCTTGAGCAGGATCCCAGTGTAGTCCTAATGTTTTTCTTGATTCGGTTTCTTTGAAGCTGTAGGTATTTTCAGAGGACGCAATTTGTTTATCAATCTTGCTTAATTCCTGATAGTTTGACATCCATTTTCTTAAGAAAAAGCCTCCAGACTGTAGCAGCTCTTGTAAATCTTGCTGTAATTCCTTGGCTGAAGCGACCGAATGGGATCCATGAAGCAGGTCGTCCATGTAGAAGCATTCTTCGAGAGCACGGGCAGCTTCTGGGTATTTAGATCTTTCGTCGTGGGCTAGCTGCTTCAGGGTCATCATTGCGAGGAAGGGCGAGGCCTTCTGGCCGTATGAAATTGTTGTCAGTTGGTATTCTTGTAACCGTTCTTGTGGCGAATTTCTCCAGATAATCTTCTGTAAGCTCTGATCATCTTCATGCATCCATATTTGCCGAAACATCTTCTCTATGTCTGCGACGTAACAAACGCGATGCTGTCTCCATTTCAGGATTAACGAGAGAAGATCCTTTTGAAGATTTGGACCTTTATGCATGATGTCATTAAGACTTACGCCTGTAGAAGTCTTGGATGCTGCGTTAAAGACAACCCTCAGAGAAGAAGTGGTTGAATCATCCCTTAATATACAAAAATGGGGTAAATGGCACTCACGTGCCTCACGTGGCTTATTCCGTTGTGTAATCGGCGCTAGAGTCATATGACCGAGCGCTAGGTATTCTTGTATAAACAGCTTGTATTGTTGCGCAATATAATTATTTTTGTTAAATTTATTTTCTAATTGTCGAAATTGCATGATAGCCTTGCATTTTGAGTTGCCCAATCTCTTTAGACCGTTATTCTTTAGCGGGATGCGTACTTGATATCTCCCGTCTGCCAACCTTGTTGTTGTTTCTTTATAAAACTGGATGCATTCATTTTCTTCGCTAGTATTGATTGTATTTTCTGGTATATCTTCGACTTCCCAAAATTTCTGAATATCTTCAATATTATTCAATACTAAGTTGCATTGGAAACTTGACTTTATTTTTCCGCTTAAAATCCACCCTAGACGCGATTGTTGTGCGACTAGGGGTAAGTTATCGTGCTTGTGTATTCCTTCCATTATAATATTTGCGTAAACTTCCGCGCCCAGTAATAAGTCCACGGAGTTACTGACGTAATATTTCGGGTCTGCCAGCGGTATATTATCTAAAAGTTCCCAACTTGATTTTGAAAATGTGGTATTGGGCAAGTTTCTTGTTAAACTCTTCATGATGAACGCGTCGGTGTTAAATGAATATTGTTCGTCAGATGACAAACAATTTAACTTCAGCATCCCCTTGCAGATGTTGTCATTAGTGCCGACTCCTGTGATCACGCCCTTACATTTGTGTCGTGGCAACCCTAATTGTTGGGCGGCATTTTCCGAAATCAAACAAATCTCTGAACCTTGGTCTACAAGGGCTCTCATCCTGTGGGGTACTCCATCCTTGCCTAAGATCTTGATCATGGCTGTGGCGAGAAGTATGTTTGGTTGTTCTTGGGAATTACGTTCTTGTGCCACGTGTGACCCATTTCCTTGTTGACGAGTTTGATTTCCGGACGTTGCATTTTGATTGCAAAATACGTCGTGCAATAATGAATTATGATACCCATTGCATTCTTGACATCTTTTCGCAGAATGGCAAGTCTTGCCGTTATGATTATATAGACAATTGCTACATAGATTAAGTTTCGCAATTGTTTTCCGTTTAAGTCCCGGTACCATTTCTTTGAATTCTGTACAAAAGTATATGCCATGATCTTTCTGGCATACCGGGCACTGCCTTCTGTATTCGTTCGAAACTGATGCTTTACTCGATGTAGCCTTGTTGCTTGTAAAGTATTGTTTATTAAAACGGCTTGGTTTATATTGATTGTTTGATGTAGACGGCGTATTAAAATTGGTTCGGTTAACGGCGGCTTCTTGCTTGCGCCGTGAAGACTCCATAGCCGTAAATTTGCTTTCTAAAAAAGACAGGAACTCCTTTAATGACGGCAATTCTCTGGGCTGTTTTAGTGACGCCATATATTCATTGTGGGTTTCGGAATCCAATTTATGCGTCAATAAATGAACTAATATCGGGTCCCAAGTGTCAATGTTGACACTTAAGTTCTTGATACCGTTTAGGCTTTCAATAGTTACATCATGTAGCCGCTTGATATGGCTTGATGTTGCTTGTTGCATCACAGGAAGGGTCATGACGTTGTTGATGTGGGTGGTGAATATTAGCTTCTTGTTATTATATCGATGGTTTAATATTTCCCAGCAGGTGACGTAATTATCTGAACTAATTGGGAGATGTTGTATGAGTCGCTCTGGTTCTCCTTTTATCTTGCTCTTTAAAAACTGCATTTTTTGTGCGTTTGATAGGCATGGATTACTATGGATAGCTTCTGTAAATAGGTCTTTAAATGAAACCCATTGTTGGTAGTGTCCGTGAAATACAGGGATGTCTAGTCGTGGGGTAGACTGCTCCCGATGTGAGGTTGACCATAACTTGCTGTTGATCTCTTTCTTTACAGAAGCGTACTCGTTTTCGTACTTTGTGAATATGTCTTCGTAATGCTCGTCTATCGCACCAGCTTCGCTGTCTATTTCCCAGTGCAACGAGTCGATGGCGGCCCAGCGGGAGCCTAGAGACTTTAAGAGGTCCTCAAGCTCCCACTTTTCTGCAACACCGTCTAGCTTGATATTTGACAGAGTTCGAGCTATGGCCTTGAAGTTACTATGTTGCTTGCGTAACATTTCATCCAATCTGCTGTGATTTCCTTGTGAGATGAATGAGGTGCTTGGGGCTCGCAGAGTCTGTTCATCCCGTGGTACCTGTGCTACCGAACTACCAGCAGGCTCATGATTGCCTGGCCTTGGAGATGGTCGTAGTTTTGGCGTAGGTTGATCGTTGGTGGTGGGTTGAGTGTAACTTTGAATTAAATCTCTTGTTTCTTTATACACGCTATATGTTTCATCGTGAAGATTGTTGTAGAAGTAGGCATGTCCAGGGTTTTCAAACTCACGTAGCTTTTCGTCGTTTTTGTCGAACTCCTCCCAATACAAATCCAGAGTCTCCAACTTCCTCTTGATGTAGTCTGCAGTCTTGCGATCTTGCCCGTCTTTCTTGAAGTTGATCTTCACTTGCTTTATTGCGTTTTGCAGTTGAATCTGACTTTGATATAGTTCCTCCATATTACAAGTTCTTGTTAACTCGTAGGTATAGGGAAAAATTATAAAATACTTGCTAAATACGGCTTGATAAACGGTGATAGACTTGCTTGATGATCACCTTTCTTGCTGTGTCGTGTTCACTTGATATTCTTGATTTTCGTGACTTGATCGTTCGCGATAGGTATTTGTCAGCCTTGATGCTTTATTCTTGATTTGGAGCCCTGATGCTCTGTAGGCCCTGTTGCCTAACTTTCACTTGATAGTCACTTGCTTGGTTCCAGGTAAACAGTGCTCCTGCACTCTTTATACGATATTTGTGCCTTCTCAATTCACTGGTGGAACCCGCTTGTGGGAAGCCAGCAAACCGATTCACTATCGCAATAAAAGTACAAAAACACCAAATACCTGATCCGGCTCGAAGGACCATTAATGTGCGAGTACTTGCTAACTCTCACATTTACTTGATAGGATTCTTGATAATAGTTTGGAACACGAAAGACGATTTCTTGATATAATCTTGATTTATTTAACTTGATAGATGTGCACACTTATGAATAGCGAACGTGAAGTGAGGTGAAATGACTTATTTGCTAATTACGAAATATTATACAAAGCAAATGCTGATGGTGCAATGACGCACGCGGGCACGCGCCATGTACTTGTACAGATGGAGTTATTAAAGTCGGCCCCAAGTTGGGCGCCACTTGTAGGTTTAAATTGGCGACATGATCGTTCCTGTCACTATGATAATATGCGTTTGATTTGTATCTAGGTGCTTATAAAAGGGAAGAATTTTTCCGTTCATCGGTTTTTTGCGTATATTATTAATCGATTTACATATTAGGTCATTTATTTAGAATAATGACTCCAACTTATTATGTACGTTTCAATGTATTATAATTTTACAAAGCAACTCATAATTTTATTCATCGAATAAAACAGTTTTATCAATGAAAAACAAAAGTAACACATGTTTTACAACTATTGTGAAGTTTTATTATTGACTTTCTTGGCGTAGCTTTTATAAATTTGCTCTGTGTTAGTCACCTTATCCCCCGGGCATCACAGACAAAGTTTTATTGAGGAAACTAATTTATCACCGCCGTGATATAATCTACAGACTGCATTCGGGGGTTGACAGGTCTTACATTTTATGTGTTTTTTATGGAGTGTGATCTAACTTCGAGATTCTTCAATATTGGGTGATATTAAGTTTAGCTGTTAGGGAAATTGCAGGTATTCGATTTCTGCTCGTATATCATAGGTTCATAGGGGTAGTGACTGTAGTGAGTCAGAGTTTGAAACATTTCAATTCTCTTAATTGATGTAACCTAATTGTTCTGGCTTCGATCGTAAATGGGCAGTCAGTCAGGCGGACGCCAGGAGCGGTATTCCCTTGGCACCGCGTGTATGCAACGTCTGTGTAAGGCTCGGTGCTGGAATTTCCAGTTATTACCGCAAGGGGACGCGGTCTTGGGGTTGTTGGCCGCATCGATCCGATCCGCCGCACCACGCCGTGTTACCGGTGCACGGGGTTACACCATCACCACTGCAGTCCACCTTTCTTTACCTAAATCTAATTACTGAGAGTAAAATGAAGGAAGCCCAATGTAGTGGAAAACCTAATTCACTAACGTCACTGCTTAATCGGAGCGACAATTTTAAGCGCTCCGAAATTGAGAGGGTGTTAGTAAATTCATTGATGAATGATTTCGAGTACCGGAAATCAATCGGAAGCAATTTCAATTGGCGAAACAAATTCAGCGTGGCTTGCTGGCCGTTAATTGGCTGCGGGCGGCGGCGCCGAGACGGCGGCGGAACCTCCGCATGGTGCCCCCCGGGCCTCCCCCCACAGCTCGCTGTTTTTATGAGCGCGAAGCCCTTCGAGACCCGCTCGAGTCTGGGCGGCTCTTAAATTAGTTTGTCTTCCCCGACCTTAGGCCTCCGTGTCGTTGTTTCTAGCTGCGAATTGAGATTGCTTTCAACAAACTGAAACGCATTAGCCTCCTATCTTATACATTATATGTGCCTGCTTATGAACGTAGGTTATGGTGCCGGAGGTTATATTAATACTTCCATAACCGTAAAAGAAAAAGGTACACAAGGGTTGGTCCGTCTCACCATCGTTTCAGGGGAATGCGTAACGTAATAGATGTCGTGGGTGACATTATTTTTCCATTTGGTAGGCTTATTTTCTTGTGCGGGTTATCAAGTTAGGTTAGGGGTGGCAGCGCGCATGGGGTGGCGGGGTGGGTCCGCAGGGCGGGCGGCGGTGCGCGGGGCGCGGCTATCGACCGGCTCCCTCCCCGCGGCTCAGTTTCCGGGCGAGAGTCGCGCTGTCCGCCCGCGCCGCGACTCTGTTCCGTTAGATAGTCAATTTGAATCCTTCACCATGCTGATAGGACTCGTTCGGGACTCGGTGATGCAGTGCTTCTGCCACTCGTGCAGAGCACCGGTCCTGCCTGCAGGTTGGGAGACCCTTCGCTGGACGCCTGTCACCTCTTTATGTTCTTCGGAGCCGGCACCGCCGTCACAACGGAGACTAAAGCCTATTTGTTGATTGTTTAGATAGCCTTATCTGATATCTTCGTTAGTATAATACCCTTCTTTTTTCAGAGAAGTTGTCGTGCTATTCTTGATTCTTTAGGTACGATCGCTTTGATGAATTGGTCTTTTGCACTTTCGTTGGAATATGGACACTTGGACAGTACCTACGCTATTAAAAACTGTCTCGTGAGGATTTTATGTAAATTATACGACGCATTTACTTCAGTGCTAAAGTAACTTTGACATCTATTTTTAAACGGGGTACAAGCTTATATTTAACCATTAGCAACTACGTCGCTGTAGTTATCAGGATACTTCTTCTAACATCGTCTCCAGGTACATTTTCTTATTAAAATCTTCTTTTAAATCTGCATCTCTTACGTCAAAGAAACGCCGGCCGGCGAGGGGTGGGGGTGTCGATACCGGTTATTCAAATCCAACTTGACACTGAGCACGTGGTGCCGGTATTATTCAACCTTCTGAAGGGAGATATTGGGCAATCAGTGGGTTAGGGTTGCATGTAACGTGCCCTCCGTTCGGAATCTAGACCAATTAATTTGTGCTGAGCTGACTTGTTGGAGGTTGGAGGAGGGTTGTTCTGACTGTTGGAGTTATGTGAGAACTTTGTTGATGGAAACGGAAAAGTTTTGGTATCTTTTCCGGTGGAACTTTACGTCGTCGTCATGTAATTAGGTGTCTGGTGGTCCTGGTGGTCCTTAGTGAACGCTTGTTTAAATTAACGTTATATAATTTGTTTCCAGGAACAATACATAAATTCTCAGTCGAACTTTTTGTTTGAATGGGGCATGTAAAGTCGTTCTGTTTCAGATTTCTCTTTCTGCACAGAAACGAATGTTGGGTTGGGTCGTATAGGTTGCGCTGAGCGGCTGGAGGCTAGACCTATTGATTTAACATAAACTTTATATCGTCCACCATTTTGTACGAAGTACCACTACATCTGGCCACCATTTTGTGGATGTATGGATTCCGTCCTCTTAAATTTCGATGTTATCGTTTTTCCTTTATTCGTTTATCGATATTGTGTGATGAATCGGGATTCTATAAACAACCTATCAATTCAATTCGGCGCAATCCATCAGGGACCACTGTAAAATTTACAGCTAATACGACTTCAATTTTATTTGGCCTTTCAAAAATGAATTTCGACGTCATGAAATTTTATTTTCTTTTGATCGTTAGGTCGAGGCACGTTTCAACCGGGCTCTTACATAATGCAGGCTGATCGTGCTCTGGCACGCAATGCTGACGTAAAGTAACGTAATCAGTCGATACCACTTGTCGCAGAACTTGAAACCCCAATTATCAGGGGTTTTCTATGGCTTTGGGATATCATTAACTTGAATGTTATCGTTTGTCTCGATGATCCAACTGAAAAGGTAGTAATTGTTTTGTTTCCTCTTTTGTTCTTCGGATAATATTTCTTTTATTACGCTTATACTTTTTCAAGACTTTTGTTCCTAACCTAAGCAATTTTTATTTAAACCTCTCTTAACCTCGCCTTCTGTCTAAACGAGAAAGCCATCTATCAGAGCAGACGGTTTAATTGTTCCTAATTTTATATCACCGTCTATCAAGCCATTGTTTCATGAGTTAAAGCTTAGTCCTCCTACCCTTGCCATTGCCAATAATGAAAACCTCAAACCTCACTCTCACTCACCTCTTGTATTCATTACATCCCTAAAACTCTGCACATTATTCAAATGTGACGACATCAAACGCTCGTCAACCACTCTGCGGTTATGTCAACAGGCAATTTGTGAAGAGGCATAGGGGATAGCGATTACATAATTGTTTAGGGTGCGATTAACAGTCAAGTTTAATTAACTCAACAAGTTTAGGACCCCTTTGATCCGCGGGGAGCAACAGGAGTGGAGTCATTGTGAATTTGTGGCATTCCATTTGAATGTTCCTATTGCTCTTATGGGGTGGAAATTTAAGCTTTATTTAACTTGGGATTTTCATCTTTTGATTGTTATTCGATAAAAATTAATCATTGTGCATTATATCTTGAATCAGGTTTTGCAATTACTCTAGCTATTTTTCTTTATTATGTATAGATGGTATGGTTCCTATGGTACGCTTAGCTATGAACTGCAAAAGTTTAATCATTACATCTTTCACGTATTCTTATGAATTATAGCTCTCATAGAGTTATTTAAGAAGTCCATTAAGATTTACTTACGTGAACACTTTAATGGTGATGCATTGCAGGCCTGAAGTTTGCGTGTCCCGCCTCGTTTCGCTACACTTGTTATGCTAAAACTTGCCAATTTCAGAAGGTCTTTTACGTTTTACTTTGGTTTCGGATAAACTAAAGATTTGTCGAGTCTGTATATTAGAATTTTGAGGGTCAGATGTTAGGTCCAAGCTCCAAATTTCACACAGTATACATGCGATAACAAGCATTCCAAAATAAATCTAATTACTATAGCTATTATTTTCTTTTTTTCTCCTTCCTTTGACATATTTTGCACATCAATCCACTTGTCAAGACTGAGGGTGCCATTACATGTCCGAGGCACGTAGCCGGCACACTTTTAATTTAAACTTCAACCACGTTCCATCACACTAATGAGACTGGCTCGCAACTTCAAACGTGCCTATGGTTTTCTAGACTTGTGGCCCATTTATCAGAACGGAGAGCAGGGGACTGAAAGATAAAAACGAGTGTCGACGCTTTGCACTAATAATTGCTGTTTTGTAAGTTCTCGACTTACGAGGTTATTAATAATTCGCTGTCCTAAATTTGAAAAATCATCATCATCTTTTTTTAACAACACCTCTGGAGTCTGTGGATAACTAAATTTTAGCATTGCCTGCAGATTATTCAAATGAACGATTGAAATGAAATGCTGCATGCTACGTTGAAAAGCCGTTTAGCCGAACTGCTGTGTTCACCCCGACTAGTTTCACAGTTTTGAATTGAATTGAATTGAATCACATTTAGTTATCCAGTCTATATTCAAATTTGTCATGCGTTTCCTGTGCCTGTAAACTTTCGCGGTAGCATTTTGTATCCCCAATGGCTGTAAATTTACTCTCTCCCCTCGCGAGTTTAAGCCGGCTCTAAATATTTTATCAGTTTACATGTCGTATCGTGCGGCGCCGAGGGGTCTGCCCTTTCAGCCTTAACAGCCATTTCAAACATTTATATTCGATTTACACAGGGCTTTTTTGCGCTTTTTAATGTTATGATTGCTTTTAATTGCGACTGGGGATTCAGTTTTGATTCTGTTCTTGATTTATCCCGTTTTATTTTGGCTTATAGCCTTTGAAGCGTCGTGTAATAAACCTCACGGAGCTTATTTTATATCCTTTCGTAGCTCGAGCTTGGGTATCCGCAGTGTGATCTTGTGCATGTTCACTGCGGTGCTGCGAACTAGTAAAACTTAAGCTCATTAAAGTATTCGGTCTGGTTTGTTTGTATCTGTTGGTAGAATGAAATATGTAATGTATATAGAAATGTGGAATTTTTATTCTTTTGTTTTGGTACCGCAAGTTGAGTGTTTCAACTTATTATGAAAAACTAAAAGTGTCAGATCCTCAATGACGTTTTGACTATCCTATGTCAAGTATGTTTACTTGTACTTTGTTGTCAATTGCAGTGATCTGCAACAGTGATTGCAGTGCATGTGATCAATCACATTTGATCTACTTACATTGTCCTTTCAGAATACTTTCAATTTCTAAAAAGGCTGTATTTTCGGCTCTCCTTGTAACCCAGGTCCTTGTAGTAACCCAGGGGGGTTAGATGCTGGCCAAGACCTATTAAAAATAACCAAACGATCAGCCTTCTTGCGTTTCTAGATATAGAAATATCACAAGGTAATCTTAACATTACAGTTATCCCAACGCTCTCCAACGTTGTCTCCGCATTGTCTGGTGTAAACCTGGGCTTATAATGTGAGGGATTATACGTCCCGAGTCCCGACGTCATTCTCCTCACGTCCTCGCCCGTCTCTTGTCGCCTTATTACGTCGCAGCTATTTGAGCACAAGTCGAACCCAAAACTGCCTAAACGACGATTTATTTCCCAACAATATTTTTGGGAGTCACAATACGGATGACTCGTTAGGGGAGCGTTACAATACGGTATTAAACCCCTAGTCAAATCAGCAACTTTTTATTAAATGTCAAAAACGATTTGTTAATATGAAGTTTGTAGGGTGTACGTCACTAAGACAGTGTGAGTAGGTTTGTTCAAATCAGCGTCCTTTTTAAATCTTTATGCTTATAAAATCTTTCAATTAGCTAAAATAAATTAATAATTGATGTTTTTCGAGTATTTTCGTTAGATCTTTTATTAGTCAAGTAAAAAATAATTTATTTTTACCTTAGTTTAATACCCTATTGTGTGATGTTGCTGGTGTTTTTGCAAGTACGAATGGGAAGTCGCAAAAAGTAAAGTATGACATATCCGTATTTGGGGGAACGCAGGGTCTCTTCAATTTTATAACCGAAAAATTGTCATAAAAGAGTACTGTGTCTTTTGCGTCGTTACATTTGGGTTGTAAATACCTACTCTAAAACACTCGAAAATTTGCTCGGTTGACATCGGCCATAATCTGCATAATGATATGTATTTTGGTATATCATTCTGCCGCAAAATTATCTAGACTCTGATCGTACGCCTACGTTAGAAACACTCGAAAAGTAAAACAACGGCGCAGTACCTACTCTTATTGAAGTAATCCATGTCACGGCTGAGATGACTCAGGGAGCTCAGTAAGCCAGCGTGATTAACGATTGTAACGGTCTGTTCCTATTTATATTTCGTGTTGATCAATACACACATTGTTCTGTAATTCAGTTTAACAAAGGATACAACTCTCCTTCGCAATGCGTCAGCGGTCACGGGCAAAGACCTTCATGATCATGAAACAGAATCAAAAATACCAAATCGATATTTCATCGTTTCAGGTAGTCACGCGAACATCGACAATCGATTCATTTGGGCCCGAGGGTCTTTACATCGGCCAGTATCGCTGTAATCGTTTTTCGATTGTCGCCCGCTGAAATATGAAGTTGTTGCGCATTAAGGGTTAGGTCTGTAATGAATATTTGCCGCTTCTTGATTGAAATAAACTGCCTCGAACGTTTCCCTAGGAGACATCGCTTAATGAAGAAAAACGTTTGGAGACTCGATGAGGTTTCATGTTGGTTTCTTTTTGCGTTGCCGTAGGCTAGTTTATTTGCGCTGATTGGCGCTGTTTGATGAATCACGAATATCACGATATGAGGAATTGTCTTTGTTCGCAAATGGGCTTTGTCTCCGAAGTGAGGGCGCCGGCTGGGGCTGCGCTAACGGTTTCTTCCCCCACAGCACACCGGCGCTCGGCACCAGTCAAGAAACCAGTGGGAAAACCGAGAACCAAGCAGCCAAAGAAGGTCAAATTTATAAGTAAGTGTTTGGTGCAACTGTATTGTTCATGTACGAGCATTTGCATGAAGGTTGAATCAATACTGCTCAGTGTTGCCTTTGTGCCAAGTTAGCCTGTTCAAGCCCAATGTGTACAGAGTCAGAAACTGCGTCATAGCAGTGTAACGGAGTTGTTTAGTGATAGGGATTGGTTGATAATAATAATAATAATAATAAATAATAATAAAAATTTATTCGTTTTAAGTACAATATTATTGTTTAGGTACAGTGTTTTTGAGTTTTCCTAGTAGGTGAGTATTACACCTGTATCAGGAGAACCCGCTCTTCCGCATTTAAGTACATGGTGGTTATTTTTTTTTTTTTACAATAATCACAGTGGAATAAATATGTTATAGCGAAACAATTTCAATATTTTTATATATGTAGCAGTATATAATGAAAGATTCTTAATCTAATCTTTATATTAGTTTAAAATCTATCATGTATCAATTATGTGTGTGTATGAGTGTGCGCGTGTGTGTGTGTGTGTGTGCATGTGTGTGTGTGCGTGTGCGTGCGTGCGTGTGTGTGTGTGTGTGTGTGTGTGTGTGTGTGTGTGTGTGTGTGTGTGTGTGTATTTGTTTGCGTTTTCTTATACGTGTGTACTCTAGGCGCCAGCCAGTAGTTTTTCTACTGCTTCATAGTCTAGTTTTCCCAGCCATTCTAGTATCCTTTCTTTACAGTGATGATGGTTTAAAGGATATATTTGGAGTTCTTCATTTATTTTGTTATATAGCCGAGCTGACTGTACGTTAAATTGTCTACCTGCAAACGCGGATTTCTTAGGCGGCACATGTGCAACTGAGATAGTCCTTCTACGGTTTTGCGGTACTGCTTTATATGTAATGTTTCTATGCTGTTTCAAGACTACCGATAATATGTACAGTTTGCGCATACTGAGAAGTTTGCACTGTGTATACAGTTCGGTTGTGGGGTGCCGATATGGTTTAAAGAACATGGTCTTCAGTAAACTTCTTTGACTTCTCTCCACTTCCAGAAACTTTGTTTTTGTTGCGCCGCCCCATACCGAAATGCAGTATGTCATGATTGACTGTGCTAAGGCAAGGTAGATTTGTTTGAGTAACGTTACTGTAGTGATGTGTCTAAGTGTTTTGAAAATCCAGGTAAGTTTGCGTATTCTATTACTAACGTATTCAATGTGTGGATGCCATGAAAGTCGATTGTCAATAATTACCCCTAAGTATTTAGTATGATTCACCTTTTCTATTTTTGTGCAGTTACAGTTTACATTAGTTGCGTAGTTACAGTTGGATGAATGGATTTTAAGTTGAAGATAGCAAGGTTGGGCGATAGAGGTTTTTGAAAAACATATATAATTTGTTTTAGTAGCATTGAGGGTAAGAAGATTAGATTTTAACCATGAGCTGATGCAGTGCAACCCGCTTTGTGCAGCGTTATGTACCGATTCCCAGGTCTTGGCCGAAAAGAGAACTACAGTATCGTCAGCGTATGAGACTACTTGTCCATTCTTTATTGCCATGTCTGTAAGGTCGTTTATATATACTAAGAACAGTGTGGGACCAAGGACACTGCCTTGAGGTACACCGACAGAGACAGCAGAATCATCGCTCACCATACTGCCAATCTTTACTCTCTGAGTACGGTGATTTAAGTAGTTTCTAAACAGTTCCAGGGGTTTCCCTCTTATTCCAATCCTTTCGAGCTTATTCACAAGGGTGGGAAGGGATACAGTATCAAATGCTTTTTTCAAATCGAGGAATACAGCCAGACATTTATTACCACTATCTACTTCTTTGGTGATTGCGGTTGATAGGGTAAGTACTGCATCCTCGGTGGATTTTCCCTGCCTGAACCCGAACTGTGATTTCGATAGGAAGTTAAATTTATTGATGTAATTTATTAATCTATTATTTATTATTTTTTCCATTATTTTAGATATTGCTGTTAACACTGAGATAGGCCTATAATTGTTTGGATCCGATCTGTCGCCACCCTTGTGAACAGGGGTTACTAAGGACTTTTTTAATAAAGATGGGAATACTCCCTTAGCAAAACATAAATTTGTAAGGTGACTAATTACTGGAGCGATTTCGGTTCCACAGTGTTTGAGAAAAGAGGTAGGGATGCCATCGCAGCCGGCGGCACTGCTTGATTTTAAGGCCTTGATAATCATGAAAACTTCATGGGCATCTGTGTCCAGGAGTACGAAAGAAGAAGAAGGGGTCATGCGAGTTTGTGAAACGGGTGTCGTATGCGATTGACTGGAATTGATGTCAGCGGCCAGTTTCTTACCAATGTTGGTAAAGAACTCGTTAGTGTGGTTAATAGATTCGTGGGGGGTGTGTTTGTGCTTAAGTAAGTCTATGTTATTTGATTTAGTCGCTTTATAATTTGTAATTGTTTTAATAGTTGCCCACATAGTCTTCGGATTGCTTTTTGACTTTTCTAGTATATATCGGTCGTATTTACGTTTTAATTTCTTGATAAGATTATTTGTATAATTTCGATATCTCTTAAAAGTTGTTTTCAGGATTTCGTTACCGGGGTCAGTTCTTAGTTTGAGTTGCATTTTATTTCGATTTTTTATGCAACGGAGAATACCTGGGGTGATCCAAGGTTTTATTATTCTTTGGTGTTTTGGTATATATTTTACTGACGTGGCCTCTTTAATAGATTCGCTTAATTTGTAGGTAAGGTGTCTAATTACTTCATCAGGGTTATTACAATATAGAAGAGTACTAAGATTTTTTTCAAGTAGTTTAGAAACAGCTGTCTCGAAATTAACTACCTTTTTTGTTTTTGGTGTAACAGCTTTGTTTTTATGCGAATGTAAAACCAGAAGAGTGGTGTAATGGTCCGTTACAGTTGTGTTTAATACTGCGGTGTAGGCAGTAGTGAGGTTTTTATTTATCTTTATCATAAAGTGGTCGAGACAACTACTTTTCCTGGTCGGTTTTAGCAGTCCTGGGAGAATACCGTGAGTACTGAGCATATTTAGATAATTTTGTCTATTGTTGGCTTGATATGGTTGTTCTTGTGCTCTGGGTAAAATATTAATATTTATGTCTCCTGCAATAACGACGTTTTTGACTGCACATATTCGTTCGAGATGATCATTTAGTGATGTAACAAAACTCATTGCGTTTGTGTTCGATGGGGATCGGTAAATACCTAGTATTATTTTATTTGGCAAAGACAACTGAATACATGATGCATTTTCGAGCTTTATTTCTTCTAGCGTGGCGTTAAGATGGGTTTTCGCATAAATAACAACGCCATCATTTTGGTTAATATTGTGTGTAGTGGCCATAGACGAGTAATTTGGTATAAGAGGAATAGGTTTAGAGGAGGATAGGCGGCATTCAGTCAAAATAAGTACATCTGGTTCAAAGTCGAGAAAAGAGAGTGTTATTTGTAAATCAGTGAAATTATGATATATACTTCTGATATTCTGTGAAATTATAGTCAGATTATTTTTAGCAGTGGGTATATATTTGGCGAGATCTTGTGGGTCACATTCCAACGAATGAGCTATATTCGTATTGTCAATTTCGTCTAGCACGTTTAATTGACTAGCCATTGCTCAATAAATAGTTGATTTTCAAGCGGTAACTGAAGGGGATATATAAATTATTTAATCTGTGTGCATGATTGTTAATCTTAAGAAATGATGCAGTAACAAGTAGGAACAGTATAGTTATAGTTGTTTGTATGGTTTTTGGTATGTTATATACTGTGTGGAAATAGTTCATGTATGTGTGAGTCGTGTAAAAGTGTATAGACAGTTGTGTGTAAAACAGGTAAGTGTGTAAAATTTGTCTGTAGAATGCCAAACTACCAGGAGTGCATAATGCCCAGTAGGTTGCCATTCCACTAGATTTAGCATTTTTGTATATACTAACCTTATTAACTAACATTTTTTTCAGCTGGCAGTTTACTTTACATTTACTAGGGGCACATAACGCACGGGAGTTCAGTTCAGTCTGAGACTTATTTATAAGTACTGTTATTTGTAGCAACATTATGTAAGCACAATAACCAGGAGTACATAAATCATAGAATGTGCGATCATTAATGAGGTGAAGTAGTGGCAATGTTTTTAACATGTTAAGTAATGTATAGTTACCAGGCTCACATATAATAAAGACTGGTGTAAATTGTAAACATGGTAGGTTAGATTTTAGTACAAAATTGTTTATCTGAGGATAATTCGGGTCGCAACTTACCCTGTCCCCATGTTTACATTGACCGTAATGACTAGGAACACATAACACGAAGGAGATTATTAGTCATTTGATAGGGACACTAGCGGTCGCGGCAGGTTGTACGTCACTGGCCGTAGAGTTCAGATTAGGACCGGGTCTGTTTTCTTGACTTCGATGTTGTTCGTTGTACAGCCGTTGTATTTGGGTCTCACTAGTCACTGGGATAATTTGTGAGTTATCATCTTTTCTGATGTATACCTTGCCGTAGCTTGTCCAGCAGTGTTTATAGCCCTTAGCCTTTTTTAATTCCCTGGCCAGGTAATGCAACCTGGCCGCTTGCGGGGTCAGTCTTTCTGCTACATATATAGGTGTTTGGGGGCTCGCCTGCAGGCCGAGATGTTTGGCACACAGACTATCGCGATTTTTTATGTTAAACGCCTTACATTTTTTTAGTACCTCATTTTTTAATAATGTTGAAGTAGTTTCAATGATAACGGTTGACGTTTTAGAACTGTCTTTGTTATTTTTTACTCGATAAATATCTTTTATGTCTGAAGTTTTTATTGAGCAGGAAATATTGTTGCCAAGGTGTGAGGCCATGCTGACAAGATTTTCCTTAGTTTCGCCCTTTTGTGAAGGGACATTCTTGATTTCGATATCAGTTTTGCGGCAATCACGTCGCAGGTCCTCAATTTTGTTTTCGAGGGTAGCTATATATTCTCTATCCTCCAAGGCCGCTGCTTCCAGTTTGACAATTTTGTTTTTAAATTCCTCATATTGCGCGGACATGAAGGACATTGCTTCTTCGATGTTCTGATTTGTTTGTTTAATTTCGTGTAGCATGTTAGTGTTTTTCTTAATTTCAGCAAGCTGCGCTGCCATCATGGAGGTCATCATTTTTGTGATATCTTCCCGAAATTGTATAAGGTCTTCATCTTCCCGCTTGCGTTTGTTGCGCGTACCTACGTATTTGTTTTCTGGCGTTTTTTGTTGCATTGAGCTCGCAATTTCAGACTCTGAATGCGATTTTTCCGATTCCATGTTACTAGGCATGTATGAGCCGTGTCGTGGATGTGTTCAACAGGTAGCTTCACAGCGGACCAATAGGATTGCGCGCGCGCAGCACTTTGATAAGGTTTCGACTCACGTGTGACGCGTTGAGGTACCAGGAGCGCAGCTTTGAGCGGTGGTGTGTTATCGCAGCGCAGCGCGGCCACAACGAGACATCCTTGTAGATTATGCACTCCTATTTTTTTTGTTCAGTAATTATTTTACTTAATTTATTTATTTTCGAGAATTAAAATGAATACGGATTATTGGGCACGTTTGCACCAGAGGGCGGTCCGGGGGGAGAGGATTGAGGAGTTGATGAAATAATGAATCAATAATTGCTCGACTGTTTATACAACTTTTAATTTAAAAAAAAATTTACTACAGAACGTGTTATAGGAATTTACAGTATACTAATCTATATTTTTGAAATAATGTTTGTACAAATGCGTCACAAACGGCCAAGTTCTTTAGTAGTACTTTCGGATAACGGATTAAATATTCATTCATGAATTAGTAGGTTCAGGTTTTTAAAAAGATAATCTTTTCCCAATGAAATGTAATCGTAATACTAAATATATTTTTAATTTATAAGATTGTTAAATTGGCTTAGCGTAAAAAATCCAGCTAAGCTGCTTTCACAAGATTTTTCTTCAGATCCTAACTCTATTTAATGTCAACAAAATAAGCGAAGTTTCTTGCAGAAAGCTGACCCGATAGAGCCATAGCCAAGACCCTCATCATAGACACAAAAGCAAATACGTTTTCAATATGCCCTTGGTTCTGTATAGTTTACATTGCGAGGCGTCAAATAGCTTCAGGCACACCTATTCCATTTTCTTCTGATCGTGAAAACGAATACGATGCGTCATTTCATATTTTATATTCAATAAAGGAATATCTCCTGGATTCCCAAGTTTTATGTGTTTTACTTCGTTCTAATTCAACAGACATCACGTATCTTTAGTGTAGGAGTTAGGATATACTTAGGTACGGTAATGTCCTTATGAGTCATCGCAGGGGTCGCCTCCCTCCTCACTCGAGGGGCTTACACACGACATTCTCTCTGGAATAACAACGTATCAACACCAACGCTATTGTCTGCGAAAACAAAAGAGCTTTAGAGACTCTTCAGCATCCACGCTCGCTCTTTCTTTATTACAGAAAATTGTATACAATAAATTTCAACTATGTATGTTTCTTTCAGAATGCATTAATATGGCATTGGCATCAACTGCGTCAAAATCTACGGACAAATGAA
The DNA here is from genome assembly GCA_951800055.1 of Cenopis cana. Lineage (NCBI taxonomy): Eukaryota > Metazoa > Arthropoda > Insecta > Lepidoptera > Tortricidae > Cenopis > Cenopis cana. Next base: position 2,204,665 of record OX637477.1, on the reverse strand, counting down.
TGATGATTAAACGCAATGACGTATATTAAACATGATGGATGGTTTGACAACTTTAGCCCTGCTGTTGTTATAATGTTGCCACAGTTGTTGAAAATGATGGTATAATTCATTTCAAAAAGCCTAATTCACGGAGATCATAATGCATCCAAAAATGTATTTTTCATTCTAAATTATATAAACCCAAGCAGACCGCGGCGTCATAATAATCCCCTAACTTAGAAGTTCATGATGGGGTGACGCTAAAAGACGTAAGACGCTTCCAAACTCATGTAGTCTAAGTAAACTTTCTCCCTTTTCACAGCGTAAAGGTAGACATGCGACCTTGAGGATAACGATAATTTACGTGTCGGGAAATTCTCCCGGCTTTTAAAATTACCGCCCCTAAATTATGTCGGGGACTTAATTAAGGGGGATAAAAGGACGTTTAAATTTGACTAGTGTTGCTTCCAGGATTCTTGGAAATTGCAGCTTTCGGGGTGATACACCGAAATTTATGGGAGATCTTGCTTAAAATTAGTATTATGATTTTGTTTTAGAATGTTAAAATGATCGTTTATACTTGACTTTATTGCACAACAAAAATATTAAGAAAGGCGGACATAACGCTTTAGGCACTACCGGTATAGAAGAAAGAAGAAGAAAAACATTTATTCGTGGCACAAATACAGTCCAAATATAAACATAACACCACAATACAGAACATAGCCACGAAATGGCCCCAAATCAGCATAGTGCTAGCCATTGGCTAGCGCTGGTCTTCCTTCGGGACCACGTGAAGCCACGAAGGACAAAAAACAAACAATTTAAATATATACACTATAGTACATTAGTATGAACCAAATAGCTAAAGGAATAATATAAATATTTCACTTGATTCTGCATGTAGATTTAACAGAATCTGAAAAGATATTGAACACTTACACAAAGTAAATTAGATGCTTTTGCGTCAGACCATTCTTAAATACGATAATCGAGAGCTGTATGTAAACAAATTGATACAGGCAAAGCCTCTGTCAAAAGTACACGAAAACGTATCGAAAAGCAATAAAGCTTTATGTGAAAACATTCCGCAAAGGAACCTATGGATCGGACAGGGCCGGCGCGGAACTAACCAGGGCCATGAGCTTACACATCCTACCCGCATTTAAAAGTAACGGGTACTAGCCTAGGGAGTCGTGAAGGGACTGTATAGGTATAGTGTAGGTAGTACGTAGGGCAGATTATTAAATTAATGTTATGGTTTAGAAAAAACCATTTATACAACGAATATTTGTAGTTTTTGTATGAATGTGTGAGTTTCTATATATTATTTACAGAGAGAAAATATTTCTTTATTTAAGTACCTAAGGGCGGGTACAGGGGGTCTAATAGGTACTAGGTAGGCTATAAATTGCTATTGGTTATTCTCACTATAGATGTGAGCGGAAACACGCTATGGGTTAGTTCAGAGTTTTTTGTAAAGAACACTACCTACTTACCTTCTGAAACACCTTTTACATGTTCTGAAAAGCACTACTTACCTACAGAAAATCATGCTTTGATGTTTTTCCTTTCTCCTGTTTTGGCATAATCCGCTTGGTAATCGGATCGAATCGGCTATTCTTTATAAAACGACTTTATTGATGTGTGCACGCAGGCAAAATATTCTTCCTGTTCTGTTAGAATTTTCTTAAATTTGATACTTTTTAGCATTATTTTCATAAATATTATTTCCAAAATGAAGTGTATAGGAAAAACTTCGTTATGTCTCAAAAAGTCACTGTAAATCACAATGGACACATGTGTGGATCTTATGTGCCATGTATATTATTTTAACCTGTTTTGTGTACAATAAAGTGCTTACATACATACATACATACATGGAACCTTGATGTAAATGATTGTATCAGAAAACCCGGGTTTAATTTTATAGTGATCGGTGATTACTTTCAGTTATTTAGTTTGAATTTCTTCCGAATCTTTTTTCTGTATTCAATAATGTCCCGATCAACGAGAAAAAAGGTGTAAAACGAAAAAGCGTCCAATAATTTCTTTTCTCGCAATTCCTAGCGGACCGATTACCAAATTAATTAATTTAGTTCCATCTTTTGTAGCTTTGGGGCTATAGGCGTTTTGGGTTTATCTTTCTCGTTATTTTTAGGAAAATAATCGCAATAGGCTCTTTTAAGTGCATTGCTTAGATTTAATTCACCCAAATTAGCAGTTTATTCTAAAATTCTTATCCTTGAATCTCGACGTCGGCTAACCTCGTTAATTTATAATTAATACAAGTTAACCACGTAAATTGAATCTTGTGCCTACCTTAGTCATGTGACATAGATAGATAGATAAAAATTTATTGACAACCAAAACACACAAATGTCTCTTTGTCTGTCTTAGTCACGCCTCTACACCTTAATAAGGCATTTGTTGGCCTCAATTTGGTGAAAATGATGTAGAATCAAAAGGAATAAAAATTGACACCAACGTATATAAAGTGGTCGTATCATTTAAATGTAGCCTTATCATTCTACTTTCTACCTTGTAATAACATGTTGTCCTAAGGTAACAATCCTTTGTCCTAAAAGATAAATGTGCAGACAATTAGTCCTTTATCATTTCTTTGTGCGCCGGTGCGCCGCGGACTGTATCGCTACTTGCCCGCAATATAAGTAACCGTAGTTTATCAGTGACGATTATTTTCTTCGTATTTAAACAAATTAATAGCTGTGTTCAACGTTTATTATAATGGATTTATCAGGTTGGTTTATATTTAGTGTGTTACCTATAGGAGAGGAGTGTTACCTATAGGGACTACTTAGCTTTAGTGAGTCTCTCACATGTGTTATATAAGTGGTCTGTATTTCTAAGAAAGTCAAAAATCAAAAATGTATTCTGTAAATAGGTTACAGGGGCACTTTTATGTGTGTATGTATGTATTGCTTTATTGCACATAAAAGACAACAAAGGAAAAAAGTACAACATATAGATAAAGTACAGAGGCGAGCTTATCACTTTAAGGGATCTCTTCCAGCTAACCTTGGAGCAAATGAGTTGAGCAGGAAAAAATCGAAGATGACGATCAGCAAATTGACTGTGAATTATGCACCGAAACGGAAATGTAAAACAAACACAATTATTTACATGTCAATCGGTAGTTAATTAACATTAATCACAAATGTACAATGTAATTAACAAACCAAATGTCATTAAACATATCAGAATTACAAAAATATCCATTACAAGGGAAAAAAAGACGGTTCTGTCAGACAGAAAGAGTATATAAGTACTTATAATTATTAACAAGGGAACTTAACTAGTTTTATCATTAAGGGGGAAGATATTAGAATGAAAGCTATCGTATTAACTTTAAAAAATGCCTGCGACATAGGTACGGACCCACAGACGGACTTGACAATACTATAAATATAAGTTCCGTTTTTGCTTTGTGGGCTTCGGAACCCTAATACGAGTAGGCACTATAATATGTAACTTGAAAAATATAATGATCTAAAAAAGGGTACGTGTTCACGTTTCCTTTACTGCCTAGCCTTTTTGGTTCTCACTGCTGAAAACCCCTTTTATGTTACACCTGGCCATAAACCGGCAATTACCGCACGCTCCGCGCGCGGGAGATCCCACTTCCTGGCCAGGGGGTGACATAAAATTTTGTACTTAACACGGTCGGTAATAAAGAAAGCCTCAGATCGCATAATAAAAAATACCTGCGATCTGAGACATTCTTTGTTTTACCGCCCTTGTTAAGTAATGTACTATTAAAACTTCGCCAAACATTGCTTCGCGCTGGCAATAAAGCAAGTCGAGCAAGAATCCTGGCTGCTCGCCCAAGTACAGTCCAGACCCATTCGTCTCCTCCTTAATTCTTTTCCTACTGACTATATATTCAATTTACTCGTTTTCTCAACGGACATTATCTGCAATGTAGGGGGATTTAAAATGCACGTTTCTGCCCCAGTTGTTGCCCCTTTTATTTATTCATCTTTGTTGCAGTCCCTTGTAATTTAATTTTCTTGAGCCTGTTTTGTTGTAGGTATGGTCTGAGTTAAATTAAGCGGAAAAGTTCGCTAGAAAATGTTTGTTTGACAAGATTACTTGGAAAGTTTTCATCCGTCACATCTAATTTAGGTTTCTACGACAATTTGTTGGTTGTGTTAAAACTAAAGTAATTAAGAATAAATTACCTTAACATTCCACAAGTCATTTATCGAAATATTTCATTTAACTCACCTCCATTCTTCGAACTATCGCAAAAAAAAGGAAAAGGAAGAAGTAGGGAAACCTTGCGATATGAGAACTTCTCACTAATACATTACAGTACTTCATCGTCGGACTGGGATGTAGTAATTAGTATTAGTGTTATTTGCGTACAAATCATTAATCACCCTGCAATGAGATCTTTATACAATGCCTTAATGTATTAAGTCCGCCGTTTCTACATTCTAGTCCTGTGCAATCAAGTTTAAAAAATAAATAACATAAATAGAAAAATAAATATAGTTTATGTCACACCTAGCTATAAAGTGGCCATTATCGCACGCTCCGCGCGCGAAAAAACCCACTTCCTGGCTAGGGGGTGACATAAAATTTTGTACTTACCACGGGCGATAATAAAGAAAGCCTCAGATCGCATATTTATCGCCCTTGCCTTCGGCTCGGGCGTAAAATACCTGCGATCTGAGACATTCTTTGTTTTATCGCCCTTGGTAAGTAATGTACTATTAATGATACTGATTTGGAAAATTTGTCAACAGCTACCGAAATCCGCTGCCAGGAGATGTCAAAGGGCGGTTTGGCGTACGAGGTGATTCTAGCGGAGCCCGTGGGAGTGCCGGTGCCTCGCCGCGCCGACTCGCCCGAAAAGACTCCTTCCGTTGAGGAGATCCAGGAGAAATTGAAGGCTGCTGAGGAGAGGAGACGTGTGAGTACACTTGCGGGGTGATCTTTGGGAGTGCCAAGTTGCCAACTCGCTCGAGACGACTCCACGGAGCGGAGGAGTTCCAGGAGACTGAAGGCTGTCGAGGAGTGGAGATGTGTGAATATAATCACTAGGTGAATCTAGGAGTGCTAGCAGTAATTGAAGTAGATTTGACAAAAACCACTCCCTCCATTGAGGAGATCCAAGAGAAATTGAACGATTTTAGACACAATTGGGTTCTCATATTTAGATGCTTATGCTTATCAGTGGCGGAGCGTCCATACAACTCGATTCCCACCGGCTTGCCTAATTTTCGGCCATTGCAATTATTTTACAACGGCTCATGAAGAATAAGAGAGGCAAATTACTTCCGGCTTACCTAAGAATATTTTTGACGCGCCGTCACTGATGCTTATATTATATTGCTCATGACTTTTATGGATAAATAAACTGTCTTTGTCCTATTTGTATGTCAGTTCCATGAATAAAATGCTATCCTGCACCCGCATTGTATTAGGACCACATCATTAATTAAACTCTCTCCTTATTGCAGAGCCTGGAGGCCAGCAAAATGGCCGTCATCGCCCAGAAGATGGCCAAGATCGAGGAGGCGTCGCGGTTCCGCAGCGAACAGACCAACAACTTCATCGCCAACACCAAGGAGGCGCTGGACGCCAAGATGGACTCGCACGAGGAGAAGCGCGAGGCCTACATCAACGAGCTGCGAGCTCGTCTGAAGGACCATCTCGAGGGAGTCGAGAAGACCAGGTCAGTACCGGTCAATAACAGACTGCAGCAAGGAGGCATCAATTTTATGAACAACATGAGTATTGAATGCGATAAAAACTTGAAACTAAAATCTAAGTCAATCTTGTTTTCTGGTATTAGTTGCACCGCTGACAATCTTTATAAAAAGGAAAGTCAAAGGATGAGTGGTAGAGAACACTTCGTTGCATTAAACCGTACGTTAAAATTCCTGTTTCTGTAAGTGAATTAAGTAAAGCAAGAGGGGTTTGTTATGATAGTAACATGAGGAAATCCATAATCTCAGCTTACTCTTCTGTGGAGTATATAATTGTAGCTATAACAGTGGTTTTTCCCAACAAGATCTGGTTTTCCCTCAAGGTTGGAAGATCAACTAGCAGTCACTGTATTCCCAAACGGGGCAGGCAGAGCACAGGAAGTTTATTTCCAGTGCCACTTTTAGCAGCTGCTTTCTTAAAACTAGTTGCTGCACCAAATTAGTAAGAAAACGTTAGGAGGATGGTGTTAACAAATGACTTTGTAACCCGTAGGTTGACCTTGGAGCAGCAAACCGCGGAGGTGTACAAGGCGATCGAGGAGAAGATGAACACGGCGGCGGCGCAGCGCGACGGGAACATCAAGAAGATGCTCGAGCGCCTGCGCGAACACGTAAGCTCGTACATCACTTATAGGGTAAATCGCCAGTAACTGGCCACTTAAGAAAAATGACATTCAGTTACTAGCCACGGAATTTGTGCAGTGAAGACCGCCTTCAACAAAATAAAATACATGAAGTCAGTTCTAAACCCAGTTCAATTTTATTTATTTAATTGCAGAAATACCAACAATTAGTTGCTTGGTGTATATTTTTGCGAAGTGGCCAGTTATTGGGGGGTGGCCACGTGGCCAGTTACTGGCGATTTACCCTATTTTAGCCGGGGAAACACCTGCGCTGATAACTGCTACACAATTTTTGTCGTATCATTGTCAGATTCAAAAACAAAAGTAGTCCAATGTATTTGTATTGAGTTTTTAGTACATTCACACACGCTTACTGGCCCATACACAGCGTGGTTGTGCGTGTATTTGTTTGCATCTACACAGAATTCACTGCAGTAACCAACTGGGCATGTTTTATAGAGTTACAAGTTTCGAGACTCAAGTTCGGGAAGTGATGCAAAATTTCAACTTGTAGAATGGTCCCTGTCCCTGGACTATGTTTAGGCAATTGACATGCTATAATTGTCGTCTTTTGTTTATTTGAAAAAAATATATGCTTATACTTTGTACTTTGATGTGGAAATATTAAAGTACAAACTACACAAAACTATTTATTTTTTCAGTGTGTGTAAATATTTGGATGTTGCCTTGTAAACACGTGTGTTATATAATTATATTGCCGGCGTCTCCCAGGGACGAACTCTTGGCCCAATTTGATTACTGCTCACTTCAGCCATTAGCTTTCCAATAATTTACCGGGAAGTAATTACGTTGCGGTACGGGAAGAGACTTCGCCCGTGGAAGCCAGCAAAGCGATGCTCAATTTCGTTTTCATTTAGTATCGGGGGCGAGTAAATTATTTACTCGTCTCTGGTAATTTGGAGGGAAAACAGAACATTTTTAATTGCCTATTTGTCCAGATTTGAATAAACCCGTCCTCTCTCTGCGAAAATAAATAGGTAAATAATGGCATTGTTTTGTTATGTGCCCGGAGATCTCCGATCTTGGGAGATAACTTAACATGTACCATCGAAATTCACGATAAATGGTTTAAATGACCGAATTAGCTATTCATTATAAGGAATTGAGAGATTCGGTAGGTTATCATTGGAAAAACACTCAAAAGTTCAGAGTGACCCGATAAACATCATCAAAAAAGTTCTGTTCTTCCGACGATGGTGTGAATGTGTTGTCGCTTCCGCTGTTAGGAGGAGCAGGTGCGCAAGGTCCGCGCCGGCAACCAGGAGCGGTTCCAGCAGCTCGAGAGCTCCATCCAGGACAAGCTGCAGCAGGCCGAGGAGCGCCGCCTCGCGCGCGACGCGGAGCAGCGAGAGAAGCGGCGCCACCACGTGAGTACAACCAGGAGCGGTTCCAGCAGGGAGAGTACATCCAGGACAAGCTGCAGCAGGCCGAGGAGCGCCGCCTCGCGCGCGACGCGGAGCAGCGAGAGAAGCGGCGCCACCACGTGAGTACAACCAGGAGCGGTTCCAGCAGGGAGAGTACATCCAGGACAAGCTGCAGCAGGCCGAGGAGCGCCGCCTCGCGCGCGACGCGGAGCAGCGAGAGAAGCGGCGCCACCACGTGAGTACAACCAGGAGCGGTTCCAGCAGGGAGAGTACATCCAGGACAAGCTGCAGCAGGCCGAGGAGCGCCGCCTCGCGCGCGACGCGGAGCAGCGAGAGAAGCGGCGCCACCACGTGAGTACAACCAGGAGCGGTTCCAGCAGGGAGAGTACATCCAGGACAAGCTGCAGCAGGAGGGGCATTCTCTCATCCAGGACTTGTATATTATCTGTGCTGCGCCGGTATGCCTTTGAATCAAACAGGATAGGCTGGCAGGGGCGAATTGTCTCCATTATGAATACTCCATGCCGCAGATCAGTCAACCTACAGTGATACTGTCTACGGAAAACCGTTGGGAACGATCTACGTGAAAAGGGTAGGAATGTTAAGACCTTTACGTGCAGGTTAATCATCACCATCCTCCTAGCGTTATCCCAGTACAGTTGCATCCTGAAGGATGCCTGGCGTCCGCTTAAAGGTCAATGTCCCAGGTAAAACCGACAAGGAAATCATCTTGCATCAATCCTATTTTATTATGTTATTTTTTCGTGTATTTTGTGAATATGATTTAGTCAACTCATCATCATTAAATCATCTAATGTTTCCAATTGTTTCCTAGAGTTTCACCCTGTGTCACTAACGAATTTTGAATTTCGAATCCATTTTTGATTGACATATCGTTCCACGGGTTAAATATTCTAATTAGAGCACTTTTATCTCACGAGCGCGGGTGAGCCATGGTTGTGTGTTGAGCTATACATGCACATTGCCTATGTGTGCGTCAGCGTAGGCGCTACGAGTTCACGTTGTCTATGTGTTCGTATGTGTCACTACTACAACAATGGCTAACCTAAACCTAAAAGTGCTGTAAGAAATATACCTGTTGAATAAAACAACATTTTTTGTCTCACACTTAAAAGGATAATTTTCAAGGGACACAAATTCGAAACCAACGAACAAGCATGCTCATCCATTATTTAAACATTATTTTTCCATTTATTTTATTTTATTTTTGTCGTCCATCACATAGCAAGCTAAGATCGAGGAGGCCCGCTCCACGGTAACTGCCAAGGTTGAAGAAATCACCAAGGATATAGAGACCAAGCTGTCAGCAGCCGAGCAGAAGAGAGAGCAGGAGATACAGAAGAAACTCGCCTTTGTTAAGGAGGAGGTACGGTGAATTTTGCTGTGGCTTATCACTGTGGTGTTGGATGGCTTCTCTGTTTTAACTATTAATCAATACGGAAGACGAATAGAGTCTATTATAACTATTTTGCATTAAATAACAGTCAAAATTTATTATTTTTACGTTAATAATAAGTAAAACTCCTAAGTTAGTAAATATGTATCGAGTCCAAGGTGCATCCGCATCGTATCGTCGCGGCCTTCAGAGGTTAACATCCTGCTTGCAATAAAAGATGCGCATTACTTCATTAATTTGGAAGGAGAGTATATATTATTAGTAGCGGTGTATTTCAATATCATTTTGTGTTGAGGTTAACTGGCGGTTAAAGGGTTAAAGAAAAGTTTGGCTTTGGGTAAAGCACTATGATAATTGGGTCGAACAACTATATTTTGCTGCTCGTTACGTCTCCTGAGTTACATTAAAACTGTGATGTTATAGGGTTTATATCACACCTGGCCATAAAGCGGCAATTGACGACCGCTTTAGCTTAGTTGGTAGTGAACCTACCTACGAAGCTGGAGGTCCCGGGTTCGAATCCCGGCCGGGGCATTTATTTGTGTGATGAGCACGAATATTTGTTCTTGGGTCTTGGATGTTTTCTATGTATTTAAGTATTTATTTATCTATATAAGTATGTATATCGTCGCTTAGTACCCATAGTACAAGCTTTGCTTAGTTTGGGACTAGGCTGATTTGTATAAGATTGTCCACAAATATTTATTATTATTTATTTATTATTAATTACCGCACGCTCCGCGCGCGGGTAATCCCACTTCCTGGCCAGTGGGTGACATAAAATTGTGTACTTAACACGGGCGGTAATAAAGAAAGCCTCAGATCGCATATTTATACCTGCGATCTGAGACATTCTTTGTTTTACCGCCCTTGTTAAGTAATGTACTATTAAATACCATACATGAGTTTTCAACTACCGAACAAAACCAGTTGCCTACTGTCATGGCGTCGTTACCGAACAACGTCTTTGAACAAGTATTGACTGGCGAAATTATCATAAATTTGATGGAAAGCCTTTTTTAGAAGAAGAAGGTTTCATGGACGTTTATGAATAAGGGGGTTAATCTTAAACAAACAGCCATGTACAAAAGAATACATACAAAAATGGACGCCAATAGGCCTAAAGTTTCCTATATTACTTCATAATAATACTAAATAAGTAACAGGTGCCGTTATAATAACATATTCAGTTGTGTACTCAGGCAAAGTATACAAGCAAAAGTAAAGGCAAAGTATACAAAAAAAAAATTAGAAACAAAGTTAAATTTTTGTTGTTAATGTTAACCGTGTATGTTTCCAGGAGCGACGCGCCGAGCTGGTGCGACAGAACAAGAGCGCCCGCGCCGACACCGAGCCGGCGCCGTCCTGCGGCTAAACCGGGACCTAACCACTCGCACCCGCACGCTGGACACATACCACATTCCACCTTACGCCATCAGGAATAAGGACCATCGTGGTCAACATGTCACTATCTATTAATCCAACCTTAGGTCGAAGACACGGTATATTGTGAACTTAGGAACATCGTATGATCAATGTGTTTTTCTACACTATTTTCAGCGATTAATGCAGCTGTTAGTACAGTTGGCATCAAAATTAGCCACGTATATGAAGATAAGCTCTTATTCCTTCATAATAACTTTTGACATTTTAACTTGCGTAACTACTTTTGATCTCGACTGTACTTTTGATTTTTTTAAGATCAATAAAGAATGGGATTGACAGCTGTTATTCACCTCAAGAATCGCTGGAAATAGTGTGCGAAAATCAACTCTTAAAAAAAGTCATAAGATAACATTTTATTACTGACTTGCATTCAGTTACAAAACATAAATTTACGAAAGATGAGAAACATAAAAAGATATAGCTTTTTTTGTCAAACGGTCTTTAAATCGTCAGTGACCGGATCCACTGAGTAATCTAGTGTTTCGAATAATCTATGGATGGAATAAAATGTATGTCTTAAGGTAATATTGTATGGACTATACCAGTATTTTAAATACTAGAAAGTCTTCGAGGTTTGTAGTAGACGACCTAACATGCCATGCCGTTTAGAAGTAGCAGCACAGATATACATACATCACACACCTGTGTGGGCATGGCATTGTGACAAGAATGTAGTCCAGTTGCCTGTTTGCGTCCCCTTTGCCTGAAATATCTATGGTACTATCTGTCAAAACTCAGGCTTACCAACTTATCAGCTATACAATCAAACTAAGGGTAAGTATACACTAGAAATGTGCTTAGTGTTTTCCTATGTTTAACACCTCGCATGTTTGACAGCGAGCTGTTACTTGTATGGAAATACAGCTTGTAGCACATATCTAGTGGTGCTCTCCCAAAGAAGATTGTTTGTTTTTTGATGCATTGGTAAGTCTGAAATTATTTGAAATGGGCATAACGTTGAAATATCGACATTATTTTCGAAGTGATAAGGTTCAAAATGTAATGACAGCCATGTTATTACTCATTTCATATAATTGTATAGACAAATGGGGGCTGGGTGTCGAGTCGATGTGTACGGTGCCCGCTTAACATTACCACACAATTTTTTCGTGGTCACGCTTCGGAACATTATAATTTTAAACTTTACTTTAATCATGTCGCTCAGGCCTATCCATATCTGATCTCAATCCGGTTTTATATTGAACCTTTAGTCAAACCATTATGGGCTAGAATCATGCAACATTTTAATGTCAACGGGCGATTGAGCGGGCGTTGGGGAATATATTCTAGTTAGTTATAGACTTATATCATTATTTTAAATGTTTATCATACGCGGCAGTATTTTTAGGCAAGTATAATAAAGGTGATGTAATTTAAGTTGTCACGTTATTGGATAATTCGCCATCGCTACCGACCGTGTGTATCGGACCGAGTGTGTGGACCAACGATCTGTTTATAAACGAGGTATGTCACTGGTCACATTTCTTTGGCTAATATTGATTATTCTTTCAAACATTATGCTTGACATGGTCAGAATTTATCTAAATAGTTTCCTCTGTTAACCGTTAACCATGGACGGATACTTTCTGTTTACTTAGGCAGTGGTTCCGTATCATTTTAATAGCTATTTTTCTGTAAATTCAGAGAGAATTGAACATGGAATAATTAAAATAAAGGTTAAATTCATAATCATAATGGAGCCTCTGAATGTTGCAGTTTGGTACAGTCGAGGGCATAAATATGTATACATTTTTGGACCTTATTTCAATGGAATAAGGTGAAAAAGTGTATACATATTGGTGCCCTTGACTGTACAAGAAGTTTGACTTGTGGCATATTTCCTCTGTCAGTAATATCGGAACTATTGTCGTCCAAAATATTTGACAGTGTTCTAAAAAAGAGCCTATCAGATATTTTACCGCGTTGTGTGTTAGGATATTATTCACATCACGTGCTTCGGGATATTGCACTCAAACACCAACGTTACAAGGTCGATTTTCGCCAATTGTCTATAAAACAGATATTTTGTGTGCAATGTTCGGGGGTACAAGATTGTTGGTCGTGGGTTTGTGGCTGGTCAGTACAGTTGGCTGCGTCGGGCCTTCGGCACTTTCGGGTATTTTCCCTAGGATAACTTCGGGCATACTCAAGTAATTTCATGTATCCGTGAATCATATAAATTCCTAAGGTTATTGGGAAAGCTGATTTCGAGTATCTTGGGTTCACTTCGAGTATTCTGGGGTAACGTTGAGTATCGTGAGGTAATTTCGAGTAACTCGGAGTAACTTAATAAGTAGTAGTGCTGGGGCGCCTGGCGCGGCTCTCACCGGCCACAGTTCGTACGGAACTCACAAGGAAACAATAATTAAAATAGGAAAGTGCCTCACTATTTCGTAATCGGCTCTCTGATATCAATAGAGTGTATGTAACATATGAAACTGCTTTTCATAGCGTTTTATATTTTTTTAAACGTAGTGGGGCGAGTGCTGGCACGGGCTTCTGTGATGTTTTGCTCTAGTGATATATATCTATCGTATCGATTTTGGTTCCGCACAAATTATATCGATACGTTTTAAGTTGAAAGATCCTGTATTTTATAATATATTTCGCGGTTCGTTTGGGGTCAGTGCGGGGTTGTATATAGTAAGAATTGGTATCGCTTGCCGCGGCGGCTTCGCTCGGTGTCCTGTGTAAGGAGTTAAGGACTAGTTTAAGTACTGGCTTGCAATTATTCCCATTTTTACACATCTCCATGACTTTAGATTCCTAGTTTTTTACACATTCCCATTTTATATCCATACTATAATTCTCACGTCTTCAGTCCTAATAACACAGAATCTGTACATTGTATTTCGTACATAAAGATTTAAACGCAGAACAATGTTAGAAGAAAGATCTGTGTAAAGGAGACTATAGAAAGGAACGTTAAACTGTTGAATTAGGTATCTGAAGGGGAATCTATAGCGACAGGAGTCTAGAAGTGGGAATCTGATGGAAATCTGTAAAGCTGGGAATCCCTGGCTTGCGATGTATCTGACCAATCGCCTTGGGTATTGTGAAGCCTTTTAGAATCTCACGATCGAGAATCATGTATGCGTCGAGACGCTTGAGTTCTGCGTATTGTTGTACCCGTAACGGTCTCTTTAATTTTATATTTTACGTAATTGGTGTGCTTCTGTTCGTGGTATGGAGAGAAGTGCAGGCAACTTTTGTAGTTTCATTGTCGTATTAAATAAAGTCATAATAAATATTAATTTGTGTTTTATTTTAAGGCGATATATCGATTGAAAGAGACACCCTTTGTTTTTCGCTCGCGACAAAACGGGATGCAACCCTCTCGGAGAATGGCTTTTTAGACAAATCTCGTTAAATATCTGACTGTGTGCAGGTTTATTAAATTTCCTCTTGTCAGTACCTAGATAAGGTAAAATACCATCATATTAACTTAATCGTGTCTTTTAAGGGCCTATCGTGCGGGGTAAATTCTCAGCGCCTGTCAAATTTCAATTTTTTTAATAATTTACCCAATTAACCCACACATGCATTATTCACGCACACTACCTCATTTTGCTGGGTCGGGTCATTGACCCATGTTTATGTCAACTTATGACAATATAGATTTTGAATATTTAAAGGTTTCTTGGTACATAAGAGAAGTGTAACAAAAATCGTCAAGTTCTGATCTGTAACCAAAACTCAAGTATTAGTTGTATCTGAAAATGTCTTGAATTTGGAATTTGTGGTAGTAAAATACTCAGTTCCTTGTTTATAAAATAAAACTTGTCAAACCCCTGTTTTGTAAAATGTATTTTGTTTTGCCCTTTCCTCACAGACTCATTTTTATACAACTTAAAACAGAGAAAGAATTTTCCTAATCGGTTCAGTGCATGTTATGACTGTTTTATGTTTATGACTTAGGTACTTATTTTGAGAGTTTACTTGGTGATTTTCATTATACGAGTATATGTTGTACCTTAAATAGGTTATTTTAAGCAAAACTTTTCATAAATTGATTATTTTCTGTTTATCAGTTGGTTAACTCTAAAATGGACACTGATTTAATGCAAGTTTTAAGAGAAGAAGCGGTAGTTTTATTACAATATATATAATAACTACTAAAACTATTTATACGGCACGGGATAACTGCAGCAATATTGTGAATCAACTTTGTATTTGAGGAACCAGTACCTAACCTTATAGGTAGTTCTTGTTATTCACGACCTCCCGTCGTAACCCAATCCGCAGAATTGCGCATAGAATAGTATGACATTCCCTGCGCATCGTCGTTATCGTGAATGACAAGCACTATAAAACCTAATGATAAAACAAATATCATCAAGAAAGTCATTGTAACAGTCTGCAATTGTGGAACTTGGCCGGACCACTACTGTATCAGCTCTGACAAATTAATTTTTATACACTTCTTATAAGGTCCATAATTGAAAGGAATAATTAGCAGGATGCGTTTACATATTCTTCTAGTGTGAGCAATCGTGCCGTCGATGACACTTAACTGAACATCCGTGAACCTTATTGCAACGACATAAGGTTCAATAATGGTTAACATTGCGTCTATTTTCATCAATAATAAATAGCAATTATTATTATTTGCTATTCGTTTACTATAACGTCGAGACAATTATTGCGATGCGACATAAGTACTTACTTACTTGTACAAAATCAAAGCAACGGGATTTCCAACGCATGAAAGCTTTAGATAGAAACTAGCGCAGTTTAATATTATAAGTAATTACTGCATATTTGTTTGTTAGCCATCGTCATTGTCACCACATCCCCAACAACTACTTGGTTTATTATTTATAAATGAAACATAGGTTTATTATTTTCATTCTAGGTATAATTATATTATGACCAGGCGGCTTAGACACTACACAATTTAAATCCACATCACTCAAACTGGCGAAGAAACTCCGATATTATTTCTTCTGCTTCCGCTGCAAGAGAGCACTCTAGATCTGTTTCTTGGTATAACGCTGATATTTTATAAACTTCTGTTCAAAGCACCATAATAATTGTGCCTGTTTGTACAGATTCTGGGATATGTTTTGTTTATGCAGATTCTGCGATATATTTAGGTAATCATTGTTTGACGTGAAAGCGCCGTACATTTACACATAAATATAACATTAGATTAGATTCGTTAAATTATTGAAATATAAAAATACAATTTGTTTACAAATTTTAATTTGAAATATGATGAGTGACATAAATGTCATAATGTTCCGTTCTGGGTGGCCAATTTATAAAAAGTAAATGACTTTGAACTGAAATACATCGGTAACCTTTTTACGTTTAAAATGCCTTTTCGTAAAGGAAATCATTATAATTTAGTTGCATTAGTAAACATTGGGGACCAAATATTGCATTTTTATATAACGAATGGCTAATACTAAAAATTCCATGTTAAAAGAATCTTCAATAGCCACACGTCAACATTTATTTACCCTACTTCAATTAATGCAATCTTTGTGTGTGGTATACATTTTGTATTTGTATACGAGCCAGCTGTCAAAAAGCGTGTTTTTATGAGATGTCAAACTGAGAAAAGCAGCATACGTCTGCTCCCATTGAGGGCCGGAGCCCATCTGCCGGCAAGAAAACTACGGCGGCCGGTCAAATTTTCGGAATTTCCTTTGCATTGTTAAAAAAATCTCCACATTTTGCAAATGTTAAACACATACGACCTAGATAACATGTAGTTTTGTTACTATTCAAAAATTGAAGACCTTTCATAAAGTATTAACGTTGTAGTTTGCGTTTATTTCCTTTAGTAGAGCTAACTTTGGATTGAATTTTTATGAAGAAAACTATAAGTAATTGTGTTTCTGAAACACATGACGTGTAGAGTGTATCCTTAAATATCATATATAGGAATTACAGAATTCAAGCTTTAGTAATAATAATACAGCAAGTTATCCAACCATCGCAATTATTCAGAAATTTGCTCGGTGCAGTCTTAATAATGCGTTGTTTTAGTAGGCTGAGGAAAAAAAGGAAAATATAGACTCGACTTTGGATTTATTTTCTATCGAGAAAATTTTAAGCAATCATGTTTCGCTATTGTCAGTACCACAATCATATAGTCAAGAATCATATACCTATCTGAAAATCAGCCCCTACTGTTTGCTAGTCTGGGCAGGACAGCGTTTCAGTCTCCAAATTTCTCAGTGTAGCGCCTTAATACCTTCTTTTTGTTACCTGTGTGACGTTGTAGCGCGTAGTAGTATTTTTCCGCCTTGTAAGGTGGACCGAGGCATGCCAAAAACATTGCTTTTACATTATAGATACTTACTCGATTGGCACCTCTATTCGCAGTACTGTTCCCGGCAAACATCTTGAACCCATCGCAACCTTCCCTTTCTGTCGCACTTATGTGCAAACTTGCATGTGCGACAGAGGGAAAATTTCGACAGGTTCAAGATGGTTGCCGGGAACTATAGTCCGATTGACCGAACTTGTCCTATTTCAGTAGCAGTAGTTCGGTTACAATACACAACTCTTATGTGCAATAGTGTCATACATACATACTCAATACCCATCGAACACTTGAACTGTTTACAGTAAGCGTTCAGTTACGGTACCAGTTCGCTAAAAAGTACCCGACTTTTAACGCTGGGCATAACTTAATGTAGAAAACCAAAGCAAGGAAAATAAGACCCCGCATATTATAAATCAAATATCTTTTATTTTACATGTCTTGTTATAATTATAATACTTATGACTAATTTACTCACATTTCTGAGTAACAACGAAATGACAATGTCCATGTATGTTAAAAAACCCGCTTTTCTATATAAATACACTGTTTTTATTATAACTATGAAGTACTCAAATAGTAAAATGTATGGCGCGTTCTTTTGTTTCTTGCGTAGAACTTTTATAGCACAGTACTTCATAGGTAGAAAAAAAAAACAGAGTACACGGTGACACCACCACTAATGCACACTTTAAGCTGACAAGGTTTTAAAATGACTGTTCTATAAAAAATTAATGACTTTCTTTTTTACATGAGTCAATGTACATCATTGGGCCTTGTCCATTACTGATGGTGTCACCCTAGGTACTTTTCAATTACATATAAACGACACGAGCGCTCTGTTTGATAAAAAAATCTAAGTTACAGTATTCACGAAACATAAGCTTTGTAAGGTACACATTTAAAAAAGGAACTTTAGGAAAAAAATATTATTATAACTACCTATGTCAATAACTTCGTTATCAGCACAAGAAACAACAGAGACGAACATACACTTGGGAATGTTGATGGCTAATAAGAATCAGAAGCCCCGAGTCGTCCGTGTACAGTCAAGGGCATAAATATGTATACATTTTTGGACCTTATTTCAATGGAGTAAGGTGAAAAAATGTATACAAATTGGTGTCCTTGACTGTACCTACCTCTTCTGTCGCTCAAATTTGCAAGATTGACAGAGGGAGATACACGAATGAATTTAGTTTTCGATGCTAAGGCCATAAAACAGTGGTCGGCAACATTTTAGCAGCCAAGAGCCAAATAGTAGCTAACGAAATTGGTAATACAAACCTTATCAGATATTTGGGCACTTAAGGCCCATTAAGTAGTCTTTGAACCAAATAAATAAATAAATAAATATTTGTGAACAATCTTACCCAAATCAACCTAGTCCCAAACTAAGCAAAGCTTGTACTATGGGTACCAAGCGACGATATACATACTTGTATAAATAAATAAATACTTAAATACATAGAAAACATCCAAGACCCAAGAACAAATATTCGTGCTCATCACACAAATAAATGCCCCGGCCGGGATTCGAACCCGGGACCTCCAGCTTCGTAGCCAAAAAAAAAAAGAAATAAAGAAGCCAAGGCTCCTTATAGAGGCGATATCAGTCTTAGGGCCTTCGGCATTGATGGTCTAAAATATAGTAATGGATTATAACCAAATTTTTTGTACATAGTTAAGGCCACAATTATACCTAAATTTTAAATGATACGCGTAACTTTCGTAACGAAATATGTAGTATCAATTAAAACGTACATATAATTAAGGCCTAATTATAAATCAGCCAAATCTAGCGTCCACGCAAAAGGAAGAGTAGGTATAGGGTTCCATACAACTCATTTTGTCATAGTAACCCAGTGACGTAGCTATAAATTGGAAAGAGACATAGCATCATTCAATTAAGCCGTCGTCTCCCGGCGAAAAAATATACAATGCCATTCTTTTATCTGCCCTGGGATCCCAGGGACTGGTAGACGACGGGTTTTGGCTTTCAAGGCGGTTGTCCTGACAAATTGATAGGTGTGCAGAACTCTTTATTCGGCAGAGGCAATATGTAATATGGAGGTAATATGAACGTGTCAAACAGCGTTCTATTGACAAAACGATTGTTTATGCTTAACCGTCTCACTCACGCCCCTTCGATCGACAGACGGTATCATTTAGCTGACAAAACAGTACAATTTCTAACCTAAAACTTGAAAGAGATTATAAATTTTACTGAAATGATAAATATAGTTTTAAAAATTACCATAGGCCTACTTCTTTGCATCTCTCCTCTTAAGCGCCTTTCTCAGACACTATCTGTATTAAACGAAGGGTCTATCAGGGCCGTCTTTCCCACTGGGCACTCTGGGCACGTGCCCAGGGCCCCGCGATCGATAGGGCCCCGTGGGGGCCCCCTAGTTGCTGTATCAAGGCCATAGGGGCCCCATTATCCCAATGTGCCCAGGGCCTCGGATTGGTTAAAGACGGCCCTGGAGTCTATAGAAGATGGAATGATACAATTGAGACAGCTAGTTTGTCGTTATCGTTTAATTGTTGCGTCCGCGAGCATGCTTGCCTCGACGTGCGTGTGTGAGCCGCTTAACGTGATGTGATAGCCCACCCGAAGTATATTGACACATGTGTGATTTGACAGTAAGTTGTAATCAACCCGCACTTCTTATTGGCCGTTTTGTCGTGGTAATTTGTTTCTATATAATATTTGTAATTTGTATGTCTACCTAAGTATATATTGTTGCGTCCGCGAGGATGCTTGCCTCGACGTGCGTGTGTGAGCCGCTTAACGTGATGTGATAGCCCTTTCGAACCCGAAGTATATTGACACATGTGTGATTTGACAGTAAGTTGTAATCAACCCGCACTTCTTATAGGCCGTTTTGTCGTGGTAATTTGTTTCTATATAATATTTGTAATTTGTATGTCTACTTAAGTATATATATGTACATATTCGCCCAGTCTTTTAAGCTTAACATATTTCTATTCATTTAGAAGTAGATTTACATGTAGGAAGAAGTTTAGAATACACAAGTAATGAGAAGAGAGCTTAGCACGCACCAAAAGCCCTTTAATGAAGAATAAGTTACAGTTATTTTAATACCCTTAGCTTAGTACATACATACAACATTGTAGTCTTTGTTATAGTTCGGACACAAGTCTAAGGCTAAATTCTGTCAAACGAACGCAAGCAAAACTAGACTTAGAGCTCTGACTGTAAGGTAGATTTTTGCTTGCGTTAATTTGGCAGCACTTTGCCTTACAGTTTTGTACGAACCCCTATGTATACACATTATGAAAATTTTATAAACAAAAAACAACGAAAAAGGAAGGCTATCTCATGAAACGATTCTATACTCTGTTTTTTTATTTTACTAAAAAGTACTGCTTATAGGAAATTGTATGGAGTGATCCTTTTTTTCTTGCATAGAGGTTGTAAATCATAGTACTTTATAGATAAAAAAACAGGCTATAGTAGCGTGTTAGATTAAATGTAATTTTAAATTGAACGCCCCTCCAGTCTTGGCTCGCAGTTCGGATAAGTTCCGAAAACATTTTTACAAATATAACAAACCTACGTAGGTCAGTCAAAGGATACAAAGATATAAAACATTTGTTACATTAACATTGTAATTGTAAATGGATGGCTAATGGTCGGTTTTATTAAGGTCTGTTAAACTATATGTCGGTAAGTTATGTCAAAAACTGAATAGTACTATTATCTGATGAGCGCGGGTTGGGCATAGTTATAGGTGCGACACATACGAACACAAAGACAACGTGAACTCATGCCTCCGACGCTGACGCACACATAGACAATGTGAATGTATAGCTCAACACACAACCATGGCTCTCTCGCGCTCGTGACTTAAAAGTACTATACCGAGTGACAAATCTGACATTTGGTCTAATGGGCCTTTATAAAACCCAGCACGAATAACACCAGGTAAAGTGAAAAGAAAAAAACTTAGGCCTTTAACTTTGAAACTCTAATTTCGCCTGGCCTATCAAAGCATTTCTAATTTCTACCGTCTCTCAATAAAATTGATTAAATCAACTTTCATTAAACATGTAATTTGTTCATGTGAATCATGTCACTAAGTAACGAGTGTCTCTTTCACTGCACTGTTCATCATATCACTTAAGCTATTTAATATCAATGTAGACTTAGTTTTAAATGTTGACGGCTAATTCGGTCCGCACCACGGTAGTACCACGTTAGTCCCTCCAAAAGCATATGATGCCTTCCTTGGGAAAAATCTTACATTTAACTAAAATCTAATATCTGTAGTCAGGCCCCTTTTAAACCGGGTTTAAGCATTGGTAAGTTATAATATCTCAATACAGTAAATAGTAAAAAATTGGCGGCTCCAACACCCCTATCTGTAGGCCTAGTATGTCGGCGTATCTCGAGCTATCCGTCACTTTCTAACAGCGCCAATTAGAAAAAGACGCGTAGCTCAAGATAAGTAGAGATACTCTCGAGCGCAACATGTGCTACGGGCGCTGGGGGTCTATGATGGTCGCGTGATAGTGTACAACAACAAGATAAAACATCTGTCACTTTGGTGCCACTCGATTGAAAGTGACAGATGCTTTATCTCGTAGTTTGTCACGCTATCATAATTCGAGGCCTGGATTGCCAACCTTTCGAGAACCGCGGCTCTCTCGAGAGCTCATGGGTTTTGAGACTTGCTCATGTCATAATTCAGTTTTATTTTCATATGGGCGAGTGGCACCCTGGGTAGCCAGCGGGTATCGAGAGGTGAAGCTTAAATAAGTGTCAATAGGGATGATGAAACTATAAAAGAAAATCAATAAATCCAAATTTTCTACATAATGACTCAAATTCTCAATCAAATGGCAAAAAAAGTAATTCAAAATAGTAGTTTATGCAACTGGTACATAATGAGGGGCATTAAAACACGAGTGTGTTTTATGAAACGAGCCGAAGGCGAGTTTCATAATAAGGTCACACGAGTGTTTTAATGCCTAATTATGTACAGTTGCATACACTACTTTATCTACATCCATATATTAAATCCTCTTTCATGTGTTTCGTGTGGGCACTTCTCGCCGGCGTGCGCCATGTTTGCGTCGACAGGCCGGCCCGCGCCTTATATAATTTTGTACGTGATCTCGTTAAAGTGTTATATTTCGTGATCTAATAGGGGACGCACGCAACAGCCGCACAGTATATTATAAAGCGGGGTCTTATCTACGGTATTTGAACTTATAAAAGAGGATTTACTATATGGGTGTAGATAAAAATAAATAATTACGTAATTATAAGTCTTCAAAGTTTTAAAAGTGGGTATTTTCTGTCGCTTTTCCGCAAAACGCACCTTTGTATTGAACGATTGTCATTTACTATGGCGCTACTCAAAGGTGACGTCACGGTCGAGTAGCACTTTCTCTCTCTAACTACGAACATTCTAACCGTTGTTACTTCGTTATTTTTTGAAATATTTGAATAGGATTTTCACTATTTGGCATAGTTTTATGTCTTCTTTCTATTGAAGTAATAATTTTTTTTGAGTCATCATGCCTATTGAGGGTTGTACTTTGTTTCGCAGACAGAAGTTTCATAGATTTATTGTTTCGCAGAATTTTCATTTCATAGAAAACTTTTTTTTACAAAAGGGTCGCAGATCTAACCTAACCTAACCCACTTTTCTGGTAGATCTAATTGGGCTCTACGCAATGGCATTTAAGTTGTACCTAAAAAGTTAACGGTTTCTGAAAAAAAAAACTTTGTTTGAAACGAAAATTCTGTGAAACAATTCATTCTATGAAACATTTTTCTGCAAAAGAAGGGGACACCGTCAATTGAGACCTTATTCCGCCAATTTGACACCTGACAACGAGAATTTGTCGTTTGACATATATTTCTATATCAGCGTAGTAAATCATATTCTAATAGTTATCATTAAAATGAGCCGTCAACATGAGTACAGTCCAGTGAGTACGGGCCCAGCCTCACAGGCTCCCCCGCCCGGGCCCCGTGCCCGCAGCAGCAGCGTCACGGGCTCTTGGCGAGCGACTCGGCGACGATCAGCAGCATCTTGAACTTGCGCGCCAGCGCGTGCTGGGAGTTGGAGCTCAGGAACGATACCACCTGTGTAATACACACAGATGGGTCAATCAATTATTTCTTGTCGCTCTTTACCATGGTTACGTCGACGTCCGAATCACGCTTACAGCGCTATAAACGCGTTTACGATCGGACCGAATCACGCTCATAGCGTTTACATGAGATGTCGTGACGTCATTGATGGCGTCATGGACGGCGCCATGTTGGCGTTTACGATGCTCACACTCCCAGGCGTCAGCACCTTAAACCAAACGTCAAGTTGACGTTTGATATATGAACATGACAGTAAACACAACATGCCCGGTCCGAATCAAAACACCACTCACGCGGCCTTGAGCGCGCTTACTGATTCGGACCGGCCGCCAGCACTGTAAACGCTGTGATCGTTGTTGGCGTGATTCGGAACACGGCTCCAGGGTCACTCTTTAAAGCAGCGATTTTACAAACTTTAAGTCTATTAAACATGATTTTTAGTGATGGTTATAAACCCATTCTGACGTGGGCCAACGCTTGAGCATGCTATAAGTCCATATTATAACGTTTTTTCTAAGAAACTTATTTAAAGTTGTCTCCTGGCTGACGGGACAGAATAACAACAAGGAAAAGTTTATTGACCCAGATATTACATACATACACATACATATACTCACGCCTGTATCCAATTGACAACATTTCATATTTTTAACCCTACAATTTTATTACTTCCCCGTATTCTGCATGAAAAAAGGAACACGCCCACGGTTTTAAATCTTTCATGAGCCTCGTATTTAATTTAATATATTTTTTTGAATTCTGTAATGTAATAACTCCAGAGCCGTGTTCCGAATCACGCCAACAACGACCACAGCGTTTACAAACAGTGCTGACGGCCGGTCCGAATCAGTAAGCGCGCTCAAGGCCGCGTGAGTGGTGTTTTGATTCGCACCGGGCATGTTGTGTTTACTGTCATGTTCATATATCAAACGTCAACTTGACGTTTGGTTCAAGGTGCTGACGCCTGGGAGTGTGAGCATCGTAAACGCCAATATGGCGCCGTCCATGACATCATCAATGACGTCACGACATCTCATGTAAACGCTATGAGCGTGATTCGGTCCGATCGTAAACGCGTTTATAGCGTTGTAAGCGTGATTCGGAACACGGCTCAGTTCTCCGCCCGAACCGAATTTCCGGCTATCACGCTATATATGTATAAAAATACCTATCAAAATGTTGTGCCCTAGGTAGGGTGCCCATCACGCAGACAGCGTTCCCGCGCTGGATTGCGATTGCAATTGTCTGCGCGAGGGTCGCCCGTCGCCTCCCTCAACTGTTTGCCGCCCACTATTTATGTTGTCTCACCTGCTTGTGCAGCTCGCGGACGACAACGGGCAGGTGCTCGCGGGTCACCGCGTTCGACGGGTCCAGGTTCATTATAGCCTCTTCAAGGTATCTGGGGAGGGAATGGTGAAATAGGTATAATCACACAAGTTAGACACACAACACAGGCTTAGGAAATAATTTTATATAAATTGATCTAGACCCCCGTTGGGCTTAAACGTATATAGGTACAGTGCAGGGTCGACTGTATAGTCACAGAATAAGTAATAGTACTACGCACAGAAGCCCCACTATTAATCCCCAATTTAGAACCCCAAATAATAATAGGTAAATGACAAATTTTGACCACACCAAGCGTCGGTCGCTTGGAGTTGTCAAAATTTGTTATTTACGCGACGCGACGATACGACCGCTCGGTAACAATGTGCGGCACCCCCCCCCCCCCCTGACGTACTAGCAGCGGCGTGGCGAACTGACAGGTTAGAACCGTAGCACACGTTGCGCTCGAGAGTATCTCGACTTATCTCGAGCCTCGAGATCGTCGTTTTTTGATTGGCGCTGTTAGAAAGTGACGGATAGCTCGAGATACGCCGAGATACTCTCGAGCGCATCACGTGCTAGGCCTACTGGTATAGTGTCGTGTCGTGTCGGTACCTGTGCTTGAGCGCAGTGTCCCTGTGTATATCCGCGGCTAGTTGCTGCACCAGCGACAGCAGCACGTGCTGGCGCAGCTGGCAGGGCGGCGCGAACACGGCGCCGGGGTCGGCCGCTATAGTGTCGTGTCGTGTCGTGTCGTGTCGGTACCTGTGCTTGAGCGCAGTGTCCCTGTGTATATCCGCGGCTAGTTGCTGCACGAGCGACAGCAGCACGTGCTGGCGCAGCTGGCAGGGCGGCGCGAACACGGCGCCGGGGTCGGCCGCTCGACAGGCCGCCATCACGAGTGCCAGGTCGGAAGCCGAGAGGGCCAGTTGAAACGCGCCGTTCACGTCGCCGCTGCTGATCAGCGACTGGATCTGGGCGACTTGCATCTGCGGAGGATTAGTCCGTTTACAAACGCGCTTTGATGGAAACCACGCGACGCCTGAGTGGAAGGCGCTGGTCGCTCTGACGCCGTCGCCGGCCGCGTGCGGCAGCGCGTCGCACGCGGCGTCCGAATGGTATGTTCGACAATGTTCGGGCGTGGTCGTTCTAGGCCGTCGCGTGCGACGTCCAAAACGCGATCATTTTTAGACCTCGCGTGCGACGTCCAAAACGCGATCATTTTTAGACGTCGCGTGCGACGTCCAAAGCGCGATCATTTTTAGACGTCGCTTGCGACGTCCAAAACGCGATCATTTTTAGACGTCGCGTGCGACGTCCAAAGCGCGATCATTTTTAGACGTCGCGTGCGACGTCCAAAACGCGATCATTTTTAAAAGTCGCGTGCGACGTCCAAAACGCGATCATTTTTAGACGTCGCGTGCGACGTCCAAAACGCGATCATTTTTAGAAGTCGCGTGCGACGTCCAAAACGCAATCATTTTTAGACGTCGCTTGCGACGTCCAAAACGCGATCATTTTTAGAAGTCGCGTGCGACGTCCAAAACGCGATCACTTTTAGACGTCGCGTGCGACGTCCAAAACGCGATCATTTTTAGACGTCGTATAGTGCTTGTAACACGACTCACGGTCATACTCTCAAAGTTATTTTATTATTCTAAACGAAACACAATTTACTACTGATTTTTATATACTTAAAGTACAATATAAAGTTATAACTTATATGATTTATAGACAACTATGCATATACCATCCATCTAGATAAATGTTACTAATGAATAAATGACAAGGAGATAAAGTTAAGGTACTTGGACAAGGAAGGGTAAGGATTCTTGCACACAGTTCCTCGTCATGTGACGCTGAGGCTTCTGAAACCAAGTATGACAGTCGAAGTAACATTCGCATAATATAACTACGGGTAGGGTCGTATCTAACACCGTACCGAACACTTTACAGGGGGCCGATTTTTGACTGTCGAACGCTCGAATTCAAAAGCGAGTGGTAGAAAATAGTCACACGCGGCAAATTGTCACGATTATTGTCGCGTGAACCTAATAAGAGCTATTTTTGAGAGTCACCACTCGAAAGCTTGACTATCGATATTTTGCATATTGTTAGTTACAAAAGGGACAGTAATCATTGTAATTTTTAATTGCACTAAAATACGTGACGAAATGACTAGTCTCTTCACTCCGCTTCTTTACAACTGACACGGTTGGTGGCCGAACTAAACAAAAAATGCGTGTTCGAATTCTTATTATACAATAATAGTACATTACTGCAGAGGCCGTGAAGTATTGCTGACTAGAGACGTTTTTTTTTTTTTTTGCGAAAACCGCCATTATACTCGATTTCGACTAATTCAGGGATAAGGATTTCAAATTTTATATTTATCTTAATTACGATGAATTGCGATGTCGATTTTTTTTTAATGTGCAAGTATGGTTAAAGAGTCTTAGTGGTGGTTGGCATTGGCAGTACGTAATTATTCCTTTGTCAGTTTAATTATGTAAGCAAATTTAAAAAGTTAGAGTAGCGGCCAATAATCTTTTTTCTTAGGGTTTTCATACATTACTTCTTGGCCTGGGTAGTAGTAGGTAGTGTAGGTAGGGCACCATAAGCAAGAAACTTCATGTCTTCATTTCGTGCCATTAACACACACATACATGTCCGAGCATGTTTGAGAAAATTTATATTATTAGCGTAATATTAAATTCAAGTAGAAAGTAAATAGATTCGGGATAAATTACTTAGTGGGTACTAAATTCTACTGATAGAATTGAATACGAGTGGTCAGTACCACTCGACTTCGAATTTTCTATCTCGCTCGAATGTCAAAAATAGCATCTCATCGTTTTTTGTCAGATCTCGAGTGAAAAGTCGACCGTTCGAAACTCAAAAATCGGCCCCCTGGTCTTAGATTATCGTGACTTGAAATCGAGTGGATAATATCGCAAACTCGATAAAGAAGCTCCGTAGTTTACACAAATGAATCTCGAATCCACACAATACGCCAGGATGGCTACAGGACGTATGAGTTAAAGGGAGAAAGACATTATTATCTCATTCCACCGTATTATTGCGCTCCAGGCTTGCGTCATTATGGCCCATTACATGGTGCCGGCATAAGATGAGTGACGTATCGTTTGATTAAATCGATTTCTACCATCGTACGAGCAGGGATACGGCAAGGCGACACCGTTTTACGGTGGCAGTTCCAAAAACTCGCACGAAGCGTTTTGCTTCCGCCTTTATAGTGAGAACAGCCAAGCTGTGGAACTCCTTGTGAACTACAACCTTTCGGTCTTCAAGGCGAGATTAAATCGGTATTTACTAGGTAAGCGCGTTCCACCCTAGACCACAATATCGCTTACCATCAGTCAATCAGAGCCGTGTTCCGAATCACGCTTACAACGCTCACAGCGCTTACAGTGCTGACGGCCGGTCCGAATCAAATAGCGCGCTCAAGGCCGCGTGAGAAGTGTTTTGTTTCGGACCGCTATTCGCTTGAGCGCGCTTACGATCGGACCGATTCACGCTCATAGCCCGTGTTTACTGTCATTTCCATATATCAAACGTCAACTTGACGTTTGGCTCAAGGTGCTTACGCCTGGGAGTGTGAGCATCGTAAACGCCAATATGGCGCCGTCTATGACATCATCAATGACGTCACGACATCTCATGTAAACGCTATGAGCGTGATTCGGTCCGATCGTAAACGCGTTTTTACCGTTGTAAGCGTGATTCGGAACATGCCTCAGGTGATTTGTGGTCTAGCGCAAACTTATTTAGAATAAAAAAAAAGTTATGGTCAAGTGTTTTAGGGTATACATATAGGTATGGTTCACGTTACCTGTCGGTCCTGCGCGGAGCAGTGCGAGCCGGCGGGCGTGGCGGGCGAGTGCGCGCGAGACATTTGGACTGACCTCGCTTGTCGCACCCACCATTCCACTTCTTTCTCTAGCACCCTGCGAAAAAATAACGGGATTACGGGACCCGTCAATATGGGCTAATAATTTTTGGAATTAAACTAATTTAAACGATATGTACATACCGGGACAGATTCGGAACAAGGGGTAAGAAGGGTTTACAAAGTCATTCGTAAATAATTTCTTGTCGGCCTTGTCAATCAAATCAGGGATTTTAATACCGGTCTTATTTTATACATATATCCAATACCGGTATTCATTGCACTTATTTTATTTATTTATTTATTTTAAGTACCAACAACTACTAAATTTAAAAAGACTTAGGTAGGAATACAATAGTACATTACTTACCAAGGGCGATAAAACAAAGAATATCTCAGATCGCAGGTATTTTACGCCCGAGCCGAAGGCAAGGGCGATAAATATGCGATCTGAGGCTTTCTTTATTATCGCCCGTGGTAAGTACAAATTTTTATGTCACCCCCTGGCCAGGAAGTGGGTTTTTTCGCGCGCGGAGCGTGCAATAATGGCCACTTTATGGCCAGGTGTGACATAAAGTCAATTATAAGGCTGGGTTGCACCAAACCGTCTGTAATCGTAAGCGGTGTTCGTCAAATCTGATTGTATGGAAAGTTTGACAAGTTTCTATGGGATGACAGCTGCCGGCGCCATATTTGACGATGACCGGTCTGTGTTCGTACGTTGGTGCAACTGGCGCTAAGTAAGATGTCGATTAGATATTACCAAGTACTAGAACGTAACAAATAGGTGTAATATTGTACTCACGGTCGCACGGTATCACGTAGCATGGCGGCGAGGTGTTGTTGGTCGAGCGGTGGCGGCGCGGCGCACAGCGCCTCGGCGTGTCGTGTGAGGGCGGTGCGGAGTGATTGTACTCACGGTCGCACGGTATCACGTAGCATGGCGGCGAGGTGTTGTTGGTCGAGCGGTGGCGGCGCGGCGCACAGCGCCTCGGCGTGTCGTGTGAGGGCGGTGCGGAGTGATTGTACTCACGGTCGCACGGTATCACGTAGCATGGCGGCGAGGTGTTGTTGGTCGAGCGGTGGCGGCGCGGCGCACAGCGCCTCGGCGTGTCGTGTGAGGGCGGTGCGGAGTGATTGTACTCACGGTCGCACGGTATCACGTAGCATGGCGGCGAGGTGTTGTTGGTCGAGCGGTGGCGGCGCGGCGCACAGCGCCTCGGCGTGTCGTGTGAGGGCGGTGCGGAGTGATTGTACTCACGGTCGCACGGTATCACGTAGCATGGCGGCGAGGTGTTGTTGGTCGAGCGGTGGCGGCGCGGCGCACAGCGCCTCGGCGTGTCGTGTGAGGGCGGTGCGGAGTGATTGTACTCACGGTCGCACGGTATCACGTAGCATGGCGGCGAGGTGTTGTTGGTCGAGCGGTGGCGGCGCGGCGCACAGCGCCTCGGCGTGTCGTGTGAGGGCGGTGCGGAGTGATTGTACTCACGGTCGCACGGTATCACGTAGCATGGCGGCGAGGTGTTGTTGGTCGAGCGGTGGCGGCGCGGCGCACAGCGCCTCGGCGTGTCGTGTGAGGGCGGTGCGGAGTGATTGTACTCACGGTCGCACGGTATCACGTAGCATGGCGGCGAGGTGTTGTTGGTCGAGCGGTGGCGGCGCGGCGCACAGCGCCTCGGCGTGTCGTGTGAGGGCGGTGCGGAGTGATTGTACTCACGGTCGCACGGTATCACGTAGCATGGCGGCGAGGTGTTGTTGGTCGAGCGGTGGCGGCGCGGCGCACAGCGCGTCGGCGTGTCGTGTGAGGGCGGTGCGGAGTGACGTCACGGCACTGGCCGCGCCGCGCTCCACGGCCGCGCGCGCCGACGCCTCCGTGTTGGCCGCGACTGTGAGAAACAGTGTAGTTTAAAAGCTTGCTCAAACAGCTTACGCGAAGCTAACGCGACGGAGTAAATTCTTATTCTGACGTTAAGGGTGCCTTTCCATCACGAGTTCTTTTTTATAAAATTAATTCCTAAAACTAACTCGAAATAAATCTATATAATTATCAAACCCGCTCGCAATTTTACGAAAATCGGTTGAAAACTGAGACATGTACAGAAAAACAACAAAAATTCGGAAATCTGGACATACGAAAGTATTTAAAGTAAAGTAGAAGTTTATTTCATAATGTGCTTACAATTAGTTTCTGTCGAACAAAACCATTTAAAACAACATTTTTACAATTAGTTGACACAGTAAAACGAAGGTCTCTGTTTTAGCTTCGACAAAAATGCTTTCGTATGTCCGGATTTCCGTTTGTCTTCCTCTACAGGTCGCATTTCTCAACCGATTCTCGTGAAATTTTGTGAGCAGATACGAAAAAAAAAAGTTTTTTGTCAAGTCAGTTTTTGGAAATTGAATAAAAAAAAAACAAACTTTTTATCAATGATTTCGTATTTTTCTGCGGCCGTTTTTTCCTCTACAGGTCGCATTTCTCAACCGATTCTCGTGAAATTTTGTGAGCAGGTTCTATGACTACATAGAATTTTTTTGTCAAGTAATTTTTTGTAAATTTTCAAATTATTTTTTCTTGTCAATGGCAGAACACTCCTATACAGTTCGCATTTCTAAACCGATTCTCGTGAACTTTTGTGAGCAAGTTCGGTAATTTTCTAGATTTTTTTATCGAGTCACTTTCTGGAAATTTAAAAAAACAAATTTTTTATCAATGTGTATGTGTTTCTGCGGCCGAATTTCGATTTGTTTACATCTAAGGGTCGCATTTCACAACCGATTCTCGTGAAGTATTGTGAGCAGGTGCTTTGATTATATTTTTTTACGTTTTGGAATGTTTGGAAATTAAAAAATAAACACGAGGTCTACAGCTCACAGAGCCCCTAGTTTATTTCTGTCGAAGTGCACTCACACTCTTTGGTGCCCTGCTGGAAGGCCTGGTTGACCTGTCGGAACATGTCCGCGTGCGCGCGCTCCACGGCCGGCAGCACGCTGTCCTTCATGGCGAGCCGGAACGCGTCGCGGACCGCCTGACTCACGCACTGAGACACGGACGCGCTTAGACGATCCGTTACTGTCTGAAATAACGGACAAATATTTTATATTAAAGTTCTGTTAATTTTCTTTGTTTCTATCGGTGAGTTCCTTTGATTGGCTTAGTATTCTAAAGTCTCTATTATAATTTAGTAGCTTTTTGTAGCGTCGCGGCGCCCACGGAGACAGGAGTGTGGCGTACCTTGCTGGTGACGAGCTTCTGTATGTTGTCCCGCAGCAGCGCGTCGGTGGCGCTGAGCTTGGCGGCCAGCTCGTGCTGCAGAGCCGCCGCTAGAGGCTCCAGGGCCCGCGCGGCGCCCACGGAGACAGGAGTGTGGCGTACCTTGCTGGTGACGAGCTTCTGTATGTTGTCCCGCAGCAGCGCGTCGGTGGCGCTGAGCTTGGCGGCCAGCTCGTGCTGGAGAGCCGCCGCTAGAGGCTCCAGGGCCCGCGCGGCGCCCACGGAGACAGGAGTGTGGCGTACCTTGCTGGTGACGAGCTTCTGTATGTTGTCCCGCAGCAGCGCGTCGGTGGCGCTGAGCTTGGCGGCCAGCTCGTGCTGGAGAGCCGCCGCTAGAGGCTCCAGGGCCCGCGCGGCGCCCACGGAGACAGGAGTGTGGCGTACCTTGCTGGTGACGAGCTTCTGTATGTTGTCCCGCAGCAGCGCGTCGGTGGCGCTGAGCTTGGCGGCCAGCTCGTGCTGGAGAGCCGCCGCTAGAGGCTCCAGGGCCCGCGCGGCGCCCACGGAGACAGGAGTGTGGCGTACCTTGCTGGTGACGAGCTTCTGTATGTTGTCCCGCAGCAGCGCGTCGGTGGCGCTGAGCTTGGCGGCCAGCTCGTGCTGGAGAGCCGCCGCTAGAGGCTCCAGGGCCCGCGCGGCGCCCACGGAGACAGGAGTGTGGCGTACCTTGCTGGTGACGAGCTTCTGTATGTTGTCCCGCAGCAGCGCGTCGGTGGCGCTGAGCTTGGCGGCCAGCTCGTGCTGGAGAGCCGCCGCTAGAGGCTCCAGGGCCCGCGCGGCGCCCACGGAGACAGGAGTGTGGCGTACCTTGCTGGTGACGAGCTTCTGTATGTTGTCCCGCAGCAGCGCGTCGGTGGCGCTGAGCTTGGCGGCCAGCTCGTGCTGCAGAGCCGCCGCTAGAGGCTCCAGGGCCCGCGCGGCGCCCACGGAGACAGGAGTGTGGCGTACCTTGCTGGTGACGAGCTTCTGTATGTTGTCCCGCAGCAGCGCGTCGGTGGCGCTGAGCTTGGCGGCCAGCTCGTGCTGGAGAGCCGCCGCTAGAGGCTCCAGGGCCCGCGCGGCGCCCACGGAGACAGGAGTGTGGCGTACCTTGCTGGTGACGAGCTTCTGTATGTTGTCCCGCAGCAGCGCGTCGGTGGCGCTGAGCTTGGCGGCCAGCTCGTGCTGGAGAGCCGCCGCTAGAGGCTCCAGGGCCCGCGCGGCGCCCACGGAGACAGGAGTGTGGCGTACCTTGCTGGTGACGAGCTTCTGTATGTTGTCCCGCAGCAGCGCGTCGGTGGCGCTGAGCTTGGCGGCCAGCTCGTGCTGGAGAGCCGCCGCTAGAGGCTCCAGGGCCCGCGCGGCGCCCACGGAGACAGGAGTGTGGCGTACCTTGCTGGTGACGAGCTTCTGTATGTTGTCCCGCAGCAGCGCGTCGGTGGCGCTGAGCTTGGCGGCCAGCTCGTGCTGCAGAGCCGCCGCTAGAGGCTCCAGGGCCCGCGCGGCGCCCACGCCGGCCGCCGACGCCGCGCGAGCGCTGGCCGCCTCGCCCACGCGCGCTATTCGCTCCCAGCTGCAGAAGAATAAAAAAAGTTAAAAAAAAAAAGTTCTCGATACAAGTAGATCATCATTCGACCTCCCGAATTGTACAGAAAACCAGTAATATTACTGCCGCACCAGCGCCGGCACCGACCGCCACACACACACACACTGTACTACACTGACCCGTGTGTGAGCGCGGCCTCGACGGCGGCGGCGGTGGCGGGCGCGTGTGCCGCGAGCGCGTCGTCGGCCGCCTGCCGCACCAGCGCCGGCACCGACCGCCACACACACACACACACTGTACTACACTGACCCGTGTGTGAGCGCGGTCTCGACGGCGGCGGCGGTGGCGGGCGCGTGTGCCGCGAGCGCGTCGTCGGCCGCCTGCCGCACCAGCGCCGGCACCGACCGCCACACACACACACACACACACTGTACTACACTGACCCGTGTGTGAGCGCGGCCTCGACGGCGGCGGCGGTGGCGGGCGCGTGTGCCGCGAGCGCGTCGTCGG
Source organism: Cenopis cana (assembly GCA_951800055.1). Taxonomy (NCBI): domain Eukaryota; kingdom Metazoa; phylum Arthropoda; class Insecta; order Lepidoptera; family Tortricidae; genus Cenopis; species Cenopis cana. The sequence goes on along the minus strand of OX637477.1, from coordinate 2,171,125 downwards.
CCGCCTGCCGCACCAGCGCCGGCACCGACCGCCACACACACACACACACACACTGTACTACACTGACCCGTGTGTGAGCGCGGCCTCGACGGCGGCGGCGGTGGCGGGCGCGTGTGCCGCGAGCGCGTCGTCGGCCGCCTGCCGCACCAGCGCCGGCACCGACCGCCACACACACACACACACACACTGTACTACACTGACCCGTGTGTGAGCGCGGCCTCGACGGCGGCGGCGGTGGCGGGCGCGTGTGCCGCGAGCGCGTCGTCGGCCGCCTGCCGCACCAGCGCCGGCACCGACCGCCACACACACACACACACTGTACTACACTGACCCGTGTGTGAGCGCGGCCTCGACGGCGGCGGCGGTGGCGGGCGCGTGTGCCGCGAGCGCGTCGTCGGCCGCCTGCCGCACCAGCGCCGGCACCGACCGCCACACACACACACACACACTGTACTACACTGACCCGTGTGTGAGCGCGGCCTCGACGGCGGCGGCGGTGGCGGGCGCGTGTGCCGCGAGCGCGTCGTCGGCCGCCTGCCGCACCAGCGCCGGCACCGACCGCCACACACACACACACTGTACTACACTGACCCGTGTGTGAGCGCGGCCTCGACGGCGGCGGCGGTGGCGGGCGCGTGTGCCGCGAGCGCGTCGTCGGCCGCCTGCCGCACCAGCGCCGGCACCGACCGCCACACACACACACACTGTACTACACTGACCCGTGTGTGAGCGCGGCCTCGACGGCGGCGGCGGTGGCGGGCGCGTGTGCCGCGAGCGCGTCGTCGGCCGCCTGCCGCACCAGCGCCGGCACCGACCGCCACACACACACACACACACTGTACTACACTGACCCGTGTGTGAGCGCGGCCTCGACGGCGGCGGCGGTGGCGGGCGCGTGTGCCGCGAGCGCGTCGTCGGCCGCCTGCCGCACCAGCGCCGGCACCGACCGCCACACACACACACACTGTACTACACTGACCCGTGTGTGAGCGCGGCCTCGACGGCGGCGGCGGTGGCGGGCGCGTGTGCCGCGAGCGCGTCGTCGGCCGCCTGCCGCACCAGCGCCGGCACCGACCGCCACACACACACACACTGTACTACACTGACCCGTGTGTGAGCGCGGCCTCGACGGCGGCGGCGGTGGCGGGCGCGTGTGCCGCGAGCGCGTCGTCGGCCGCCTGCCGCACCAGCGCCGGCACCGACCGCCACACACACACACACACACTGTACTACACTGACCCGTGTGTGAGCGCGGCCTCGACGGCGGCGGCGGTGGCGGGCGCGTGTGCCGCGAGCGCGTCGTCGGCCGCCTGCCGCACCAGCGCCGGCACCGACCGCCACACACACACACACACTGTACTACACTGACCCGTGTGTGAGCGCGGCCTCGACGGCGGCGGCGGTGGCGGGCGCGTGTGCCGCGAGCGCGTCGTCGGCCGCCTGCCGCACCAGCGCCGGCACCGACCGCCACACACACACACACACACACTGTACTACACTGACCCGTGTGTGAGCGCGGCCTCGACGGCGGCGGCGGTGGCGGGCGCGTGTGCCGCGAGCGCGTCGTCGGCCGCCTGCCGCACCAGCGCCGGCACCGACCGCCACACACACACACACACACACTGTACTACACTGACCCGTGTGTGAGCGCGGCCTCGACGGCGGCGGCGGTGGCGGGCGCGTGTGCCGCGAGCGCGTCGTCGGCCGCCTGCCGCACCAGCGCCGGCACCGACCGCCACACACACACACACACACACACTGTACTACACTGACCCGTGTGTGAGCGCGGCCTCGACGGCGGCGGCGGTGGCGGGCGCGTGTGCCGCGAGCGCGTCGTCGGCCGCCTGCCGCACCAGCGCCGGCACCGACCGCCACACACACACACTGTACTACACTGACCCGTGTGTGAGCGCAGCCTCGACGGCGGCGGCGGTGGCGGGCGCGTGTGCCGCGAGCGCGTCGTCGGCCGCCTGCCGCACCAGCGCCGGCACCGACCGCCACACACACACACACACACACACTGTACTACACTGACCCGTGTGTGAGCGCGGCCTCGACGGCGGCGGCGGTGGCGGGCGCGTGTGCCGCGAGCGCGTCGTCGGCCGCCTGCCGCACCAGCGCCGGCACCGACCGCCACACACACACACACTGTACTACACTGACCCGTGTGTGAGCGCAGCCTCGACGGCGGCGGCGGTGGCGGGCGCGTGTGCCGCGAGCGCGTCGTCGGCCGCCTGCCGCACCAGCGCCGGCACCGACCGCCACACACACACACACACACACACTGTACTACACTGACCCGTGTGTGAGCGCGGCCTCGACGGCGGCGGCGGTGGCGGGCGCGTGTGCCGCGAGCGCGTCGTCGGCCGCCTGCCGCACCAGCGCCGGCACCGACCGCCACACACACACACACACACACACTGTACTACACTGACCCGTGTGTGAGCGCGGCCTCGACGGCGGCGGCGGTGGCGGGCGCGTGTGCCGCGAGCGCGTCGTCGGCCGCCTGCCGCACCAGCGCCGGCACCGACCGCCACACACACACACTGTACTACACTGACCCGTGTGTGAGCGCAGCCTCGACGGCGGCGGCGGTGGCGGGCGCGTGTGCCGCGAGCGCGTCGTCGGCCGCCTGCCGCACCAGCGCCGGCACCGACCGCCACACACACACACACACACACACACACACACTGTACTACACTGACCCGTGTGTGAGCGCGGCCTCGACGGCGGCGGCGGTGGCGGGCGCGTGTGCCGCGAGCGCGTCGTCGGCCGCCTGCCGCACCAGCGCCGGCACCGACCGCCACACACACACACACACACACACTGTACTACACTGACCCGTGTGTGAGCGCAGCCTCGACGGCGGCGGCGGTGGCGGGCGCGTGTGCCGCGAGCGCGTCGTCGGCCGCCTGCCGCACCAGCGCCGGCACCGACCGCCACACACACACACACACACACACACACTGTACTACACTGACCCGTGTGTGAGCGCGGCCTCGACGGCGGCGGCGGTGGCGGGCGCGTGTGCCGCGAGCGCGTCGTCGGCCGCCTGCCGCACCAGCGCCGGCACCGACCGCCACACACACACACACACACACACACACTGTACTACACTGACCCGTGTGTGAGCGCGGCCTCGACGGCGGCGGCGGTGGCGGGCGCGTGTGCCGCGAGCGCGTCGTCGGCCGCCTGCCGCACCAGCGCCGGCACCGACCGCCACACACACACACACACACACACTGTACTACACTGACCCGTGTGTGAGCGCAGCCTCGACGGCGGCGGCGGTGGCGGGCGCGTGTGCCGCGAGCGCGTCGTCGGCCGCCTGCCGCACCAGCGCCGGCACCGACCGCCACACACACACACACACACTGTACTACACTGACCCGTGTGTGAGCGCGGCCTCGACGGCGGCGGCGGTGGCGGGCGCGTGTGCCGCGAGCGCGTCGTCGGCCGCCTGCCGCACCAGCGCCGGCACCGACCGCCACACACACACACACTGTACTACACTGACCCGTGTGTGAGCGCGGCCTCGACGGCGGCGGCGGTGGCGGGCGCGTGTGCCGCGAGCGCGTCGTCGGCCGCCTGCCGCACCAGCGCCGGCACCGACCGCCACACACACACACACACACACACTGTACTACACTGACCCGTGTGTGAGCGCGGCCTCGACGGCGGCGGCGGTGGCGGGCGCGTGTGCCGCGAGCGCGTCGTCGGCCGCCTGCCGCACCAGCGCCGGCACCGACCGCCACACACACACACACACACACACTGTACTACACTGACCCGTGTGTGAGCGCGGCCTCGACGGCGGCGGCGGTGGCGGGCGCGTGTGCCGCGAGCGCGTCGTCGGCCGCCTGCCGCACCAGCGCCGGCACCGACCGCCACACACACACACACTGTACTACACTGACCCGTGTGTGAGCGCGGCCTCGACGGCGGCGGCGGTGGCGGGCGCGTGTGCCGCGAGCGCGTCGTCGGCCGCCTGCCGCACCAGCGCCGGCACCGACCGCCACACACACACACACACACACTGTACTACACTGACCCGTGTGTGAGCGCGGCCTCGACGGCGGCGGCGGTGGCGGGCGCGTGTGCCGCGAGCGCGTCGTCGGCCGCCTGCCGCACCAGCGCCGGCACCGACCGCCACACACACACACACACACACTGTACTACACTGACCCGTGTGTGAGCGCGGCCTCGACGGCGGCGGCGGTGGCGGGCGCGTGTGCCGCGAGCGCGTCGTCGGCCGCCTGCCGCACCAGCGCCGGCACCGACCGCCACACACACACACACACACTGTACTACACTGACCCGTGTGTGAGCGCGGCCTCGACGGCGGCGGCGGTGGCGGGCGCGTGTGCCGCGAGCGCGTCGTCGGCCGCCTGCCGCACCAGCGCCGGCACCGACACGCCGAGCGAGGACCGCAGCACGCCCACCGACCGCGACAAAGCCGCCACTTGCTCTGCAACACGCAACAAACAAGCCCTCAATTATTGCGATCACTATCAAACAAAACACTAGGAGACACTAAGCAGTAAATCATCGTCACCGGGAGTCCGCTAGACGCGGACCGCTAGTCGCGGCGAGGCGCTGGGCGCGCGCTCGTTGTTGAGCGACTGGCCGCCCGCCTGGTCGCGCGACAGATCGCTCACCTGTGAGCTGGTCTATCTTGAGCTCGAGCGCGTCGCGTCGTGGCGAGGCGCTGGGCGCGCGCTCGTTGTTGAGCGACTGGCCGCCCGCCTGGTCGCGCGACAGATCGCTCACCTGTGAGCTGGTCTATCTTGAGCTCGAGCGCGTCGCGTCGCGGCGAGGCGCTGGGCGCGCGCTCGTTGTTGAGCGACTGGCCGCCCGCCTGGTCGCGCGACAGATCGCTCACCTGTGAGCTGGTCTATCTTGAGCTCGAGCGCGTCGCGTCGTGGCGAGGCGCTGGGCGCGCGCTCGTTGTTGAGCGACTGGCCGCCCGCCTGGTCGCGCGACAGATCGCTCACCTGTGAGCTGGTCTATCTTGAGCTCGAGCGCGTCGCGTCGTGGCGAGGCGCTGGGCGCGCGCTCGTTGTTGAGCGACTGGCCGCCCGCCTGGTCGCGCGACAGATCGCTCACCTGTGAGCTGGTCTATCTTGAGCTCGAGCGCGTCGCGTCGCGGCGAGGCGCTGGGCGCGCGCTCGTTGTTGAGCGACTGGCCGCCCGCCTGGTCGCGCGACAGATCGCTCACCTGTGAGCTGGTCTATCTTGAGCTCGAGCGCGTCGCGTCGCGGCGAGGCGCTGGGCGCGCGCTCGTTGTTGAGCGACTGGCCGCCCGCCTGGTCGCGCGACAGATCGCTCACCTGTGAGCTGGTCTATCTTGAGCTCGAGCGCGTCGCGTCGTGGCGAGGCGCTGGGCGCGCGCTCGTTGTTGAGCGACTGGCCGCCCGCCTGGTCGCGCGACAGATCGCTCACCTGTGAGCTGGTCTATCTTGAGCTCGAGCGCGTCGCGTCGCGGCGAGGCGCTGGGCGCGCGCTCGTTGTTGAGCGACTGGCCGCCCGCCTGGTCGCGCGACAGATCGCTCACCTGTGAGCTGGTCTATCTTGAGCTCGAGCGCGTCGCGTCGTGGCGAGGCGCTGGGCGCGCGCTCGTTGTTGAGCGACTGGCCGCCCGCCTGGTCGCGCGACAGATCGCTCACCTGTGAGCTGGTCTATCTTGAGCTCGAGCGCGTCGCGTCGCGGCGAGGCGCTGGGCGCGCGCTCGTTGTTGAGCGACTGGCCGCCCGCCTGGTCGCGCGACAGATCGCTCACCTGTGAGCTGGTCTATCTTGAGCTCGAGCGCGTCGCGTCGCGGCGAGGCGCTGGGCGCGCGCTCGTTGTTGAGCGACTGGCCGCCCGCCTGGTCGCGCGACAGATCGCTCACCTGTGAGCTGGTCTATCTTGAGCTCGAGCGCGTCGCGTCGTGGCGAGGCGCTGGGCGCGCGCTCGTTGTTGAGCGACTGGCCGCCCGCCTGGTCGCGCGACAGATCGCTCACCTGTGAGCTGGTCTATCTTGAGCTCGAGCGCGTCGCGTCGTGGCGAGGCGCTGGGCGCGCGCTCGTTGTTGAGCGACTGGCCGCCCGCCTGGTCGCGCGACAGATCGCTCACCTGTGAGCTGGTCTATCTTGAGCTCGAGCGCGTCGCGTCGTGGCGAGGCGCTGGGCGCGCGCTCGTTGTTGAGCGACTGGCCGCCCGCCTGGTCGCGCGACAGATCGCTCACCTGTGAGCTGGTCTATCTTGAGCTCGAGCGCGTCGCGTCGCGGCGAGGCGCTGGGCGCGCGCTCGTTGTTGAGCGACTGGCCGCCCGCCTGGTCGCGCGACAGATCGCTCACCTGTGAGCTGGTCTATCTTGAGCTCGAGCGCGTCGCGTCGTGGCGAGGCGCTGGGCGCGCGCTCGTTGTTGAGCGACTGGCCGCCCGCCTGGTCGCGCGACAGATCGCTCACCTGTGAGCTGGTCTATCTTGAGCTCGAGCGCGTCGCGTCGCGGCGAGGCGCTGGGCGCGCGCTCGTTGTTGAGCGACTGGCCGCCCGCCTGGTCGCGCGACAGATCGCTCACCTGTGAGCTGGTCTATCTTGAGCTCGAGCGCGTCGCGTCGTGGCGAGGCGCTGGGCGCGCGCTCGTTGTTGAGCGACTGGCCGCCCGCCTGGTCGCGCGACAGATCGCTCACCTGTGAGCTGGTCTATCTTGAGCTCGAGCGCGTCGCGTCGCGGCGAGGCGCTGGGCGCGCGCTCGTTGTTGAGCGACTGGCCGCCCGCCTGGTCGCGCGACAGATCGCTCACCTGTGAGCTGGTCTATCTTGAGCTCGAGCGCGTCGCGTCGTGGCGAGGCGCTGGGCGCGCGCTCGTTGTTGAGCGACTGGCCGCCCGCCTGGTCGCGCGACAGATCGCTCACCTGTGAGCTGGTCTATCTTGAGCTCGAGCGCGTCGCGTCGCGGCGAGGCGCTGGGCGCGCGCTCGTTGTTGAGCGACTGGCCGCCCGCCTGGTCGCGCGACAGATCGCTCACCTGTGAGCTGGTCTATCTTGAGCTCGAGCGCGTCGCGTCGTGGCGAGGCGCTGGGCGCGCGCTCGTTGTTGAGCGACTGGCCGCCCGCCTGGTCGCGCGACAGATCGCTCACCTGTGAGCTGGTCTATCTTGAGCTCGAGCGCGTCGCGTCGCGGCGAGGCGCTGGGCGCGCGCTCGTTGTTGAGCGACTGGCCGCCCGCCTGGTCGCGCGACAGATCGCTCACCTGTGAGCTGGTCTATCTTGAGCTCGAGCGCGTCGCGTCGTGGCGAGGCGCTGGGCGCGCGCTCGTTGTTGAGCGACTGGCCGCCCGCCTGGTCGCGCGACAGATCGCTCACCTGTGAGCTGGTCTATCTTGAGCTCGAGCGCGTCGCGTCGCGGCGAGGCGCTGGGCGCGCGCTCGTTGTTGAGCGACTGGCCGCCCGCCTGGTCGCGCGACAGATCGCTCACCTGTGAGCTGGTCTATCTTGAGCTCGAGCGCGTCGCGTCGTGGCGAGGCGCTGGGCGCGCGCTCGTTGTTGAGCGACTGGCCGCCCGCCTGGTCGCGCGACAGATCGCTCACCTGTGAGCTGGTCTATCTTGAGCTCGAGCGCGTCGCGTCGCGGCGAGGCGCTGGGCGCGCGCTCGTTGTTGAGCGACTGGCCGCCCGCCTGGTCGCGCGACAGATCGCTCACCTGTGAGCTGGTCTATCTTGAGCTCGAGCGCGTCGCGTCGTGGCGAGGCGCTGGGCGCGCGCTCGTTGTTGAGCGACTGGCCGCCCGCCTGGTCGCGCGACAGATCGCTCACCTGTGAGCTGGTCTATCTTGAGCTCGAGCGCGTCGCGTCGCGGCGAGGCGCTGGGCGCGCGCTCGTTGTTGAGCGACTGGCTGCCCGACTTGTCGCACGATAAGTGGCTGCCGGATTTGTCGCTCGACGCCTTCCGCTGGTTCGCCTCCGTGATCTGAGCGAGGGATATCTGTGGCCACGACGTGTCGTTACCTGTGGACAAGACATTCGCTACATTATCGTATAAATAGTTGGCTCCTGACCACCACACCTACTGGTGGGCAGCGGCGGCAGGTCCGGCAGGTCCGGCAGTGCCGGCAGCTCGGGCAGCGCGGGCGCCGGTGCGGCCAACTCGGGCGCGGGCGACTCCGAGCCCTCCTGACCACCATACTATACAGTACACTTACTGGTGGGCAGCGGCGGCAGGTCCGGCAGGTCCGGCAGTGCCGGCAGCTCGGGCAGCGCGGGCGCCGGTGCGGCCAACTCGGGCGCGGGCGACTCCGAGCCCTCCTGACCACCATACTGTACAGTACACTTACTGGTGGGCAGCGGCGGCAGGTCCGGCAGGTCCGGCAGTGCCGGCAGCTCGGGCAGCGCGGGCGCCGGTGCGGCCAACTCGGGCGCGGGCGACTCCGAGCCCTCCTGACCACCATACTGTACAGTACACTTACTGGTGGGCAGCGGCGGCAGGTCCGGCAGGTCCGGCAGTGCCGGCAGCTCGGGCAGCGCGGGCGCCGGTGCGGCCAACTCGGGCGCGGGCGACTCCGAGCCCTCCTGACCACCATACTGTACAGTACACTTACTGGTGGGCAGCGGCGGCAGGTCCGGCAGGTCCGGCAGTGCCGGCAGCTCGGGCAGCGCGGTTGCCGGTGCGGCCAACTCGGGCGCGGGCGACTCCGAGCCCTCCTGACCACCATACTGTACAGTACACTTACTGGTGGGCAGCGGCGGCAGGTCCGGCAGGTCCGGCAGTGCCGGCAGCTCGGGCAGCGCGGTTGCCGGTGCGGCCAACTCGGGCGCGGGCGACTCCGAGCCCTCCTGACCACCATACTGTACAGTACACTTACTGGTGGGCAGCGGCGGCAGGTCCGGCAGGTCCGGCAGTGCCGGCAGCTCGGGCAGCGCGGGCGCCGGTGCGGCCAACTCGGGCGCGGGCGACTCCGAGCCCTCCTGACCACCATACTGTACAGTACACTTACTGGTGGGCAGCGGCGGCAGGTCCGGCAGGTCCGGCAGTGCCGGCAGCTCGGGCAGCGCGGTTGCCGGTGCGGCCAACTCGGGCGCGGGCGACTCCGAGCCCTCCTGACCACCATACTGTACAGTACACTTACTGGTGGGCAGCGGCGGCAGGTCCGGCAGGTCCGGCAGTGCCGGCAGCTCGGGCAGCGCGGGCGCCGGTGCGGCCAACTCGGGCGCGGGCGACTCCGAGCCCTCCTGACCACCATACTGTACAGTACACTTACTGGTGGGCAGCGGCGGCAGGTCCGGCAGGTCTGGCAGTGCCGGCAGCTCGGGCAGCGCGGTTGCCGGTGCGGCCAACTCGGGCGCGGGCGACTCCGAGCCCTCCTGACCACCATACTGTACAGTACACTTACTGGTGGGCAGCGGCGGCAGGTCCGGCAGGTCCGGCAGTGCCGGCAGCTCGGGCAGCGCGGTTGCCGGTGCGGCCAACTCGGGCGCGGGCGACTCCGAGCCCTCCTGACCACCATACTGTACAGTACACTTACTGGTGGGCAGCGGCGGCAGGTCCGGCAGGTCCGGCAGTGCCGGCAGCTCGGGCAGCGCGGGCGCCGGTGCGGCCAACTCGGGCGCGGGCGACTCCGAGCCCTCCTGACCACCATACTGTACAGTACACTTACTGGTGGGCAGCGGCGGCAGGTCCGGCAGGTCCGGCAGTGCCGGCAGCTCGGGCAGCGCGGGCGCCGGTGCGGCCAACTCGGGCGCGGGCGACTCCGAGCCCTCCTGACCACCATACTGTACAGTACACTTACTGGTGGGCAGCGGCGGCAGGTCCGGCAGGTCCGGCAGTGCCGGCAGCTCGGGCAGCGCGGGCGCCGGTGCGGCCAACTCGGGCGCGGGCGACTCCGAGCCCTCCTGACCACCATACTGTACAGTACACTTACTGGTGGGCAGCGGCGGCAGGTCCGGCAGGTCCGGCAGTGCCGGCAGCTCGGGCAGCGCGGGCGCCGGTGCGGCCAACTCGGGCGCGGGCGACTCCGAGCCCTCCTGACCACCATACTGTACAGTACACTTACTGGTGGGCAGCGGCGGCAGGTCCGGCAGGTCCGGCAGTGCCGGCAGCTCGGGCAGCGCGGGCGCCGGTGCGGCCAACTCGGGCGCGGGCGACTCCGAGCCCTCCTGACCACCATACTGTACAGTACACTTACTGGTGGGCAGCGGCGGCAGGTCCGGCAGGTCCGGCAGTGCCGGCAGCTCGGGCAGCGCGGGCGCCGGTGCGGCCAACTCGGGCGCGGGCGACTCCGAGCCCTCCTGACCACCATACTGTACAGTACACTTACTGGTGGGCAGCGGCGGCAGGTCCGGCAGGTCCGGCAGTGCCGGCAGCTCGGGCAGCGCGGGCGCCGGTGCGGCCAACTCGGGCGCGGGCGACTCCGAGCCCTCCTGACCACCATACTGTACAGTACACTTACTGGTGGGCAGCGGCGGCAGGTCCGGCAGGTCCGGCAGTGCCGGCAGCTCGGGCAGCGCGGGCGCCGGTGCGGCCAACTCGGGCGCGGGCGACTCCGAGCCCTCCTGACCACCATACTGTACAGTACACTTACTGGTGGGCAGCGGCGGCAGGTCCGGCAGGTCCGGCAGTGCCGGCAGCTCGGGCAGCGCGGGCGCCGGTGCGGCCAACTCGGGCGCGGGCGACTCCGCCGCCGGCGCCGACTCCGAGTCCTCCTCCTGACCATCAAACAAATATCGTGACACTTTCGTTTAGGTCGAGCCTCGTGGGGAGCCAGCCGGTCATGTCAAGCTGGTGAAGTACTGTCATTGAGTTTATACGTATAGAGTGGACATCATCTAGCACGCGTGTGCACATTTCAACATATGCATATATAATATAGTAGCATAGATAGCGATGCGAAAGTGGAAATGGATTGACCACACGATTCGGAGAGGGGGAGCAAACAACGCGAGCATTGCTTTCGAGTGTTTGCCGCCGGGTGGTAGGCGAGACCGCGGTCTTCCGGTGCACACGTGGCGGCGGACGCTCGAGAGCGAGCTGCGAGCCGTCGGACTGAGCTGGTGCGAGACGCGTGGCTGAAGACAGGAAGGCGTGGCGCAATTTGACGAAGGCCCTCTGCACCTCCGGGGTGCCTTAGGATCAACAACAACATATCTTTGCTTAGGCTGGGTTGCACCAAACCGTTTGTAATCGTAAGCGGTGTTCGTCAAATCTGATTGTATGGAAAGTTTGACAAGTTTCTATGGGATGACAGCTGCCGGCGCCATATTTGACGATGACCGGCCTGTGTTCGTATGTTGGTGCAACCGACCCTTAGTCTATGGAGGGCACTGATGGCGGTCGGTTGGGTGCAATTTGAAACTTTAGCTATAAAAATATGTGTACAAATGCACTATGGTTTCGAGGGAACAGGAATAATACACCGAGATTAATGATAATCTGACAATGTTTAATCCTCCACACAAATTCTCAAACAAAAATAAAACAATACTTAATCCTATACAATTTCCAGCAACCAAACGTTCACCAGTTTGCGGCCGGTACAGCGACATCTAGCGAGCAATTTGGTTACCAATTATAACATACAATTATTTGCACCAAACAAGCGTTCACCAGTTTGTGGCCGGTACAGCGACATCTACCGGATTATTCAGTAACCAATCTTATAAACTACAGGGTTAATTCTAATGTTTGGACATACCGCCCACCAAGGACAACATGTCCTTCATTGTAACCGCCCACCATGGAGTAGTGGCATTTACGAAACTTAAGAACTAATGAAATAACAATTTAAATGCACAATCGTTACTTAACTACAAATGGAATTCTATATTCCCAGTACAATTTCGGGTTATGTGGTGACAGGTAATACACAAAGATTGTAGGTGGGGCGTTTGATAATCGAATTTCCACATTTTAAGGACACGACTGTAGTTAGGTTGTCAGTGCCTGGGTATTTTTGAAGGATTCGACCAAAAAGCCATCTAGTTGGGGGTAGATTATCCTCCTTCACCAATACGACGTCTCCCACTTCAGGTTCGGGTGTCTTATGAGCCCACTTGTACCGATGTAAAAGATGAACCAAGTACTCATGGGACCATCTCCGCCAAAATTGTTGCAGCATTCTTTGGGTCAATTGCCATTGTCTCAAAGAACCAACATTAGATTCCTCGTAATTATGTTCGGGTATAGTTACGAGGGGCTCTCCCACTAAAAAATGGCCTGGGGTCAATGGGTCTGGTTCGTTTGCATTATTAGGCAAAACTGATATTGGTCGAACAAGCTTCGATTTGGACTAGAAGGGTCGACATTTCCTCGAATGTCAGGGTGGCCTCACCGATAACTCGCTTTATGTGAAACTTCGTGGACTTTATAGCTGCCTCCCATAGTCCTCCAAAATTGGGAGCTCGTGGGGGTATAAAGTGCCACGTTGTCCCATTAGCTGCCAAGCCTTCCGCTATTTCTTGAAGCATAGTTGAACTTTCCGATTGTAGCAACTCTCTGAGTTCTTTGGCAGCGCCTACAAAGTTGGTCCCGTTGTCGCTATAGAGATCCGTGCAACGGCCACGTCTCCCAGTAAAGCGCTTGAAAGTCTCTATAAATCCTCTAGACGTCATCTCGCTAACAACGTCTATGTGCACGGCCCTTGTCACCATGCACACGAAAAGGCATATATACCCCTTGTAGGATTTGTGACCTCTTCCTTTAGACGTTCTTAATTGAATGGGCCCTGCATAGTCTACACCACTCCGTAAAAATCTACCGGGTTATTCAGTAACCAATCTTATAAACTACAGGGTTAATTCTAATGTTTGGACAATATGCCTTATTTTGCACTTCGCTATCGAACCAGCTACTCCAAAATAGTATATTATCTGCGATCTGAGATATTCTTTTCACGCCACTGCTCGGAAATATGGCTATAGATGGCGGGAATTGGGACGTCAACATTGACAATAGTAGTAGACTCATGAACAGGACAACTATGAAAAGCACTATGTTAAGCCTCGGCCGAAAGTGCAATAGATGGACTCTTACTGTCGAGGGCCTCCGCTGCGCGTCGGCCCTCGAACTAACTCGTTCATCTATTGCTCACTTTCTAGCCTCTACAACAATGTACTATTGTTTTACTGCCCTTGATAAGCACAAAATTTTATGTCACCCCCTGGCCAGGAAGTGGGATTTTCACTTTATGTATAGAGAACTAATGTAGTACAAGCTAGAAAGTAAGCAATAGATAGAAGAGTTAGTTCGAGGGCCGACGCGCAGCGTAAAAAAACGATAAAATGAAATCACAGAATTCTCTCTTTCTTACTGGAATTCATAAGAACGACTCCAAAAATATCTTAACAGGTTATGGTCGCAGTATACGCACTACATAAAATATTGAAAATTCTCTTCAGTAAAACACGTCGACGAAACGATAGCTCGTTTTAAACTACACGCGGAGACATCTACCGAGGAATTATTAAACTAGAGTCTGGCTAACGAAAGCTGAGACTAGAAAAAGGCGGCAAATTTAAAAAATCTGCGTGTTGCAACACTAGCCGTGTTCCGAATCACGCCAACAACGACCACAGCGTTTACAGTGCTGACGGCCGGTCCGAATCAGTAAGCGCGCTCAAGGCCGCGTGAGTGGTGTTTTGATTCGGACCGGGCATGTTGTGTTTACTGTCATGTTCATATATCAAACGTCAACTTGACGTTTGGTTTAAGGTGCTGACGCCTGGGAGTGTGAGCATTGTAAACGCCAATATGGCGCCGTCCATGACGTCGTCAATGACGTCACGACATCTCATGTAAGCGCTATGAGCGTGATTCGGTCCGATCGTAAACGCGTTTATAGCGTTGTAAGCGTGATTCGGAACACGGCTACTGTATATTAGTTACTTCGTAACAGATGCGACAGTCGCTTTCGTCCTGTTTTAAAATTTTTCGTCTTGGCGCCACTGTAGAGTAAATTTTGGTATCACACTTTATGGGAGTAACTGTCAAGCTTGACATAATAATAATAATAATAATATATTTTATTGTGCACCACAAAGTGAAATAACACACACATGTAGGGACATAATAGTGCTGACATAATAATATAGTTTTCAAAGATTAGATAGTACTTAGAAATGTGGCATTGAGAGATGTCAAACAAAAATCTGAAGTTTTTTTAAGGCGGCGTCCCCACTATGCGATATAATATAGGTATCGGATCTGACGCCGATACCGGATGTGACCGATATTGTATCGGTTAGTGGGAGCCGGTCCTAATTAGTTTCAAGCTTGTGGAGCGATAGTAGCGCCAGGTCTGCATACTAGAGAGTTAAAGCTGTCATACCATAGATATAGTATATACAAATAAGTGCCGTTTGACACATTTGCAGTGAATATCATAGTTGCCATTTAAAAAGTTTTAAATAAATCTCAGTCTCAGCTTTCATTAGCCAGACTCTAATACAATATCTTATTATTTTAGAACTCTTGAACTGCGGCTTTATAAAAATAAAACAGCCATTTCATTTCTGTGCTCATAGATCGACGAATCGAGTAACGTAAAAACAAGTTTGATTTATTCAAAGATTTTTAAATACAAAAGCATTCACCTTTTGTAAATATCTATGGTTTAATTTAAATAATCACAAGTGGCGCTAGTGGACCCGTTGAAGCGCTCTTAACCTCTTAAATATCATCATCAAAGACGAAGTGAACCCTACGATAAAATTAAATGTTGTCAATCATGATCAAAGTATTCTCTCGTTCTTAAAGCCTCATCACACTACCCTATCGGTAGGGCCCTAACTCCGAGAGGGGAATTAAACTATCTCGCTCTAATGATGAGTAAGATGCTTTAACTCCCCTCCCCCAGTTAGGGCCCTACCGATAGGGTAGTGTGATAAGCCTCTTACTGATATTAAATGAACGACTCCAAAAACTCCCTCAAAATTCGGAAAGGCCGAATAAAATGAATAAAAAATGAATAAAATGAACTTTATTCTGTAAGTAGGCCGCAATGGCACTTTTACAAGTCAAACCCTACTAGCGTTTCACAGAGGCCACTGCCGAGAAGAAACGCCGAAAGAAACTCGACAGTCAGCCATTTTCTCACAAAAATATGCTTATTACAATGATGATAATACTTAACCTACTTAAGATCAAGAAATCTAACACAAAAACAAAGAATAAAATGAGGAAAAAAAACAGTTATGTACAGTGTGTAATTCTGCAAGAAAACATTTCGAAACTGTATACCTAAGCATTATCAAATTCTATTTAGGTAAAAAAAAAATGGCATCAATTGGAATCCTTTAGACTATAAATTTAGTTATAAATTTTTTGATTTGTTTTCTTGCAAGAACTGTGTCAACTAGATAAGATTTAAAAAAATACACATATATGAATCTTTACTCTATTTAAGTATCTGGTTTGGGCCATGCTTTTCTGTCTGTTAGATAGTCCTCAACCCTGTAATAAGCCTTCGACATCAATGATTTTTTCAAGTACTTTTTAAGAGCTGGAAAAGGTAAATTCAAAACTTCATCAGGTAACTTATTGTAAAAACGGACACATTGACCTACAAAAGATTTGTATACTTTACGGACACGAAATTTTTTAGTGGCAATTTTATTTTTATTTCTAGTATTAAAATTATGTATATCAGAATTTTTACAGAAGGAGTCTATGTTCTTAAGGACATAAACAATATTCTCATAGATGTACTGGGACGCTACAGTTAAAATGTTGATTTCTTTAAAGAGTTCTCTTTAAGATTCACGTGAGCCTAGGTTATATATGGAGCGAATGGCTCTTTTTTGTAACACAAAAATTGTCTGTATGTCAGCTGCTTTACCCCAAACCAGGATACCATACGACATAACACTATGAAAATAGCTATGATAAACTAGGCGAGCTGTTTCTACATTGGTAAGTTGCCTGATTTTTCTGATAGCATATGCAGCTGAACTTAATTTACGCGCCATAACGGCTATGTGGGGACTCCATTGTAGATTTTTGTCTAATGTTATACCTAAGAATATTGCTTTATCTACTATTTCTAAGCACTCGTTATTTAAGAGTATACTAGATTCCACCAGTCTAACATTAGGCATAGAAAATCTGACACATTTAGTTTTCTTAGCATTAAGTAACAGATTGTTAACGGTAAACCAGTCAAGTACTTTGTCCAGTGTGCCATTAACTCTACTATAGTCAACTGATTTTCGGTCAACCTTAAAGATTAAAGATGTATCATCGGCGAATAAAACTATATCACAAAGATTACTTACTATAGACGGCAAGTCATTTATATAAACCAAAAATAAAAATGGACCTAAGATAGAGCCCTGAGGCACTCCTAACGTTACTATTGCCCCACTAGACTGGGTTCCATTTACAACAACTGCTTGAGTTCTATTGCTGAGATATGAAGACATAAGACTTAACGCATTAGCAGACAAACCATAATGTATTCGAATAAGCCGCCACCTTAGCTCTACTTATAATCAGGGGTCGGACAAGAAGTGCAGATGACGTAAAAATGACGTAATCTTGCACACAGGTGATGTTTGTATTTAAACTTCCGTGTGACATGTAGTAACAAAGTAGTATTAATGAAGTAACAAAATAATCGTAAATAAATCCATGAAATTAATAATACAGGTGGTAGGGTGATGTAGTGAATAAAATAAATTTCACGAAACTTGTAAATATAAATTTTAGCTAAATAAAATCGTGAAGATACAATAGCTAAGCAATAACGAAGTCAATTTATTGTTCATCTTACTGAAAATGTGTCAGTCAAACAAAAACGTACTTACTCATTTCAGTGGCGATATCGTTTAACAAAGAGGTTGATAAATGATAATTGTTTATGAAATCAAAAATACTTTTTGAAATCAACCTATAAGTGGTTTGATGTCATCCGCACTTTTTGTTCGACCCCTGCTTATAATATAATATTGAATGCTTTCGTTCTTACTGGAATTCATAAGAACGACTCCAAAAATATCATTTCCTGCCGTGGTGTAGGCTAGTTTTAGCAATTCTATTGACCTTCGCACTAAATAAAATATTGAAAATTCTCTTCAGTAAAACACGTCGACCAAACGACAGCGCGTTTCAAACAACGTGCAGAGACATCTACCGGGGGATTATTTAACTAATACAACAGTTTATTTCAGAGTTCATGAAACATTAACATTTCTAACAATATTTTGTTTTGCATTTTGCCGATCAGTAAATTATTTAGTTTTCATCAATATTTAGTTAGTGTGTTTAGTTTTGTGCGGTTTGTAATAATATTGCAAAGGAAAATACTGTGAAGCAACAACAATCTAAAGAAAATATGAAAAACGAGAACAGCCGAGCTGAATATCAATACAAAAATACAGGATTCTGGAGGCAGGGCTCGGAACCGGTTTTTTTTAACCGGTTAAAACCGGTTTATTTGGGTTTAGCTCCGAACTTTATTGAGAGCGCGAACGTTTTAAGAACTTTATATAAACCGGTTTATTCCACGAGTGGCGCGACCGCGGCGAGCCGGCCGGGCCCCTGGCGGGGGTCGGTGTCGGTAGGTACTTACGTACACACACACAAGCACGCGTTGCAACTTGCCGGGTAACTTTTGTAGACGCGTGCGAGTTGTAGTACGGCTCCTTAGCTCGAAATATGGTCCCATCTGGCAGAAAGCATGAAATTTGGCATGCATGTAGCTTTCATATTTTTTCTTCAAAAATATAAGGGAAACACGTTGACAGACCTTTCCCCCCACTTTTGTGTGCCGAATTACAGTTTTTATTTTATTGAAAACGGCTGTAGCTAGGAGAAAACCGTCAAAGGGAAAAATGTTCCTTATAAAATTATCTACAAGTTATTATTTGGATGTATTTCGATAGGACCTATAGCTTTCAAAATATACGAGCATTCATTAGGGTAAGTACAGCAGAAAAGATGCTAGAGGGCAGATTACTAACATTTTTGGCATCGGGCTACAAGCATGAAATTTGTACCATAGATAAAGTGTTCCGCGGTGATTTTTTTCGGATGTGGAAATTAGTTAGATTCGTCCCCTGGGCAAGGGGAGAGCGGGGTGAATTGGATCAAGCATACCTCTTTTTAGTCTTTTTCTCATTGATCAGTTAAGGCTACTATGGCTTGCGGCGTTTCGTTTTCGTGTAAAACAGACATCAGGAATTCATTTTTAGGGCTCCGTACCCAAAAGCTCCAAGCGGAACCCTATTTTTGTCAGTCATAAATCCGTCCGTCGTCTGTTTTACAGGTTTTACAGTCAAACGGTTTGAGCTACAGGCTTCAAATTTTCACAGCATAAGCATCTTGTAGACCCAAAGCACAAAGTAAATAGCGGCGGCACGCGCCGGAGCAGAGAGTCCGCTCAGTACGAAGTGCCATTTTCGCCGCACGCACACAGACGTAACATTTACAGGCATTCTCGGTTGATTTCGGACGAGCTTAGTCGCGACTGTCACTGTCGCGTCGCGAGTGCTAGTTGTGCGCGCGTTGATCACTTGACGTCCCCGCCGCTACGTAGGTACTTTGTGTCACGTACGACAAAGTGAATTTAACCGATATTATTACAGTTACAATGTATTTTATTGTTTAAGTACAACAAAAAACGGTGCCTACACTTTCTTAAAATTTTCAAACGATATTGAAAGGTAAATAAAACGGTTTTCTCATTTTGGTAGTTACAATACCTAGGTAGGTAGGTGATTTTTTGAAACTAGCATCTTTGATAACGACGATCAACCATTACACATTCATCTTATCGTTCGCTGGTAAAACGCCAGTATTTAAGTACTATGGTTTAGTTAAGTAGGTACCTAATTAATTAGGTACTTATATTCTTTGTTGGCGCTCTCGACCGCCGCCGGTCACAAGTCGCAACTCGCAGCGGGTCACGTATCTATTTATTAGAGCTCCGTACCCGAAGGGTCAAAACGGAACCCTATTGGTGTCGCCCAGACGTCCGTCCGTCCGTCCGTCGTCTGTCACAAAATTTGTTCCGAAGAATTTTTAGACTTCTCATTGACCTATGAACTTGAAATTTGGTGACAATGTTCAATATTACGTATATTTTAACAACAAATACTAATATATTGATAAATCATATTTTTAAGGTTGATTCGGATCCTAAATGTGCGAAGTCCGACTCGCACTTGGCCGGTTTTTTACCAAGATACGCTGGTTCATATTTAAATGTCATGTTGATGAATTTTTATTATACCTACTCCTTTTTAAAATTCAGAATCAATACAGAAGCAACCCTGTGAGTCGGGCAAGTTTAGGTAAGTATTTTCAAGAACGGCGTGAACGGACCTTCTGTATATTTTTTATTTTGTGCCCAAAGCCACACCAATAGTAAACAATATTTTTTAATAATTTTTAAGGGGGTCTCCCATAGAGCTGAACGGGGGGCGAAAAAAAATTTTTTTACCCACCCCTACGAATGTGATTTCGTTATTTAGAGCTAATTAACTAATATAAAGATAAGATAAATATAAATTTATTTGGAATCACACATGTCTTAATAGAACATGGATATCGATAATTGAGTAGATAAATACTGTATTTTTTGTTTAACAAAATATTTAAAGTCAAAGTCAAAGTGATTTATTTGTAAACATAGGTAATACAATATATGGCGGTAGGTACAAAATATGTGCTCTATGTTTCGCCGTTAGGCATAAAAATTAATATAATTTTAAAGATAAACATGTCAATTATTCAATTAGTATAAGATAACATCAAAAATAAAAATAAAATCAAATTGCTTATAATTAATAAAATAAAAATAGTCAACGTTACAATAAATTATAAATAATCGCAGATCGCAGTTCACTTTTCCCTCGCACTGGACGACAGTGACGAAGATGTTCGATGAGCACCACATTGAGGAGCAATGTATCCGGTCAACAACGTTTGAAGTAAAGCGTATCGTTATCCACATTCATTGGATGTATGACCAATCTCTCCATATGAACAGCATTAAGCAATTAATAACAATCATGTACGCCAGAGTTCTCTTCAGACACAACCGGCGTAAAGGTCTAAAGAAAATAATCGCCCATCGATTTCCACCTGCTTCTCGTGGCGCGTATCCCACTTCTGATGTCGGAAAGGTCGAGCTGTGTGTGTTGAGCAAGAGCCTCTACAACGGCATCAGAAGGATCAGGAGTTGAATTCATATTAAGTGAGCGGAACAGTGGGTACACTCACGCACACGAGTCTTACACGGGCACGGTAATCATAATTAATTAAAGTCACAAATCAATGTCAATAAATCACAATCACACGAGGTGGAAATCAAATCACAAAGTATTTCAGACTAATAATTATTAACGGAGAACACGACAACAATGTTGAAACGGTAACGAATCCGTGGGTCACAAGTGGTACTTCACACGGCGCGTCACGGTCGGGAATACGTCCCGTCTCAATCATAGATCCCAACAGAATGCCCGCTCGGCATCCAAACCAAAACTTCAGAACAAAGAACAGATATCATATTTCATTCCCAGACCCACGGCTACGTTCGGCAATGCGATCTTATAAAAACAACTCACACATTGCCCCGTCTCAAAGCACAAAGACTTCCTCTGTGTCAAAATACAATTACGTTTAAATGCTGTTAATACAAACATTGAACTAGGAAGGAATGCGTGTCCCCTGCGCGGGCCTCATTAGCTATCATGAGCTTTTAACCCACCCGCGCCGACATATCTATGGTTTAATTTAAATAATCACAAGTGGCGCTAGTGGACCCGTTGAAGCGCTCTTAACCTCTTAATCTTACTTAATTATCATCAAAGACGAAGTGAACCCTACGATAAAATTAAATTTTGTCAATCATGATCAAAGTATTCTCTAGGGCCTATTCGGTAGGGCCCTAACTCGGAGAGGGGAATTAAACTATCTCGCTCTAATGCTGAGTAAGATGCTTTAACTCCCCTCCCCCAGTTAGGGCCCTACCGATAGGGTAGTGTGACAAGCCTCTTACTGATATTATATGAACGACTCCAAAAACTCCCTCAAAATTCGGAAAGGCCGATTCGAATAAGCCGCCACCTTAGCTCTACTTATAATCAGGGGTCGGACAAGAAGTGCAGATGACGTAAAAATGACGTAATCTTGCACACAGGTGATGTTTGTATTTAAACTTCCGTGTGACATGTAGTAACAAAGTAGTATTAATGAAGTAACAAAATAATCGTAAATAAATCCATGAAATTAATAATACAGGTGGTAGGGTGATGTAGTGAATAAAATAAATTTCACGAAACTTGTAAATATAAATTTTAGCTAAATAAAATCGTGAAGATACAATAGCTAAGCAATAACGAAGTCAATTTATTGTTCATCTTACTGAAAATGTGTCAGTCAAACAAAAACGTACTTACTCATTTCAGTGGCGATATCGTTTAACAAAGAGGTTGATAAATAATAATTGTTTATGAAATCAAAAATACTTTTTGAAATCAACCTATAAGTGGTTTGATGTCATCCGCACTTTTTGTTCGACCCCTGCTTATAATATAATATTGAATGCTCTCGTTCTTACTGGAATTCATAAGAACGACTCCAAAAATATGAGTATTGTATAGTTGTATTGTCATCAATCCTGATGGCCTTCGCACTAAATAAAATATTGAAAATTCTCTTCAGTAAAACACGTCGACCAAACGACAGCGCGTTTCAAACAACGTGCAGAGACATCTACCGGGGGATTATTTAACTAATACAACAGTTTATTTCAGAGTTCATGAAACATTAACACATCTAACAATATTTTGTTTTGCATTTTGCCGATCAGTAAATTATTTAGTTTTCATCAATATTTAGAATAGGTCGGTTTATAATAATATTGAAAAGGAAAATACTGTGAAGCAACAACAATCTAAAGAAAATATGAAAAACGAGAACAGCCGAGCTGAATATCAATACAAAAATACAGGATTCTGGAGGTTCCTCTCTGCCGAGCATGAACATTTGTTTTCTATGTATTTCAATATTTATATCTATAAATCGTGTAGTACTCATAACACAAGCCTTTTTTGTTTGATTTGTTTAAAATTGTCCCCATGCTATTCATTTGGAAGCGTTCTGTTTGCGGAGCAGCGGCGGCCTTACCAATAGGGATGTCGACTCAAAAATAGTACATTACTGCAGAGACCAGTAAGTAAGCCATCCTGGACGAGTATGAGTTAGCCGGCCGAGCCGAAGGCGAGGTCCGGCTATAATACGAGGCCAGGATGGCACTTATGGTCGAGGCATGTATAGTGCTTTTCTCAAAAATAAAACAAGTTGTATAAATAGCGGTAAAAATCATATTTTTCGCCAATTCCACCTCGTTTGTTCTAAAACCGTGAGGTCGGACTAGCTTTTGTTTGTGCGGGCGCGGGCGCCCTCCGCTCCCGCCCCCGCTAGGATTTGGATTTATTGATTTTTTTTTATAGTGTAGTCACTCGAAATCCCTATTGCGAGGCTGCGGGCGACAGGTCTTTGTGTGGCCCTTTGTCCTTCGTGAACCTTTCCGTTTCTACCAATACCATGTTATGTGGACCAATGAGTATTGGTATATCAATTCATCCATAACAGCGTAGCATGGCACATCTCTGGTGGAAAAAACACATTAATGCTAGGAAACAGTGCTCGACCTACGGTCAGCGCGTATGGTCGCTGGCAAAGGCGCGACACGGGTCTATCGGTGTGAACCGAGTGTCGGTGACCTTGGAACGCTACGATTCTATACTTTGCCCGTCCGAGGAGTGATTTCCACACACCGCGCCACCCTCGCGCGCCCCCGCTCGCGTCCGGACACGCACACATAGCCGCGAGACGGGTTTACAGCACACATGCTTCGGTGTCGCTTCTTGTTATGTTAGTATATATCTTCTTTGTCGCTGGTATTTTGTGTGACATACGCGCTGGCGGCGAGCATCGGTCTGAACGCACGTATGCTTTCATACAGCAATAGCCACGCCCGACCTCTGACACGCCTAGTAAAGTAACCGGTGTCGCTGAGTATGTGTGCGTGCGCCGTAGGTACAGTCGGCCCATGAAAATGTTGACCACTTTAGTACTTTGTCCAATTAAACCAGTATAAAGCATAGTTGCGGGCGTGATAATTAGGTTGTCAACCATTTAAAATTAGAACAAATTGTTATGACATTCACGCAAAAAACGTGTGGACTTGTCATTGCCTGTCATTGCTATCTCTGTCTCGGTTCTGCGATTTTGACAGAGTTCTCTCAAATAATATTTTAATTATTAAACCACTTGACACTGGCACCAGATAAAAGAATATCTTTTGAAAATTGAATGTCACTGGTGACTTTTATCATCAGCCTCAATCAGTCTCCTGATAACTGGTAAAAAGGTCGTTCAAAGCAAGTATAAAGTTTTAATACCTAAACCGAGGAGGTTTCAAATACTTATGACATTCCAGTCAAAACCTCGTCAAAACGAAATTTCTATGAATTCGATGCGACAAGGTTCTAAGCATGCTCAACATTTTCATGGGCCGACTGTACACGCGTTAATGTGTGCGTGTCATTGTTACTGCGTTGCGCAACGGAACACGCCGGATACCCGCGTTAAGTCGCAGGGGTCCTCTCCTTCTATACGATAGAAGGAGATGGTAAATACACCGTGCTCCCTCTATCGTATAGCTGCGTCCCGTAGATTGGCCGACGTTGGGCCAACATGTAGAGCGGGTTTTATATATGCGAAGAAAGTGACGTAGAAATTTTCAAATATTTCAAAAAAATTAGAAATGATATAAATGAAAAAAAAATACATCACGAAAAAGCTAACAGAAAAATAAGCATACTGACCAAAAATCATAACTTTAATGCAAACACAAACGAAGAAAATCCTGCACCAAGTTTGTATGGAGAGAGCTTGCCCTCCTCTTAATGTGTGCGTGTCATTGTTACTGTGTTGCACACCGGAATGAGCCGTGACTGATCGGTGACTAAAGCGCCGGGCGAGGTAACTGACGTCGGTGCGGGGCAGTTCGTGTCCGTTCTGTATATAATACTATTATGTGGCCCGACCGACAATACGCGCTGACCGTCGGCCGAGCACTATTTCCACCCAAAGTTAAGTTGGAATAGTGTGCACTGACTGACCATGTTTCCCTTGTAGTACGAGTCCGTGTCGTTGTGCGACATGATCTCCTGAACCTCGCGGCTGGGGCTGGACCCGCCCGACGTGAACTTGGCCTCCGCCGCCTCCACCGACACACCTGCAACGTGCAACACGTGCTAATTACTCTCGAGGGATGATTTTCGGCATTAAAAGTACAGTCAGCGTCATATAGCGTGTAGCAGTGGCGGCGCGTCAAAAATATTCTTAGGGAAGCCGGAAATAATTTGGCTAATTTCTTATTCTTCATGAGCCGTTAGGAAAAGAACTGGACTGGCTGAAAATTAGGCAAGCCGGTGGGAATCGAGTTGTATGGACGCTCCGCCACTGGGGTGTAGCAGCCAAAGTGACCAAATAGTTCGGAACACCATACAAAATATATGGTGTACCGAACTATTTGGCTACTTTCCCTGCTACATACTATATGACGCTGACTGTACACTATCCTATATGTAAATTAAATTAACTCGTTGCATACCAAGTTTCATCATAAGGCTGGTTTTCCACTAGAGCTATGCTATGCTACGTTGCTATGGATGCGTTTGAAATCCACAAAATCACATTCCTTTATTCACATAACATAGCTCTGGTGGAAAAGGGTTCAGCTAAGCTATGTTTTTTATATGGAAAGATGCGAGCTGCGGATGCGCGCTACGGATGCGTGCTACGGATGCGCGCTACGGACGCGCGCTACGGATGTAATACACTCGTCTGCCGAAAATTTGGCCTAAAAACTTTTCGTGATCTCAAACTATAAATTGAATAAATTAAATAAGGTTTAATATATAAAAATGCATTTTCTAATTTGGGTCGAATTTTCTGCCGGTGAGTATATTTGTGGACAATCTTACACAAATCAACCTTAGCAGTGTTCGTGTGCTTATACAAGCAATACGCGTTATTGTTACAGTAAACTATTGTTACTGTTAAATACTAATAAATAGCTAATTGCTATATTACAAGAGCCGTGTTCCGAATCACGCCAACAACGATCACAGCGTTTACAGTGCTGGCGGCCGGTCCGAATCAGTAAGCGCGCTCAAGGCCGCGTGAGTGGTGTTTTAATTCGGACCGGGCATGTCGTGTTTACTGTCATGTTCATATATCAAACGTCAACTTGACGTTTGGTTTAAGGTGCTGACGCCTGGGAGTGTGAGCATTGTAAAGGCCAATATGGCGCCGTCCATGACGTCATCAATGACGTCACGACATCTGATGTAAACGCTATGAGCGTGATTCGGTCCGATCATAAGCGCGCTCAAGCGAATAGCGGTCCGAAACAAAACACTTCTCACGCGGCCATGAGCGCGCTATTTAATTCGGAGCGGCCGTCAGCACTGTAAGCGCTAGGGAATGCAATCTCGATCTCGCGCTAATTTTCGAGATTCAATCTCGTTGGTGAGAAATCTCGACTTTTGATATCTTGGTCGAGATCTCGACTAGTAATTTCGAGATCTCGAACGAGATTACAAGACTGATTTTATTGTTGACCGCTACTTGGAACAAACTGTAAACGATGATAAGGGCGCAGCGTGCAGCACGTTGTTTGGTGCGGCGCGGTTAGTGTAACTACCTACAATTATTTACATGATATTTACTCGCTTACCCTACATTTTTTATTAAACGTTGATTTTTGTTTCAGTATTCTAATAATGTAGCTTTTTTTGAATACTACCCTGAGTAGGGTCTGTCCATTGAATTAACGTATCTTTATAGAAAAAGCGTATATTTATAAAAATATGTTGAATCTCGATATCGACGAGATTAAACGAGATCTCGTCTGATTTTCTGACGGGATCTCGAATTTCTTACGCGAGATCTCGAATCGCATGCATGCATGCATGCATTCCCTAGTAAGCGCTGTGAACGTTGTAAGCGTGATTCGGAACACGGCTCTATACTCACTGCCTGCGGACAAGCGCGGCTTGCTGACGTCCGGCGTGGCGGACAGCGGCGGGTCGTCCTCGTCCCGCTTGCCCGGCGAGCTGCAACATAACGACATTCACATAAGCATACGCGGAGGTTTTCCCTCGATTTTCCCCAGGCCACCCTTCAACCGCGCACTCCTATCGCATAAAACGTATCACAAACTGGAGCGCACTGGGCAGTGTGACAAACAAGGCCAATAGTGTCTGAATAATTGTTAGGATTGTCATAGACTACATCTGGCCGCCACCGTCACCGCCACCGGAGCCCGCTGCAGTGTGTGATAGGGATAGGCTTTATTGGGCCCGGCTTATAACAAAAGAAACCGGCTTATCGCGTGTCGGACTTCGCACATTTAGGGTTCCGAACCAGCCGCAGAATTAAGTTTGTTTTAATAGGAAAAATAAGGAAATTTCAAAGGAAAAATTTGATTTATCAATATATTTGTATTTGTTGTTAAAATATACGTAATAATAAACATCGACCTCGGACTTCAAGTTTATAGGGCAATTTCCATTGCATTTAAAAAATTCTTCGACAGACGACGAACGGATGGACGGACGCGTGAGACATAGCAATAGGGTTCCAAATCGACCCTTTCGTTCGGAACCCTAAAAAAATAGATTAGACATCATCATTAGAGGCAGAAAAACATTTAACGGAAAGTTGTACACTCGACTTTTTTTTTAATTTGGATAAAATTTGGTTTTTTTTCTACTCAGAATCGAAAGCACTTTCGAATGGTATAGGGGAAAAAGTGTCCCAATTTTTTTTATTCCATTCCAAGTTTGTAATGCTTGTATGGTGGTAACGGAATGGAAAAACTGAAAATTGTATGAAAAATTAGGGACACCTTTTTTCTCCCATTAGGTTCGAAAGTGCTTTCGATTCTGAGTAGAAAAAACCCGATTTTAACCAAATTAAAAAAAAAGTCGAGTGTACAACTTTCCGTAAAATGGCCCAAATATAAAACTTAGTGAGACGAAACAAAAGCGAAATAGTCATAAATTAGAATAATTGTCAAAGCAGACCTGAAGGCGTCTGGAGTCATGAGGTTCAGCGGCTGGGGTATGGTCGGCGGCGACTCCGGCCGGGTGCTGATCAGGCTGCCGGGCTGCGTCTACACCAAACATTATACATACATGCTGTACCTTACTTTATACGTAATATCTGGGCGACCGAGCTTTGCTCGGCGTTTTCCCGGGCATGAGACCTAGCTAGATCGATTGCTCGTCCCCGAAAACCCCCACATACCAAATTTCATCAAAATCGTTAGAGCCGTTTCCGAGATCCCCGAAATAAATAAATAAATATATATATAAATAAATATACAAGAATTGCTCGTTTAAAGATATAAGATATGAAAATAATAATTATTCGTGGCAAACACAGATATGCAGTTCGTTTTTCACGAATGGTCCGCCTCAGATTCTCAAGAGCCGGCGCTGGTCTTCTTTCGATATATTAGTAGACTAGCGACCCGCCCCGGCTTCGCTCGGGTGCATGTTTTGTACATTTATAAACCTTCCTCTTGAATCACTCTATCTATTAAAAACAACCGCATCAAAATCTGTTGCGTAGTTATATTGATTTAAACTTACACGATTTTCACACATTATTATTGGGGAACGGGACTTAATCGCGTACAATTATAACTAATTTACCTTTTTTAAGGTTTTGCCCGACGCTTCGAATGTATCACAACATCCGTGGTCGCGAGCTGACTGGCGTGAGCGGGTATCAACATCTTCTAGCCGCGCGGGTTTTCCGAACTACCCGCACTTGGTCTTTATTAATTACATTCTCACTAGGGTTGTCACTCGCACGACACACTACACTAACAATATCCGTTGATGTAATGGACGATGTATTTCCACGCTTGCACTAAGCTTGCTTAAGTCCCGTTCCCCAATAATAATGTGTTGCGTAGTTTTAAAGATCTAAGCATACAATGGGACAGACAGACAGAAGGAAGCGACTTGTGTTTGTGTGTGTGTGTGTACCTGGCTGCGCATGAGCAGGTTCTTGAGCTGCTGGCTCTGCTGCTGCAGGATGCTGGACGCCAGCGCCGGCGCCGACTCCTCCTCCACTATCCCCGCCACTTCTGCAAACAACCCTCCCTCACTATTAGCACAGAATAATAGTACATTATTGCCGTGGCCGGGAAGGGAGCAATTGCAGGCTGAGTATTTGTTTAAACGGACGAGCTTGCGAGTCCGTTTAATTATAATACGAAGCCTGCAATTGCCATTCCGGCCGAGGCTAATATAGTGCTTTTCTCAAAAATGGGGAAAATACGACAAAAATTTAATTAAGATTTCATAAACATAACCTTAAAACGTCAAAAACATCATGTTTTCCCGCCGTTTATTTTTTTTAACAGAATCGCAAGTGTATTTTTCCACCGAAAAACGCAAATTATTCGAGACACATAAAAAAACGTCGCGTTTTCAACAGAAAAATACGAGCTGAATTGGCTGAATACGACCTGTGCCTCCTTTTATATGACAGTTTCTACCATCGATTTAATATACCCTAGATACACTATCCGCCTGTCAAAAACGTCCGCGCTCAAGAGTGCTTAAATGCCTTGTAAGCACTCTTGCGCTCGGAGTTGCGCGCCAGCCACCATCTTGTCAACATGCCGAAGTGCTCCGTAAAAAAGTGCAAAAACAACACCTTAACGACTTTAAAAACGCATGAAATTTCGTATTTTCGATGAGTATTTCCTTAAAGTTTCATATTTTGATAAATATATAATTGTATTACGCTTATAACAAATATTATTTAAAGAATTTGAAAATAACAGGCAGACACCTAGCAACGCTACTGTCTCTTTCCCCCGCGTTTAAATAGCTGTATATCGAAACGAAACGGAATATTGTGGAATCGGCCTATAGTAAAATTTCGAATGAATGGAGTCGCAGACTGAGACACATTTTTAATCAAAATGGACAAGTATTAAAGTACTAAATTAAGTACTTAAATTCTATCGCGATGAACGAGTTCCACGCGGACGAAATAGAATAGCTCTCATAAGCTCATAGAATTTACGCTTCTTTTTGAAGAATGTAGGTAGGAAGCTCAAACACTCCTAAGCTATACTATTTTATTGCGGATTTCTGTTGCCTACCTTCTGGCCTCAAATACCAGATCAGGTCATATATAGCAGTACAGCGGAACCATTTAAATCGGCCTCTTCATCGCTTCAGCCACCCATGAAACACTAGGAGTTTTGGATAACCATCCATGATCTTCGTCATCAGCTCCTGTTCACCAAATGCTAGTTCTGAATGCTCGATTTTTTACCGAAAATACTATAATCGCTGTTTCCCTTGTATTTTTGAAGAGTTCCCTCAATTCCTCATGGCTCCCATCATTAGAAGGTATTATGGTATGTAAGCTTTCAATCTATCAACGAAATAATTTTCCAAATCGGTTCATTAACGCTGAGTTCTGAGGTAAAAAATAAATATAAGGTATTTTAAAAAATAAATACATATATTATAATGTCAATTTATGAGAGGAGGCCTGTGCCCCGCAGTGGGACGTATATAGGCTGATGATGATGATGATTATAATGTCAAAAAAATATTATTGCTTTAAATTTATTATTGCCGATGTACTTACTTTTTTGAAGTGAAAACTTCTTTAGCGGCGCTGAGCACTTTTGTACTGGGGAAAAATGTATAAACTCGCGATAAATTCTATGACCAGGTTAGTTGACCCCTCCTAGTATCGTGATTGCTATGTTACGAGGGGTCCCCAGCTGGTCTTCTTAGAAAGCCCAGGTTCTAACTGTTTTAAGACAATCCTAAGATTTTCCATAAAGATCATATTTCAAATAAATTCTCATGGAAAGTAGCTCTTATTGTCCCTAAAAAAGCGTTTCCAAAGTCCAATATCGGATAGCCAGACTGACCGATTTCCGTAAAGATCATATTTCAAATAAATTCTCATGGAAAGTAGTTCTTATTGTCCCTAAATACGGTGACAGTTTACTTCAAAATACCTAATGGCCAAGAGTGATGGACAGGGGGAGGAAACTTAAAGAAAAGACCAGTTTCGCGTGAATTTGGCGTAGAAAGTGCTGCCTCCTATTATATTTGGTGTCGACATATTTTGTGTAATCCGTCTCAAGCAGGTTTCGTTTTTATTTCATCTTTCCCAATACAATTAATCAAAGCTGAACGTGAAAAGGAACGTTACAATTTATCGTAAAAATTTAATGGGGCAGGCGGCGCAAAGCTCTGCATAGATGGCGCCACTAGAGTATGCCACATCTCGATTGATGCACATTTAACTTTAAAAAATATTGTACGTTTAAAATGCCGTTATAAATAATAATAATTATTAAACTTTGTATCTTAGGCTGAGACACTGTCGGTTAATATTTCAAAGCCATTTAAATACAAAAGGTTTTGTTTAGACAGAAGGGTGTCAGTTATATTTTCGTAAACATATACTCGGCCGTTTAGCGCGATAAAATGGATCCAAATGAAAAATACGGACGTCTGACTCTGACACAGCTAAAAGCACTTTTACGGCAACGCGAGCAATCAATAAACGGACCGCAAAATTAAGGTGGATGTAATGGGAAAAATGAGGAAATTTCTGAAAAAAAATCTAATTATTAATGTATTAGTATGTGTTCCGTAAAATATACGTAATAATAAACATTATCACCAAATATCAAGTTCATAGGTCTCAGCCCAAAGAGAATAATGGGGTTGGCGGCTGCCAAACTTTGCCACTAGGTGGCGCCACTGAGTTTGTGCCAAGACATTCGTTCGTGATTATTATTCTCTTTGGGATGAGACCTATGAACTTGATATTTGCTGATAATGTTTATTATTACGTATATTTTACGAAACACATACTAATATATTAATAATTAGTTTTTTTTTTCAGAAATTTCCTCATTTTTCCCATTACATCCACCTTAATTTTGCGGTCCGTTTACTGATTGCTCGCGTTGCCGTAAAAGTGCTTTTAGCTGTGTCAGAGTCAGACGTCCGTATTTTTCATTTGGATCCATTTTATCGCGCTAAACGGCCGAGTATATGTTTACGAAAATATAACTGACACCCTTCTGTCTAAACAAAACCTTTTGTATTTAAATGGCTTTGAAATATTAACCGACAGTGTCTCAGCCTAAGATACAAAGTTTAATAATTATTATTATTTATAACGGCATTTTAAACGTACAATATTTTTTAAAGTTAAATGTGCATCAATCGAGATGTGGCATACTCTAGTGGCGCCACCTAGTGGCCATGTTTGCAGCAGCATGCCCCATTTTCAACTCTATGGTCACAGATTTTATAATACTCTATGGTCGTATGGTTGCCATGGTTATTTTTAAATATTGAAATAACACGTGTGTCAATAACGTGTCAACATATTGAAAATAAAACAATCGTAATTATAAGATTTTCTGTATTATTCTTGTGAAAAGCAGTTATCAGATACGCCGCCGAGTAAAGTAAGTATTTTTTAATTCATTATTTACTATCCCTGTTTACACCGATGCGATGTTATATTTATATTCCAATCAATTGATTTATTTAGGTAGGTAGTCTGTTTTGCCGGGTGGTTATGCAGCTCATACATAAATGAATATCAACGAAAACAGTTGATTACTTAGCAATATAAACGTTTGAGTATTGAACTACGTGAGCTATACGATAAACGAATATGAAGCCCACTTTCTTCTTCGTGTTGTCTTTGAAATAGGTATAGTAGATAATTAGGGACATAATTTCAAAAATACACACATACCTCCTACGCTCTCATCTCATTATTTAATGTTATGTTTTGCAGGTACATAGTGCATACAATCGTGCCACGTCCTCATGCTGAGAAAAAGTCAGGACAGAGGTATTTTCAACATGGATGTCAATTGTTGGAGAAAACAACACTTAGCCTGGGCCAATACATGAAATCAGGAAGATATCTACAACGTGCATCCATTTCAAGGTGAAAAAAATGGATACATCTTTTTGTAGACGATTGTACTTCACTAATTCGTTTACCAGTTAGTGATTGAAGAAGTTAAACAAATCGCTATCAAGTTATAGGTAATCGTATTTAATCCTTCTTTTAATATACTACTCATAAATAAGTTAGTCAAAAAGAAATAAATGATATTATATATACAACTTAATTTTATTAGTCTCCTGACTGGAATAATTATTTGTGTACAAATCACTTAACCCTTTCAGTACGGCGTGATTATAATTTGTACTCAAATTTGACGAGTTAACACGCCAATCCGAGAAAGATTTTTTATAGATAAAAGTAAACAATAAAATACTGTTCATGTACTATCTACCTACTGTGGCATCTTAACCTTCCCGCATAAACTTCCCCATTGTCATACTAAAAAAATATAGTAAATTATGACTTCTGAAAAGAATAACTTTATTACCATTATTCAATTTAAAATGTGGGAAATTGCCACGGGAAGTTTAAGATGTCACAGTAGGTAGATGGTACAGTCGAGGTCAAAAATATCTTTACAATTGAGTGTGACAAAAATATCTTTACATTTAAATAAGTTTACACACTACATGACGAAAAACATGCTTACAACGTATATGACAGTTTCATCTTTTCACTTAATGCACCAAAGTTCTGTTTACAATTTGTCTTCCATAAAATCATTTACACACATTGTGATATAATAGGTTTACATTGCATGTTACAGAATAAGATTGACTGTCAATGTGCCATAAATAGGTTTACTTTCAGTATGGCACTTGGAACTTTACGTTCAAGCGTACATTGTTTTGCTTACAACTCTTGTTACGTAATAGTACATTACTTACCAAGGGCGATAAAACAAAGAATGTCTCAGATCGCAGGTATTTTACGCCCGAGCCGAAGGCAAGGGCGACAAATATGCGATCTGAGGCTTTCTTTATTATCGCCCGTGGTAAGTACAAAATTTTATGTCACCCCCTGGCCAGGAAGTGGGTTTTTTCGCGCGCGGAGCGTGCGATAATGGCCACTTTATGGCCAGGTGTGACATAAATATCTTTACAGTTTGACACAAACCACCGTTCTTCTTTCAATTATGACGTGTAGATCGCAAAATGTGAGACAAACATATGCACTGACAAGTCTGCACTGTTTTCGTGAATTGCCAGTTCATTTTATTCAAGTTTGTTTCATATAGCAAGAACATAAAGTAGCTTATTGGAGATTTACATGTTGTATACCTACATATTTTGCAGCTGTTAGGAACTGATTACATATTTAATGGTTTTATAGTTATAACGGGAACAAATAAAATGATCACCTAAATAACTTTTGATATCACAAAACTCAACACTCAAAAAAATGTATCGATCATCAATCTCGGGTCACCTAAACAGTCATACCTATTATTCCAGCAGTTAAAACTATTTTATTTACTTATTGTGTTCCCAGAAATTTTATAATCGCATCAAAAAATTGTCATTGTATACATACCACCAAAAATACTAAACTTACACCTAATCTAAGGCGCTGAGCACTTTTTGTGATGGGGGAAAATTGTTAAACTCGCGACGATTCGTAAGACCAGCTAGTTGACCCCTCCTAGTATCATGATTGCGATGTTAGGAGGGGTAAACTCAGCTAGTCTTACGATTTACGATGCGTAAGACACAATGATACTCGGGGACATATTATGTATATATGTGAATGGATTATGCGAATATGAATATGAACATGAGTATGAATATAAATACGGATACGGATTTACGGATACCGATACCGATACGGAGACGGATATGAATATCTTTGTTATTTACTTTCTTTATTGAGTTTTCACTTCTGCCTGCACTCCCGGAGTGCAACCCGTTGTTTTTTCACAGTCATCACATTAACTACTTATAGAGACCGTTTCATTCCAATGAGCCCGAACATGACGAGTTGTGTAGTTTAGAAGTTGCTATGGCCACCTCGTCTCTCCATCATCAGATCAGCTCGATGGTACCATAATATTACACTATCATCCAAATTAAACGTGTATACAAAATTTCAGATCAATCGGTTGAACATATCTTCTTCAAAATTGAGCTGCAAGATTACACCCGAACATAGTTACATACATACATACATTAATTGGAAGTTAAATAAAAGCTTGTAAAAAGAACCTACAACCGAATGCTAGTATACGACCGGTGCAGTACCTGTTAAAAAAAAAACATTTTCGACTCCATCCAGACTCTGTTCCAATTTCATCCCTAAGTCCAGTGTTGTCAGTCCAAAAATGAGTGGAAAATTATCGTAGACAAAATTGAACTTAACGGAAATGGACTTACGGTGTACAATCTTTTAAAATAATTTGGTGTTTTTTAGAAATTTTCCACAATTGTACCGTGCAATCTGTAATGTTATAACCGCCAAATACTCTATTTAAAATACAATCGTATGCTTGATACATAAGGCTGACTATCGAAAAAAAAGAAATTCATCCCAATTGACTCATGTTTGTGTAGTGTATCTCCGACACTCACACACTCGCAATGACGGCTGGACACTTTTTCTTCTTGAATTTGTAGGTGATAGTGTATAGGCTTTTTAAAATGTAGAAACCATCGATTTAATATACCCTAGATATTAAATCGATGGTTTCTACATTTTAAAAAGTTTATAACTCGACAAATAAAGGAATTTATATGTGACATTGCAGGCCATATATGTGGCCTGCAATGTTTTTTACTTTTTAATTTGGATCTGACCTTAAACTATACACTTTACCTTCCAATATGTAGCGACTAAAGTCCAGTTTGCGGGCCATTTTTGAGAAAATATTTTTTATGTCACACCTGGCCATAATGTGGCCATTATCGCACGCTCCGCGCGCGAAAAAACCCACTTCCTGGCCAGGGGGTGACATAAAATTTTGTACTTACCACGGGCGATAATAAAGAAAGCCTCAGATCGCATATTTATCGCCCTTGCCTTCGGCTCGGGCGTAAAATACCTGCGATCTGAGACATTCTTTGTTTTATCGCCTTTGGTAAGTAATGTACTATTGTAGACAATCTCACACAAATCAACCTAGTCCCAAACTAAGCAAAACTTGTACTATGGGTACTAAGTGACGATATACATACTTATATAGATAAATAGATACTTAAATACATAGAAAACATCCAAGACCCAATATTCGTGCTCATCACACAAATAAATGCCCTGGCCGGGATTCGAACCCGGGACCTCCAGATTCGTAGGCAGGGTCACCACCAACTAAGCTAAAGCGGTCGGAGCGGGATCTGTTAAGTGTACGTTTTGTAATAAATAAATAAAAGATCGCGCGATGGAAGTCTCCGTTGGCGGGAAAGCCCCCGCCCGTGCCAGACGGTCGAAGAACGAAGGAAGTCTTGCTGGAAACAGCTGTCTACACCATGAGCCGTGTTCCGAATCACGCCAACAACGATCACAGCGTTTACAGTGCTGACGGTTGGTCCGAATCAGTAAGCGCGCTCAAGGCCGCGTGAGTGGTGTTTTGATTCGGACCGGGCATGTTGTGTTTACTGTCATGTTCATATACCAAACGTCAACTTGACGCCTGGGAGTGTGGGCACTGTAAACGCCAATATGGCGCCGTCCATGACGTCATCAATGACGTCACGACATCT
Source organism: Cenopis cana (assembly GCA_951800055.1). NCBI lineage: Eukaryota > Metazoa > Arthropoda > Insecta > Lepidoptera > Tortricidae > Cenopis > Cenopis cana. Next base: position 2,135,443 of record OX637477.1, on the reverse strand, counting down.
CATGTAAACGCTATGAGCGTGATTCGGTCCGATCGTAAACGCGTTTATAGCGTTGTAAACGTGATTCGGAACACGGCTATGCTATGGCATCTTAGTTGACGGCGTATGAAATTGAGTATAATGCCCTCTTACGATTGAAACCTTTAAACAACTAGGACGTTAGCCACGTTTCCTACATTATACTTTAGATAGCGCTGTTTTTTCAGTTCAAACAGGGTGACAGTATAAAAATATTTGGTAATTTTAATAGATTTTTTAATTTGTAGACTATTATTAAAAAGTAGTAGTTTAGATCCTAGAAACTAGATGGCAGCACTGTCGTCACCATTAGAGGGTTTAGAGTGGCATATCTATCTCAGTTATTATACATACTATGAGCCGTGTTCCGAATCACGCCAACAACAATCACAGCGTTTACAGTGCTGACGGTTGGTCCGAATCAGTAAGCGCGCTCAAGGCCGCGTGAGTGGTGTTTTGATTCGGACCGGGCATGTTGTGTTTACTGTCATGTTCATATATCAAACGTCAACTTGACGTTTGGTTTAAGGTGCTGACGCCTGGGAGTGTGAGCACTGTAAACGCCAATATGCCGCCGTCCATGACGTCATCAATGACGTCACGACATCTCATGTAAACGCTATGAGCGTGATTCGGTCCGATCGTAAACGCGTTTATAGCGTTGTAAGCGTGATTCGGAACACGGCTATGGTCTACACGGTCCGTGAGGGCGAAGGTCACCCGGTCTTTGGGCTTTTTTTCGACCGTCTGGCACGGGCTTTAGTGTCGGAGTGACATGTGTCGGAGTGAGTAAGCCTTGCGCATGAGGCTAGTGACATGGGGTTTTCACTTAGTACATTTGCCGCAATCCTCGCCGTGTCTCGCTCTGATTGGCTAAAATGCTACTAGTTACACGAATCATCCGTTATGCAGCAGGGCGCTACAGTCTCCGGGTCTAGTTCTGCGTTTTTAAGAATGACTCAAATATCCCTTCTCCGACCTCTTTGCTTCATCAACAAAAAAACAATAAGTATGTCAAAATTGTCAATGATCAGTAATGTCAAGAAAATAAGATTTTCTGTTAAAATTTTGAAATAAAATCGTAGCTTGAGTTTTATTGTGAATATTGTGTGTTTGTTAGCATTTTATAAATTGTTTGGATGTAGTGCTAGAGTCTGGCTAACCAAAATTTACTGACAGATAGACTGAAAGATTTACATGCTGTATCACTAATTGTCTATGATTGTTTAAATGTCTGTTGTCAACACGTTGTCAATTTATGTCAATCATTCAAATTGGTCGCGGTTTATAAGGGGTTTATTGTGTTTATTTTAAATAATATTAATAATTACTATACCGATTGAGGTCCGCGAACTATTATCTAAGCCCGTTAAATAATTACGACAATGTGCGAAGTGGACGTGAAGCGTTGTATAACGAAAAACTGCAATGTTCACAACAAGATGTAAACAATGTAGTAGGTTGGTGCTCAATTAATATTTTGATACTTTCAGTACTAGTTTTTGTTATACAACGACGGTGGTAAACAAGCGTACGGTCCACCTGATGGTAAACGGACACCCCAGCCTATAGACGCTCGCAACTCCAAAGAAGGCACGTTCGCATTTTTAATATAAAATTTGACGATTTACTGTGTTGACAGCAGAAGGGACAAATTTAGGTCCCACGCTCTCAACATAGTGCAACCCGGTAGCTCTGGC